>CM034394.1:142500-772500 GCA_019925095.2 Dendrolimus kikuchii | reverse complement strand
GCGGGCGAAGCCTTTGCCGGCGTGCCTCACTGCAACGCAGAGGTTCCGGCTTCGATTCCTGGTATATTAAATTTCGGAAACGTATTTTCTAGGTTATTTACTATGGTCTGGGTGTCTGGGATCGGCCCCAGAGGAGTCCGTTGTATATTACCCATAACACAAGCGTAACTTGCTTAATTTGGGGATATACAGTGTGTGTGTTTGTCTGCCGATTATTATTATTATTATACTTCCACACGTAGGCTCCATAAGGTTTACAATAGTTTCTTGGGGTAAAGTATAATGCTCTTCAACAAATCCCCAGAACAACTTTCAACAGCTTTCAATAAACAAACTTAAAAAATTAATAAAGCAACGTTTGTGTAAAAAGGCTTATTACACGACGAAATATTTTTTAGATGACCGCACCGCATGGATATGATCACCAAGCTCTTTCAGTGATCATCGATATAAATTACTTTGTTAATCTTTGTCTCAGTATAAACTACATTAAAAGTAGACGAATAATCATTATTACTATGAAATATAGATATGTTCTTGGGGAGTTTGTTGCGACGCTTCTTCTCCTTTAATAGGAAATAAAACATAGGTACAAATATAGCTAGACACTACTAGTACAACTGCACGATTCAATAACACACGCAAAGTCCGTCACTATATCGCTTGTCGAATGTACGTCTTACTCGTATCGTAATCCTCGCTCGACTGCCCCACCCCCACGTTCGGGCATTGTTTTATAGTAAACTGTACAATACACAATCAATTGCTTGGGCTGGGATTTTCCAAGAAAATGTAATTTGCACACCTGCGAACGGCCAACAAAGTCGAAAACAATAACAATATGGATTAGTTCGACACTAATGACGGCCATAAAACAAGTAGAAAAACAATAGCATGTTTTTCTTAATTACAAATTCTATACACCAATTCCTAAATCCGGGAAAGGTAATAAACTGCGTTTTACGACAGGCAGGTGTGCGCATTCCTTTGACGACACGTAACACTATTATGAAACTTGCTGGATAGATGGATGGATTGTGTAAAGTATACATACATACATAACTTCACGCGTTCCCTTGCGGGGTAGGCACGAACAACAGAGCGCCATTTAGGCTTATTCTTACACACCTCACTTGCTTCTTTGACATTCATAACTCTTGTCATGCACGCTCGTCTGTTCTTAAGGCTCCTGACATCACCTTCTGCTAGTGTAAAGTATGATATGATAAATTGTTGTGTAAGAAGATGTATGTCAGATAGATTACACTACTTGCTGATATTAGATTTACTTTTGTAATATTAATAAAGAAGAAATGCACCTGTATAAGTGAAAGGACAGGACTATCGTAAAACAGTTGGCACGAGTGTTGTTCAAACAAGCCGGGGACAGTTTTAAGCTAAAAGCTTTTCCAGAAGCTTCCGGTTCGGCTTATGTAAATGGACGCGCAAGCCCTACACAATATACGAGATTAAGACTTTGTGTAAACATAACTCAAACAGAATAAAACAACGGTTTAATAAAATATAAGGAATCATATAAATGGTAAAAACTATTTCTTTTAGAAGGGAATTTATTAGGCGGCGGAAACAGGAGATTAACTGAAGCGGAATACACTATTTTTTCTATAAACTATGTATCTTGCAGATACAAAAGTATTTTTTTTTTTTTTTTTTTTTAATTGCAGGTGTTCAGCAGACAGGCAGACGGCCCACTTGATGGAAAGCGGTTACCATCGCCTATGGACATTTGCAACACCAAAGGTGCTAGAAATGCGCTGCTGCTCTCTTAAAGGAGACTGGAACCTGGTCACTAATGCCGGAACACAACACAACAAACACAAGGTTGTTATGGCGGCATACTCTAGACCAAGGGTGGTCGTCATCCAGTCGAGCAAATACCCTACCACCTGGCTGTGGGTTGTTTAGTCGCCTCTTACGACAGGCCGCCAGGCCGCAGGAAATTGTATTCTTTCTCCGTTCCTACACGGATGAATTATAATCTACTAGCGGCCCCGGCAGACGTTGTCCTGCACTGAAAAAATAAAATCTACGACCCGATCCCAGCGCCACCTACCGGTTCCAATTGTGGATTTAAACCATCCGGGAACCTACTCAAACACATAGAAACAAAATCACCAAAATCTCTCCAGGTGATTAGGAGGATTTTAGAACCCGATCTCAGCCCCACCTACCGGTTCCAACGGGATAAAAAGTATCCTATGTCCGTCTCCTGGTTCTAAGCTACCTCCCCACCAATTTTCAGCCAAATCGGTACAGCCGTTCTTGAGTTATAAATAGTGTAACTAACACCACTTTCTTTTATATATATAGATTTTAGATTAACAGAAACAAAACCGAGTTCAAACTAAAAAGCAAAAACTGAATAATTTCTAGAACATCTTAAAGTAGGTGCATTTTGCCATTTCGTTGTTGTTATGCAACGAAAAAGATGTCGCTCTTATCGCATATTTTTTTAAACTACTAGACGTAGATGAATGGAAGTCGACATATTGTTAGCTTATAACCCGAATCAATATTTGGGATAGGTTTTATCCCGACAAAAGACGTCGTTTACTTGGAATGAACGGATTAGCAAAACAGATGGCGTTGCAATTGCGATGTAGACAACCTTCGCTGTAATTCAATAACAAATACGTTGTCAGGTTGGCTGCGACTTTTCGTTATGTTTTGCTGAGCAGTTGTCTACACTATTGTTATGAGTGTGGGACTCGAATTAAAATGCCGTGGGAATGACTACAGAATTTATTAGAACTATACAAACACGTATAACACAGGTACAAATATAACTGGACGCAACCAGTACAAACTGCACGATTCAATAACACGCGCAAAGTCCGTCACTATATAGCTTGTCGAATGTACACGTCTTGCTTTGATCGTGCATGCATCGATGCACCGATACAATATGGCTGCTAGCCCGCATAGATCGGATTTCTTAGAATCAGTTCGACACACCTGCCTAATGACTGCCATAAAAGATGACAATACACAATGGACGGTTTTTCTAATTACGAATTTTACAAACACAAAGTAAACCAAAGAAGTCTAAATGCGGGAAGGTAATAAACTCCGCTTTATGGCAGGCAGGTGTGCATTCACCTTTTTTCGGCATGTAACACTATATTGACTTTGTAATTGTTGTGAATTGAACCAGAAACCAAAGTATTGAAGGTTTATGTATGTAAAACGCCTAATTAAATCTGCTCTATGTTACGTACGTAAACCATAGGTAGTAACCTAGGGCTTTTCACGCAGCGTAGCCGCGGGGAAAACTATACCTATATAACTTTATATATATAATTCTTCTGTATGTGTGTTGACAGTGAACTCCTCCTAAACGGCTGGACCAATTTGAATGAATTTTTTGTGTGTGTTCAAGTGGATTCGATGATGGTTTAGATTCACAATTGGACCCAGTAGGTGGCACTGCAATCGGGTTCTAAATTTTATTTCTTCAGGGCAGAACAACGTCTGTCGGGACAGCTAGCTATATATATATATATATATATATATATATATATACCACAATCGCCATTATCATTTCAATTCATTCCTGGGGTTGTTATATAGCACTACACTTTGTCATAAGAGTATTACAGCACTAACTCAACCGCTTTTGTACTTTTAAGTCTTCTTAATTAGTCTGTATTATCAACAAGCTCAAAAGTCGTGGTGGCGTAATGGCTAGCGCACGCGTCCCAAATTCAGAGGGCGCGGGTTCGATCCTGACCGGAACGCATGCACCACTTAGGCAGTTTCCTGACCTAATGTGCATATTGTTACAATTACCACGTGTTAATAACGGTGAAGGAAAACATCGTGATGCAACCTGCACATCGAGATAACTGATGTGTCAAACCTGCCAAGCCGCCTTGGACAAGCGTGGCGGGTATACTGTCCGTTCCCCTGTTGTGGGAGGCCCGAGCCCAGCAGTGGGACATTTATGGGCTGTTGTTACTATATATCAAGAAACTGGATTGCCTCAATATTTATATGGTGATGAAACTGTTGTTAATATACTATCGTATTTTTTAATCGCGCAAATGAAGAAAGACACAAGCACAAATATATATCAATAATAATCCCTCAGGAGGGCTTTGTAGCGAAGCCTTAGGTGAGTAGCGACACCTCGTACCTGACTCCGGGGGCCAAGACAAGGCCGTCACCTCCATGCTTGCTTTAGCCAGTCGGCACGGAGTGGAGATCGCTTAAACCCAACCACTACATCAGATTCGATAACCCACAAATCCTCGCGAAAAAGAATCGTATCATACCTAGAATGATGCGTGAGGCTATTGAAATCAAAAAACACCCAAATTTCAATAGAGAAGATGGTTGGCAAGTACCACCTGTTTGGGATCCAATTATCAAAACTATTAAGACCCAAACCCAGCAAAAACCAGCTGCCAGACCTCAAGACACTGTGAGCTCTTTCTGCGTACAACGGAACACAAACCAACTTGACTGATAATTACTTTTATTTTTCCTTCCACCCATTTTAATATTATATAAAATTATTAGAGCTAGGCATGTTTGCTGAAGAGTTTCTTGCACCGCTTCTTCTCTTCAAGCCATAACATGTTGCGAAGCGGTAGTAATATAGATTAGGCTCCCATAGAGTAAATAATAGCCATAAACAAAATTAAAATTAAATAATTAAAATTAACAAGTTGGCGGTAGGCTAAATAAAACTTTAACAATACTCGTTGACACTTGACATCTTTGTCTTCCGTGATCACGACCACTGAAAAGTGGCCGAAACGTCGGAAAAACCAAAATCAAATAAAATTACCGCGCTTAAAACCGTTAAAACGTAGTCTTATATAACCTTCAGTGAAAATTAGTGTGCCGCTTGCTGATGAGACCTTTGACTGAAACATCCTGAGGCCATGAACCTCTACAAAGAGCTATCCAAACAGTTTGTTCTTAAAACTAAATTAAACTCCTCGATGCATACTGGCTTCGCAAACAAAAAGCAAATTACACCATAAAGCTGCGAGCACTCTATACTGGAAGCCCGTCATTAGGACTAACGATATGTCTACTTCTTAATTTCAACCTTATCTCCATGTCATAAGGCTCAAATATCTAAAGAAAAAAGTAATACGAGTGTTAGGAAATATACGTTAAAAGAAAATTCATATATGAATTTAATACGTTTAATATTTCATTCTTGAAGAGGGTTATAAGAACATAAGACACTTGTCTATATATCTAACTATACTACAGTGAATCTTTAGTAGTTTTTGACTTTGTATAATGACTTTAAAAATACATACATAACTTCACGCCAGTTCCCTTGCGGGGTAGGCACGAACAACAGAGAATTTAAAAATGGGGTAATATAATATTACGAGGGCTACTTTGGACTAGCAGATTTTGAAAATGTAACTTTTAAGACTTTGTCTGTTTGTTAGAGATGTCCCTACTAGGTGGAGGAGTGAGAACGAGATGGAATGCTGCTCCTTCTCAAAGGCAGATCTTCCATCGAGGCTATTGTTATGCCTCGCAGGCTGAGGCCCATCTATTATTGTTGGAAATTTGTGTAAATTCCTTGTACGTATCGGGAATCGTTTGCGACCTCAATTATTGCACAGCGCCATCTATTGGTTTGGCAGTGTTCCACTACAACTGGCTTAAATAAATCTCGACACAGAGCTAGGTTGTATCTTAGGATAACTTAAGATACTATTTTTCCCGACAAATAACGTCTTTACTGTAGGATAGATGAGTACAGCCAAAAAGTGGCGGTGTTTTTTTTTTATTGCAGGAGCTCAGCAGACACGGACAGCCAACTTGATGGAAAGCGGTTACCATCGCCTATAGACATTTGCAACACCAAAGGTGCTTACAAATGCGCTGCTGCTCTCTTAAGGGAGACTGGAACCTGATCACTAATGCCGGAACACAACTCATAGTTGTTATGGCGACATACTTTAGACCAGGGGTGGTAGCCATCCAGTCGGGCAAATGCCCTACCACCTGGCTGTGGGTTGTTTTGTCGCCTCTTACGACAGGCCGCCCGGCCGCAGGAAATTGTATTCTTTCTCCGTTCCTGCACGGAAAATATAGGGTGAAAATAATACTTACTATATTTTTAAAATATCGCTGTACGAGCCAATATTGCTCGTATTTTACATACAAATATGCAACAAACAATATACCAAAACAGACGTATTACCATCACCATCACGCGCGGCACTTGTGCACTGCAAGTTGTGCGTCTTAGGTCATCAACCACTCGATCTCAAAGTTGGTTTGGCTTAGCAACACCATTGAACCGGGGTCCATCGTTAATGACGATTAAAACTAACATCTTTGGAACTGTACAAATCGTACAATCAATAAAATTACAAAATTTATATATTAATACGTGAAGCCAAAACGCAGCAAAAACTTTGTACCCCTTTTTACGAAAATTACGCGGACGGAGGAGTATGAAATTTCGCACACTTATAGTTTATATAGAGGAGTGCAGAATGCTAATATTTTTTTTTAAATTATGCATAAAAATACATTAAATCAATAAAAAAAAACACTACACACACTATCATGTATTTGACACACACTAACGCATATACTTTATATACCCTTTTGTTTATTGTTAAAGTCATTCAGTGTATGTAGCCTTGGCGAAATCTGTGATTATAGAAGTATATAGTCTTTGACATTAATTATTATGGTCGAATTTCGACCACTAGTATTAATTACTGTTCAAACAATAATCAACGAGATATTGTTAAAGTTTTACTTGTAGCCTACTTATGAACGTATTAATTTTAATTGCTCGTTTATGGTTGATTATCCTACGTCCATGGGAGCCTAATCTAATCGGCTACCAGCTTTTGAACAAAAATATGGCTTGAAGCTTTTTAAAAGTCATGCTCTAGCTGTAGTTTAACAAAAAAAATTGCTTGCGGCCAATGATACAAGGAGAATTGCCCAAAAAAATGACGAGGCTATGAAAAATAAAAGTAATAAAAAGTCAAGTTGGTTTGTGTTCCGTTGTACGCATCCTTCTATCACAGTATATTAAGGTCTGGCAGCTGGTTTTTGCTGGATTTGGGTCTTAATAGTTTTGTACCCCCTTTTACGAAAATTACGCGGACAGAGAAGTATGAAATTTCGCAAACTTACAGTTTATATTATTATAGAGAAGGAGTGCAGAATGCTAATATTTTTTTTAATTATGCATAAAAAATACATTAAATCAATAAATGTCAGGAGCCTTAAGAACAGACGAGCGTGCATGACAAGAGTTATGAATGAGAAAGAAGCAAGTGAGGTGTGTAAGAATAAGCCTAAATGGCGCTCTGTTATTCGTGTCTACCTCGCAAGGGAACTGGCGTCAAGTTATGTATGTATGTATGTATGTATGTAAATCAATAAAAAAAACATTACACACTCTACCATGTATTTGACACAGATATACCTATATATACGCTTTTGTTTATTGTTCAAGTCAAATTAACCGTGTAGCCTTGGCGAAATCTGTGATCATAGAAGTATAGTCTTTGACAACAAAAGCTTAACAATGTTCACTTATAATTTAAATTAATTATTATGGTCGAATTTCGACCACGGACGCCAAGTAGTTTAAATTACTATACTAATCAAGCAATAATCAGTCGTTTAAACAACGGTAATCAACTGAAAATCCTATTGAGCAATGAGATATAGGAAACAATCAGAGATACACACGGTAATCGTATGGCTGGTTCCGGCCATCCATTCTCGCTGTACAAATACGGGTGTAACATAAACAACATTATTGATGATCTGATCAGACTGGAAGGCGGCGTAAACCACGTGCAATTTGGCAGGTGACACATTTTATAATCAATCGGGTTAGATAATATTTTGTTTTCAACTATTAACACTACTATGTCGCCATGCCATAAGTATGTCGCCATAACAACCTTGAGTTGTTTTCCGACATCAGTGACCAGGTTCCAGTCTCCCTTAAGAGAGCAGCAGCGTATTTGTAGCACCTTTGGTGTTGCAAATGTCCATAGGCGATGATGACCGCTTTTCATCAAGTGGGCCGTCTGCTTGTCTGCTGAACTCCTGCAATAAAAAAATATAAAAAAAAACTATACTTGCCTTAAGATTGGTACTTTATATATAACTTATATTTAAATACTGTTTGGATAGTTAGTTGGAAACATTTTCTACTTTAAATATGTAACAGTTGTGATTTCTTATGTTGACTAAGGCATAAAACGTCACTGAAATTTGATGAAATTGAAAATTATCTTCTAAACCAAATCTAATAAGTTATTGCACAAAAATCGTCGGTTAACAGGACGACTAAATAATCTTAGCAACTATACTCGTATTGAAAGTTGTCAACGCGGCAGCCCAGTATTAAGAACTGAACGCGTATCCAAAATGGCGGTGGTAGGATTGCTGGTATGGATAAGAAGGGAGACTAACCTGCGTGCCTCTAGGCTGCACTAACTATGCGTGCTGATCACCAAGTTGTGAGCCTTGCAGCAAATCTTCTGGCTTGTCTCCTTCTTGCGGCCTTCGATAATTAAATGTACACACGCGGCGCGGTATAACTGCACTTATAACAAGTTGTGGCGGTAAAGATGTGCGGGTTGTCGTACGAGGGTCGACAGCAGACTACGTGCGACGAGGGTCGACAGCAGACTGACTCGTAAAAACGAGCAGTATTAGCACAGCGGTAAGTACGACAAGGATAGTCGAATGGAATGGAAGATGGCGGCTGGGACCAGGTGATTGGATAACGCGGTTAGGAAAGCGGGTAGTTGTGGAAATAATTTCAAGGGGACAGGATTTTAAAATAAGCGGCGCGAACATGCCCCCGGCCTAAAAACCAATGGTTTTTAAAACACTCAAAAATGGGAGAAGTTAATTAATAAAAAGGTTGAAATAGGCGGTAAAAGAAGCGGGAATAGACCGGGGGGAGGGGAGGTGTGACTACTGAGTAGGTAACACACAAAGCCGAACGACTGGTCGTTTGTACACGCCAGTAGCCGTTTTTACTGAGGCAACCCTACAGATGCCGTCTTTGCCAGGATAAGTGGCCACTACGACTCCAAGGGGCCATGAAAGCGGGGGAATATTGTCCGTAACAATGAGGACTATTGAGCCTATAGTAATAGGATTTACAGGTGTATTCCATTTTCCACGTGATTGCAATAAATGTAAGTATTCTAATTTCCATCGCTTGGAAAATGACTGAATCATTTGATCCAGCAAAGTGAACCGTTTAAGTAGATGCGCGGGTTCGTTATCGACGTTACAGGCAGGCAAATGTTTAAGCGGAACAGACATTAAAAAATGCGCGGGAGTTAAAGCAGTGGGTTCAGAAGGATCCTCACTCAATAATGTTAGCGGCCAGGAATTAATGACACATTCGATTTGTGTCAGAACGGTTAACATTTCTTCATAGGTTAACAATTGTGTCCCAATGACACGATGGAGATGCGTTTTAAATGCTTTCACATAAATTTCATACTGGCCTCCGAAGTGAGGACTTCGTGGCGGATTCAATTTCCGAAGAACGCGGAACTAGCCCGTCTACGTCTTAAAAGGCACGAACGAGCCTTTGTATCGAGGGGGAACAGCGTTAATTATTTTGAAGATTTTTAATAATTTCAGAGAAATGAAAAGATCGTAAATATTTAAAAACTTGAAATTCAGCGTAATGAAGATCATCATCAGCAGTATAATATTTATTTCGCGGTAGTTTATGAAACGATATCTCAAACAACTGTGCGTAAAAGTATTAGCCTTAAGTGAACGCGGGAGAAGAGATCTAACAACAGGTTAGAGGTCTCGTTATTTGTATGAGTAGCGGGAAAAGCAACCATATTTTCCAACACAGGTAAATAACTATCACCGTTGGCCTTTTTTTGATTTATATAACCGGCAATCTGGCTACAATCAATCGGATCCATTGCACCACAAAGGATAGGCTCTTACCTAAGCGGGAATTAATTTTCGCAACAAACTGTCATTGGGAATATATGACCTTGAATATAAAAATAGTTAGCAGCGGGAATAGCGGTTGCAGGTTTAGTTAATTAATTAAATTGAAAAAATATAAAATTAGGAAATGCAGATAAAATAACATAAATAAATTATTAAATTTATAAATAAATAAATTGTGAATATGTTATTCAATCACTGCGTTGTAAGCTAGGCGCAATGGTGTTGTGATACAGTTTTACATTTAAGGTTTTCGCGGTTCTAAAATAATAGTTAAAAGTGGCGGCGGATTCGGGGTAAAATGGCAAGGCCACAAAATAGCGCCCTGCACGATTACGGGGAAGGTTGTTGTTTATAAAAGTCTTTTGATTTCGAGACCGGTGGGACAAAATTGGAGTAGACTTTATTTCCTCGCGTTGCCAGAATTTTTGAGGCGCTTGATCTAAAGGCGGTTCCTCTGTAACCGAGCAAAGTGATACTTGTACGGAAGACCTGTTAAAAGAAGCGATATTGTTCCTAGTATGACATGGGTCATGGTGAGCGGCAGCGACGGGAGCGTTTCCAATGATGACGTAGCCAAAAATAGTTTCAAAAGCTGTAGGTGTACCAGGTGGACCCGAGAAGCGGCCTGACAGTAAGATGTCAGCAAACAAAGATGCCCCAATGAGAAGGTCTATTTCCGCAGGCGATGAAAAGTTGTCATCGGCCAACGGTAGACCGTCGATGTACGAAAGACGCGAAGTATCGACTTCAACAGAAGGGAGGTTGTCTGTAATGCGGTCAATTATAAGTGCGTCCAGTGAAATAAATTTATTATTTAATCGCGAAAATAATGTCGTAGAAGTTTGCCCTATAATTCGATTTTTCGTAGACCCGATACCCTTCACTACATCGTTATAAAGATTATTATAATTTAAATTTAGTTTATTGCAACATTTTGCGGTTATAAAGTTGCTTTGAGACGCGGAATCTACTAACGCACGTAATGTGTGCCGCTTATTATTGGAGTCGGTCGCATATACTTGAACCGTGCCGAGTAAACAAGTTGTATTATTTTGTGTTATAGATATTGGATGCGTATTGCATAGCGATACATTTTGTTGCGTGGACAAACAAGCGCGGGTCTCATCCACTCGTATAGAGGGGTGAGGGAGGCACGCGGTAGCGGTAAGGTGCGGCGGCGGAGCTGTAGCAGCATCCGCAAATGGTGGATGCGCCGGCGCATGAGCGCGCGATGGCGAAGTGGCAACAGCGCGGGCGCTCGGCGGCGAGCGATCTAGGTGGCGCGGGCGGTCATCTTGAGGCGACGGTGACGACGGAGGTTTACGGCACAACATTGAATGATGTCTACACTCGCAATGTCGACATTTAAATTTGGAGTTACAGAAATTATTGTTGTGGCTTACGCTCAAACAATTAGTACAACCTCTTGAATTTTTTATAAAATTAAATCTTTCATCAATAGAAAGCTTTTCAAACGCGGGACAACGATACAAATTGTAATGATTTGATTGTTTACAAAGTGGGCAATGCGTCGTATATGACGTTACAAAAGAATGCGTCGTTTTTGGAATATTGGGTTTATATGTGTGACTACTACGGGACTGAGTAGATGGCATCGTGCGTTCCAATACCTTACTTTGTTCGCGGATAAATTTAGTAAGGTCATTGTAGGTAGGCATGGATTCTCCCCTATTATGCATTTCAAAAGATCTTGCGGTATTTAAATCAAGTTTCTTCAACGCTAATTGCAAAATAATAAAGTCCGATAAGTCATTTAATTTTAAAGATTTTAAACTCGATACTGCGGTACAAAATTGATCAAGAAACATGTCAAGATTTTTACAAGAGGCGGTGTTAAAACTTTTAAATTCAAACATTTGATCCAAGTATGCGGCGGCCAAACTGCGCTTATCATCATATTTGTCGACCAATGTTTGCCATATCATGTTGTAGTTGTCGCCGTTTGGTACGATTCCGGTACAAACTGAAAGTGCCCGGCCCGACAACTTATTTATCAAATATTGTACGCGTTCATGATCCGTGAGATCGGGATTTTCATGTATTGTCCTTTTAAAGGACTCGTAAAATATTGGCCATTTAATAGGGTTGCCATCAAACCCCATAAGCTCGAGTTCGGGTAAACGTATTGACTTACGTTGAGAATTAGTGTTTGAAATCATGGTTTCTGGTTGTTTTGAAATTGAATGAAACTTATCATGGATAAATTTACAGCGGCAGTACATATCTTCAAACGAATTAAGACTTTGGTAATTGACCTTATATTTAGGATCCAAGGTCAACTCCACGACATTTAATTGATCTACTATGTCATTAAAATCTGAATGTAGGCGTTCGATGGACATCATTCCGTATAGAAATAACTCTCTCTCGGAATCATCATCTGCGACATTTAACGAGCGGTTATAAAGATCTTGCATGCGAGAAAATATGACGTCACGTCTTGCAGTTAACGTCAATCGCTGAATTTGAAATTTATCAAGGGATTGCGCATCTTCGAATACTTCTTTTCGCTTAGACGTCATTTTGCTTATTTAAATTTAAAAGATTAGAAACTTTAAGAAAAGCCTAAGTTAATGCCTGCAACACGAGTATGCGAAACAAGAGCGGTGCGCGGACGGTCAAATGACCGAATGAATGAACGATACGTTAATTTAAAATATCACTGTTTAAATATAAAATGAACGTAATTTAAAAAAATGTACTTATTTAAAGCAATCAAGGGAAGCGGAATACGAAATATGTATGTTTAATGCGAAATAAAGAGGTTGATAAAGGTGATAAGTATACGTAAAATATTACGTGACGAAAGAAAGCGGTAGAAAATGAGGTTCAAAGAGGAACCAAAAGGGATGATTACGGTTCGAAAGGAACCAAAAAATGATCCTGGTTCGAATGGACCAAAAAAAATGTCAACGCGGCAGCCCAGTATTAAGAACTGAACGCGTATCCAAAATGGCGGTGGTAGGATTGCTGGTATGGATAAGAAGGGAGACTAACCTGCGTGCCTCTAGGCTGCACTAACTATGCGTGCTGATCACCAAGTTGTGAGCCTTGCAGCAAATCTTCTGGCTTGTCTCCTTCTTGCGGCCTTCGATAATTAAATGTACACACGCGGCGCGGTATAACTGCACTTATAACAAGTTGTGGCGGTAAAGATGTGCGGGTTGTCGTACGAGGGTCGACAGCAGACTACGTGCGACGAGGGTCGACAGCAGACTGACTCGTAAAAACGAGCAGTATTAGCACAGCGGTAAGTACGACAAGGATAGTCGAATGGAATGGAAGATGGCGGCTGGGACCAGGTGATTGGATAACGCGGTTAGGAAAGCGGGTAGTTGTGGAAATAATTTCAAGGGGACAGGATTTTAAAATAAGCGGCGCGAACAAAAGTCTTGAATTGAATCGATTATTATATAATGTATAAATAACAACGAGCACATAGTCCGTCGTGTGCAGAGCCCTTTTCGCAATGTTTGCGAGCACAGACGGCGGTGACCGATGATCAAACAGTTGGGTTTGAACTAATTTAACCGAACATTAATCATGTATATTTGATTAGAAGTTGGCCGCTGTTGACTCGGTGTATTCACTATCATTATTCGCTTAAACTTCAGTTTGCGAAGTTAATTGAGACAACTTAAACAAGGAGAAAACGTAAATAACCTAAAACTGTTAATATTATCATTCAATTTACATACATACATACATACATAACTTCCCGCCAGTTCCCTTGCGGGGTAGGCACGAACAACAAAGCGCCATTTAGGCTTATTGTTACACACCTCACTCGCTTCTTTGACATTCATAACTCTTGTCATGCACGCTCGTCTGTTCTTAAGGCTCCTGACATCACCTTCTGCTAGTACACGATCAATTTGATCATGGAAAGTGTGTCGTAGCCTTCCACGACTTCTGCATCCATCCACTTTTGCATTGTATATCTGTTTAGTCATTCTTTCATCGTGCATTCTTTCCACATGCCCGAACCACCGGAGCATTCCTTTCCTTACCTTCACCCCGACACTCTCATCATTCAATTTAAGGTGTATTAATATAAATTGTTAATAATTGCATATTTAAAGGAGAAGAGAAGAAGAGAGGGATTTATTTATAATATGTCAGATATAAAAGTGCACTCCTTTTTTAATTAAATCATGTAATCTTGACAGTAGACACTTTTCATCAAATGGGCCCCTGCCTGTATGCTAGCTTCGAAATCGACGCAGAAATACGCACACCTGAAGGTCGTAAAACGCAGTTTTATTGCCACCAGATTTAGGAATTCGTTTGTTTACTTTGTGTTTAGAATTTGTAGTTCAAAAAAACATGCTATTGTTTTTCTACTGCTTTTATGGCCGTCATTAGTCTCGAACTAATCTTTGCTTGCCAGGTGTGCGGATTAACACGGTAAACACGGTCTTTTGTTCTATTATACAGTTTAGTATAAAACAATGACCGAACGGAGGGGTGAGGCAGTCAAGCGACGACTACGATACGAGTAAGGCCGGGACTCCACCAAAGCGGAGATGTGTGCGGTGTGCTGTGCGAGAAGAGATGTTTTTCAGCTCGGGTGAATCCACCGAAGCTGTGCGGAGATGCGTAGTGTAGCAGAGATGTGTGCTCGCTAGTCTTGCGAGTGTGCGAGGCATTGAGTGCTCAGTACGCATTCTGACACGAAAGGTGGATGATGTCGCTATTATTACAAAGAGGGGGGAGGGTGACATCGATCACTGCATGCCGCTCACACTCTCGTCTCCGCAGTGCGTCCTCCGCGCACAGCTCACATCTCCGCTTCCATCGCGCCATACAAATATTACATATCTCCGCACAGCGATCTCCACTGAAGCTGAGCGGAGCGGAGATGTCTCAATAACGCAATTCTATTGGTTGTTTAAAAAACATCTCCTCTCCGCTCGTCTCGTCTCCGCTTTGGTGGAGTCCCGGCCTAAGACGTGTGTAGTACATTTGAAGAGCAATATCGTGACGCACTTTGCGGGTGTTATTGAATCGTGCAGTTTGTACTGGTTGCGTCCAGTTATATTTGTACCTGTGTTATACGTGTTTTTATAGTTCTAATAAACTCTATAGTAATTCCAACGGCATTTTTAATTCGAGTCCTGTGTAGCTTGTAACAATATTATAAAATTCTAAACATGTCGTGTCTGTATGTTGAAGCTATTTAAAAAGAAAAACAACCGAAATACACTATATAAACGATGGAGAACACAAAGCAAGTTTTTTTGGATGTCTTAATTGTTTGTTCGGGATTCACGTAAAAACTATGGGGCCGATTTAGATGCGGTTTTCGCTAATCGACAGGAAATTCTTAGACTCAAACTCTGTGCTACTTTTTGTCCTGGGAATCCCGCGGAACTTTCTCTGGTAATGTTTTAAAATAACCAGGGATTAAAAAAACTTATCGTTAAAAAAATTCATGTAATAAAGGTTTGTAGTTGTTCGGCTACATAAAAATTAGCTTATTTCGACTCAGTTTTCACTGAAACGAAAGCTTGCATTATTTTTTAAATGCTGTGGTACTTTGTGTCCCGGGAATCTTGCGGGAATTTCAAGTCAAACGTGGAAGAAGTTGCTGGCATATCCTAGTAAGAAATAAAATTCATCTTTTATCATATAAGACATATTGACACGCTTCTAGAATGTACAATATTCACAAAAATATATAAAAAAATATTCGACTTCAAGAATAAGCGCTGTGCGTCACCTTATATCTTATACTAATCTTATACTAATATATTAGGTTGGGGAAAAAGTTTCTTCGCCTTTTATATAAAAATTCAAAAGGTTTTTTTATAAAGTTTATTTACATTTGACTAAAGTATGTAGGTGCCATTTTGTTGGATAACTTTTTGCTATCTTGTAGGTAGGGGACGTGATCCCATTGCTATAAAAATTTTGGGGCTTCTGATCAAAAATCTGCGACAAGTTGTTTTGGCAGTCCTCTCGTGATGTCAACCTGACATTGCCTAAGGAATTCTGCAGAGACCTAAACAGGTGAAAATCTGAAGGTGTAAGGTCAGGACTATATGGCAGATGCATTCACACCTCCCAGCCAAACTCTCGTAATTTTTGCTGAGTGGCTAAAGGTGTGTGAGGTCCAGCGTTATCATGGTGAAAAACCACACCCCGTCTGTTGATTAATTCCGGCCGCTTTCTCTCAACTTTTTGCTTTAATCTCATCAGTTGTTCACAGTACAGTTCAGAATCGATGGTCCTGCCTGGCGGTAACAGCTCATAATGAATAATTCCCTTCCAATTCCACCATACACACAGCATCACCTTGTTGCGAGTTAACCCGGGTTTCGCCACAGTCTGTGAAGCCTGACCGGCCTTTGACCACTTTGACCATTTCCGGATTGAAAACGCTTAAACCAAATTTGCGCTACTCTCACAGATACTGCATTAGGTCCATAAACATCACAAATTTTTTTCGCGACTTGTGTTGCATTTTTACCTTTTTTGTAGTAAAATTTTAAAATGTATCGAATTTCTTCATTAGATTCACTCATTTTAACAATAAGAAAAACAAATGAAAATCACACATTTTCCTAATTTGAATTTGGAATTGTTTTCTTTAAAATTAAAACTTTTTAATGATACCAAAACCAGCCAGATACAAATGGTACAGCCAAAAAGATCTTATTACAAGTTCATACATACTATATGCGAAAAGACATTTTCCCCAACCTATTATAAAGCTGAACAGTTTGTTTGTTTGTTTAAACGCGCTAATCTCAGGAACTACTGGTCTGATTTGAAAAATTCTTTCAGTGTTGGATAGCCCATTTATCGAGGAAGGCTATAGGCTATATATCATCACGCTAAGACCAATAGGAGCGGAGCAGCAATGAAAAATTTTTCAAAATCGGGGGGGGGGGGGGGGCTTTGAAAACAAATTCCACGCGGACGGCGTCGCGGGCACAGCTAATATAATATATAACTCGAAAAAGCTTAAAATTTCCCTAGAGTATATTAACTACGAGTAATTCACTTAATCTAGCACACATAAGTGAGTACGCAACTCTGAAAGGCCTTTTAAGATTTAAATGATTCAGTCACATTAAATGAAAACGGTTTGTTCTTTTCAGATAGTACATAAGGGTCCGACAATGTCCTTGAAGACGTATCAGCTAGACGACTTAACGTTGTTTGCTTCTAGCTAGTATATACACACACGTCAGAAGTGCCTAGGGAACAAATACGTTCTACAGTATCATCGGAATTGAGGATAATTATTTTAACTTTATTGAATCTTTTCAGTGATTTTTTTTATTGCAGGAGATCAGCAGACAGGCAGACGGCCCACTTGATGGAAAGCGGCTACCATCGCCTATGGACATTTGCCACAGCAAAGTTGCTACAAATGCGCTGCTGCTCTCTTAAAGGAGACTGGTCACTACTTTAGACCAGGGGTGGTAGCCATCCAGTCGGGCAAATGCCCTACCACCTGGCTGTGGGTTGTTAAGTCGCCTCTTACGACAGGCCGCCCCAACGCAGGAAATTGTATTCTTTCTCCGTTTCTGAACGAATAATAATTTAATAAAACTACGTTTTAACGGTTTTAGGCGCGGTAATTTTATTTGATTTTGGTTTTTCCGACTTTTCGGCCACTTTTCAGTGGCCGTGATCACGGAAGACAAAGATGTCAAGTGTGAACGAGTATTTTTAAAGTTTTATTTAGCCTACCGCCAACTTATTAATTTTAATTTTGTTTATGGTTATTATTTACTCTATGGGAGCCTATCTAATTTACTACCGCTTCGCAACATGTTATGGCTTGAAGAGAAGAAAATCCAATAAAATTCAAAATCAAATAAAATTACGGCGCTTAAAACCGTTAAAACGTAGTTTTATTATGTATACAAGTCGCGACTTAAGAGAATAATAATTTAATACGAATTTCACTATTTGAATAAAGGACTTGTATTTATTATTTATTCCGACGTTTCGGCCGCTATTCAAAAGCTGTGATCTCGAAAGACAAAGATTTCAGTATCAATGAGCAAGGTGTACTAGTTGCGAAAACTTAAGCAAATACTAAATAAACCTTATTTTAATATAAAATTCATACAATATAAATAAATAAACTGGTTGACAAAAACACGTATTATCTATACTAATATTATTTGGAGGTCTTCAGGTGGAAAACAAATACTGTTGTGTTTGAATTGCAGTTTAGGAATGCATGTTTATTGGATAAAAATACCGATTAATATTTTATATTACATTACACATTTAGCTGCTAAACAAAATATAACATTTAATAATAATAAGCGCATTTGAACGATTACACGTGTCGCGGTGAGGTGAGGCGACGTATGCGCGGAGGGAAACACGGGGGCCCCGACTAGAAGCGGCGCGCTTGCCTATCATTTTCGAACGGCCGCCGTGGTGATCGGACGTCTGCGGCTACAATTATAAAGAGGTAATGTTTGTGAGTTTGTGACGTTGTAGGGGTTAATCTCCGAAACTACTGGACCGATTTAAAAAATTATTTCACTGTTGGCAAGTTTTTTTTTTTAAGGCGGGGGAAATTCATTTCGCACACTACCGGGTCCTTTACTAGGGATTAGACCAAAGCGACCAGAGGTGAGCCACGAGTAGCTATCAGAGTCAATCGCCGGCTTGTGTGGAGACTCGAATAATCAATACTCCACAAAAACCACCCTCCTCCCATGTGCCCCGCGGTCATGATAGGAAAAGCGTGAGACTTAGAACGTAGTTACGCCCACGCTGATCCTAGCGCATCAATGCCTTAGAATGCCCCGGGAATCGGGGCAAACTCACTTCGTCAACAGGGGTGAAGACTCCTCCGCTCCCTAGATGCTGGAGGGCGCCCACTTTTGGCAAGCTACACTATTCCCGGTTGACATGGCTATATTATAATATATAAAGTACTATCTGTCTTTAAATAAATATGTCTAATATATTAAACATTTACTTATTTATCTATTGTAATATATAAAATGCTTTTCACATATAATGTTAACAAATATATTTATTCAGATTATTTTGCATATACGTATATATATTACTATTATATTTATACATACATACATACATAACTTCACGCCAGTTCCCTTGCGGGGTAGGCACGAACAACAGAGTGCCATTTAGGCTTATTCTTACACACCTCACTTGCCTCTTTGACATTCATAACTCTTGTCATGCAAGCTCGTCTGTTCTTAAGGCTCCTGACATCACCTTCTGCTAGTACACGATCAATTTGATCATGGAAGGTGTGTCGTGGCCTTCCGCGACTTCTGCATCCATCCACTTTTGCATTGTATATCTGTTTAGTCATTCTTTCATCGTGCATTCTTTCCACATGCCCGAACCACCGGAGCATTCCTTTCCTTACCTTCACCCCGACACTCTCTTTCAGAGAGTATCTTTATTATATTTATATATGTATTAAATTTATAAATTAATGTAAGTATGTATATTTAATTTTTTTTTATTTATTGCAGGAGTTCAGCAGACAGGCAGACGGCCCACTTGATTGAAAGCGGTTACCATCGTCTATAGACATTTGCAACACCGAAGGTGCTACAAATGCGCTGCTGCTCTCTTAAAAGGGACTGGAACCTGGTCACTAATGCCGGAACACAACTCAAGGTTGTTATGGCGACATACTTTAGACGAGGGGTGGTAGCCATCCAGTTGGGCAAATGCCCTACCACCTGGCAAATTAAATTGTACTGTCCTATCTTTTTTCTGCTCTACCTACATCGCCAGATTAGTTAAGAATTTCTTTTAACCTGGGTGGCCTGGAAGAGATCGCTTTTAGCGATAAGCCGCCTGTTGTTTTGCCAAGAAGTATTGTAATTATGCATTTTGGTTTTTGTATTTGTTAGTTTTGGTGAGCAATAAAGTGTTATCTATGTATCTATGTATTATATTTTCAAAAAAATTAGGGATCCTTACTAAAACTCCAATAGTGTAACCCAAGGTGTAAAAGAATTACCTAAAATCGCGTGCGCTGCGAAAACTATTGATGATAGAATAAAATAATGTACTACGACTTTGCAGAACACATCACTATTTACAAAAAGTGTCGCGGCAGCATATGTCTAACTATTATAGTTATGATAGATATATAGATAACTCTTTATTGTACACCAATACAAACATGAACTTAAAGACTAAAAATATATCTAGTTATGTACAAAGGGCGGTCTTATCGCTAAAAAGCGATCTCTTCCAGACAACCCTAGTATGTAGTATGCAACAATAAGTGTTCTTTTATTTTAAAAATGTAATTGAAATGCCGCCGCTAGAAAATGATCTCCACGATAAATTACTTCACGTTCAAGACTGCTTGAATACCTTTATAAAACTTTTTGAATTATTCAATTCGAACATTTAATTCGAAAGATATCACGATTTTAAAAATGTAAGTATTAGAAAAAAGTTGCGTGGTCGTCGCGCACCCTAATCGGCTAGATAGGCTTATGCGATGTAGGCGTCACTGGGGTACGGGCATTACAGGAGGGGAAATATTTTGAATTAGCTTAGTAGGTAATTAAACTCAACAAAAATTAAAGAGGTAAAGTTTGTGAGTTTGTGACGTTGTACGGGGCAATCTCTGGATCTACTAAACCAATTTTGAAAATTCTTTCACCAGTGGGAAGCTACATTATTCCTGAGTGGCATAGGGTATATTTAATTGTGATTAATAATAAGTATTTTTAATTTTTTTTCTGATGCCCAGCGAAGTGGGCACGAGTTATGGGTAATATACAACGGACTACTCTGGGGCCGATCCCAGACACCCAGACCATCATAGGAAATAACGGAGAAAATTCGTTTCAGAAATTTACTATGCCAGGAATCGAACCCGAAGCCTCTGCGTTGCGTAAGGTAAGCCATCAAAGGTTTAGCCCGCTCAACCACAGAGGTCGTCAAATATATAAATACTTAAAAAATGTATGTACTTGTAGGTCACTAGAGCTTTACATTCAAACGAGGAGCGACTGGAACTTATGAAGCAAGATAAAACACCGCACCTGCAGACCCTCGTCAATTTAACTAGTTTCACACTTGACGGGTTCTTCTTATTGTTTTCTGCTGCGAGATTAGGGTTCAACGTTTTACTCAGGCTTGAGAAAGGACAACATGGCGTGTCAGTTTAAACTGATGCGGGGAACGCTCGGTCATGTGTCACGCCGTTTAATCTTGTATATACTTAAGTCAGACGAGTGTGTAATTTAATTACATAGAAGTGTTGAAAGAAAGAAAGAAGCTTTATTTTATTTTGTACATACATACATAACTTCACGCCAGTCCCCTTGCGGGGTAGGCACGAACAACAGAGCGCCATTCAGGCTCATTCTTACACACCTCACTTGCTTCTTTGACATTAATAGCTCTTGTCATGCGCGCTCGTCTGTTCTTAAGGCTCCTGAGATCACCTTCTGCTAGTACACGATCAATTTGATCATGGAAGGTGTGTCGTGGCCTTCCACGGCTTTGATTGATAATTTTTGAGTAGTAATTGTGTTTTTGTGAGAAATGTGAACTGTATAGTCAAATGTGGCCTTTCGAGTCTTCACAAGAACTCCGTTGAATGGTGTGGATTGTAGCCTACAATACAACTGCGCCGGGCTTAAAGGCCTAGTTGCCAAGCCATAAATATTAAAAAAAAATGTGGTGGATATCTTGCAACAATAGGTCGGTATATGATGAGTGGACGACTCCCGGGTTACACTCAGGGTACCGTGAGGGTGTAATAATAAACCCTTATTAATTGACCGGCATATTGGAGTCTTCATTAGAAATATACCTTTGGTAAAGTACATAAAACAGTACAATTAAAAGATTATCGCCTTTCATTGGAGAACAGCGACATCTAGTGAGCGATCAAATATAACAATTTATATTAAGCCGATGTTGGAGCGTTTAACAGTGAGCATATCTTTCGTTAAACATATACAACCAATACTTACCGCAGCAATCGGGCGACAGAATCCGCATTGCTACAATATTCCCAGCTTCCAAACAGCTCGTAAAGGTAACAGCAATATGGTGGCAAACAAACGGTCAGAAAAACAAAAAAAAGATTCGGCCGGTGTTATTGTCGGGTTTTGTTGGAAAAACGTGTGAATGAGCGGACAGCCTGGCTTTGGTTCGCAATTACAGGTTTTGTAGGGGAATATATGAAAAAAGGTATATTGGATTTTTCTAGCTTTGTACCTGTAGTGCTATTCGTATCTTATTATTATTAAAATTAGTATAACATACTTATAGTACAGTAATTTTTTTGGCAGGTGATAGGGTATTTGCCCGACTGGATGGCTACCACCCCTGATCTAGAGTATGCCGCCAAAACAACCTTGAGTTGTGTTCCGGCATTAGTGACCAGGTTCCAGTCTACATTAAGAGAGCAACAGTGCATTTGTAGCACCTTTGGTGTTTTAAATGTCTATAGGCGATGGTAACCGCTTTCCATCAAGTGGGCCGTCTGTCTGTCTGCTGATCTCCTGCAATAAAAAAAAAGCTTTCCGAGAGGTTTGAAAATATTAATAAATACAGAAGTATGTTAAGTATAAAAATATTTTTGAAAAAACATAAGAGAAAAATAAACATTAAAATTAGCTAGTGGTCGCCCGTGGTCGAAATTCGACCATAATAATTTGTTGTCAAAGACTATAATATACTTCTATAATCACAGATTTCGCCAAGGCTACACTGTTAATTTGCCTTTAACAATAAACATAAGAGTATATATGCGTGTGTGTGTCAAATACATGGTAGTGTGTGTAATGTTTTTTTTTATTAATTTAATGTATTTTTTATGCTTAATTTAAAAGGAATATTAGCATTCGTCGCTTCTTCTCTATATAAACTATAAGTGTGCGAAATTTCATACTCCTCCGTCCTCGCAATTTTCGTAAAAAGGGTTACAAAGTTTTTGCTTCTCGTATTAATATAATGACGATTATTTAAATGTTTGGTCTTATATGAATTAACATACTTTTCAACACACTTGCTCATAAAGTGGCTCTATGGTCACCGCAATTAGGCACAGAATGACACCCATTATCAAACTGTGAGTAAAAAACATTATAACTCACTAGTGAGTTATAGATTTTTTTTTAAATTTTATTGGTTGAGTTGGTTTGTTCTTAAAAAAGTTTTTATTCAAAAAAAA
The DNA here is from genome assembly GCA_019925095.2 of Dendrolimus kikuchii. NCBI lineage: Eukaryota > Metazoa > Arthropoda > Insecta > Lepidoptera > Lasiocampidae > Dendrolimus > Dendrolimus kikuchii. The sequence goes on along the minus strand of CM034394.1, from coordinate 749,324 downwards.
AAGATCGTGTTCTATAGAACAAATAAATTAATGTTCCTATTGCTTGCTCATTTCATGCAACTTCTTATTTAAATAGATAATTTTAACTCGTACGTGTTTAATAAATAAAACTTTCACTCATATATAACTTTTTTTTATCTACTAAATAAAATGAGTTTTTGTTGTTATTTTATTCACAAGTGTGTTGAAAAACGTCGTATGAACACGTGTGTATTGATGATTACCGTCCTCGGCTCTCTTAAGACCCTCGCCTACGGCTCGAGTCTCAATGGCGCCTCGGCGGTAATCACCAATGTTACACACTAGTACCATAATGTACTATTGCATAATTTTATAACGAATGTTTTTTGTTTTAATTTACTTTGTGGAGCTAAGCCGTGGCATCGCTTAGAGGAACTCGCGGGAGATCAGCGCTGGTTGTGAAACTAGCAATACGCTGAGCAAGAGCCTTTTTAGGACATCACAATTGATTGTTGCATATATTATCATATAAGACTTTTTGTATCTTGTCCTAAATCAATATTTTTTCTTACTTTCTTCTTAATTATTACATAGTGTACATAATCAATTATAGTGGACACAGGGAAATAGGCGCAGCTCAGCCGTAACCTTCCGACGTATTGGAGCGCGGCAGATTGTCTAGCTGACCGTGTGCCCATTGGATTGTAGGCAGGAATTGTTACTTGCATAGAGGTTATTCACCCTCAGCTATACGTGAAGCTTTTAAATTATCTCAAGGACCGCTATGGGCATTATTATAGTTCTAGAATTCAACTCACGCTTATCCATCAGACGAGTTTGGTCCAAAGATTCTTTCCCTTTCTAGGACCATACCTTTACAATAAAGTGTTTTGTTTTATGTTTTATTGCATGAGATCAGCAGACAGGTAGACGGCCCACTTGATGGAAAGCGGTTACCATCGCCTATGGAAATTTGCAACACCAAAGTTGCTACAAATGCGCTGCTGCTCTCTTAAGGGAAACTGGAACCTGGTCACTAATGCCGGAACACAACTCAAGGTTGTTATGGCGACATACTTTAGACCAGGGGTGGTAGCCATCCAGTCGGGCAAATGCCCTACCACCTGGCTGTGGGTTGTTAAGTCGCCTCTTACGACAGGCCGCCCGGCTGCAGGACATTGTATTCTTTCTCCGTTCCTGCACGGATAGAAACAATAATAGTAAACAATATTTTACAAGTATACCCTCTACAGAAATACGCCTGCAAAGAAAAAAATCACTAAATGGCTTAAAACCTTGAGCTATGAGGAGACAGAAGATCAGCTCCACCCACTTATATAAAATACCAAAAGTATTAATGTGTTATTAATTAGTTTTTTTTTTATTAGTTTACTAATACATTCACATCTACATACACCCGCACCGACTCACACCCGAACACATCCTCACCCACCTTCACCCACCCACGCCTACACGCACAAGCACACACACACATCACACATCACACATCACACATCACACATCACACATCACACATCACACATCACACATCACACATCACACATCACACATCACACATCACACATCACACATCACACATCACACATCACATATCACACATCACACACACACACACACATACACACACTCATACATTCATCTTTTATTCTAACATTTTATTTATGTGTGAATTTTATTAGTTAATTTTTGGTAGCCATGGAGTGTGGAGCGCTGGTGACCTGTCATACAGATTTCTTATAAATCTATTTCAGGCGCCAGTCTCACACAGAAGGTTTCTTAGTGAATCCGTTGTGTTTGAGAAATAAATAAAGTTTTATTATTATTTATTATTATTATATCCATGCAAGAACGGAAAAAGAATACTAAACCCTGTGACCGGGAAGCCTGTTCAAAGAGGCGACAAAAAAACCCACAGTGAAGTGATATTTGCGTGTTTACCACAAGTAAAGCCGCTTCGTCTTCGTGAATTACTTGTATAAGGATGATCCTAAATGTCACGAGAATAATTATACACATACATACATACATAATTTCACGCCAGTTCCCTTGTGGGGTAAGCACGAACAACAGAGCGCCATTCAGGCTTATTCTTACACACCTCACTTGCTTCTTTGACATTCATAGCTCTTGTCATGCACGCTCGTCTGTTCGGCTCCTGACATCACCTTCTGCTAGTACACGATCAATTTGATCATGGAAGGTGTGTCGTGGCCTTATCTTTACCCCGACACTCTGTTTCAGACCAACTCTCTTTCTTACTTCGGTATTTATAACAATTTATTGGAACCTCCATACTATTGATTTCAGTGAAACAATCTTCGTGGCGTCTCGATTTGCAGCAATAACAAACTTTTTAAAAGTAGCGCTAGAACTTTTACAAAGTTGAGTTCCTGACGATTGACAGACCACTCTTCTTTACACGCTTTTAGAAAATTGTTTGTATTGTACTTTTATTCTGTGCTATTATAAGTTGACTTTAATTTTGAATAACCAAATGGCTCAGAGACAATTTAAAAGAATTATGTTTTGAAACATTTTGAAAAATGAAGTATGTTTTTGGAATTATCAATTTTCTTCTCCAGTATAGTCGGTGGTTGATCAATTAATTAACTTAAAGACACTATAATTCAGGGGGGTGTTTTTATTAAATTTTTTTCTTTCAGAGACAATCCAAATAAACAGATATACAATGCAAAAGTGGATGGATGCAGAAGTCGTGGAAGGCCACGACACACCTTCCATGATCAAATTGATCGTGTACTAGCGGAGGGTGATGTCAGGAGCCTTAAGAACAGACGAGTGTGCATGACAAGAGTTATGAATGTCAAAGAAGCAAGTGAGGTGTGTAAGAATGGGCCTAAATGGCGCTCTGTTGTTCGTGCCTACCCCGCAAGGGAACTGGCGTGAAGTTATGTATGTATATTGTTATAACCTAGGCGCCGAGAAAGACAAATTCCACATACAGATTTGTAGAAGCACATTTATTACCCGTCGGCATTTGAACTAATAACATTGAAACTATTGTAATTCTTTTATGATCGTCTTCTTTTGTGTACTTATTTATTGGCATACGTTTCTAGAGAACAGCCTATTGTTGTATTGTAATCATTAGCCAAGTACTGGAAATGGAATGGGAAGTAAAATTAAATATTAAATTGTGTGTATGACCTTCAAAAACTCCAGTGGAACTTATTTTGAATAAAACTTTTGAATTTGCTATTCGCAAGAAAAGGAATTAGGTGGATTGTGTCAAGGATGACATAATGATATGGTATGTAACAGAGGATGTATGTCTGAATAGAATAGTATGAAACGCAAATACATATTACGCCGACCACAAATACCACCGGTAAAATAGAAGAGAGAATTTGATGTCGTCGTCAGCCAATCACCGTCTACTGCTGGACGTAGGCCTCCCCAACGCTGCGCCACTCATCACGGTCCTCTGCCTTCCCCCCCAGCGCCTACCGGGCGACCTTTCGCAGCTCGTCAGTCCATCGAGCTGGAGGGCGTCCAATACTACGTATACCGAGACTTGGTCTCCACTCCAAGGCTCAACGATCCTGCGACAAATGTGACCGGCCTACTGCCACTTTATTTCACACTTCATGAATTTGATGTACTTGTACAAAATCTAAAAAGCTTCGGTGTTTTGTAATATGATCAAAAGTATCTAAATTTATCCGTGCAGGAACGGAGAAAGAATACAATTTCCTGCGGCCTGGCGGCCTATCGTAAGAGGCGACTTAACAACCTACAGCCAGGTGCTAGGGCATTTGCTCGACTGAATGTCTACCACGCCTGGTCTAGAGTATGTCGCCATAACAACCTTGAGTTGTGTTCCGGCATTAGTGGCCAAGTTCCAGTCTCCCTTAAGAGAGTAGCAGCGCATTTGTAACACCTTTGGTCTTGCAAATGTCCATAGGCGATGGTAACCGTTTTCCATCAAGTGGGGCGTCTGCCTGTCTGCTGAACTCCTGCAATAAAAAAAACAATCAAATTCAGATTGAAAAGTTTTTATTCAAAATAAGTTCTACATGAGAACACTTGTTGAAGGTCATACATATAAGTTAAAACTTAATTTTACTTCCTATTCTGTGTACACCGCTTCGCAACGTGTTATTGATGTTAAGGAGAAGAAGCGGCAAGAAACTCCCCAGCAACACGTCTAGCTAAAAATTGATTAACTCAAACTTTTTTTTAAAATAAATTTTATACAGAAATTACTCAAATTATGTGCCGAGAACTGGGTTAACCATATTTTACGTTGTTTAATTAAAATTGAACTGATCAAATATTTCTTTAGTTCATATTAATTGTGATTGGAATAATAACAGAACCGGTAGAGCTATCTAACCGAAGCCAGCGAACAATTAATAAAGCAGTAATTTATAGGTCGGCAGAAAGGTCTTGGGGGGTATTTTCTTTATTTGCCCATCGTTTATCAACGTCCGATAAATGTACTAAGTCTAATTTCCGACCCGCCATTTCAGCCTTTTGGGTTCCTAAGAAACTTCTCTCAAGAATATGCTAGTATTTATTTGTAAAAAATACTAGCAACCGTCCGCGACTTCGTCTGGGTTTGACCTAAAATTTGGCAATTAAGACGTAACTGTCAACCACGTCTGCCCTATCTTCCAATCGCGCACCTCGCGGTGAGACGTCTTTATGTCTTTCGCCCCGCGTCATGCTCGCACTGTGTATTGCTCTACACCGTGACATGACTCATATATTTTGGAATTTCTTCGGCCTTTATGTGCGGGCGGGTCCGGTATCCCGCCGGTCGCCCGCACGGCCGTAGCCTACGGTGGCTGGATATCGTCATGGACAACCCTCCGTCGCCGCCGCCGGCTCTGGTGGGAGAGGAGCGTGGCGGTCTGCTCCCTCTCCCGCTTCGCTGCCTCCTTCTGCGAAACTCCTTATTTGACACAGGTACGTCCCGAAGCAACCATGGCCTGAAAGAATCTGCGTCAGGCGGAACGCCAGGGTATCGTGACGCTTCTGCAGCTATTCTAGCACTGGGTTTTGTAGGTGGTCCGCTCATTCTGCCACTGTGCCCCTCTATCTCACGGGAACCATTAGAATGCTTTTTTTTTCAGGCGTGGGAAATGCTATTTATGCACAATACCGGGTCCTTTGCAAGGGATTAGACCATAATCGATCATGGAGGCATTCCCAGAAGGGGCAATCCAAACAGTAATCAACCGGCTTGTGTGGAGACTCGAGCCCAAATGGCTAATACCCACTAAAACCACCCTCCTCCGATGCCCCGCGCTTATGGCCGGAAAGACATGAGACTTAGAACGTAGTTACGCCCACGCCGATGCGCAATAAGTGCCTGAGAAAGCTCCTGGAAGAGCTAACTCAATTCGACGACAGGGGTAACGACTCCTCTGCTCCCTTGATGCATGAGGGCCCCTGAAGCGGTATTATCCTAGTGAGGGAAGTCATGCGCGTATCTGCGCCTCCGAGCTCCCGGCTAACGCCGGCACCTATGGCGCGTCAATACGCGCACTTACCCTTCTCTCCCTTTCTCGATCTGCGGCTTCCTTCTGAGACATTACCGTCAGAAATCGACCCGCCCCCACCAATCGTCGCTGTGCAGCATGGCTTTCACCAAGCTGTGGAGCGAATCGATCGGTCCTAAACCATTAGAATGCTACATCATCCCTGAGTAACATAGTCTTTTTTAGGGCAGGACAACGTCTGCCGGGACCGCAAGTTGGATATATATTAGCTCTTGTAGGTAAAGGACGACTTCAGGCCCTAAAGCAGTTGTCTTTGGAAAATCGCTAAGTGAAATTGACACGTGTCTAGATACACTGGTAGATGTAAGACATGGCATAAAGTTCCACCTTATGTTAATACTTGTCATGTCATGTTCACCATATAACTACTTCTTTAGTCTCTCTGATATTATAGAAGTCTAATTTGCATCAATAACCACTTACCATGAGGGTTGAATGCTGGTGAATTTACTGATCTTCCTTTTACAAAATAAATAGAAATTTGTTTTACAATATCGAACATACAGAGCAAAAAGTCGTGACTTCCGCCGCTGGCCGATATTCCGCCATGATGTATCGGCGTACCGACAGTTATTGCGGTTACAGATTATATTTCAAGATTGCCGCAATATTTCACGGGAAAGCGCGCCCACAGATAATGCTACTATCACGGCATGGGGTACAATATTAAAACGAAGGACAAAAACTCATGCTATTTTTGTGGGAGAACTTGTCCACAAGATGATTGGAAAATAGGATATATGAAGTCACAATCCCCATGTAGCCACAATTTGATAAAGTCTTAGTTTATCGAATACAAATGCGCTTCTGCGCAATTTCATAGCATCAATGCTAAATTCAATCAACATTTTTCGCCGATAGTTACAAGCAGCTAATCTTAATTTATGAAATACTTGGTAACAGAAAACGTGTTAACAACAACAGAAATATATTATGCTATTTACCCAACAATGGCATTGTTTATTATTTAACGTAGTCAAGTCATGGTACCACCATCTCTTGTTCAAACTACAATACACATTCCTTCTCTTTTTGTATAATAGTATGTATGTATATCTATCTCTGTTCCCCCAATTTTGTCTTGGTATATTGAAGGCGTCGCCAGTTTGTCGTCGGATTCGTTTGCGGTGGTAGAAAGATAAACATGTAAGAAATAATCCGATTTTTGGCAAGTGCAGTGAGTTTTTAAAACAAACTAAATGGCGGCCGCCCTGAAAATTGATTGTTATTATTCGAATGATTGATTAAGAGGGTTTCAGTTTCCGTGTATGTGTGATATCTACTAATAAAGCCACGGTGGACGTTCTTAGTTGACGGGGTTTAAGGTGAGTCTATATAATAGTCTATTGTATTTCTTTTTATTATTAGACAAACATTTGCACAACAACTGAAGGCAACAAAATTATAATATTATCTTCAGCGGTTTCGTGTGTACGGAATATCCGGTATTTTGTAAACTTCGAATCCGCGCACACAGGTATATTGAACCTGGGCTCTGTAACAATCCATTTAAGACCAGTTTTCAATGCATAATCAAAAACATCGAGTGGTCAAACAATTCACGTTATAGTATTTAGTGAAATATTTATTGAATACTCAACATCATCCGAGCATTAATCCTGGTCGTGTTCGAAGCGTTATCTTCTAACCCCAGGGTCTACTTGCCTACTTTTTGTTCTCCACTTCTCACAATCATTAATATCCTTTGTTGGAAGACACTACGCTACCTTGCGCATGACTTCCCACCCTGATTAATACCGCTTCGGGGGGCCTTTAGCTATCAAGGGAGCAAAGGATTGATCATCCCCGCTGACGAAGTGGATGTGTTCTGATTCCCGGGGCACATTCAGGCACTTTTTGCGCTGGATCGGACTGGGCGTAACTACGTTCTAAGTCTCAGCCTTTCCTACATAAAAAGCGCGGGGCACATGGGAGGAGGGTGGTTTTAGTGGGTAGTGGTTGTTGCCCGTGCAACTTCTCGGAGTATGCACACAAGCCGGTTGATTACTGTTTGGGTTGCCCCTTATTAAAGGGAAAAGCCTCCATGATCAACTATGGTCTAATCCCTTGCAAAGGACCCGGTATTGTGCGTAAATAGCATTTCCCCCGCTTTAAAAAAAAAGACTACGCTACTTGTCGGTACGCATATTATCCTTTACAACCTCAAGTCATCATTTCTTGGGTCTCCCCCTTCCAGACTTACCACGTTTAGTTGTAGTTTTATATTATATTTGCTTAAAATATACCACGATCCTGGTTACCACACGCTCGGTTTTCCAACTCAATTATTTGTTTATACATTTATGGAATTTCATTTTCATGTCTATCAGAAACTTTCGTATTATAAATAAAACTTGTATTTTAATCCAATTCATATTCATAAACAACAGTAGGTCAAGTTCAAGGTCAATCTTTGGCATTTGACTTTTGACGTTTGACAAGTGCTACCTTATGAAAAACATAGCAACAACATTCTTTTGATCTACGCTATGTTTTCCATTCATGTTTAAATCATAATTTCTAATCGTAAAATAAATTATATATAAATATCTATTTCAATTTTCTTATTTATTTAATTAAATTTAATTTATCAATTACATAATGATCTACTTTTGTTATTGTTATTCAATGCCTATATGCCCGTGTTAGCCAGGACGTAAGGATACGACTAACCAATGAGAGATGGGTATAAAACTCGCTCTCATTGGTGGGAATTCAAAAATGTAAAAAGAGACACGGTTTTTGAATTCAGTTAAGAGAGACCATTTTGTACGACAAAAAGATACTTACAAAGGTGAAAATAAAAAGTCAGTTTAAGAGTGAAGTTATATTTATTCAAGAGCCTTACATCACAACTATAATATCATAGCACACTCTGGCGTTAGTCGCGTGGTGCAACTCATAGGACAGAAGAGCAGTTTATGGTGTATGGATTCCTAGAAACGACATGTCCAGCAATATAACTATAATATTATTTTTCTTTCCTTTTATTGTCTTGGCCTTATTGAGTATGCATTGTTTGCTACAACTCCATTAATTCTTCAAAAAGTGATTCTGTAACATACTTCTGTACAATACTTATTAAAAAAAATATTGAGATATAAATAGAATATGAAATATAAAGAAAAACAATATTTAGCTAGACGTGTTGCTGGGAAGTTTCTTGCCGCTTCTTCTCCTTTACAGCATCAACACGTTGCGAAGCGGTGTACATAGAATATGAAGTAAAAAAAAAAAAATTAACTTACATGTATGACCTTCAAAAAGTGTTCTCCAGTGGAACTTATTTTGAATAAAAACTTTTGAATTTGAATAGTTTCATGACAAAGATATTGATTACTGAGATGTATTAATTAATTAAAAAATTAAATTTAATTACATACATACATAACTTCACGCCGGTTCCCTTGCGGGGTAGGCACGAACAACAGAGTGCCATTTAGGCTTATTCTTACACACCTCACTTGCCTCTTTGACATTCATAACTCTTGTCATGCAAGCTCGTCTGTTCTTAAGGCTTCTGACATCACCTTCTGCTAGTACACGATCAATTTGATCATGGAAGGTGTGTCGTGGCCTTCCACGACTTCTGCATCCATCCACTTTTGCATTGTATATCTGTTTAGTCATTCTTTCATCATGCATTCTTTCCACATGCCCAAAATTAATTAAAATAATTATATATTCATTGTAAGTTATACAAATACAAAATGTCTTTATTAAGCCTTTAAGAAAAAACAAAGTACAAAATTGAAATAATGAACAATGAAACACATTTTAGAGGCTAAAAACACTATGATATTAAGTTGAGTCTGACTCTGAAACTAGGCATAATTTACCTGTAATATGAGTCAATCAGAGGTTCCTCAAGCCAATTGCCAGTGTTAACATTTAAGATCTCCATGCAGTGTGTATGTGGTCATGTTCATGTACATATATGTCAGGATGTGTGTGTCTGTGTGTTTTTATAGAGAAGGAGATAAAGAAGGAAGAAAGTAGGATAAAAGTTTTAAAGATATTAAGTTACTTAACAAGCACTTCAGTAGCATCATAGCTAAGCGAGAGTAAATATTCATAGACCTTGTTTTTTACTTTATATTTTGTGAGTGGATAAATTATTTTTTAATACGCTTTTATTAGCTTCATACGTATGTTAGTATGTAATGGAATCTTTCTTGACTTCCCGGTTTCCGATTGTGCTGAAATTTTGCACGTATGTGTATATCGCGTGACAATGCAATAATATGGTACCATGCAGCTGATCTGATGATGGAGTCGGAAGGTGGCCATAGGAACTCCTGTACTAAACAAGATAGACCCGTCGTGTTTGGGCTCGTTTTACTTGTCTTGGCTAGCACTCTGCTGCTACTTGATATGCAGGATCTCAAGGGCTTGTATTTAAAAACCCTTTTTAAAAAAGCTTATTTTTACATAACGTTCCATTTTATCATAAGAGTGTATTTAATTAATTAAAAATCACTAAAAAATGAAAAATAAAAAAATAATAGTTAAAAAAAATACGCTTTTATAGAAAATCCAACTAAAAAATAGAAAATAAATTTGAATTAAAAATAGTGTAAGAAAAAATGATTTTATTGTAAAAAAAAGCGTGGGATGCATGGTATCATTAGTTATAAATATTTATAAACAGATATGAGTAGAAGGGTTATTTTGATAATATCCTGAAAAGCACCCCACGCTTTTTTTATAATAAAATCATTTTTTCTTACACTATCTTTAATTCAAATTTGTTAAAATTTATTTACTATTTTTTTGTTGTATTTTCTATAAAAGCGTATTTTTTTAGTTTTTTTTTAAACTATTATTTTTTATATACTAACTACTAGGGTTTTACTAGAAACCGAGTATGTTTAGAGTTAAGAGCAAGCATTTATATTATATACTAGCTGATACCCGCCCGCTTCGCGTGCCGTAAAGTCCGTTCTTAGCTGACCTCTACTTGGCGAAAGGAAGGTCCATGCCAAATTTCAAGTCTATAGGTATTATAGTTCCTGAGATATCGTGATGAGTCACTATATACGTGGATTTCAAATACATATATAGGTATATAGATTAGACTGTATTAAATATATAAAAAGTCTCATGGTAGCATGCCTAGCGTAGGCGTCCCAAACTCAAAAAAACTCATTTTTTTATATTGCATGAGTTCAACAGACAGGCAGATGGCCCATCTGATGGAAAGTGGTTATATATGGACATTTGCAACACCAAACGTGCTACAAATGCGCTGCTACTCTCTTAAGGTAGACTGGATCCTGGCCACTGATGTCGGAACACAACTCAAGGTTGCTATGGCGGCATACTCTAGATCAGGGGTGGTAGCCATCTAAACGAGCAAATACCCTACTACCTGGTTGTGGGTTGTTTTGTCGCCTCTTACAACAGGCCTCCCGGCCGTAGAAAACTGTATTCTTTTTCCGTTCCTGCACAGATAAGGGTATATGCTTCATGACCAGAGCTCATACTCACGTCTACTTTGACGCGTTTTTTTTTTTGAAGACGGGGGAAATGCTATTTACGCACAATACCGGGTCTTTTGCAAGGGATTAGACCATAGTTGACCACGGAGGCTTTTCCCTCTTTAAGGGGCAATCCAAACAGTAATCAACCAGCTTGTGTGAAGACTCCGAGAAGTTGCACGGGCAACAACTACTACCCACTAAAACCACCCTCCTCCCATGTGCCCCGCGCTTTTTATGTAGGAAAGGCTGAGACTTAGAACGTAGTTACGCCCAGTCCAATCCAGCGCAAAAAGTGCCTGAATGTGGTCCGGGAATCAGAACACATCCACTTCGTCAGCGGGGGTTATGAATCCTTTGCTCCCTTGATCGGTAAAGGCCCCCCGAAGCAGTATTATTCAGGGTGGGAAGTCATGCGCATACCTGCGTCTCTGGATGCCAGCCAACCGCCGGCGTTCGCGTAGAGTCGCATTAGCACGCGCAATAATACTCCCCTCCCGTCATTTTGGACGCGTGTGCTAACGTGTGCAAACTTACAGGGTGTTTTCTTCTTTCATGGCATTAGGCAAACAATGTTCTCTAGTAACTTAGACCACAAATACAGCCCGTGTTACTTTACGAAGGGGAAGCTCAACTCGGTGGACATCAGAGGCGTTTTGTGCCGCCACCTACTGTCCATTTACACGGTGCCACACGCCTCAATGGCCGCTTTGTAGGGGTGGGAAATTCTTTGGAAAACTCCGTTTTATTTACTTGATAAATGGCTTAAGGATTGGATTACACTGAATTTGTTATATTAAATCTATTCATACTTTTTCAAAATATCAAACAACGACTGGTCAAGCCCACAGGAAACCGGAAGGCTGGAGCTTATTTCCCCCAAAGAATTAGCGTATGTATTCAGCGAGGTAATGCTGCCAGTCTTCTAGGCACACTGCCCAGCGACAGCGGTCTGGTTGGGCTAGACCAATTTTTTTTTATTGCAGGAGATCAGCAGTCAGGCAGACGGCCCACTCGATAGAAAGCGGTTACCATCGCCTATTGACATTAACAACACCAAAGGTGCTACAATTCGCTGCTGCTCTCATAAGGGAGACTGGAACCTGGTCACTAATGCCGGAACACAACTCAAGGTTGTTCTGGCGACATACTTTAGAGCAGGGGTGGTAGCCATCCAGTCGGGCAAATGCCTTACCACCTGGCTGTGGGTTGTTTTGTCGCCTCTTACGACAGGCCGCCCGGTCGCAGGAAATTGTATACCAGGTGGTAAAGTATGTCGCCATAACAACCTTGAGTTGTGTTCCGTCATTAGTGACCAGGTTCGTCTCCCTTAAGAGAGCAGCAGCGCATTTGTAGCAACTTTGGTGTTGCAAATGTCCATAGGCGATGGTAACCGCTTTCTCCAACAATAAAAAAAAACTTATAATCAGCATTTCAATACAAAAGAAAAACCATTGTCACTTGAAGCAAACTCAAGTATAAACAAAACCGCAATATTTCACAAAACTAAAGGCCTTGGACAAGCGAACAAACTTGGAAACTTGTCTTCAGGGTCGTAAAGCGACATTTTAATTAGTGCCTAAGGCAATGTAAACCGCGGTTCCGCAGCCTCTGTACAAGCGAACCCAAGTTTCAGGACGCCGTGTTTCGGTGTAGCCAAGGCTTAAGGCAAACGTTTTTACAATATCGCGTGGTCTAAGTACAAAGACCGCGTGATTTTATCATTAGGGTCTTATTCGTAGTCAGCTAGAGTAATTTTGAACGCTTCTTTAACCCTTTAGCTCACTATTAGCACATATGTGTCCGCGATGAGAGTGCAGATCGCGTTTGTGCAAGTGATCGTTAATTGTGTTGTTGTCTCACTCTGTTTATATAGGAGTTGTATGATTTGTATGAAATGGATATATTTTCTTGGTATATTACGAGATAGTGATAATGTTAGTCTTGCGGCTTTTTGATATATCTACAAGTATATCGATAATTGTCTTAAGGGTTAAGAACCATAAAGAAGCGTTCAAACTTACTCTACCTTTCTATGAATAAGACTGTTAAAGATTCAGGGTCAAATCACAAATAGTAATAAAATAGTTTATTAGCAACCAGAATATTGTTACATACATACATACATACATACATAACTTCACGCCAGTTCCCTTGCGGGGTAGGCACGAACAACAGAGTGCCATTTAGACTTATTCTTACACACCTCACTTGCCTCTTTGACATTCATAACTCTTGTCATGCAAGCTCGTCTGTTCTTAAGGCTCCTGACATCACCTTCTGCTAGTACACGATCAATTTGATCATGGAAGGTGTGTCGTGGCCTTCCACGACTTCTGCATCCATCCACTTTTGCATTGTATATCTGTTTAGTCATTCTTTCATCATGCATTCTTTCCACATGCCCGAACCACCGGAGCATTCCTTTCCTTACCTTCACCCCGACACTATTGTTACATGATAACAGAAAGTGCTATAACAGTGCTATTACAATAAAATAGGTTAAATCTAATTAATAATTAGGCAAAACTAAAAATCTATACTAATATTATAAAGCTGAAAAGTTTCTTTGTTTGTATGTTTAAACGCGCTAATCTCAGGAACCGCTGGTCCGATTTGAAAAATTCCTTCAGTGTTGAATAGTACATTTATCGAGAAAGGCTATAGGCTATGTTATATTTTTAAAAAAGTTAGGGAACCTTACTAAAATTTCAATAATGTAACCCAAGGTGTAAAAAAATGACCCGAAAAAATCCTTACACGGCGTGCGCTGCGAAAACTATTGATTATAGAACAAAACAATGTACTACTACTTTGCAGAACATATAATTGTCTACGAAAAATATCGCGTCGCCATATGTCTAACTATTGTAGTTATCTCAAAATAAGTGTTGTCTTTTATTTTTTTTAATAATTAAAATGCCGTCGCTTCAAAAACTCTTTATTTTGTACCTTGGTATTAATCCTTATCAAAATAAATTACTCCATACTCAAGTCGAATTCAATACCTTTCTAGAACTTTTTGAATTATTCAATTCGGACGTTTAATTCAAAAGAGATCGCGATATTTAAAATGTAAGTATTAGTGTTGTAGCCAAATATACTAATATATTGTTTGATTGAACGCGCTAATCTCAGTAACTACTGGTCTGATTTGAAAAATTCTTTCAGTGTTGGATAGCCCATTTATCGAGGAAGGCTATAGGCTATATATCATCACGCTAAAACCAATAGAAACGGAGCACCAATGAAGAATGTTTCAAAATCGGAGGGTTTTGAAAGCAAATTCCACGCGGACGACGTCGCGGGCACAGCTATTAATTAATAAAATTAGTGAAAAAAGCCTGTACTATAGGTGTTAGTTCCTTCCTATAATGCATAACTTGAATGAATGAATAGTGGGTTTCTTAGAGTTGAGAAAGTCTATTTTTTTTCATATGGCAAAAGAGAAGACTGAAAAAAAGCATTTCTCAAGTTTTCGCGAGAAGCAAAGCGCGATAATTTATTTGAATTTTATTATTCTGATATTTCGGCCACTTTTCAGTAGCCGTGATCACGGAAGACAATGATATCAAGTGTCAACGAGTATTAAATTTTAATTTAATCTACCGCCAACTTGTCCATTTTAATTTTGTTTAGATTTAATTTTGTTTTTGATTATTATTCACTCTATGGAAGCCTTGTTGTGTTCCGACATTAGTGACAAGGTTCCAGTCTCCTTTAAGAGAGTAGCAGCGCATTTGTAGCACCTTTTGTGTTGCAAATGTCCATAGGCGATGGTAAGCGCTCTCCATCAAGTACGCCGTCTGCCTGTCTGCTGAACTCCTGCAATAAAAAAATGTCAAGTCTAAAGTAACCTAATTTTAATAAATTTACCGCTAATGTTTTGTAACTTGGATCGCGACCAGGAAGTACAGGATTTGTGCAGGTTTTAGTTTGTTTGTAAGTCAACGAGCCGTGTTATTTATACGAGCAACAAACAGCCGAAATGGCGGTACGTCGTCCCGTGGCCACCGACGTGGACGAGACATGTGGACACCAAATGTGCTGTAAAAGGAGCCATTTCTAAGGACAAGCGAGGAAACAGAAATGTGGGACGAGTTTAGCCACATTTATTTCACAGTACCTTACTTTTATGTGGTGAATTGCAGCACATATTCAAGTTATTCACATAATATATATAACTGGTCGCATTAAAATAAATTTAACTTGTTTCCCTTAAGAGAGCAGCAGCGCATTTGTAGCAATTTTGCTGTTGCAAATGTCCATAGGCGATGGTAACCGTTTTCCATTAAGTGGGCCGTCTGCCTGTCTGCTGATCTCCTGCAATAAAAAAAAAAAAAAAAAAAAAAAACTTGATATTTTACGGGCAGATGGTTAATGAACTTGTCTTATTACTCCTATTCATAATACAACGTTCTTCAATAATTCTTTCACGGTTAAGGCTGTCCAACTTTGGAATTCATTGCCTGTTGCTGGCAGACAAGCAAAATCCCTAATAACATTTAAGAACTTAGTCAGGAAATTCTATCTGCAATATAATGATATGTAATTTTATATAATTAGTAGATATTATATTGCATATAGTTATATGTTTATTATGTTTAAATACATACATACATAACTTCACGCCAGTTCCCTTGCGGGGTAGGCACGAACAACAGAGTGCCATTTAGGCTTATTCTTACACACCTCACTTGCTTCTTTGACATTCATAACTCTTGTCATGCAAGCTCGTCTGTTCTTAAGGCTCCTGACATCACCTTCTGCTAGTACACGATCAATTTGATCATGGAAGGTGTGTCGTGGCCTTCCACGACTTTTGCATTGTATATCTGTTTAGTCAGTCATTCTTTCATCATGCATTCTTTCCACATGCCCGAACCACCGGAGCATTCCTTTCCTCACCTTCACCCCGTGTTTAAATAGTTGCATATTATCACCATATCTTGTATATATATATAACTTATGTGTATATTTGTATATATAGTATAGTTATATATTTATTATTAAAATGTAAGTAATCGTACAATAATTACGTATACCACCGTCGCCACTCCTAATCAGAATATTCTTGCCACGGGTTGTCTGGACGAGATCGCTTTTTAGCGATAAGACCGCCCTTTGTACCCAACTAGACTAATACTAGTTCGTAAGTTTTTCTGTAATGGTGTACATTAAAGTGTTATCTATCTATCTAATTTGAAAACCTGCCCGTAAAACTTCAAGTTAAAACTTTGTTGCGATTCGTTTTTCCACTTATCCGTTGAAATTTCACTTCTACTATGTGTCCCAGCACACATTACGATTTTTCGCAGGTTTACTGCAAATTATGTTTTGGTTAGCTTAGATACATTTTAATGAATGCATTTTTTATTTAAACATTTCATTTTATCTAACAAAAAAAACTGAATTTGTTCCGGAGCCAAAAAACGCATCCATAGTCTACTCTAAAATTATGCAGCCCGTCCACGCGGCCGTAACGCTGTTTCGTGACAGAAAAATCCTAATACCCCCCGTCTATATAGAAGATTCACTTAAAAAAACTGGAGAAAGAACACAAGAAAGATGATATTAATAAATATCCTATCTTCATACCTAAGTCTTAAATATATAAAAATCTCGTGTCACGATGTATGTCCGGGATTAACTATTTATAACTATCAACGTGTAATTTGGTCCAATTTAAAAGATAGAATAGTTTTAATCGACTTCAAAAAAGGAGGCGGCTCTCGAATCGCCTTGTAAATAAATAATATCAAATAAATTATTGCGTTCGATTCAGAAAATCTTCGTAACGGTCTCATATAAATTTTATTCCTAGCAGACTTTAGGTTCCGAAGATATAGCAGAAAATCCTTGAAATCAGACAGAAGTGTGAAATTTTTGCGGTTTTTCAGCTATAACTTTCTTTTCTGAATCAATTTTATTTATTTATTTAATTTGTTTGGGAAACATACAATAATTAATATTCTTCAATATAAAAGCCAAAATTAATACATATATCAATCAAGTTTCCACTAAGAAATAATTTATATAATAAAAATAAAAAATTGTCTCAAATAGTTAATTACAAAAAAATAAATATACAATTATACGAAAATTACGTAAATAAAATGTCAATTTAATTTATGTTAGGTCAATATTGAATCAAATTGAAAAAAAAATGTCACTATAATTACTGACAAAATAGAGATAAAAAAAAGTTTATATCATTATTTTAAAAGTCATTGAATCATTCTAAATTACAACATTTTTTAATTTGGGTCTTAAATTGATGTAAGTTACCTACGAAAGGATCAATACTAGTAAATAGTGCATTGTATTGCTGACAAGTCCGGTATAAAAACGTGTTTTTAGTGTAGTTAGTTTTTATAAGCGGTACTAAGAATAAGGATTTATACATAATAAAACTACGTTTTAACGGTTTTAAGCGCGGTAATTTTATTTGATTTTGGTTTTTCCGACGTTTCGGCCACTTTTCAGTGGCCGTGATCACGGAAGACAAAGATGTCAAGTGTCAACGAGTATTGTTAAAGTTTTATTTAGCCTACCGCCAACTTATTAATTTTAATTTTGTTATGGTTATTATTTACTCTATGGGAGCCTAATCTAATTTACTACCGCTTCGCAACATGTTATGGCTTGAAGAGAAGAAGCGGCGCAAGAAACTCTTCAGCAAACATGCAAAATCAAATAAAATTACCGCGCTTAAAACCGTTAAAACGTAGTTTTATTATGTATACAAGTCGCGAAAACTTAAGAAAATATTATATTGAAATATCGTTAGGTTTAGGACATTCCTGAAACCAGTAAATTCCTAATTAAGATCAATAACGTGCTGTACTAGACTCAGCTAGGACTAGGAAGTCGTAAAATCAAAATCCATAACGATAAACAGGAAGTCCTAGTAAATTGAGATATGTCCTATTTAGAAAAACTTCGACGATCGGAGTTGAGATTAAAACGAAAGTGTTGTTGATATGTAACAATTTTCGTCAAGTTGTCGGCACTGAAAACTAATGCTGTATTGGATCATGTTTCAACACAGCAAAACACTGAGTGCCAACCTCAATTCTTGAACTAATCTAATCTGTTTGTATTGTATGTAATACATATTGTTACGAAAGAATGCATGATGAAAGAATGACTAAACAGATATACAATGCAAAAGTGGATGGATGCAGAAGTCGCGGAAGACCACGACGCACCTTCCATAATCAAATTGATCGTGAACTAGCAGAAGGTGATGTCAGGAGCCTTAAGAACAGACGAGCGTGCATGACAAGAGTTATGAATGTCAAAGAAGCAAGTGAGGTGTGTAAGAATAAGCTTGAATGGCGCTCTGTTGCTCGTGCCTACCCCGCAAGGGAACTGGCGTGAAGTTATGTATGTATGTATGTATGTACAATTTGGGCCACCTGCGTATTTGTAAACAAAGCACATTTATTACCCGCCGGCGTTTGAGCTAATAATAATATTGTAATCTTTTATGACCGTCATTAGACAGGTGTGTCGAACTGATTCTAAGAAATTCGAACTTCGCGGGCGGGCAGCCATATTGTATCGGTGCAGTATAAAGCAATGGCCGAATGGAGAGATCGGCAGCGATAACCACTAGCAAGACAAGACGTGTGTCCATTCGATAATCTATAAAGTGACGGACTTTGCTCGTGTTATTGAATCGCGCATTACGTTTGGACTGATTGTGTTCAGTTATTGTGTTATACGTGTTTGTATAGTTCTAATAAATTCTATAGTAATTCCAACGGCATTTTAATTCGAGTCCTGTAACTCATAACTATATTTTCTTTCTATAATAATAATGAGTTTATCCGAAAAACTATGACGTAAGAACATCTTAACGTTCTAAGAAAATTACTTTCCATATTTGGACATTATTAAAAGTACTTTTATTTTGCAAATGAAGAGATGTTTTTATATTACTCCATGTATGAACGTAAATATGTGGAAGAAGTTAAATGTGCTGTGAAATTACTTTTTCTTTGACAAGCAGTCGATTTCAAAGTTATTCTCGTCATGTTTATGATAATAGAAGAGTTTAATGAAACAAGAAATTTTATGTACCGATGTTGAAAAGTAATTTATTTCATTTTTATTATTCCGACGTTTCGGACACTTTTCAATAGCCGCGATCACGAAAGACAAAGATGTCAAGTATCAATCAGCATTGTTAAAGTTTTATTTAGCCTACCGCCAACTTGTTAATTTTAATTATTTAGTTTTGATATTGTTTGAGCCTAATCTTATTTACCACCGCTTCGCAACATGTTGTGGCTTGAAGAGTAGAAGCGGCGCAAGAAACTCTTCAGCAAACATGCCTAGTTCTAATAAGTTTATATAATACTAGCTTTTATCCGTGCAGGAACGGAGAAAGAATACAATTTCCTGCGGCCTGGCGGCCTGTCGTAAGAGGCGACTTAACAACCCACAGTCAGGTGGTAGGGCATTTGCCCGACTGGATGGCTACCACCCCTGGTCTAAAATATGTCGCCACAACAACCTTGAGTTGTGTTCCGGCATTAGTGATCAGGTTCCAGTCTCCCTTAAGAGAGCAGCAGCGCATTTGTAAGACTTTTGGTGTTGCAAATGTACATAGGCGATAGAAACTGCTTTCCATCAAGTGGGCCGTCTGCCTGTCTGCTGAACTCATGCAATAAAAAAAAAGCTTCTGCCCGCGACATCGTCCGCGTGGAATAGTTTAAAAAAAAAGTAAGTTAAAAAAACCCCCCGATTTAGAAACATTCTTCGTTAGTGCTCCGCTCCTATTGGTCATAGCGTGATGATGTATAGCCTATAGCCTTTCTCGATAAGTGGGCTATCTAACACTGAAATAATTTTTCAAATCACACCAGTAGTTCCTGAGATTAGCGTGTTCAAACAAACTCTTCCGTTTGGTCCGTATGCTATATATTACTGTCTCAGGCACTATTACATTTATATAGATGTTTGATAAGAATGTGAAGTCTATTTGGCACTATACAATGTTGTAGTCAAAGAACTGCAAATGGGGGTGGCCGCTACACATGTAATTAAGTGTGGCCGCAAACGGGTTACCAACCACAATCACGGGGGCGGGTATACGTGTGCAACGAGTCCCTACAAAATGCATGAAAGAGCGTTTCAAATGCTCGTCGCTGGCCACCGGTGCCTGCGGTCTGTGGCCCGTGTGCGCTGAGCTTAAAATCTGACGGATTGTTAATATTGGTGGAAGTTGCTTCTCGGGTTTGGAAATTAAAATTCGACGTAATAATGGACTGTATGATTATTATTACATACATACATACATAACTTCACGCCAGTTCCCTTGCGGGGTAGGCACGAACAACAGAGCGCCATTTAGGCTTATTCTTACACACCTCACTTGCTTCTTTGACATTCATAACTCTGGTCATGCACGCTCGTCTGTTCTTAAGGCTCCTAACATCACCTTCTGCTAGTACACGATCAATTTGATCATGGAAGATGTGTCGTGGCCTTCCACGACTTCTGCATCCATCCACTTTTGCATTGTATATCTGTTTATTCATTCTTTCATCATGCATTCTTTCTACATGTCCGAACCACCGGAGCATTCCTTTCCTTACCTTCACCCCGACACTCTCTTTCAGACCAACTGTCTTTCTTACTTCGGTATTATTATTATTAAGTTATAAATATACATTTAAAGAGTAGAACAAAGTATGCAAGAGAGTTGAGTACAATATATGAATAGCTGAGTGGCTGAATTCATAGTTGTTCTTGACGTAGTAGTTTTTTCAGGTTTTTTCGGCCTCCTATATCCCGCATTCCGTCCGACGCCTAGTTGCTAATCGCGCTAGCTATAGGCGTCGGCGGTATGCGGGGCGCGGAGTGTAGATGTGCTCCGGCGGGCGGGTCAGGGGGGGTGCTCTCTGTCCGCAACAGTTAATGTACTTGTCCAATTTGAAACTTCAAGTTAAAATTTTGTTGCCATTCATTTTGTCACTTGTCAGTTGAAGTTTTTCCACTTGTCCGTTGCGATTCGTTTTTCCACTTGTCCGTTGAAGTTTCACTTCTAATATATATCCCAGCACATATTTTTGTCCAATATGTTTATATGAGAAATAATGGAAGTTTTAAAGCTCTTCTTTAACGTATGAAACGCAGACTTATCTTATACTAATATATAAAGCTGACAGTTAGTTAGTTTGTTTGTTTGTTTAAACACGCTAATCTCAGGAACTACTGGTCTGATTTGAAAAATTCTTTCAGTGTCGGATAGCCCATTTATCGAGGAAGGCTATAGGCTATATATCATCACGCTAAGACCAATAGGTGCGGAGCAGCAATGAAAAATGTTTCAAAATGGGGGGGAGCTTTGAAAACAAATTCCACGAGGATGGCGTCGCGGGCACAGCTAGTAGTTTATATAGAGAAGAAGCGACGAATATATTTTTTTAAATATGCATAAAAAATACATTAAATGAATAAAAAACATTACACACACTACCATGTATTTGACGCACACACGCATATATACTCTTGTTGTTTATTGTTCAAGTCAAATTAACAGTGTAGCCTTGGCGAAATCTGTGATTGTGGAAGTAGTCTTTGACATTAATTATTATGGTCGAATCTCGACCACAGGTGACCACTAGTAAATAGTAAACATATATAATAATATTTTTTTATTTGTTTGGGGGGCTAACAGCTATAATAATATTAACTAGAAATAAGCTAGATCAAGAGAAGCTATTGATAAGCCTCCACAGATGGCAATAAAAATAAAAAGGAAATAATTAAAAATTAAATAACTAAAAAAATATACATACATACATAACTTCACGCCAGTTCCCTTGCGGGGTAGGCACGAACAACAGAGCGCCATATAGGCCCATTCTTACACACCTCACTTGCTTCTTTGACATTCATAACTCTTGTCATGCACGCTCGTCTGTTCTTAAGGCTCCTGACATCACCTTCTGCTAGTACACCATCAATTTGATCATGGAAAGTGTGTAAAAAAATGTGCATAGTTAAAAGGTACTTAAACTGATAAAACCGAGTGTATTGGCCATACGTTAAGGAATTGGATCACGTAATAATACGAGTGCCTTCTATGTGCCTTTCCTTCACACCTTTGCAGCTCCTAATAACCCTTTCCTTATCCCATAATTCGTCAAAATTATGAATGCCGCGCCACCTAGTAGACGGATGAGTCGTCGATATGTTAAGGCGGAACAATTACGTGCGCGTGCGCCACCCTCTTGCTACCCTTACCAAAAGTGCTGTGCAAATTATTCATAAACTATAAAAATCAAGAAGTGCTGTGTTACCTGGCTTCCGTCATCGGCATCGAGACAAAAAAATCGGTGAGTCCTCTCTTGCATCGTATCCTCTGTCAATAGAGGGTTACTTATATTTATTGCGTGATCCATTCTGCCATTTTTGTCAACGCGACGAGACAATCAAAAAACCAGTGCGTAACTACCGAGTTTGAATAGAACTTAACCAAGTTTGCGCTAAACAATGCTATACTTTTCATCCGTGCAGGAACGGAGAAAGAATACAATTTCCTGCGGCCTGGCGGCCTGTCGTAAGAGGCGACAAAACAACCCACAGCCAGGTGGTAGGGCATTTGCCCGACTGGATGGCTACCACCCCTGGTTTAAAGTATGCCGCCATAACAACCTTGTGTTGTGTTCCGGCATTAGTGACCAGGTTCCAGTCTCCCTTAAGAGAGCAGCAGCGCATTTGTAGCACCTTTGGTGTTACAAATGTCCATAGGCGATGGTAACCGCTTTCCATCAAGTGGGCCGTCTGCTTGTCTGCTGAACTCCTGCAATAAGAAAAAAAAAAAAAAAAAACACTATTAGTAAATAGGTCTAAGTCTATATCTTCCAACTTACTTAACTTATTAAATTCATTTGCTCTTCTGATACAAAATGAATTACGTCGGTACACTGTGCGCGTCAATTGTGTGTGTAATAATCATATATATACAATACATACATACATACATAACTTCACGCGAGTTCCCTTGCGGGGTAGGCACGGACAACAGAGCGCCATTCAGGCTTATTCTTACACACCTCACTTGCTTCTTTGACATTCGTAACTCTTGTCATGCACGCTCGTCTGTTCTTAAGGCTCCTGACATCACCTTCAATAAAACTGTAGAGGTCGAATTTGTGTAAAATGAAAAAAAAATGCTAAAAACCGAGTCAGGGGGATGTAGGAAGTGAAATAGAACTAATTTAGATTTTTTTCAAATTTTTGTTTCCCTGTTTGTCGGTTTGTACCGGGTAATCTCCGAAACGACTGGACCGATTTAAATGAAATTTTGGAGAGTGGTAGCTTATATCCCTGGTCAACATATAGGGTAGTTTTGATCCCGAAAAAGTAAAGGATTCCCGTGGGATAGATAAAACACCGCACCAAGCGGACGAAGTCGCGGGCATATTTTTTTTATTGTTGGAGTTCAGCAGACAGGCAGACGGCCCATTTGATGGAAAGCGGTCGCCATCGCCTATGGACATTTGCAACACCGAAGGTGCTGCAAATGCGCTGCTGCTCTCTTAAGGGAGACTGGAACCTGGCCACTAATGCCGGAACACAACTCACTGTTGTTATGGGGACATACTCTAGACCAGGACCACCTGGCTATGGGTTGTTTTGTCGCCTCTTACGACAGGCCGCCCGGCCGCAGGAAATTGTATTCTTTCTCCGTTCCTGCACGAGCGTCATCTAGTCTCCTAATATATAGTTGGTAACTCTGAAATAAGTATCACCGTGTGGAGAGCCCACAAACTAGACAAATTTATACATACACTAGCGGCCCCGGCAGATGTCGTCCTGCCTTTAAAAAATAAAATTCTAGAACCCGATCCCAGCGCCACGTACCGGTTCTAATTGCGAATCTAAACCATCCGGGAACCCACTCAAACACACAAAAACAAAATCACCAAAATCGCTCCCGGTGATTAGGAGCATTCCCGAACCCGATCTCAGCGCCACCTACCGGTTCTAATAGTGAATCTAAAAGAGTAATATTTTTTTTTTATTCTAAGTCATGACAAAATAAGATTAAAAATCTTGCCAAAAAATTAAAGTTCGTAGAGGGGTGAAAAATTAGGGTTGTATGTATTTTTCAATGCTAAATCATAATAAAATATAATTAAGAAATTTTGACAAAAAAAATTAAAAAAAAATTTAGGGGTGGACTACTCCTAACATTTAGGGGGATGAAAAATAGATGTTGGCCGATTCTCATAGATACCGGATAAGCACAAAAAATTTCATCAAAATCGGTCAAGCCGTTTCGGAGGAGTACGGCAACGAAAACTGTGACACGAGAATTTTATATATTAGATTTATACATTTTACATAGAGTAAAAAATATCACAGAATGAAAACATACGTCAGATCCCAAAACAAAACTATTGTTAGCCGTAAGCTAGTTCAATATCTATTTAACATAACGCCAGCATGGGAACATACTCAATTCGTCACTGCCAGGCAATGAACGTCGCAATAAATGTATATTTGTCGATAGTCAAACATTGGAAATCACGTGAAAGAGCGTGACAAATACATACTAATGCTAGTGGCATACAATCAAATATCTACTCTATTTCTCAAACATAAAGTTGAGTTTTGTATAATAGTCTGTATAGAGAATGTGAGTGAGTAACGCAATAAACCGGAATTGGTGATTGATATTACATTTTTCGGCGTGCAGCCGACGTATGGAGGTCCTATGTCATTGTAACATTACCGCAGAGAGCTTTAGTAGAAATACATTATTTTTTTGTAAATTAAGAGTAGTGCACTGATGATATAGTCCCGGCGTGATTCTTGAGCGGTGGCCTTCACGCCAGATCCCTTGCGGGGTAGGCACGAACAACAGAGCGCTCAGGCTTATTCTTACACACCTCACTTGCTTCTTTGACATTCATAGCTCTTCTCATGCACGCTCGTCTGTTCTTAAAACTCCTGACATCACCTTCTGCTAGTACACGATCAATTTGATCATGGAAGGTGTGTCGTGGCCTTCCACGACTTCTTCATCCATCCACTTTTGCGTTGTATATCTGTTTAGTGATTCTTTCATCGTGTATTCTTTCCACATGCCCGTAGCACCGGAGCATTCCTTTCCTTACCTTCACCCCGACACTCTCTTTCAGACAGAAAATTACTTAACTAATATGACATTGCACAAATATGAATATACAATACACAAAAAACTTACGTTCTATTCACAGCAATGAGGCTAGAATTTAGCACTGTGCTGCAACAAGAGCTGACGGAGTGCTGATTTTCAGTTCCAGCCTTTATCCACAGAAAAAAATGACTCAAACAAAAATATTAATTTAATTTCATACAGAAATATTAACAACAGAAATTTATACATTAATAAAATTCAAAGTTAAAATTGCGTTCCCTATAAGTGATAGTGGTTTAGGACCAATATTTTGTCTATAATTAAACCCCCTTATCTAGTATTTAATTTTAAGTTTTTTTTATAATATAGCTTAATTTTTTAAGATAGTTTATTATAATGTAGATTTTTTTTTGTGCCTATAAAATAATGTAATAAATTAAACTATAGAAACACCATTAAAAAAAAATGCATTAAATACTAATAACAATCACTTGGCTAGAGTACAATTTTAATATATTTTCGAAATGTTAGTTATTATCCGTTTCAAGTTAAGGGATAAAAACATAATATTATCGATATAAACTATAAATCGTATCACATTAGGTACGCTCAATACAGAGTATTCCATATTAGTCTGCTCACCGCTCAAGATTCGTGCCGGGAATAATAAAACAAAACATAAGCAGAAGTAAGTGCACACTACACACAACACTCACACAAATAACAAAATAAATATTGTTACGACCTAGACGCCGACAAAGACAAATTCACACCTGCATACCTGTAGAAACACGTTTTATTACCTTTCGGCATTTGGACTTCTTTTTTTTACTCGGTGTTTAAAATTAGTGATTAGAAAACAGCCCATTGTGTATTGTAAACTTTTATGGCAGTCATTAATCAGGTGTGTCGGATTTAAAGAACAAACTGATTCTAGGAAATTCGGTCCACGCGGCCGTGCAGACATATTGCATCTGTGCAGTATAAAGCAGTGCCTCGATTGAGGGACGAGGCAGTCAAGCGATAACCACGAGCGAAGCAACACTTGTGTACATTCGGTAATCTATTTAGTGACGGACTTTGGGCGTGTTATTGAATTACGATCTTCTGCATTACGTTTAACTTACCGCGTTCGGTTATATTTGTACCGGTGTTATACGTGTTTGTATAGTTCTAATAAACTCTATAATAATTCCAACGGCATTTTAATTCGAGTCCTGCACTCGTAACAATATAAAACACAACACACATAGTCTTAGAAAGCACTCGACTACGCGATGTGTTTTGGTTAACAATGCGATGACCATTTTTGGAGGCGATGCTTGTCGGGTGCCGCCTAGTTCTAAGGAGCCATAACCTTAAGCAGTGCATGTTTCCCGGCCAGGATTAGTATCCACGTCATTCGTGTTTATCCGTGCAGGAACGGAGAAAGAATACAATTTCCTGGAGGCCGGGCGGCCTGTCGTAAGAGGCGACAGAACAATCTACAGCCAGGTGGTAGGGTATTTGCTCGACTGGATGGCGTCTAACCCTGGTCTAGAGTATGCCGCCATAACAACCTCGTGTTGTGTTCCGATATTAATAACCAGGTTCCAGTCTCCTTTAAGAGAGCAGCAGCGCATTTGTAGCACCTTTGGTGTTGGAAATGTCCATATAGGCAATGGTAAGCGCTTTCCATCAAGTGGGCCGTCTGCCTGTCTGCTGAACTCCTGTAATTATAAAAAAAATTGAGACAGTCATTACGCTACCAAGACATACAGTCATAAAAATAGACATCCAAGCAAACTGACTTACACGTTAATTTGTTAATGGTTAATATAAAAAAAAAATTTAATCTTGCCATGCTTGTAAGGAATTTGTGGAGACATATTGCAGCATAACATTTAGCACGTCATGTCATTATTATAGCTATAATATTATTTTTCTTTCCTTTTATTGTCTTGGTCTTATTGAGTATGCATTGTTTGCTACAACTCTATTAATTCTTCAAAAAGTCATTCTGTAACATACTTCCGTACAAAACTTATTAAAGAAAAGAATTTGAGATATAAATAGAATATGAAATATAAAGAAAAACAATATTTAGCTAGACGTGTTGCTGGTGAGTTTCTTGCCGCTTCTTCTCCTTTACAGCATCAACACGTTGCGAAGCGGTGTACATAGAATAGGAAGTAAAAAATTAAATTTTACCTTACATGTATGACCTTCAAAAAGTGTTCTCTAGTGGAACTTATTTTGAATAAAAACTTTTGAATTTGAATTTGAGCAATATCTTTTCTATTACCGCTTGTATTGTCGTTCCAATTCTTTATTTATCTTCAAGAGACATCAGCAAACTAATCTCTCATGTTCATCGTCCATCAGCAACGGATCCCCTTGCGGTTGACATATAATTACGTTGCGATCCAGTTACACCAGAATGGTTTGCGGTCATCTGGCTTAGTGTCTCGAAGTCATAAGGTTGAGTTTAAAGGATTTTGACTGTACTGTTATAAGTCGTATTGTCATGTCTATTGGTCGCAACTAGAATTGAATTTTCAATTGGAATAGTTCTTCCGTTGAGTTTCTTTAAGGAAAAATAAATGTGTTCTAGCTTTATATACCACTGGTTATAATATAATATATACTCATATAATATCTTATACTAATATATAAAGCTGAAGAGTTTGTTTGTTTGAACGCGCTAATCTCAGGAAATACTGATCTGATTAGAAAAATTCTTTCAGTGTTAGATAGCCCATTTATCGAGGAATGCTATAGGTTATATATCATCACGCCAAGACCAATAGGAGCGGAGCACTAATGTTTCAAAATCGGGAGGTTTTCAAAACAAATTCCACGCGGACGACGTCACGGGCACGTATGTATATAATATAACTAGCTAACCTGGCAAACTTCGTACCGCCTCAGAATCAATAAATAAAAAAGCTGAATGATAATTGCAAAACGTTTCAAATTTAGTAAAAAAATGTGGTCAAAACTTAACCGGAACGAACATCAAACGTTTGACATTTAAAACCAAAAAAAACCGACTTTAAAAATTAAAAAACTAAAAAGTTTAAAATAACTTATTTCTAAAGCTATTATTATTAATATATATTATCTAAAACATCTTAAAGTCGGTGTTCAGTAATTTTCAAAATATAGTAATTTTTATGTTTTACTTCAAGATGTTTTAGATAATATATATTAATAATAATAGCTTCAGAAATAAGTTATTTTATACTTTCTAGTTTTTGAAGTCGGTTTTTTTAAACGAAGTCTTTTTATTGTTTTGCTACTTTTTAGTGTCTAGCTATGTATGGGTAGACCTACGAAAGGTGCCGCGGTCCTTAAAAAGTATAGGTCCCAAGAAACGGGAACAAAAAAATGTTCGTAAAATGAAAACTACTGGGCCAAACTATGTTAAACTTTTAGGGGACCAAATGTCAGCTATTCCGCGTCGAACAAAAAAAGAATCACGTAAATCGGATCATAAATCTCGTAGTAATCGGTGAACATATATAAAAAAAAAACAAAAACAAAAAGAGATTCCGACGAATTGAGAACCTCCTCCTTTTTTTGAAGTCGGTTAATAAAATAAAACTTCACTTTTAAACTTAATTTGATTTCTGAACTACGGGACGAACATCAAATGATTGACAGGTAGGAATAGTTTCTAAGGGAAAGCGAATTGTTGTTTTTACTATATTTCAAGCGTTTTTTTCGTATTTATATATATATATATATATATATATATATATATATATATATATATATATATATATGAAGTAAACGGATGGCAGAAGTTCGTCTTATGAAGGAAGTGAAACTAAAGTAGCGCCATGACATCATCGGATAGTGTCACTGCGCTAGGTGGACCTTAAGTACTCGGTGTTGTAAACTACACGGGGAGTCTACACGGGCAGTCTACACAGGCAGTTTACACGGGCAGTTTACACGGGTAGTCTACACTAGTCTACACGGGTAGTCTTCACAAGGAGTCTACACGGGTAGTCTACACGGGTAGTCTACACGGGCAGTCTACACGGTCAGTCTACACGGGCAGTCTACACTAGTCTACACGAGTAGTCTACGCGGGTAGTCTACACGGATAGTCTACACGCGTAGTCTACACTAGTCTACACGGGTAATCTACACGGGCAGTCTACACGGGCAGTCTACACGGGTAGTCTACACGGGTAGTCTATAAACTATACGAAATAACAAAAAAAACCCTCAATGGAGTCTAGAAGCAGATTGAAATGAAAACTTAAGTGCTATCATTAGATTTTTCAAAAATCAATTACCCGTATCACGAATTAAATCGGCTGATTTTGAAAAAAAATACCATACTGTATTATTACACCAAATCATAGTGTAGTATTTTTCATACATTAATTTTAAGTAAGTTGTTTGATTGAGTGAGTAAAGCAGATAGATTAACTGCCCACCTGATGGAGAGTTTTTAGTCACATAAATGTAACAGCAGACATTTATATAATAGAATAAAAACAAATTGAAATAAATTTGACTTCAATAGGCTAACATAAAGGTAGGATGAAGGAGGCTTCCTTTCCCAGTATGTCATTTGACACGCAACAATGGGCCGCCCAGTGGTCTGTCATCGCCAGAGAAGGAGCTTGCCTTAGGGTTGCCAACTTACATTTTAACACTTTTAAAAATAAAAGTATATTATACTAGAGGTCCCGGCAGACGTTGTTCTACCCTGAAAAAATAAAAAATCTAGGACCAGATCCCAGCGCCACCTCCCGGTTCCAATAGTGAATCTAAATCATCCGGTGAATCACTCTAACACACATAAAAAAACATCAAAATCGTTCCAGGAGATTAAGAAGATCCTAGAACGTGATCCCGGCGCCACCTACCGGTTTCAATTGTGAATCTAAATAATTCCGGGACCCAGTCAAACACACACAAAAAATTACATCAAAATAGAAAGAAAGAAAAACTTTATTTGAAGAAATAGCGACGCAATTACATTCCTTAAACATACATACATACATACATAACTTCACGCCAGTTCCCTTGCGGGGTAGGCACGAATAACAGAGTGCCATTTAGGCTTATTCTTACACACCTCACTTGCCTCTTTGACATTCATAACTCTTACCATGCACGCTCGTCTGTTCTTAAGGCTCCTGACATCACCTTCTGCTATAGTACACGATCAATTTGATCATGGAAGGTGTGTCGTGGCCTTCCACGACTTCTGCATTCATCCACTCCTTAAACATTTCTATACACAAAGCATATTTAGAGAATTTGTACGCCACATTTTCAGCAAACAAGGTTTGCACTCAGCATATTGCTGTGTCGGAACAATATCCGACACAACGCTGATTTTCAGTGCAAACCTTCCTTTAGGTGTAAGACCAAAATTACCCAGTTATGTTAATTAAATAATAAATAAGAATAATAATTAATAAAAACGAATTCTACTTATATAATATTTAAATTGTAAAAAAACAAATAAATAAATCTTAATAAGAAAAACCAACAATAAATACGTTGCTACAAAATTTAAAAAAATACTCGTGTCAAAATCGGTAAAGTCCTTCTCAAGTTATGTTTTATGTATGTTACATATATTTCTTTGATTAGTTTTTATACCTCTTAAACCATGCGTGGACTTATACAAGTATTTCAAAACCAAAATTAGGCAAATCGGTTCAGCCGTTCTCGAGTTTTTGTGGGACTAACAAACGTCAATTCACTTTCATATATATAGACATTATAAAAATTAACTTTATACTTCTTTGTTATACAGATACAAGTATATTATGATAGTTAAACTTGGACTAAATACGGCTTAGTTAAGTTTCGAATACGTCCTTATCATGATGTGGACCGACATCTAATTAATCGACAACTTACCTATTACTTAACTGGAAAATTTCTGTAAAACCATGAGAATTATTTAAATGTAAATAAAGCTCAAAAGTCAACAATAACAAATAGAAAAAACAATAGTAATTATTTAACTGGCCAATTTTGCAAAATAACTAACACCTGTTTGGGATCCAATTATCAAAACTATTAAGACCCAAATCCAGCAAAAACCAACTGCCAGACCTCAAGACACTGTGAGCTCTTTCTGCGTACAACGGAACACAAACCAACTTGACTGATAATTACTTTTATTTTTCCTTCCACCCATTTTAATATTATATAAAATTATTAGCTGAATCGCCATCAGAACTGCAAACACTAGTGGTGTTCGAAAGAGAAGAAACCAGAACGAATGCAAGGATAATGGTCGATGATGTTATGCTGGAGCAAGTGAATGAGTTTGTATATCTTGGATGTGCTTTTAGCAGTGATGGAAGGTACACCACTGATATAGAAAGACAGATATACAATGCAAAAGTGGATGGATGCAGAAGTCGTGGAAGGCCACGACACACCTTCCATGATCAAATTGATCGTGTACTAGCGGAGGGTGATGTCAGGAGCCTTAAGAACAGACGCGTATACATGACAGGAGTTATGAATGTCAAAGAAGCAAGTGAGGTGTGTAAGAACGGGCCTAAATGGCGCTCTGTTGTTCGTGCCTACCCTGCAAGGGAACTGGCGTGAAGTTATGTATGTATGTATGTATAAAATTATTAGAGCTAGGCATGTTTGCTGAAGAGTTTCTTGCGCCGCTTCTTCTCTTCAAGCCATAACATGTTGCGAAGCGGTAGTAAATTAGATTAGGCTCCCGTAGAGTAAATAATAACCATAAACAAAATTAAAATTAAATAATTAAAATTAACAAGTTGGCGGTAGGCTAAATAAAACTTTAACAATACTCGTTGACACTTGACATCTTTGTCTTCCGTGATCACGGCCACTGAAAAGTGGCCGAAACGTCGGAAAAACCAAACTCAAATAAAATTACCGCGCTTAAAACCGTTAAAACGTAGTTTTATTAATTAACTAACGAATTAATTAATAAAAATGTAAATCAGGCTTAAAGTCAACAATAACACAATCATTATAACCTTTTGGTTTTATATGGGTGTAATGTATGCACAGGTATATAATTTCAAATAGAAAACCTAGAGTATTTCGCACAGCCCTATCACGGGTGGACCCTTGATCATTATTTCCGCCAGAGTGATTTATTCGAAAGTGACGTCTCGGCACAATACATAGCACCACTGACATCGGCATTATAAGCGAAAATATTTTTAGAAATAAAGCCACTATTATTGTATTAAATCATACATAGAAATTCTTCTACGTAAATTTTTTTATTGCAGGAGTTCAGCAGCCAGGCAGGCGGCCCACTTAATGGAAAGCGGTTACCATCGCCTACGGACATTTGCAACACCAAAGGTGCTACAAATGCGCTGCTGCTCTCTTAAGGGAGACTGGAATCTGGTCACTAATGCCGGCACACAACTCAAGGTTGTTATGGCGACATACTTTAGACCAGGCGTGGTAGCCGTCTAGTCGGGTAAATGCCCTATCACTTGTCTGTGGGTTGTTTTGTCGCCACTTACGACATGCCGTCCGGCTGCAGGAAATTGTTTTTCTCCGTTCCTGCCGGATGAGAAATTAGCTAGATGGTACAGTAATTACCCGTCTGTATGGCCGCCACCCCTAGTTTAAAGCATACCTTTATAAGTTTATAGCATACTCCATAACATAAGTTTCAGTACCCCTTGGAGGCTAGCATCACATTGGTAGCAAGCACCTTTGGCGTTGCAAATGTCCTTCGGCGACGATAACCATTTTACATCAGGTGTACTCAAGCTATAAAAATATTATTCTTATCATCTATACATACATACATAACTTCACGCCAGTTCCCTTGCGGGGTAGGCACGAACAACAGAGCGCCATTTAGGCTTATTCTTACACACCTCACTTGCTTCTTTGACATTCATAACTCTTGTCATGCACGCTCGTCTGTTCTTAAGGTTCCTGCCATCACCTTCTGCTAGTACACGATCAATTTGATCATGGAAGGTGTGTCGTACACCTTGGGTTACATTAGTGGAGTTTAAGTAAGGACCCCTAGTTGAAAAACGAATGGCAACGGACGAGTGGAAAAATTTCAACTGACAAGTGACAAAAAAATCGCAAAATTTTAACTTGAAGTTTTATGGGCAGATTGTTAATGTACTTGTCCAATTTGCAAAACCTGTCCGTAAAACTTCAAGTTAAAATTTTGTTGCGATTTATTTTGTCACTTGTCAGTTGAAGTTTTTTTTCTTTTAATAGCAAGGAGGGTAGACTATGAAGGAGTTTTCCTTGGCGTAACCATCATGCAACAATAGACAGTGAAGGATGAATAATCCTCATCAGAATATCTCGATGCCTTAGGCGAACTTCACAAAGGTACAAACTATACGTGATGTTTCTACAATCATCCTGTTTTAAAATCCACATTATTGTTAAACAAAAATTGACTTTATATAGTAGACTTTAAGGTAACAATTCGCTTGTTACACCAAAAGCAGTTGAAATCTTTAGCTTTGGGGAAGATTTGCTTTCAAAGCTTGTTCTGCTACAGTGTTTTGAGAATAAAATATTAAACAGAAACACATTTGTACTATCTCAGAAGAATGGCTTGGTTTTTCATCTGTCTGTCTTTCCGTTTATGCAAGCTATCAACAATCAGAGCTATTTGAACACATCTTGCATTATCTGTGCAGGAACGCTTGTCGTAAGAGGCGACAAAATTAGGGAGCGGAGTATTATTGCGCGTGCTAATGCAAGTCCACGCGGACGCCGGCAGTTGGCTGGCATCCGGAGACGCAGGTATGCGCATGACTTCCCACCCTGAATAATACCGCTTCAGGGGGCCTTTAGCTACCAAGGGAGCAAAGGATTCATCACCCCCACTGACGAAGTGGATGTGTTCGGATTCCCGGGGCACATTCAGGCACTTATTGCGCTGGATCGGACTGCGCGTAACTACGTTCTAAGTCTCAGCCTTTCCTACATAAAAAGCGCGGGGCACATGGGAGGAGGGTGGTTTTAGTGGGTAGTGGTTGTTGCCCGTGCAACTTCTCGAAGTCTCCACACAAGCCGGTTGATTACTGTTTGGATTGCCCCTTATTAAACGGAAAAGCCTCCATGATCAACTATGTTCTAATCCCTTGTAAGAACCCGGTATTGTGCGTAAATAGCATTTCCCCCGCCTTAAAAAAAAAGAGGCGACAGAACAACCCACAGACAGATGATAGGGCATTTGCCCGACTGGATGGGTACCACTGCTGGTCTAAAGTAGGTCGCCATAACAACCTTTAGTTGTGTTCCGGCATTAGTGACCAGGTTCCAGTTTCCCTTAAGAGAGCAGCAGCGGATTTGTAGCACCTTTGGTGTTACAAATGTCCATAGGCGATGGTAACCGCTTTCCATCAACTGTCTGCTGAACTCCTGCAATAAAAAAATATCTTATTGTTTCACAGCCCAATCATTAAGCTAAATCCATCAATACTATTGTATATGATTAAGACCCTTTTACCACTCTGTAATATATTTTAATAATAGATAACCCATCTATTATTAAAATATATGCTACGTACAAACCTTGTTTGCTGAAAATGCAGCTGAGAGGATTGAATAACTGTTCTTCCTTGTAATGAGCTCACAGTCTGGTCTTTCCGTCCGGCTCGAAGGACCATGTTGCGGAGACAGGATAAAATAAAAGGTCCAGAGGATTGAATAACTGTTCTTCCTTTTAATGAGCTCACAGTCTGGTCTTTCCGTCCGGCTCGAAGGACCATGTTGCGGAGACAGGATAAAATAAAAGGTCGAGAGGATTGAATAACTGTTCTTCCTTTTAATGAGCTCACAGTCTGGTCTTTCCATCCGGCTCGAAGGACCATGTTGCGAAGACAGGATAAAATAATAAAGCCGAAATTTCAGGGAAACTGTTCCTCCTTTAATCGTTGTACAGAGAGAGATTTATGATGGTGGATACAAAATTGGTGCGTCCCTATTTTAATTAACAGTAAAAAACGTAGCACGGGCACATATAAACAAAATTGCTCTTTAAAATAAATAGGCGTTCCTTAACATTACAGGCCTGATAGTTTTTCATAAGGTACACCACAAGCTATTAGTCCTAATTTTCTGAAAGGGAATAACTAAACATAAAAAGAAATTCAAATGTATGTATTAGGATAGACAGACAAAAGGCGCTTTGTATGGATTTATTTTAGTAACAATAAAGGACTTTCTAACTCGATTTAGAAGTTAGCTTAGAGTTTACGAAATATGTCTGCATTTAATTTGTTCTACTACAAGTTTAATAAAGAAAAGTTTTTAGAGATTTATATGTTGGTATATAAAAAAGGCGAATGTAACAAATGAGTTTGTTTTGTGTCTTATTATTTCACTTTGGCTACGTTCCACAAGAGACTCGCTTCCACTTGCTTGCGGGCGTTACAATCATAAACTCTAGTGGAACGGATTATGGATCCGTTTTATCCGTGCAGGAACGGAGAAAGAATACAATTTCCTGCGTTTGGGCGGCCTGTCGTAAGAGGCGACTTAACAACCCACAGCCAGGTGGTAGGGCATTTGCCAGAATGGATGGCTACCACCCCTGGTCTAAAGTATGTCGCCATAACAATCTTGAGTTGTGTTCCGGCATTAGTGACCAGGTTCCAGTCTCCCTTAAGAGAGCAGCAGCGCATTTGTAGCAACTTTGGTGTTGCAAATGTCCAGAGGCGATGGTAAACGCTTTCCGTCAAGTGGGCCGTCTGCTTGTTTGCTGATCTCCTGCAATAAAAAAAAAATATATTAAATAATCACCTGGACTGCTTTTGGTGATTTTGTTTTTGTATGTTTGAATGGGTTCCCGGATGATTTAAATGCACAATTGGAATCAGTAGGTGGCGCTGGGATCGGGTCCTAGATTTTTATTTTTCCAGAGCAGGACAACGTCTGCCGGGGCCGCTAGTTTGATATAAAAGTATGTTTATATATATAGTATAGTTGCATATTGTATGTCTTTCAAGACCACGGGCCATAAAAATGGCCCGGACTTTTGCAGGGCTTGCGTGGGGCTATGGGAAGGCCAACACGTAGAGACCCCTTGACAAATTTTATGTAAATATGGCGTGACACTGACCGGCGATTATCCCTGTCTACATTATATAGTAATGCACCCAAGGACAAGCCCCGGCCAGTGTAGGACTATTGTGGGAAATGAGGGCAAAAAGTACCGGGCTATTGTGGTGAATATGGGGACTATGGCGTCTGCCCGTCGCAATGTTCAGGGAACTAAGAAAAATGGGCAGACGGTGACTCGACACTCCCTGCATGGGCCCCAAATGCCATAGAAGGCAGAGACAACATGGCTGTGAGTGGCTAAGGAGTGTATAGAGGTGGGCTGCAGGTTCACCGTAGCTACTTCTGACGTGAGGCCATTTATCACTTCCACCCCTGGAGCTTGAGTCTTAGCTCTAGCGATCTCCACTCCGTGCCGGCTGGTTAAGGCAAGCACGGAGGTGAGGGCCTTGCCTTGGCCCCCGGAGTCAGCTACGAGGTGTCGCTACTCACCTAAGGCTTCGCCACAAAGCCCCCCTGCGGGTGTTGTATATTTATTATTAAAATGTAAGTAAATGTATAATAATGATGTATACCACCATCGCTACTCCTAACCAGCAATATTCTTGCCAAGGGTTGTCTGGAAGAGATCGCTTCTTACTGATAAAACCGCCGTTTGTACACAATTAGAATAATACTAGTTCGTAAGTTTTCTGTAATGGTGTACATTAAAGTGTTATCTATCTAACTATCTATATCTCATCTGGATATCAGATGGGTGGAGGTCGATCTTCAACGTCTCCTCTACTAATAGTTATTTATATACGAAGTCGTAAAAAGTGTAAACAAGTCCTTATTGTAGTCAGAAACAGTGAGCTCGTTACGAACTCAATGAATCAAATGCAGCCGCGGAGTAATTGCACACCGTCGTCTTGAGACTTGACGCCGGGTCTTTGTGCAGCGCACAATGTGCCAGCCGTAATCCGCTGAGAGTCGCTCGCTAATGAAAACCCACCAGAACGCCTTGGAGGTGCTCTTGTCTCCCAATCTAATTTGTATAACGCGTACATTTGACAAATGAGCTGGATTGAATTGCTTAATTTACTTATTTAAATGTTATCCATGCAGGAACGGAGAAAGAGAAAGAGACAACAAAAGAAACCACAGCCAGGTGGTAGGCCATTTGCCCGACTGGATGGCTACCATCCCTGGTCTAGAGTATGCCGCCAACGTTGAGTTTTGTTCCGGCATTAGTGTCCAGGTTCCAGTCTCCTTTAAGAGAGCAGCAGCGCATTTGTAGCACCTTTAATGTTGCAAATGTCTATAGGCGATGGTAACCGCTTTCCATCAAGTGGGCCGTCTGCCTGTCTGCTGAACTCCTGCAATAAAATATACAAATATAAAAAGTTACAAAAAAACTCACCAAGAGTATTTTAAAATACTAATAATAATTTTAAATACGTAATCTATATTATAACTAGCTGTCCCGGCAGATGTCGTTCTGCCCTGATGAAATAAAATTTAGAACCCGATTGCAGCGCCACCTACCGGGTCCAATTGTGAATCTAAACCATCCTCGTATCCACTTGAACACACACAAAAAAATTCATTCAAATCGGTCCAGCCGTTTAGGAGGAGTTCACTGTCAACACACGTACAGAAGAATTATATATATAAAAATAATCTGTAGATGGTTCGAGTTTTTTTTTTTTTTTTTTTTTGAAATGAGACAATTCTACGGACTCTAAAGTTCCGTACCTTTTTTAATTTGAAGTTTATTAGTTGTATTGGTTTGTGTCTTTTTATTGCGCTGATAACATTGTTCTTTTTTTTTATTATTGTATTAAAGTTGACGACATAGACACGGGTGGTGCTTATTGATTAATTTCTTAATCTCTAAGTATTTTATGTTATATGACATTTTTTTTTTTTTTATTATTGTTTGCTATTTGTATATTGGTTTATAGATGTATTGGACTTATTATATTACTTATTCTAACTTGTGTAGTGTTGCTGTTATAAAGTGGGTGTGGTGTTTGGCGTGTGTGGAGTCTTAGGTGCTAATATTATTATGCTAGATGGTTCGAGTTTGTACATTGCGTTTAAAAATGAAAAACATTAGGGGGCCTAATTCGGACCAGCATATTCTGAAAATTCAATTTTCAGAACTTTTGTCTTCCTGTCTGTCTGTTAGAGCATCACGTGAAAACTACTGAACAGATTTAAATGAAACTCGAAACTGAGCTAGCTTATATCCCGGATTGTAGCTTAGGATACTTTTTATCCCGATAAGTAACGTCGTTTCCGTGGGATAGACGAAAATAGCGAAAAAGATGGCGCTGCTATTTCATCTTATTTGGAACTTCTGAATGAAACTCGAAATAATATTGACTCATAACTCGTGTTAACTATTAGGATACATTATATCCCGATAAAAGACGTTCTTTTCTTAAAGTAAACGAATTAGCAAAATAGATGGCGCTGCAATCGCGTCTTATTCAATTCACTAAGAAATACCTACGTTGTCATAAGAAAAATGTCATCCCTTATATTATTTCAAATCAGTTTGGCTTCGACTCTTCTCTATCTTTTGCTGGCCAGTTCTGTAGACTATACGGATTTAATTTCTTAATTATTATAGTGAACTAGCTGCGCCAGCGACGTCGTCCGCGTGGTTGACGGCCTCTGTGGTTGAGCGGGCTAAGCCTTTGCGTACCTCACTGCAACGCAGAGGTTCCGGGTTCGATTCCTGGTATAGTAAATTTTGGAAACGTATTTTCTCCGTTATTTACTATGGCCTGGGTGTCTAGGATCGGCCCCAGAGTAGTCCGTTGTATATTACCCATAACACAAGAGTAACTTGCTTAATTTGGGGATATACAATGTGTGTGTTTGTCTGCCGATTATTATTATTATTAAAGGTTTTTCCAGGTGGTAGGACATTTGCCCGCCTGGATGGCTACCACCCCTAGTCTAAAGTATGTCGTCATAACAACCTTGAGTTGTGTTCCAGCATTAATAACTAGGTTCCAGTGACCCTTAAGAGAGCAGCAGCGCATTTGTAGCGCCTTCGGTGTTGCAAATGTCCATAGGCGATGGTAACCGCTTTCAATCAAGTGGACCGTCTGCCTGTCTGCTGAACTCCTGCAATAAAAAAATATAAAAAAAATTGTTTTCAAAAACCCCTGATTTTGAAACATTCTTCAATGGTGCTCCGTTTCTATTGGTTTCAGCGTGATGATATATAGCCTATAGCCTTCCTCGATAAATGGGCTATCTGAAACTGAAAGAATTTTTCAAATCAGACCTGTAGGTCCTGAGATTAGCGCGTTCAAACAAACAAACTCTTCAGCTTTATATATTAGCATAAGATAAGATATAAGATTTAACAAGTTATTTAAGCAAGTTTTGCACGCAGCGCAGCAGCGGGGAAAGTCAAGTATGAAATATAGACTAACACTAGTCTGGTACCATGGCTAAAACTTTATGTAAGCCTTACTTTCATCTAGGTAATATTTGAAAAAAATTTGTTTCGTAATTTAAAATGGCGAAATAATTCATGGGCATGTAAATAGAAATGTAAAGCGCATTATCGGGGGTAGAATGACAGCTAATCTCATTAGATCCCGAGGGAGGCCCTTTGAGGCGGCTTTGCCCTCATCTGATTGAATTCAGGCTCACGCTACAAGTACCATTTTGTTTACCTTATATCTTATACGAACGCTTTCTATGGAAGGTATGTGGGTATAGAAATACGCATGTAAAGCGTACAATGTACTCTAAGATCTTATGTAAATTCAATTATTATAGAGTTTATTAGAACTGTACAAACACGTATAAAACAGGCACAAATATGACTGGACACGCGCAAAGTCCGTCACTATATCGCTTGTAGAATGAACACACGTCTTGCTAGTATCGCAATCGTCGCTCGACTGCCGATCTCCCCTTTCGGGCATCCCTTTATACTCAGCTTACAATGTGTCACGACCGGGTAAACAATGATTTCCACGAAACACACCTGCGCCTCTGTCGACGCTATTCTCAGAAAACATGATTTTGCACTGCAGGATTATGCCTGCGAACGGCCATAAACAAGTACAATAACAATAGGCTATTGTCTAATTGCAGATTTTAAACACAAATGAACTCCAGATGCGGAGGGTAATAAAACCCTGCTTTGTGGCAGGCCGGTGTGCTTCGTGGAATTTTGGGTAAAATGTAACAATAAACAAATAATAATAAAACTACGTTTTAATGGTTTTAAGCGCGGTGATTTATTTGATTTTTATTATTCCGACGTTTCGGTCACTTTTCAGTAGCCGTGATCACAGAAGACAACGATGTCAAGCTTTAATGAGTATTGTTATAGCTTTATTTACCCTACCGCCAACTTGTTCATTTGAATTATTTACTTTTAATTTTGTTTATGGTACCATAAAGATTACAAGACAATACACAATGGGCTATTTTTCCCATCACAAATTTTAAACACAAAGTAAACAAAAGACGACGGTCATAAAAGCGCTTCAATGTTATTAGCTCAACCACCAACGGGTCATAAATATGCTTTGTTTACAAATATTCAGGTGGCCCAAATTGTAACAATATCTTATACTAATATATAAGGCTGAAGAATTTGTTTGTTTGCTTGAACGCGCTAATCTCAGGAACTATTCTTTCAATGTTAGATAGCCCATTTATCGAGGAAGGCCATATGCTATATAGCATCACGCTAAGACCAATAGGAGCGGGGCACCAATGAAGAATGTTTCAAAATCAGGGGTTTTTTTAACTTCTTTTTTTTAACTAGTCCACGCGTACGAAGTCGCAGGCAGAAGCTAGTATAAACATATTTATAATAGATTTAAGTTTTGTGGAAAAGAAAAGAAGAGAAAACATACCCCTTTTCCTAGAGTAAGTAGTATAGAAGAGTACAAAACTCTACCTTACGACATGACAGAGGAAGGAGGCGATTTAAAAGAAGCATTATTCTTTTTTTTATATTGCAGGAAATCAGCAGACAGGCAGACGGCCCACTTGATGGAAAGCGGTTACCATCGTCTATGGACATTTGCAACACCAAAGTTGCTACAAATGCGCTGCTGCTCTCTTAAGGGAGACTGGAACCTGGTCACTAATGCCGGAACACAACTCAAGGTTGTTATGGCGACATACTTTAGCTTTACCTACCACCTGGCTGTGGGTTGTTAAGTCGCCTCTTACGACAGGCCGCCCGGCTGCAGGAAATTGTATTCTTTCTCCGTTCCTGCACGGATAAAAATTCTACGAATTTCACTCAACAAGTCACACAGAACGAAACAATTTTACAAGGAATTTTCCTTTGATATAGGCAAAGATTTACCCATTGAAGGGTGACCCACGCCGTGGCTCGATCCATAATAAAACATAGAAATTTTACGAGCACAGCCTGAGGTGGTGATAAAACGTTAATTGCGCTCTTTTGTCCCCCCAAGACACAACAGCCTCGTAAAAATCTGTGGCCTTTTCTTCTGTACAAAGGCTACTTTAGGTCCTTTTAAAATGGTAATACAGAAAAGCTCCATTGCGAAAATTCTTAGCGCACTTGGTAGTCATGGTATAAACTTAGTTTTCTCGGAAGAACGGCGTTCGTGTGGTTAAAATGGAAATTGGTTTAAAAATTCTTATTATATTTGTAAGCTATCAGCAATTTTTGCAAGCTTTTTCTTCACTTATAATATTTATTAGTTTTTGTTTATTTAGGTGAAATCTTCAGTTACTTTACGACATTTATGAGTTTGTACTTTCTTTATGACATTGTATTTGTAATTTTAATTT
Source organism: Dendrolimus kikuchii (assembly GCA_019925095.2). Lineage (NCBI taxonomy): Eukaryota > Metazoa > Arthropoda > Insecta > Lepidoptera > Lasiocampidae > Dendrolimus > Dendrolimus kikuchii. Next base: position 707,373 of record CM034394.1, on the reverse strand, counting down.
GTATATTTAGATGAAATCTTCAGTTACTTTACGACATTTATGACATTGTACTTTCTTTATGACATTGTATTTGTAATGTTAACTTGTTTATTTAGGTGAAATCTTCAATTAATTTACGACATTTATGACATTGTACTTTCTTTATGACATTGTACTTTCTTTATGACATTGTACTTTCTTTATGACATTGTACTTTCTTTATGCCATTGTATTTGTAATTTTAATTTGTTTATTTAGGTGAAATCTTCAGTTACTTTACGACATTTATGACATTGTACTTTCTTTATAACATTGTATTTTCTTTATGACATTGTACTTTCTTTATGACATTGTATTTGTAATTTTAATTTGTTTATTTAGATGAAATCTTCAGTTACTTTACGACATTTATGACATTGTACTTTCTTTATGACATTGTACTTTCTTTATGCCATTGTATTTGTAATTTTAATTTGTTTATTTAGATGAAATCTTCAGTTACTTTACGACATTTATGACATTGTACTTTCTTTATGACATTGTACTTTCTTTATGCCATTGTATTTGTAATTTTAATTTGTTTATTTAGATGAAATCTTCAATTACTTTACGACATTTATGACATTGTACTTTCTTTATGACATTGTACTTTCTTTATGCCATTGTATTTGTAATTTTAATTTGTTTATTTAGATGAAATCTTCAGTTACTTTACGACATTTATGACATTGTACTTTCTTTATGACATTGTACTTTCTTTATGCCATTGTATTTGTAATTTTAATTTGTTTATTTATATGAAATCTTCAGTTACTTTACGACATTTATGACATTGTACTTTCTTTATAACATTGTATTTTCTTTATGACATTGTACTTTCTTTATGACATTGTATTTGTAATTTTAATTTGTTTATTTAGATGAAATCTTCAGTTACTTTACGACATTTATGACATTGTACTTTCTTTATGACCTTGTACTTTCTTTATGCCATTGTATTTGTAATTTTAATTTGTTTATTTAGATGAAATCTTCAGTTACTTTACGACATTTATGACATTGTACTTTCTTTATGACATTGTACTTTCTTTATGCCATTGTATTTGTAATTTTAATTTGTTTATTTAGATGAAATCTTCAGTTACTTTACGACATTTATGACATTGTACTTTCTTTATAACATTGTATTTTCTTTATGACATTGTACTTTCTTTATGCCATTGTATTTGTAATTTTAATTTGTTTATTTAGGTGAAATCTTCAGTTACTTTACGACATTTATGGCATTGTACTTTCTTTATAACATTGTACTTTCTTTAAGACATTGTACTTTCTTTACAATTAATTTACAAAAATAAAAATTATCAAAAGTTAATAATTAGTATGAATTTCACGCCCTCGATGGTTGAGCGGGCTAAGCATTTGCCGGCCTAGCTCACTGCAACGCAGAGGTTCCGGGTTCGATTCTATGGTAAATTTCGGAAACAAATTTTCTCCGTTATTTACTATGATCTGGTTATCTGGGATCGGCCCCTAAGTAGTCCGTTGTATATTACCCATAATTTGGGGATACACAATATGTGTGTTTGTCTGCCGATTATTTGTTATTTATTTATGTATAAAAATAACATTCTACAACAGCTTAAAGTCGGTACATTTTGCAGTTTTGTTTTGTATGTCTTACTTGCTGCCAACTTCAAGATGTTGTAGAAAAGATTTATTTTAATATTTAATTTTGAAGTCGGTGTTGTATAGAATGTATGAATAGTTTTACAAAAAAATATTTTCAGCGCCTGTAGAAATTGTATTACTGGCTCGCATATACAAGTTTTGCCTTTCGAAGAGTGTATGCACTCGATGCTCTATAACAAGGTTTGCTCTCGATCTTGCTGGGATTCACTTATCACTCACTGGTGATAATGGGACAACTTCAGGGGTATACTATTTTGAATGAAGAAAAATATTGTAAATGGGTCTACAATGACAGAGAAGTCACGTAACAATCACAAGAAATAAAACATATAATCGCACTGAGAACTGGTAGACGCCATAGTTTCCAAATTCCCAGACCCCTAATACCACTAGCAGCTCACCCCAATAGCCCGGTATTTTTTGTCCTCATTTCCCACAATAGTCTAGTAGTAACCATCCAGTCGGGCAAATTCCCTACCACCTGGCTGAATTTTTGGCCCGCGGAGTCAGGTCCGAAGTGTCGCTACTTACGTAAAGCTTTGCCACAAAGCCCCCCTCCAGTATACATTATTTTTACAAGAACAAAATATAGAGCAAACTTTTTCAAAATTCCAAACATTAATGTCAAAATTTTAAATATACCTATATTTGTACAATTTCATTATCTCGTCAGCAATAGCGAGATAAAGGTAGTATACGAATTTAACACGATAATAAACGCCGACGGTTTTGTCCACGTTGTGAATCTTCAAGACAAATACTGAAGAAGTCGCGGGCGGCCACTAGTATATTTCAGAGTAGTCGGTTCTTACATAATATCCTGAAGAAAAACATCTAAAATAACTTTTACATTTATAAGTTAAATGTTTATACAACTTTTATTTGCGGACTTGATCTGTAATGATATCAAGACTCCAGACAAAATTGTAAACAAGAATTTCGTCTAAAAATACGCTTATCTCCCAAGTCTCGTCTCTCCAGACCCGGTTAGTTTGTTTGGTCCATTGTAAATAATCTGAAGGGCCTATGCTCTTTGTAGTTCCCACTTTGTAAGCAGGGACTCTTATTGTGAGCTAAATAATTCAGTGCGAGCTTGTGTTGTTGCCTTCAATTCGCTAGAATTATGAGAGTAGCTCTTTGTATAGTTTTGTTAGTGGATTGCTAGCAAACGTGTAGAGATGATAACTCCTAGTGGAAGTCAAAATTATTCAGTAAGCAGGAAAGTGATGAGGTAAATGGGCAGCGCGAGTATGTAAACAATATATCGAACATCTTGCATGAGGCACAATAATTATTATGCCTCTGCTATATCAGGTATGTTGTTTTTAATTGTTAATGATGTTAAACATTCCAAGTCAAAGTCAAAGTAATTTATTTTGTGTATACAGGTTTGAATATGATGTCCATAATGATAACAAATAGGTATCGCTGTATCCTGCCATATATGTAGCCTACAAAAAAATATAATTTAAAACTAATAATGTCTAGATTTATACAATTTATAGTGCTAATGCTAATGCAAAAGTGGATGGATGCAGAGGTCGTGGAAGGCCACGACACACCTTCCATGATCAAATTGATCGTGTACTAGCAGAAGGTGATGTCAGGAGCCTTAAGAACAGACGGGCTTGCATGACAAGAGTTATCAATGTCAAAGAGGCAAGTGAGGTGTGTAAGAATAAGCCTAAATGGCACTCTGTTGTTCGTGCCTACCTCGCAAGGGAACTGGCGTGAAGTTATGTATGTATGTATGTATGTAATGCTGAATAATAATTACGATTCCTCATGTCACAAAATCAGACTCCTGCATCAGTATTTGGGTCAGAAAGATACTCATTTATTGTGTAATATGCTTTTTTTCTTAGTAATTGTCTTAATTTTAATTTAAAACTTTTGGTGTTGAGTTCCTTAATTTTCAGTGGTAATTTATTAAAAATTTTAGTCGCTATACAGAAAAGACTGTTTTGCAACAAAGTGGTTGTCGAATGAAGTGTAAGAAGGTAGCTGTTATGGCATTTAATGATGTACATACATACATACATAACTTCACGCCAGTTCCCTTGCGGGGTAGGCACGAACAACAGAGTGCCATTTAGGCTTATTCTTACACACCTCACTTGCCTCTTTGACATTCATAACTCTTGTCATGCAAGCTCGTCTGTTCTTAAGGCTCCTGACATCACCTTCTGCTAGTACACGATCAATTTGATCATGGAAGGTGTGTCGTGGCCTTCCACGACTTCTGCATTCATCCACTTTTGCATTGTATATCTATTTAATGATGTATATACTCATTAATCATTGACAACATTATTTTTAACGCTATAAATAAGAAACTTTTGGCCACAGGCACTAACACTAATTTTATACTAAATAGAGCAGGAGCATTATAAATGATTGACTATGGAAGATTAGTAATTTTGACTTAATATTTTCTTAAGTTTTCACGACTTGTATACATAATAAAAGTACGTTTTAACGGTTTTAAGCGCGGTAATTTATTTGATTTTTATTATTACGACGTTTCGGCCATTTTTCAGTAGCCGTGATCACGGAAGCCAAAGATGTCAACTATCAATGAGTATTGTTAAAGTTTTATTTAGTCTACCGCCTACTTGTGCATTTTAATTGTTTAGTTTTAATTTTGTTTATGGTTATTATTTACTCTATGGGAGCCTAATCTGATTTACCACCGCTTCGCAACATGTTGTGGCTTGAAGAGAAGAAGCGGCGCAAGAAACTCTTCAGCAAACATGCCTAGCTCTAATAATTTTACATAATACTAGCGGCCCCGCAGACGTTGTCCTGCTCTGAAAAAAAATCTAGGGCCCGGTCCTAGCGCCACCTACCGGTTCCAATTTTGGATTTAAACCATCCCACTCAAAGACACAAAAACAAAATCACCAAAATCGGTCCAGGTGATTAGGAGGATTCTAGAACCCGATCTCAGCGCCACCTACCGGTTCCAACGGGATAAAAAGTATCCTATGTCCGTCTCCTGGTTCTAAGCTACCTCCCTACCAATTTTCAGCCAAATCGGTACAGCCGTTCTTGAGTTATAAATAGTGTAACTAACACGACTTTCTTTATATAGATAGATTAAAATGGGTTGGAGGAAAAATAAAAGAAAATATCAATCAAGTTGAGGTCGGGCAATTGGTTTTTGCTGGGTTTGAGTCTTAATCTATATGTATAAAAATCAATGCCACTTTTCGTTGTAATTTTATACCTTAGGAACGACTTTACCGATTTTGATGAAATTTTGTGTGTGTGTTTGAGTGGATCCCGGGATGGTTTAGATCCACAATTGGAAGCGGTAGGTGGCCCTGAGATCGGGTTCTACAATTCTCCTTATCACCTGGAGCGATTTTGGTGATTTTGTTTTTGTGTGTTTGAGTGGGTTAGGTTAGTTTAGATTCGCAATTAGAACCGGTAGGTGGCGCTGAGATCGGGTTCTGGAATCCTCCTAATCACCTGGACCGATTATGGTGATTTTATTTTTGTGTCATGAAACAAAGTCCTTTTAGGAATTCAGAAAATATGGCGGTACGAAGTTCGCCGGGTCAGCTAGTAATTTTATAATTATGAACTGCTTTAGTATGAAATTAATTAATTTCTCTGCGGTGATAGTTCTAATTTAATTTTCTATTTTTTTAATAAAACTTAAACAATTGAATCTGCTTAGATATCTCTGTCATATTATAGTTTTGTGTATTAAATGACGTCCTTTGAATTCCGCCCTTGGGTCCAGACTGGGCTCGATCCCTTCCACGTGACGTGAAGGGACGGATAATACCAGTGTGTATTTATTTCACCCCAGCACACCCTTTCAGTTCTGTTAAGATATCTCCCGGATTGTGGACACTTTTGTTATGACGCGTCCTTACTTTCGAGTGAACTGGGGCGAAGCTGCAATTTGTAGCTTGTTACCGTGTCCAATGATTTTACAAAAATCTTTTACGATTATTTTTCTTGGCGTTTTTTATTGCTTGAAGCGGGCAAACAGATAGACCATAATTACCGTCACAGCCCCCCCCCCCTGCTGTACGAAGTGGGTCACTCTGCTCCCCGGGGTGGCCCAGTTACAGGGCGTACGGGCGTCATGGTGCAGTTACTCTGTACAAGATCCCATAACGTCCCGTAAATGGGGCGCAGGTTTAGGTTTAGGGGGTAGTTTGGCGGCCAGAAGCGAGCGTGGAGGACCGGTCGCTGAGAGTCCCACACACCCTCGATGCAGGCCTTATGCCTGCATTTTGGCCCTTCCCCCGAAGGACCCGAGGATAGTGTCCAAAGACATTCCCCCTGCGTTATCAATAAAAAAAGGCAAACAGATAGACGGCTCACTTGATAAAAGGTGGTTACCGTCGCCTATGGACGTTTGCAACCCCGGGGGCGTCGCCACCACCTTGCCGGCCTCGAAAGAACTTTAAGCATAACTTACTTGATTTGGGGATATACATTGTGTGTGTTTGTTCGATTATTGATTGTTTTATTGTTGATTAGCCTACCCTCAACTTGTTCATTTTAATTATTTATTTTTTGTTTATGATTATGAATTACTTTATAGGAGGCTAATCTAATTTATCCGTGCAGGAACGGAGAAAGAATACAATTTTCCTGCGGCCGGGCGGCCTGTCGTAAGAGGCGACAAAATAACCCACAGCCAGGTGGTAGGGCATTTGCCCGACTGGATGGCTACCACCCCTGGTCTAAAGTATGTTGCCATAACAACCTTGAACTGTGTTCCGGCATTAGTGATCAGGTTCCAGACTCCCTTAAGAGATCATCAGCGCATTTGTAGCACCTTTGGTGTTGCAAATGTCTATAGGCGATGGTAACCGCTTAACATCAAGTGGGCCGTCTGCCAGTCTGCTGAGTTCCTGCAATTAAAAAAAAAATATATCAGCGCTTCGCCACATGTTGCGGTTTGAAGAGAAGAAGCATCTTATATAAGTACTGAACACGCAAGATATTATGGCAAAGTATAAAAATAGATTTCCAGAGGACACTTGTGTCTCAAGCTTGTAGGGTGTCGTATATCAAATGTAGTGTACTTAGCCTTCAGCCATGAATGAGCTGCGAAGGACTGAGGACCCTTTGTTTGTGCTGTCCACCCTAGTCTAGACACACACTTGACTTTTGAGAAATATTGCTGATAAGGTTTTAATTATTCTTCGGTAGCCATTTTGTCCGTCCGTCCGAGTATGTCGCAGGCATTTTTCTCGAAAACTACTGGGTCTACCTGTATGAAATTTGAAGGTTTGGGGGTGGTGGCCATCCTTATATTAAGACTACATTTTGAAGGTAAATGTGTTTGCAGACCACGGGCCATAAAAATGCCAGGTGGTAGGGAATTTGCCCGGCTTGATGGCTACCATCCCTGGTCTAAAGTATCTCGCCATAACAACCTTGAGTTGTGTTCCGGCATTAGTGACTAGACTACAGACCAGGTTCCAGTCGCCTTTAAGAGAGCAGCAGCGCATTTGTTACCTTTAGTCTTGAAAATGTCCATAGGCGATGGTAACTGCTTTCCATCAAGTGGGCCAGACGGCAGGCAGGCGCCTATCTGCTGAACTCCTGCAATAAAAAAAATAAAAAAAATGCTCCGGACTTTTGGAGGTCTTGTGTGAGGCCATGGGATGTCCAACACGTAAAGGCCCCTGACAAATTTAATCTAAATGTGGCGTGACACTGACCGACGATAGTCCCTGTCTAAGCCATATAAAAATGCACCCAAGGACAAGCCCCGGTAAGTTTAGGACTTTTGTAGGGAATGAGAACTAAAGGTACCGGGCTATTGGGATGAACTGCTAGTGGAGTTAGATGTCTACCCGTCGCAATGTTCAAGACATTCATAACTCTTGTCATGCACGCTCGTCTGTTCTTAAGGCTCCTGGCATCACCTTCTGCTAGTACACGATCAATTTGATCATGGAAAGTGTGTCGTGCCTTCCACGACTTCTGCATCCGTCCACTTTTGCATTGTATATCTGTTTAGTCATTCTTTCATCATGCCCGAACCACAAGAGCATTCCTTTTTTGTATTGGTGTACAATAGAGAGTTATTGATTGATTGCAAAATGTGTTGTCTACATAATGATATAGCAGCCACGAAAAGCTTAAAATACTATTTCAAAAATCTTTTTACTTTCTTGAACTTGAAAAGTGAATGTGTTGAGTGAGATTTAAACTTCATAAGCTACATGAATTGGCCGAAACTTCTTGAAGACTTCGTCGAGACGAATCAAAGGAGGTACAAAGTTTAAATGTTTGACGAAACCTGACAAATTTAAGTTTTGAAAGTGTACGACTGAATTATTTTATGTAGTTTTCGAAGTTTATGTTATTATACACTTGTAGCACGTGCCAGCGACACTTCGTTTGCGTTTTCTTAACGATCTGTGTCAGTGAATTGCAGTGCATAAAAAAACACCACCCCAGCGTCATCTTTTTGGTTGTATACATTTGTTTTGCATTGCATGAGTGCAGACGGCCCCCTGGTGAAAAGCGGTTACCATCACCTATGAACATTTGTAACACAAAAGGTGCTACAAATGTGCTGATGCTCTTCAAAGGGAGACTGAAACTTGGCCACTAATGCCGGAACACAACTCAAAGTTGTTATGGCGGCATACTCTAGACCAGGAGTTGTAGACATCTAGACGGGTATTTTCAGTGTTGAATAGTAAATTTATCGAGGAAGGCTATAGGCTATATTATATTTTCAAAAATATTAGGAATCCTTACTAAAAGTCCAATAATGTAACCCAAGGTGTAAAAAAATGACCCGAAAAAATCCTTACACGGCGTGCGCTGCGAAAACTATTGATTATAGAACAAAACAATGTACTACCACTTTGCAGAACATATAATTGTCTACAAAGAATATCGCGTAACCATATGTCTAACTATTGTAGTTATCTCACAATAGGAGTTTTTGGCGGGAACAGAAAGGAGATTTTTGTGCTGTGCAGTTTTATTTTCTAAAAATGTGTAAAATCACTCTAAAATGAACAATAGTTGTACGATATTGATAGTTTTTGAGTAGTAATTATGTGTTTTTGTGATAAATGTGAACTGTGTAGTCAAATGTGGCCTTTTGAGTTGTCACAAGAACTCCGTTGAATGGCACTAGCTGATTACCTACAGTTCAGCTATGCTACACATAGGCTTAAGAAAATGAAGAAACTACGTTGTAAACTAAGATCTGGCTTAAAGGCCTAGCTGCCAAGCCATAAATCTAAATAAATAAAAATTATCTCACAATAAGTATTTTCTTTTATTTTTTGAAATAATTAAAATGCCGTAGCTTCAAAATCTCTTTATTTTGTACCTTGGTATTAATCCTTATCAAAATAAATTACTCCATATCCAAGACGAATTCAATACCTTTCTAGAACTTTTTGAATTATTCAATTCGGACGTTTCATTCAAAAGACATCGCGATAATTCTTTCAGTGTTGGATAGCCCATTTATCGAGGAAGGCTATATATCATCACGCTAAGACCAATAGGAGCGGAGCACCAATGAAGAATGTTTCAAAATCGGAGGGTTTTGAAAGCAAATTCCACGAGGACGACGTCGCGGGCCAGCCAGTTTATTTATAACGCATGAATATTGTCCAATTTAAGTAATTCCGTTAAAAACTTTGGATTACCTCAATGCCTTTACAAGGTTGAAACGAATTACAAGTCATCTCGACTCAATTTAAACTTGCCCGTTAAAAGCTTTCCTCACAAATAAACTGCGCACTGAAAGTTAGCGATGGTTCAACTGATAACTAAATCAAAATCAGATACGACGTGTGTTTATCTATCCTTGTTAATTGGTTCTTTACTCGTTTGAACTAGTTAGTGTTTTGGTACTGACTTCAATATAAAAACAGATAGAAACATATCCGAAGTAATTAGCGTTGAAACAATTTCTATATATATTAGACTAGCTTCTGCCCGCGACTTCGTCCGCGTGAAATAGTTTTAAAAAAAAGTAAGTAAAAAAAAATCCCCCCGATTTTCTTCATTGGTGCTCCGCTCCTATTGGTCTTAGCGTGATGATATATTGCCTATAGCCTTCCTCGATAAATGGGCTATCTAACAATGAAATAATTTTTCAAATCAGACAAGTGGTTCCTGAGATTAGCGCGTTCAAACAAACAAACTCTTCTGCTTTATATATGAGTATAAGATACGTATACGAAAGTCTAATTAAAGGCGGGAGGGAGTGTAATTTCAATATTGTAACTTTTGCAATTAATCTTTGAAATTATATTGATTATATTTGCGTCATAAAACTACGTTTTAACGGTTTTAATCGCGGTAATTTATTTGATTTTTATTATTCTGAAGTGTCGGCCACTTTTCAGTAGCGGTGTTCACGGAAGACAAAGATGTAAAGTTGTTTGGTGTAGCAAATGTCTGTAGGCAACGGTAACCGCGTTCAGTCAAGTGCGCCCCCTGGCTGTCAATTAAACTCATGTAATCTCACAATAAGTGTTTTATTTTATTTTTTAAATAATTAAAATACCGTCGCTTCAAAAACTCTTTATTTTGTACCTTGGTATTAATCCTTATCAAAATAAATAACTCCATATTCAAGACGAATTCAATACCTTTCTAGAACTTTTTGAATTATTCAATTCGGACGTTTCATTCAAAAGATATCGCGATATTTAAAATGTAAGTATTAGTGTTGTAGCCAAATATACTAATATTGTTTGATTGAACGCGTTAATCTCAGGAACTACTGGTCTGATTTGAAAAATTCTTTCAGTGTTGGATAGCCCATTTATCGAGGAAGGCTATAGGCTATGTATCATCACGCTAAGACCAATAGGAGCGGAGCACCAATGAAGAATGTTTCAAAATCGGACGACGTCGATTGTATTTTTTAAGTTATTTTCCGCTTATTTTTATATCGGTTATTTAAAAACTAAAAAATTCTAATTACCATACAAACTCAAACGCAATTTATTTTTACGGTAACCAATTTTGCCTCAAACGCCAATTACCTTATCAACAACCGAATTCCCAATTTCACAAATTGCCGTTTTAATCAAAAATATATTAACCAATCATTCCAAGAGAACTCGTTTTTTAAAGCTTTGAAAACTTTTAATTACTTTCAAATTGATGTTAGATAAACGTGGGCACAGAAGTTGTTTCATTTAAATATTCGCGTGCGGCTTCTGATGGGCCCCAACGATTATGTGAAGACCACCCGAATGTAAATTTGGCTTAATTAAAAATAAATAGACTGATATCGCTTGCCTGTATTTTGGGCAACGCATAAGCGTTGCCATACAACGTGGTAATGCAGCCGGCGTTTTGGGAACGTTCCCGACTGACGGTGATTTGGGACCTATTTACTATTTGTAGTTTTTATCTTTTATAAATTAAGTTGTATATATACATACATTATTAGATGTCAGGAGCCTTAAGAACAGACGAGCGTGCATGACAAGAGTTATGAATGTCAAAGAAGCAAGTGAGGTGTGTAAGAATGGGCCTAAATGGCGCTCTGATGTTCGTGCCTACCCCGCAAGGGAACTGGCGTGAAGTTATATATGGTAAATGCCCTACCACCTGGCTGTGAGTTGGTTAGTCGCCTCTTACGACAGGCCGCCCGGCCGCAGGAAATTGTATTCTTTCTCCGTTCCTGCACGGATAAAAGATAGTACAAATGTTCATAGGTGACGGTAACCGCTTTCCATCAGGTGGGCCGTCTGCCTGTCTGCTGTACTCCATCTAAAAACAGACAAATTTAACTTTTCATTTGACATGTGACCACCTATAATAGGGAGTATCTTCATCATGAGCATTGTTTAGATTTAATACGGATGTATATGATGTATCTAATCTAGCCTTGCCGCCTCCGCCAGGTCCCGGTCGAAGGGGAAAGCCCAAGAAATGTTGGCTTGACGTTGTGAAGGATGACATGCGTATTGCGTACCAATGGTCTCAAAACGGGGGATGCAGAAGACCGCGCGAAGTGGAGTAGAAAGAGTAGGAAAGCGGACCCTGGGCGTCGGAGTGAACGCTCCGAACGCAACCGGGATTTGACGCTCGGATGATGATGATGATGTATATGATGTATCTCCTGTTGATGGTCCATAATAAAAAAAAAACTACTTGATATAGTAAAAAAAAAACAAGTACAAGATTTTTTTTTAATATTATGCCTTTTATTTTTAACACGTAAGATAAGTAGGGCGGCACGGAAATTGTTTAAAAAAAACAATTTATTAAGACAACTTTATTGCTCGACAGTTCTTACAAGACTAATTTAATTACAATTAAATTGTTATAAACTACTTTAACTTAAAATCTAATTATTAGCATAAACGATGACCAAGCGCTGCGTGGTCAGCACTTTTGTATTGCCTAACTCGTATCACGATTTTTTTTTATGACATGATAATTATGACTTAAGAAATATTATATTGTATTATTTAATTCCTTTTTTTAAATTTTATATCTAATTCTTCAATATTGCATCAAATTTATTATAATTTTCTTATAGTCGTATGAGCCAAATGCGTAACAAGAATTATTTTTTTAGTGGATACTTAGTTGATATGTGTATTAAGTTATGTGTTTTATAATGTAAGAATTATAATCATTGTATATTTCCCAAATAAATTAAATAAATGTAAAAGTGAATTGAGCCGTTTGCTGTCGAGACGCTTGGACCGTGGGGTCCTGAAGTCATGAGCCTCTACCAAAATTTATCGAAACGACTCATTGACTCTTCGGGTGATCAGAGGGCTGGTGCTTACCTCGGCCAACGGATCAGTATGGCGATCCAGCGAGGAAACGTAGCCAGCCTTCTGGGCACCTTACCCATAGAAGACGGTGATCTGGGCTCAGTATTCTACTTATAGTCTTGAGGGACTATCAGTAGAATACAATACAAATAAGTTAAGTTTTCTTGCATTGTATAACTTTTATGAAATTAATATATCTCATTAAAAAAAATCTTAATATATATAAATCTCGTGTCACAATGTTTGTCCTCAATGGACTCCTAAACTACTTGACCGATTTGAATCAAATTTGCACACCGTGTGCAGTTTGATCCGACTTGAAAGATAGGATAGTTTTCATTTGGATCCGGTAGGTGGCGCTGGAATCGGGTTCTAAATTTTATTTTTTCAGGGCAGAACAACGTCTGCCCGGGCAGCTAGTATATATATATATATTATTCTCACATGAAGTTATATACAGGCGTGTCTTTAATAAAACAGGCCCGAAGTGTTTCTACTATGAAGCAATCAGAATAAAATGGAGGCAGCATGGAGGAGGAATCTGACTCGTCGTGTTCTCATCTTTTCATCGTAAAACATGAACCCAATATCAATAAAATCTTTATTTGTTTCTGTACATCAAACGCCAATCAAATATCAGTCGTCTATAAAAAGTTGTTTATATTTTGATTCAAAATAAATAAAATTGTAGTACATAGAATTTGTTTCACAACATTTATTTACGAGTAGGTTTAACTTTATAGTCATACTAGGATATGCCCGCGACTTCGTCCACGCTTATCTTCAAATTCCCACGGGACTTTATCCGTGCAGGAACGGAGAAAGAATACAATTTCCTGCGGTCGGGCGGCCTGTCTTAAGAGGCGACTTAACAACCCACAGCCAGGTGGTAGGACATTTGCCCGACTGGATGGCTACCACCCCTGGTCTAGAGTATGCCGTCATAACCTTGAGTTGTGTTCCGGCATTAGTGACCAGGTTCCAGTCTCCCTTAAGAGAGCAGCAGCGCATTTGTAGCACCTTTGGTGTTGCAAAGTCCATAGGCGATGGTAACCGCTTTTCATTAAGTGGGCCGTCTGCCTGTCTGCTGATCTCCTGCAATAAAAAAAACAACTTATTTCTAATTGCCAGAACTGGACAAACAGGCAGACATGCATTGTAAGGTGCTACAAAAGGTTGTAAACAATGACACTTCTAAAGTAAATATCCGTGCAGGAACGGAGAAAGAATACAATTTCCTGCGGCCTGGCGGCCTGTCGTAAGAGGCGACTAAACAACCCACAGCCAGGTGGTAGGGTATTTGCTCGACTGGATGGCGACCACCCCTGGTCTAGAGTATGTCGCCATAACAACCTTGAGTTGTGTTCCGGCATTAGTGACCCGGTTCCAGTCTTCTTTAAGAGAGCAGCAGCACATTTGTAGCACCTTCGCTGTTGCAAATGTCCATAGGCGATGGTAACCGCTTTCCAAAAAATAGAAAAATAAAATAATCTCTTACCTAAATAGAATATTTCTCCGAATTCTAATATCTACTTATTTTGAAACTTACTATATATATTTTGGATATTTCTGTTACTTGCAAATAACGTAAAATCCATACTGAAAGGGAGTGGAAGTTCTAAAATATTACTATCGTATTCCAGATAAGTCTGGTAACGCGTTACACAGCGTAGTAACCGTGTACAAACCATTTTCCTCAATGTATGTATATTATAGGATCTTACGAGACATCCGTGAAGTTCGAGCGGCGCTGTGGCGGAAATTGCCCGGGAAATCGTTGTAGGGTGGGGTGCTGCAGCGGGAAAATGAAGGCACTTGTATATAGGGCGAAACGTAGTATTTTCCACTTTTAAAGGTGACTAGGCGTCTTTATTTTTTACTAGCTGTACGCGCGATGCCGATTTTGAAACATTTTTCATTGCTGCTCCGCTCCTATTGGTCTTAGCGTGATGATATATAGCCTATAGCCTTCCTCGATAAATGGGCTATCCAACACTGAAAGAATTTTTCAAATCAGATCAGTAGTTCCTGAGATTAGCGCGTTTAAACAAACAAACTGTTCAGCTTTATATATTAGTATAAGATTGCATGAGATCAGCAGAGAGGCAGACGGCCCACTTGATAGAAAGCGGTTACCATCGCCTATGGACATTTGCAACACCAAAGGTGCTACAAATGCGCTGCTGCTCTCTTAAGGGAAACTGGAACCTGGCCACTAATGTCGTAACACAAGGGTGGTAGCCATCCAGATACCAGATAGAGTTTGACACGCGGCTTGGCCGCGGGATAAACTCTAGTAATCTTATCTATACTAATATTATAAAGCTGAAGAGTTTGTTTGTTTGTTTTAACGCGCTAATCTCAAAGCGCTGGTACGATTTGAAAAATTCTTTAAGTGTTGAATAGTACATTTATCGAGGAATGCTATAGGCTATATTATATTTTCAAAAAAATTAGGGATCCTTACTAAAAGTCCAATAATGTAACCCAAGATGTAAAAAAATGATCTGAAAAAATCCTTAGACGGCGTGCGCTGCGAAAACTATTGATTATAGAACAAAACAATGTACTGCCACTTTGCGGAACATATAATTGTCTACAAAAAATATTGCGAAAACATATGTCTAACTATTGTAGTTATCTCACAATAAGTGTTTTCTTTTATTTTTTTGAATAATTAAAATGCCGTCGCTTCAAAAACTCTTTATTTTGTACCTTGGTATTAATCCTTATCAAAATAAATTACTCCATATTCAAGACGAATTCAATACCTTTCTAGAACTTTTTGAATTATTCAATTCGAACGTTTCATTCGAAAGATATCGCGATATTTAAAATGTAAGTATTAGTGTTGTAGCCAAATATACTAATATTGTTTGATTGAACGCGCTAATCTCAGGAACTACTGGTCTGATTTGAAAAATTCTTTCAGTGTTGGATAGCCCATTTATCGAGGAAGGCTATAGACTACATATTATCACGTTAAGACCAATAGGAGCGGAGCACCAATGAAGAATGCGCGAACGCGGACGAAGTCACAGGCAGAAGCTAATATAAAATAAATTAAAGTAAATGAGGTATATTATCAACTTTTTTTTAAATAACATTAGACGTGAACCATTTGTTTTTTTTTTAAATTTAATTCGGATTAACAATGTAACTAGTTATCTTGTGCATTAAAATAACTTCGTGGATACAAGCTTAAAGTTTACGCAGGCAAATCCGCATGCATATCTATTGTTTCTTATATTCATAATATGTACGAATAAATGCCTGTAAACCTTTATTTATGGGCCACGTTTCGACGTTACATAAACGTCGTTGTTTATTTAAGGCTACTCGTAAAGAACCGTAATAAACGATTATTTTAGTGATGGATCGGCACTATGTATTTAGGGCGGGCACACACGAGACGCTCTTGTACGATTTATGTGATATATTTCTATTATTGCTTCTAGTGTGTGTTCGCCTACCAGGACTGTATAAAAGTAAAGTAAAATGATATAATCATTCACACAATAATAGAAGGTCCAGAAATAAGAAACGGCATATCAATCCATAAATCACTTTAATGTATTGCTACAACTTAGACCCCGACAAATACAAATCTGTAAAAGCACATTTTATTACCTGCCGGCATTTGAACTAATTGTAATCCTTTTATGATCGTCTTCTTTTGTTCGCTTATTTATTGGCATTCATTTCTAAGTTACTGTGGAGAACAGCCTATTGTTCTATTGTATTTGTTTACGGCCGCTTGCAGGCTGCATCATTAGCGAGGTGTTGCGGATTACAATACAATACAAATATATTATACTCTCGAAGTTGATTTCTTATTTGCTAAAAAAATATTTATCACTTTTATTTACGTATATGGTATACAATGACAATAAAATTTATCCGCAATCTAACGCAAAAAGATTGATCCAAATTGGTTCAGAAACAAAAAAAATATGGCTGAACGTAGATAAAAAAATACAAAACGAATTGATGACTTCCTCCTTTTTTAAAATCGGTAAAAGGTTTGCATTTGACAACAAGCATGATTAACATTAAAGGATAATGTGGTCAAAGATGGAGCACGTTTTCCTAGATAATATTTATGCACAGGAGATTTGAAGACTTGGATTGTAGTTCTCGGGAAACAGGGACTCTGGTAGTGTGTAAGCAAAACATTTCATTCTCACCGTGAAACAATGGAGAAGACCTTTTTGAGTAGATGGAGTTACTCGTATGTTGTTTGAAGATAGAATGGATTGTCATGGAAAGTGAATCAGCGAGTAAAAAACGTATAGTTCCTGGCACGAATATTGAGCGGTCAGCGGAACAGTAGGTACCAATTTACGCGTTGAATATAGCCATTTCCTCTGTGCAGGAACGGAGAAAGAATACAATTTTCTGCTACTGGGCGGCCTGTTGTATGAGTCAAAAAATAACCCACAGCTAAGTTGTCGGGTATTAACCCGACTGAATGGCTACCACACCTGGTTTATATTATACCGCCAAAACTACCTGAGTTTAGTGCAGAGCTCCAATCTCCCTTAGAGAGCAGCAGGGCATTTGTAGCACATTTGGTGTTGCAAATGTCCATAGGCGATTGTAACTGTAAACCATCATAGGTGCCGTCTGTCTGCAGAACTCATGAAATAAAAGTGCCAATGTGATGTGATTTAAAACTTATCAACAATGTTATATTTTTGTCCCTTTACTCACTACTTACTGTATCCGTGCAGGAACGGAGAAATAATACAATTTCCTGCGGCCTGGCAGCCTGTCGTGAGAGGCGACAAAACAACCCACAGCCAGGTGGTAGGGCATTTGGCCGACTGGATGGCTACCACCCCTGGTCTAAAGTATGTCGCCATAACAACCTTGATTTGTGTTCCGGAATTAGTGAGACCAGGTTCCAGTCTCCCTTAAGAGAGCAGCAGCGCATTTGTAGCACCTTTGGTGTTGCAAATGTCCATAGGCGATGGTAACCGCTTTCCAGTGACATCTCATACTTGGAATAAGAACCAGAATTTCAGTGTGCGTAGCCCAAGGCGATAACTCATAAATCATGCTAGGGACTATAACTCTTGCACAATCTTGTAATACAGCTGGAACCAGTCTGTGCTTGTTTTTAGAAAATCTCAATTACTTATTAGTTACACTTCCAGACCCTGTCTGCGACAAGGTGTCGCTAGATTTAGATAGATTAATCAAACTAATCGCCGAATCAAGCTTCTTTTTATTTATTGCTGAAGCACAGCAGACAGGCTGACGGCCTAATTGTGATCGAAAGTGATTACCGCCTATGGACATAAGTAATACCAAAGGTGCTGCGGGCCTTGAAGAAGAAACTGGAACCTGACCATTAATACTGGAACACAATTCGGTTGTTATGGCGGCATACTCTAGACCTGGGGTGGTAGCAATCCAGTCGGGCAAATTCTCCACCGCCTGGCTTTGGGTTGTTTTTGTCGCCTCTTATAACAGGCCGCCTAGCAGTAGGAATTAGTGTTATTTTCCGTTCCTGCACGGAGATGAGCAAGTTCCTGCAAGCTTCCTAAATAATGAATCAAACAGCCTTAACTACTTAACCGATTATCATGAAGATCAACAAAGCAATGTGTTGGTTCAGAGTAGTATATTTTAAACTCGATGCGAATGATGTTTTCCTGGCAGTACTATGTATTTTATAAACTCGAGATTTCCTGCTTGAATGCGGAGAGGTGGCCCAATACAGGGCGAAGTATCTGGACGCCCCAGGTAGCCTCCGAGAAGTCTTCAGCAACGTCAAGAAGCTGGTGGACATCCTGGAGGAGCTGGGCTGGATGGAGTAAACCCTCATCCGCAAAATAGGCGCTTTGTCGTCGAGTTGCGGAAAGAAGAAGCTCGCAGAAGAAGAACTCGAGATTTTAAATTAAAATTTAGCCGTTAGTCTACAACAAGCCTTACTGAAGCATAAGTAAAGTGTTTTTTTATAAAACAACTTTAGAAGCAGGCAAGGGGTGCGTACCTGTCAATTTGATAGATTATAAATTTCCCCCGAAGCCATTTATTCTTATGATCCACTTTAGACGAGAAGTACTAAGTTCTTGGGTGCTTTAAGTAAAGAGAGAAAGAAGTGTAACACTTGCAACAACTCAGAAGGGTTTATGGTAATAAAAGAACAGCAACTGGTCACTATATTTGTAATCAGAGAACTTTACTGTCTTAACATATTTCATACACTGACTCAACACATTGGATAAACATTTGTAGTGGAACACTTACAAGCCAATAGATGGCGCTGTGCAATAACTGATGTCACAAACGTTTCCCGAAACATACAAAGAATATATACAAAATTTCAACTATAACAGATGGGCTTAGGCCTGCGAGGAACAACATTAGCCTCGCTGGAAGATCTTCCTTTGAGACGGAGGAGCATTCCATCTCGCTCCTCCACTCTATACGGGTTACCCCCTTCACGTTATTAGAACACCTCGCCATCCCTCCAACAATTTTATAATATAAGAAACTTAGCAAATTGGCACAACCGATAGCGGATTGAAGTCATTGATAATAACTGTTTGAAAAGTAATTAAAATTAATTATAATATTTTTAAAAGTTCGTAATACCGAAGTAAGAAAGAGAGTTGGTCTGAAAGAGAGTATCGGGGTGAAGGTAAGGAAAGGAATGCTCCGGTGGTTCGGGCATGTGGAAAGAATGACTAAACAGATATACAATGCAAAAGTGGATGGATGCAGAAATCGTGGAAGGCCACGACACACCTTCCATGATCAAATTGATCGTGTACTAGCAGAAGGTGATATCAGGAGCCTTAAGAACAGACGAGCGTGCATGACAAGAGCTATGAATGTCAAAGAAGCAAGTGAGGTGTGTAAGAATAAGCCTGAAGCCTAAATGGTGCTCTGTTGTTCGTGCCTACCCCGCAAGGGAACTGGCGTGAAGTTATGTATGTATGTATGTATGTATTTTTAAAAGTTAGATGATAACATGCTATTTTAACACCTTTTTTATGCATTAAAATATTACAATCTATTTTAAATATGTCCGCTCTCCTATTATGCATGTTAGATCAGAAAACTGTCTAATAGCCGGTTCCTATATTTTATTATTCATTCGCTTGCCTTACCATTGGTGTAGCTTACTACTGGCCAATTAACAGTCAGTAAGATACATGAGCTGATCATAAGTGGTGCATGGTTCCCAGCCAGGATTTCAATGATGACGAATGATTTGAACCTATATTATTTGAAACTAGAGTTTCATATAACAGGTGGTAGGTGGTTTTGCCAGGTGGTAGGGCATTTGCCCGACTGGATGGCTACCACCCCTGGTCTAAAGTATGTCGCCAGGACAACTTTGAGTTGTGTCCCGGCATTAGTGACCAGGTTCCAGTCTCCCTTAAGAGAGCAGCAGCGCATTTGTAGCATCCTTGGTGTTGTAAGTGTCAATAGGCGATGGTAACCGCTATCCATCAAGTAAGCCATCTGCCTGCCTGCTGAATTGCAGGAGGCAATAAAAAAAAAAAAAAAAAAAACAATATTTGTTTACGTGCTGTATAGTTTTATGAAAGTTGCTTCATAATCTATATATATAAAAATCAATTGCTGTTCGTTAGTCTACGAAAGGTGCGGCGCTCCTTAAAAAATATAGGTCCCACGAAACGGGAACAAAAAAATCGGAAAACTACTTTGCCAAACTATGTTAAATTTTTAGGGGACCAAATGGAACTGCATTTCACGTAAGTCGGATCATAATCTCAGAGTAATCGGTTACATATGGAACGGAACGGATTATTTGTCCAGGGAAGGTTTAAAAGGTGAGTAAATTAAAAAAAAACGCTTGGAATATAGTAAAAACAACAATTTCGCTTTCCCTTAGAAACTATTCCTACCTGTCAAACGTTTGATGTACGTCCCGTCGTTTAGAAATCAATTAAATTTAAAAGTCGTTCAGAAATCAAATTAAATTTAAAAGTGAAGTTTTTTTTAACTTTTTTGTGATTTTGAATGTCAAACGTTTGGTGTTCGTCCCGTCGTTCAGAAATCAACGTCTTTTATTTATTGATTCTGATATAAATAAAATCGCCATACAAACACATACATTACATACTTCAAGTTACGCTTGTGTAATGGGCAATATACAACAGTGTACTCTGAGCCCGTTCTCAGACCAGGCCAATCCATACCCAAGTCAAGTAAATAATTACAATGGCCTATGTGGTTGAGCGGGCTAAGGTCTTAGCCGGCCGAACTCGCTGGAAACCCTCTGGGTTCGATTTCTGGCATGGCAAATTTCGGAAACGAACTTTCTGTTATTTATTATGGTCTGGGTGTCTGGGATCGGCCCCAGAGTGGTCCATTGTATTACCCATACTACAAGTGTAACTGGCTTAGCTTGGGGATATACAATGTGTTTGTTTGTCTGCCGATTATTATTATTATTCAATTATATATTTTATTTTCAAGTTTTTTACATTTTTCTTATAAATATCTTATAAAGTATGTACATTTATTTGTAAAAAAATATAAAAAACTGATCTCCGCCGGCTTATTATTATTACCCTACTTCGTACTAATATTATAAACGCGAAAGTTTGTAAGACTGTATCGATGTATGTTTGTAACTCTTTCACACAAAAACTACTCAATAGATTTTGATGAAACTTTACAGTAATATAGCTTACACATCATAATAACACGTAGGCTATAATTCATAAAGATATAGTGTGAATTATCCAAAATATAACGATTTTCCATCACCACGCGGGTGAAACCGTGGGGCGAAGCTAATTATTAATAATGGCAAGTTCATCTACGAAATTTACCATGCCAGGAATCGAACCCAGAGCCTCTGCAGTAAGGGAGGCTGGCCTATTCAACCACAGAAGCGGTCACAGCTTTGTAAAAGGGGAAATCCAAATATTCAATCGAAATTACTTTCAGATAAGAGCAAAAGAAAATTCCAAAGTAGCAGCAGATAATAGGCTGATGTATTTAACAGTTGTCGGAGATAGCGCCATACTTATAGTAGATAGTCCAATAGTTCAGTCAGTACAAAACTAGATGGCGCTGTCTCCTAACTAAACACACTATTGTTTGTAATAGACAATATATTGTCAACCTCTTGTATTTTACTCAAAAGTCAGTTCAGTACAAAAAACCAGTACAGCAAGTTAATAAGTGTTTTATTTAGATAGTGCAAATTAGGTCGACAACAAGTTGTTGTCCTAGATGACATAATTTGCAAAAATGCGATTGTGTTAATTTTGTATTGTGGTCAACATACTAAAGTAACACAATCACATTGTTTAAGTTGCTTAACCAAAACTGTACTTGTAAGACGTTAGGCCTAAGGTCATTGCCAATCTCGCCGGTTAGGGCAGGACGCGTTCGGAATTGATAGGCGCTGATTACCACGTGACTGGTTTCCGGAATTGCGACTTGACGTTTTGCTTGCCAAATTCTGAATTATTTTAAAGTATAAAGAATTATTAGAGATAAATTAGTACAAACAATAGCAAGCAAGTATTCCTTGCTTGCTACTGTTTAACCTACGTTTTGCTAATGAGATGGTGGCGCGAGGTGTTCTGCGCGTGCTCACCTCTCCTGCCTTGGGGCCCGTTACAAACCGCCCCACACAGAGTCAAGACCTAGAAGATGCCGGGGGATAATTGTAGTCCCCCGGCAGCAGATTGGATAGTTTCAGTTTTCCCGTAGCCCTGGCATAAGGTCGTTACACCCAGGGGTTTTAATGGCTATCTTTAACTGGGGAGTAGCAATGGCATCTTTAGTTCTGCATAGAGGTGCTAGTGCCACCCCTGATCTCGCACATCCTACACATGGGCCGCAAACTATCCGCCCTTATGCTTCCGCTTGTCGCGGTCTATGGTACTCAATCGGATTTCCAAGCAAGGTCCTGGAGTGGAGACCACGTATCGGCAGACGTAACGTAGGATGCCCGCCAGCCCGGTGGACTGACGACCTGCGCAAGGTCGCCGGCAGGGGCTGGATGAGGAAGACGGAAGACCGGGATATGTGGCGCGTATTTGGGGAGGCCTACGTCCAACAGTGAACAGAGATTGGCTGAAGAAGAAGAAGAAGAGAAAAGGCACTACGTTCTTCAATAAGTTAGTGATCTATATAACTATGTGTCTTTAATACCAACAGTTATGTAAATACTCTTTACATATGTTATAAGGTATTGTTGAAAATAAAAATCAAGCAACATATCTTCACTTTACTATAATCTATGTCTTTGTAGACCACGGGCCATAAAAATGGCCCGGACATTTGGAAGGCTTGCGTGGGGCCATGGGATGGCCAACACGTAGAGGCCCTTTGACAAATTTAATGTAGATGTGCCGTGACACTGACCGGCGATTAACCCTGTCTACAACATATAGTGATGCACCCAAGGACAAACCCCGGCCAGTGTAGGACTATTGTGGGAAATAAGGACAAAAAGTATAGGGCTATTGGGGTGTACTGCTAGTGGTACTAGGGGTCTGGGAATATGGGAACTATGGCGTCTGCCTCAAGAAATGCCATAGAAGACAGGGGCAGCATGGGTGTGAGTGGCTAAGGGGTGTAGAGAGGTGGGCTGCAGGTTCATCGAAGCTACTTCTGACATGATGCCATTTATCACTTCTACCCCTGGAGCTTGAGTCTTAGCTCTAGCGATCTCCACTCCGTGCCGGCTGGTTACGGCAAGTAATAATTATTATTCGGCCTTTTTTTATATAAATTATACTAATACAAATTTCAACAAAGGAATTTATATGTATGACTAGCGGCCCCGGCAGAAATTGTCCTGTTCTGAAAAAATAAAAATCTAGGACCCGATCCCAGCGCCACCTACCGGTTCTAATTGCGAATCTAAACCATCCGGGAACCCACTCAAACACACAAAAACAAAATCACCAAAATCGCTCCCGGTGATTAGAAGGATTCTAGAACCCGATCTCAGCGCCACCTACCGGTTCTTTTTGCGAATCTAAACCATCCGGGAACCCACTCAAACACACAAAAACAAAATCACCAAAATCGCTCCCAGGGATTAGGAGGATTCTAGAATCCGATCTCAGCGCCACCTACCGGTTCCAATTGTGGATATAAACCATCCCGGGACCCACTCAAACACATACACAAAATTTCATCAAAATCGGTAAAGTCGTTCTCAAGTTGGAACCTGGTCACTAATGCCGGAACACAACTCAAGGTTGTTATGGCGACATACTTTAGACGAGGGGTGGTAGCCATCCAGTCGGGCAAATGCCCTACCACCTGGCTGTGGGTTGTTAAGTCGCTTCTTACGACAGGCCGCCAGGCCGCAGGAAATTGTATTCTTTCTCCGTTCCTGCACGGATAAAAATAAAAATTTTCGGCCAAACAATAGACAACCGTAGGAAAAATTCAGTCTTTACCATAGTAATTGAGCAGTCTAAGTCATCCATCTCCGCGAAGCATAATAACTCACTCGCAGCCAAAGATTAAGTTGCTCCAGTAAACTTGAAGGGGCTGTTGATCGCGACAGCTGTTATAGCAGCGGCTCAGCCTCCTCTGCGTAGAACGCTCGTTAAACTGTCCAAACTCATAAACGGGTATATCTCTCACCGCGAATGATGGACTTTTTCACACATTTTTTATAAACTTCAATGGTTTGTTTGTAATAAAGTATCTAAGTATTTACTTGAGATTTTTCCCGTTCGGGGAATTTCGAGGCCGGAATTCTTTTAAGATGTTGTGTTATGTTGGTTTTACATTTTCTCTTGAATATCTTTCTCGTATAAAGCCTAATTTTTTAAGGAGCAAAAACTCTTCAGATATAATGCTGCAATATTTTCTTAAGTTTTCGCGACTAGTAGACATAATAAAACCACGTTTTAACAGTTTATTATTCCGACGTTTCGGCCACTTTTCAGTAGCTGTGATCACGGAAGACAAACCGCCAACTTGTTAATTTTAATTATTTAGTTTTCATTTTGTTTATTGTTATTTATTATGCCGAAACAAAAATCAACTTAATTGATAATTTCTTTTTATTTTTCCTCCCACCCATTTTAATATTATATAAAATTATTAGAGCTAGGCATGTTTGCTGTGTCCGGTAAGTATCTGTGTCGTCCTGAAAGTCAGGGTGCCGCTGGTGCGGTTGATGCGCTGGATTCTCCTCTTCAAGCCAGACGGCGATCATGGAGGCGGTTCCCCGCTTCCTGATCGCCTCGATTTCGACCTGACAGAAGGTCAGGCCTCTAGCTAGGGCATCCTGCCGGGTGCGACGCACCTCTGCCAGGACGTTCGCCTGCAGATGCCAGGGCGGATCGCCTGCCAGGAGGGTGGCCGCCGTCCGCGACACTGTGCGATACCCCCGTATGGTCCTCACAGCCAGAACCCGCTGCGCCCGGTGCAGCAGGGTTCTGTTGTGGCGGTGAAGTGCAGTGGACCAGACGGGTGCACCGTACAGCGCCATACTCCTCAGGATGCCAGAGAAAAGTTTCCGCGTCGCACCCCCTGGGCCCCCCACGTTGGGAAGCAGCCTGGAGAGTGCGCCCGCGGATTTGACGAGTTTGGGAACTAGCTGCTCAAAGTGCGCTTTGAACAGCCATTTCCCATCGAGAACTAGCCCCAGATATTTCATCCGGGGCCCTACTCTAATCGCCACCCCTTGGACCGAAACGGTCAAGTCCGCGGGGGGATTGCGAAATTTCCTATGGAACATGACGGCCTCCGTTTTCGCGGGGGAGACCCTCAAGCCCAGCCTAGCTATTCGATCTACGACAATCGCCAACCCGGAGTTGGCGACGTCCACGGATTCCGCAAATGACGCAGCGCGTGCCGTGAGTAGGGTGTCGTCCGCAAAGCAGATCAGCCCTACCCCGGGCAGGACCGGAACCCGAAGGATCCAGTCATAACCGCGCATAAAACCGTTAAAATGTAGTTTTATTATACAATGCTGTCATTTTACTCTCATGTTTCTGAACCATAGTCTATAGGTTTCTGAAAGCCCCGGCTCCACAGCGTCGAGATGCTTCACGAGCCGCTCCGCCAAGATCTTTTCGAAGACCTTAGCGACCTCGTTCAGCAGCACTATGGGCCTGAAGACGGATCGTTGGGAGGCCGACCTCCCTTGGGAATCAGGCACAAACGACCCTCCTTCCATTGCGACGGGAACCGACCTGCGCGAATACAGGCAAACAGGCATGATAATACGTATGTATGCTCCTGACCCATCAGCGTTAAGTGTTAGTGATTGTGGTCAAACGCATCTTATTAGCGCTTATTATTAATAATGTTACATGCCGGCAAAAGTGAATGCACACCTGCCTGCCATAAAGCACAGTTTATTACCTTCCCGCATTTGTTTACTTAGAAAAACAGTCTATTGTGTATTTGTACTAGTTTATGGCCGTTCGCAGGAATAATTAAGCAAGTGTGCAGATTATGTTTTCTAGGAATTGCGCCGATGCTTGCCAGGTAGACGCGTGGCATCGGTGCATTATAAAGCAATGGCCAAATGCAGAGAGGAGCATTCTAGCGAGAACCACGATCGAAGCAAGACGTGTACATTCGATAAGCTATATAGTAACGGACGTTGCACATGTTATTGAATTGTGCAGTTTGTACTGGTTGCGTCCAGTTATATTTGTGCCTGTGTTATACGTGTTTGTATAGTTCTAATAAATTCTATAGTAATTCTAACGGCATTTTAATTCAAGTCCCACACTCGTAACAATAGCATTAACGAATAGCTATAGTGAAGATTACGACCACCACCCGAATTATCGGCTGATGTTGTCACGTTTTATTTTAGGATCAATAAAACGTAAATAAGACAAGATTAAAGTTAATACATTTATTATAAGAAAATAAGCGGGTAAGAAGTCGGTTTTTGCAAACAAAAATCAATTTCCGTGGCTAGTCTTAGAATAAGTACGACAAGGCCCTGAGAATCCCTGTAGTATGTTGGTTGACACTGCGGGCTCTTCTTCTCAACTTTTAATGTACGAGGCTCAGGTACATCGAGGGAAGAGTTTAATCCCAACCAAATTCCCAGTATGGGAATAATATGCACGTATTTTTAACACAAAAGTAGCATTTGCAAGTTTAGAATGCAATGAGTATTTAAGAGATGAGAGAGAGACTAAGGTTTTCAAGAATATTAGTAACGTATGATCTCTGTGACGGCTTTCAACCACTCCAGATTATCTCCCAGGCACACGAAAAACCATAATATCTGTTAAGTCGTTTCGGAGGTGTTCGACCACATACACTGTTGCGGACAGAGAGCACCCCCCTGACTCGCCTGCTGGAGCACACCTACTCTCCGCGCCCCGCATACCGCCGACGCCCATAGCTAGCACAATTAGCAGCTAGACGTCGGACGGTACGCGGGATATAAGAGCGGCCTTGGAGGCAAAATTTTTTATTCTTCATATTAATTTTTCACGATTCACAATTCTACTATAATTCTCAACGACGACTCTCTTGCATAATTTTTACTTATTGTATGTATATTTCGATTCATACAAAAAGTTCAATAATAATAAACTGCCACCAATATACACCGTGACAAGTTTTATATATTAAATTAGATTTACCATTTTATTTTACATTAATATTTACAATTTTAGATTGTTTATGATTATTCAGTAGCTAGTGTAAGTAGTTGCAATAATGTCTCACCGCATTTACAAGGTTGTATCTCAAATAACGCATTAAAACTTTTAAGGCTATAGATACTCGTCTATCCTATAGATAAGATTTAATATTTTTGGAACAAAATGTATCCTAAGTGATGACTCGGGTTATAAGCTAGCACCGTGCCGAGTTCTATTGAAGTTTTAAAAAAATTGTTTTTTGTTTTTTAATTTTCTGGTCCGAATTATCCCGCGGATTGTTTACTCTTTTCTAAATTCATTGTACAAATTCAATTCCTGTATACATTTATTATATTAAGGTAAGCCTCATCTGAGATAATGTTACAGTTATAGACTATTTCATGCAGATGTGGCGATGGGTCTAATTTGTGATGGAATATTGTTTTCAATTGTTAATGACGTTACATATTGACAAATATGGATTTTCTCTTTTGGTCACATTAAATAACTTACAGATGAGACCCAACTTTTACAGATATTATAGATAACATACAAATAGATGATAGGAGCGTGCCACTATAACCAGAGTTGAAATTTTTTCACAAAATATTGTTGTCGAAAGTTTCTTAGCTCACATTCAATGCTGAAAGTTTCAATAGGGGATCAAAGGAAATCCGCATCTCAATCTGCGGATATCGTCGCGGATAAAATGGAATATCCGCGATTTACATTCTAAGATTATGCCAAAAGAAGGTTTATTCCTTTGATGTACGCAATTGATGCGGGCGCGCGTATCGGAATAAAATACGTACCTATAATCAATTCTAAGGGATTTGCCCAAAGCTAACAATGTGGGAAATTAAATAAATGGTAAAATGTAATAAATTCATCACATCACATTCACATAATCCCTTTTGTAAATATTATTCCGCAAGCAATTATAGTAAAAAATAATTAAGTAAATGATATTATGAGAATTAATTTTTCAAGTGTGCCTATTTGGCCAAATCCCATACAACACGAAATAGCGAAAATACTCGAAGAAGTCTTGGGGCTGATACCGACGACAACTAATTTGTTTATGTATTCAGTATTTTATAAGACGTTATACTGTAGACATGGGATTGTAAATAAGTTATTGTTTTAAATTTATTTTTTAATCGAGTTTCTCTGAGATAAGTTCTTCGTAATTGAATATGTATTTAGATTAAAACTTTCATAATTTTGTTTTAAATTAATTAACAAGACTTAATTACTTAAAACTGAAAATGCTTTCAGCTTTTTCGCTGTAATCTATTATAATTTTGATATTTTATTATCCATAACTTTAAACGCAAAAGTAAGAAAACGTTTCTACTTTTTTTGGAGTAAATCTTTTAATAAATTCATAATAAAGTTTGACATAGTATGTGTTTTAGGAATATTTTTGAATTATAATAATTCATATTGAGTTAGAGAGACTTCTTAAATAAGCCTACAAGATTACTCTAACTCAATATGAATAAGTGCTACAAATGCGCTGCTGCTTTCTTAAGGGAAACTAGAACCTGGTCACTAATGCCGAAACACAACACAAGGTTGTTATCGCGGCATAATCTAGACCAGGGGTGGTCGCCATCCAGTCGAGCAAATACCCTACCACCTGGCTGTGGGTTGTTTAGTTGCCTCTTACGACAGGCCGCCAGGCCGCAGGAAATTGTATTCTTTCTCCGTTCCTGCACGGATAAATTTAACCTTAAGCTTAGGCATTAATTATAACACCTAGGGTAGCATATATTGGCACAATATATACAATTGTTTGTAGCAACTTTGGTGTTGCAAATGTCCATAAGCGATGGTAACCGCTTTCCATCAAGTGGGCCGTCTGCCTGTTTGCTGAACCCCTCCAATAAGATAAAAATATTAGTTCCATTTTCTAAAAAATCTCAAAACAATTAGTAGCATATCGAGTCTATGTCATTTTCTATATTTAAGGTGTAAAAATAATGGCAAAGATGCTTCGTTGGATCACCATACTGATGCGATGCAATTTATTTTTCAAGTAAATTTTGTCAAAGGATAAAGGAATAGATAGAAAATATTAAAAAATTGTGTCACTGGCAATAAAATACAAAAAACTTTATACCTCATAGTATGCTCTCTACCTTCCTACATAATACTCATTTTCACGCCAACAAGCAGGATATTGGTAAGGAAAATGGCCAGCACGGGTATGTAAATGCAACATAATACTCGCGCTGTTCACCACTTTTCTGCTTACTGCCGTAATTGAGTATAATGTAAATTAGGTTAGCTGCCCCCGTATCAAGCGGACGTCAGCGGTGCAGCGGCAGTATGTCAGGGCAGAAAAATATAAATTTACAGTCTACACGATAGCTTAGTCTGTAAAAATTAATCTGTTAATATAAGTTGAAATGAAAAGAGGTAGCTCGTAATTCCATCGCCTCTCAAAAAACTCGTTTCGGAGCCAGTTTTCGCATCGTGGTACTTCAGAAAAACAGAATCTCATTTATTTGAGTTGAAGCCTCGTTATTTGTTGGCATACAATTCCAAACAAATGCTTTTATTTTCCGTGCACTTGACTGTTTCGCATTTTGTGATTTAGAAAACAAAAGCGACGGGGGCCTGGGAATTTACAATATTTATTAAAGCTACATGAGATTGCTGGGCGTGTTCATAAGTTGAGCTGTTTGCTGCGTGTTTTACCCTTAACAGGATATTATTCCAAGGGGACTGTTAGTAAGATAATCTATGTTTGTAAAAAACGTTACGTTTGTAAACGTGCAGTTATTCGTCCTTTCCCTAAAAACTTAAATCCCTCTGATTTAAAATATCTAAGACCTATCAGTAGTTTACCTTGCCTCACAAAAATTCTGGAAAAAGTAGTCTATACACAGTTAATCGAATTTTCAGAAAACTATTATATTCTACCAGAGTTTCAGTCGGGTTTTAGGAAAAAACTTGGGACTATAGCCTTGCTAGATGTCGCCGACAACATTCTTTACGCTCAAGATGATGATAATTTTTTAAGAGCTTTTGGCTCCATAAATATAGATTTATTAATAAATAAATTAAGTTATTATGGTTTTGACAAAAAGGCTATTCGGTGGTTTTACAGTTATTAGTAGTAATAGTAGTCGCTGCCAATATGTCAAGTTAAATCGAAACGATGGCTCATCTCTAACATCCACGGACATGCCTATTACCAGGGGAGTTCCGCAAGGTTGGATTTTGGGACCCAACTTCTTTATTTTATATTCTGCCGATATAGTATCACAAATTAAAGACTGCAAGTTTCATATCTACGCCAATTTATAATTCATGTATACCATCCAACATCGATTCAGCTATAGCTGAATGATGATCTGGCTAACATATCTAATTGGTCCAAGAATAATTCATTATTATTAAACCATAAGTTTTATAATTTTACATACTCGCATTTAAACATTTATCTAAATTCCTATGTTATATACTCGCTTTCACGTCTGTCTATACAAGTTTGTTGGGCAGTATAATCACAAATTTTGTAAATCTTCTACCCACATATAAGTGAAAAATTCAAGTTATGCATTATAGGAAGGACCTATAATATAGGCTTTGCCCAGCTTAGGTGCTAGTATTCACAAATTTTGTTAATTATTTTTAATTTTCTCTAATTATTAATTAGATTTAACCTGTTTTATTGTAATAGCACTTTTTGTTATCTTTGTAACAATGTTCTGGTACCTAATAAACTATTTTATTATTAATATATAAGACCCCCGGTATGGCAATTTTATAATGAGTGAAATTTTTAAGGGTTAACTCAAAAGCGTTACGTGCTTTCTTATTTAAATCAAAAAATTCAAATAGATCTTTTTTTATTGCATGAGTGCAGCAGACAGGCAGACGGCCCACCTGATGGAAAGCGGTTACCATCGCCTATGGACATTTTAATACAAAAGGCGCTAACCGATGTGCTGCCATTCTCTAAAGGGAGACTGGAACCTGGGCACTAATACCAAAACACAACTCGAGGTTGTTATGGCGGTATACCCTAAACCAGGGGTGGTAGGGATCCAGACAGGCAATTACCCTACCACCTGGCTGTGGGTTGTTTTGTCGCCTCTTATGACAGGCAACCTGGCCCCAGGAAGAAAAAATGTCAGGCCGTGTATGAATTTTAGCGAGACTATCGAACAGCAATAAATTTTTATGTTTAAGAAGTAAACACTTCTTCTTTTCTTATTTGTTTCTACATATAACTGCACATATAGAATCATATACGATAATACAATCCGTAAAATTTTATTTATCTATATAAATAAAAATGAATTGTAGAAATGTATGTACACGCATAACTTGAGAACGACTACCCAATTTGACGAAATTTTTTGTGTGTGTTTGAGTGAATTCCTGGATGGTTTAGCTTTACAATTGGAACCAGTAAGTGGCTTTGGGATCGGGTACTAGATTTTTAATTTTTCAGGGCAGGACAACGTATGCTGGGACCTAGTAAAAATATATTTGCATGATAGACACTGTGGTTAAGTGGATTAAGTCTTTGCTGATGAAGCTTATGGGAACGCGGAGGCTATAGCCGCGACCACTGGCATGGTAAATTTCGTAAATGAACTTTCTGTTACTTAATACGGTCTAGATGTCTGGGGTCGGTCACAAAACGGTCCGTTGTATATTATACATACATATACATACTATACAGAAGCACAGGTACCCACAAGACAAGCGTAACTTGCTTAGCTTGTGGATATACTATGTGAAGGATTGCCTGTCGATTATTATTATACACCTGTGGATATGAAGCATGGACAATAATAAAAAGAAATTGCGATAGGTCAGAAGCATTTGAAATGTGGTGTTGGAGGAGACTGGAGGGAAGAAGCTGGAAAGAAAAGAACATTAATGAAGAAGTATTGCATATGGTAACGAAGAAGCAAATTCATGAACACTTTATAAGCAAAATGCTCCAACTTCTCGTATTCAAATTAGATTTGAAGTTATGAAAAGTGGAACTCGTCATTTAAAGCTCATCAGGGCCTGATGTCGATGCTCGTAAAAGACATTCCGAAAGTTGACAACGCTTAAACACGCCAATCTAAGGATCAATGAAGGCGCCGGCAGACAGTTTATTTTGCGCTCTTTCGGCCGAACCACTCTCAAATTTATGTAGATTGCCTTGTAAATAACGCAAAAGGGCAGGCTACCATCTTTTGTCGGTATGTATACGAGGGAAAGGATAGCTTTAAAGTTTCGGGCTAAACTGACTAGGTTTTGAGCGGGCATAGAATATTATATTTATTTCACATATTTTTCACGATAACCCAAAGGTACCTAATATGTCAAGAAATTGAAGAAAATATGTAACAAGAATTATTTTAATATTTTCTTAAGTTTTCGCGAATTATTTTTACTTATTTTTGTTATTCCGACGTTTCGGCCACTTTTCAGTAGCCGTGATCACGGAAGCAAAGATGTCAAGTGTCAGTATTGTTAAAGTTTTATTTAGCCTACCGCCATCTCGTTCATTTTAATTATTTAGTTTTCATTTTGTTTATGGTTCGCAACATGTTATGGCTTGAAGAGAAGAAGCGGCGCAAGAGACTCTTCAGCAAACATGTTTAGCTCTAATAATTTTATATAATACTAGCTGACCTGGTAATCTTTGTACCGCCTCAGAATCAATAAATAGAAAACGTTGATTTCTGAACGACGGGACCAACATCGAACGTTTGATATTCAAAATCAAAAAAATGAAAAAAAAACCTTCACTTTTAAATTTAATTCGATTTCTGAACGACTTTTAAATTTCATTGATTTCTAAACGACGTACGTACATCAAATGTTGACAGGTAGGTTTTTATCCGTGCAGGAACGGAGAAAGAATACAATTGCCTGCGGCCCGGCGGCCTGTCGTAAAAGGCGACTAAACAACCCACAGCCAGGTGGTAGTAGAGTATTTGCTCGACTGGATGGCGACCACCCCTGGTCTAGAGTATGCCGCCATAACAACCTTGTGTTGTGTTCTGGCATTAGTGACCAAGTTCCAGTTTCCCTTAAGAGAGCAGCAGCGCATTTGTAGCAACTTTGGTGTTGCAAATGTCCATAGGCGATGGTAACCGCTTTTCACCAAGTGGGCCGTCTGCCTGTCTGCTGAACTCCTGCAATAAAAAAAGGTAGGACTTATTATAACTATATTCCAAGCGTTTTTTTTCCTATTTACTCACCTTTCAAACCTTTCCTGGACTTCCACAAATAATTCAAAACCGAAATTAGCGAAATCAGTCCAGCCGTTCTCGAGTTTTAGCGAGACTAACGAACAGCAATTGACTTTTATATATATAGATTAAAATAGTCGTGGTAGCGTAATGGCTAGCGCACACGTCCCAGACCCAAAGGGCGTGGGTTCGATCCTGACCGGAACGCATGCACCACTTAGTTATAGTTTTCTGACCTAATGTGCATATTGTTACAATTACCACGTGCTAACAACGGTGAAGGAAAACATCGTGATGCAACCTGCACATCGAGATAACCGATGTGTCAAAGCTGCCAAGCCGCCTTGGACAAGCGTGGCGGGTATACTGTCCGTGCCCCAGTAATGGGAGGCCCTAGCCCAGCAGTGGGACATTCATGGGCTGTTATTAGATTATTAGATATTAGAGATTAAAATGGGTGGAAGGAAAAATGTAATACGTGAGCAAGCTATGGAATGAACTCCCTCCTCAAAAAGGGCGTAAAAAGATATTTAATATCTCAACGAGGTAGGCAACGCATCCGCTCCCTTGCTGTTGCAGATGTCCATGGGCGACAGTAACCATTTGCTATCAAGTGGACCCGTTTGCCAGTTTGCGTACAAGCAAACGTAAGAAGCAAATCGCTAAAGAGAAAAAAAGAAACAAAAGAACATTGTCCTCAATTGTTCTCTTCAGCGTGTCAAACCGTTCTGCACTTGACCTTTCATTATTATCGTATCGCGAAATCTGTTGTTCTGTTGGAGCTCAACGCTTAAGAAGTTTATTATTCCGTGGGACAAAGACGCCTATTGATGTCGTACTTTTGGAAAAAAGCCCCTTCGGGCGGAGTGATAATGATTGAAAAGAGAATTGCTTAATGGCTGAGCTTTGTTGTGCTTTCTGTAATGCTGTCCATAAAAACAAATCGTGGGTGGATTTTTTTTTATGAAAACGATGTAACTAGAAACAATGTTTTAGTAATAGTAGTTTTTTTTTATTGCAGGAGATCAGCAGACAGGCAGACGGCCCACTTGATGGAAAGCGGCTACCATCGCCTTTGGACATTTGCAACAGCAAAGTTGCTACAAATGCGCTGCTGCTCTCTTAAGGGAAACTGGAACCTGGTCAGTAATGCCGGAACACAACTCAAGGTTGTTATGGCGACATACTTTAGACTAGTGCTGGTAGCCATCCAGTCGGGCAAATGCCCTACCACCTGGCTGTGGGTTGTTAAGTCGCCTCTAACGACAGGCCGCCCGGCCGCAGGAAATTGTATTCTTTCTCCGTTCCTGCACGGATAGAAAATCTACAAGAGACGCCTTGGAACTTTTGACTAATCCTGCCGTCAGTGTTCACGTCTCGGCTTTGCTACATATTTTAAGACTCAAGTAGATATTGCAATAAAACATGATGTAAACTCGTTACAAGTGAATGAGAGAAGAAATGACAAATAACACGGAGGAAGGGCCGCTTTAATTTCCTTTTAATTGGGTTCGCCACGCGTCGGCGGCCGTGAAAATTCCAACCGCAATTCACGCATACATCCGGACATTCGTTTAATACATGGCTTTTATTGTAACCGCTTTTGAACCGGATATTTTAAACAAGGGCGTCGATTTTGTTTCATTTCGTTCTTATTTATGTTTTTTTTTATTGGAGGAGATTAGCAGACAGGCAGACGGCCCACTTCATGGAAAGCGGTTACCTTCGCCTATGGACATTTGCAACACCAAAGTTGCTACTGCTCTCTTAAGGGAAACTGGAACCTGGTCACTAATGCCGGAACACAACTCAAGGTTGTTATGGCGACATACTTTAGACTAGGGGTGGTAGCCATCTAGTCGGGCAAATGCCCTACCACCTGGCTGTGGGTTGTTAAGTCGCCTCTTACGACAGGCCGCCCGGCCGCAGGAAATTGTATTCTTCCTCCGTTCCTGCACGGATGAAATCTGACGCAATACGTCTCATCATCATCATTTTACACTTAAATTTTATTAATCTGTATAGACTCAGTACCCAACAAAGACAGTGCATAACACTTTACGGAGTCCTCTAACGTGTGTAATAGGTACACACGCGCTTACCTGATTTATTTTGCATTTCCGATGCAAAACATTCAATCTAGGCCTACCTAAATATCAATAAATATTCATGTACAAGCTGCAACATTTCATGAATGAAACACAATTAACTTGCGAGTTCAATTTTGAATGTGCCGAACGAACAATTTACTGCACAACAATAAACAAATACAACAGTAAATTTACATGCAAATAATTAATATTCAGTTTATTCAAATAGCAAGTTTATACCAATTAATAGTGAAAATTTGTTTGCAAAGCAATTACATTACGATGACTTGTATACCAACTGAAAATTTTTCATGTCACAACAATTAAATAATAAAACTTATACACATACTGAAACCAACGCGCACTACCATCGCATTGCATTACACGCACACTCCACAAACAAACCAAGACACACAAAGAGCCTACAAATTAATAACCCAGGCACAGAAAAGAAAAAACAACACACATGGCACTAGATAGGACTATATTTAAGTATAGATATAAGGCCCACACTGCACATGCACTTCCTCACAACACCAGCATGTAACAGATACACTCTACATTAGTATAAGTTTATTATTAAAACTAGAATAAATTAATATAATAAGTTATTCGTAAGATACATACACCTCAACACAAAAATCAACAAATTAATTTCACACACAAGAACCAAAATAAGAAAAATCTAGAAATTAAATTGTAAAAAAGGGTACGGAACTCGAGTCCGTAGAGTTGTTAATAAAAAAAAGATGACTTGTATAATAATCTACTTATTATCAATATCGAGATTTTTTTTTTATTGCTGTAGATCAGCAGACAGGCAGACGGCCCACTTGATGAAAAGCGGTTACCATTTGCAACACCAAAGTTACTACAAATGCGCTGCTGCTCTCTTAAGGGAAACCCGAATCTGGTCACTAATGCCGGAACACAACTCAAGGTTGTTATGGTGACATACTTTAGACCAGGGGTGGTAGCCATCCAGTCGGACATGAAGTCAGCCCTACCAGCCTGGCTGTGGGTGTCGTAAGAGGCGACTAAACAACCCACAGCCAGGTGGTAGAGTATTTGCTCGACTGGATGGCGACCACCCCTGGTCTAGAGTATGCCGCCATAACAACCTTGTGTTGTGTTCCGGCATTAATGACCAGGTTCCAGTCTCCTTTAAGAGAGCAGCAGCGCATTTGTAGCACCTTTGGTGTTGCAAATGTCCATAGGCGATGGTAACCGCTTTCCACCAAGTGGGCCGTCTGCCTGTCTGCTGAACTCCTGCAATAAAAAAAAATATTTGGCTTACGAAAATATGGCCACGTCTCTGCATTCCGTAAAAAACTCAAGTGGTTGCCAACTCGGAATACTAACATTCTGTGTTTTCTCTTGTTTCAAGTACTCTTGACTTCTTTTTTGTTCTTATAATTTACGCCCTTTCAGTAAACTTAGATTGAACAACTCCGCGTATATTTCAACTTTCTACAACAATTCTTTCACTGTCAAGGCTTTAAGCTTTGGAAAGCGCTTCATATTGCTATCAGACAAGGAAAATAAAATTAAAAAACAAAGAAATTTTGAACGTCGTAATAGCATTTTTCTAATAATATCTTTTGTTTTTTTTTTATTGCAGGATTTCAGCAGACAGGCAGACGGCCCACTTGATGGAAAGCGGTTACCATCGCCTATGGACATTTGCAACACCAAAGGTGCTACAAATGTGCTGCTGCTCTCTTAAGGGAAACTGGAACCTGGGGAAAGGTAAGGTAAGGAATTCTTTATTTTTATTTCATATCTTTTGTAGCCTCTTTTTGAATAAGTCAATGTTATCTGGCTACTTTATTAAATATCACTGATGACATGTAGAATACACCATTCCTTATTTTTTTTTATCGCCTTCTCCCTCATTGGTTAAGATAGAGGTCTTTTTTTATTCATTTTTTCTTTTTTATACTTTTTTCTTTATTACTTTACTTATTTTATTTTATTTTAGCTTACGATTTATATATATATCTATTTATGTTTATTTAATTATTTTATACTTTTTATTACTACATTTTATATTACATTTCTTCTATTATACATCTAACTAATCCCTATTAAAGCTGTCCTATGGGCAGGCATACAAAGCTTGTAATTGTCGCGTCTATTGCGACTTGCCTTGTTGGAAAACTCTTCCAGGTCAATCGATTTTGTTTCACTATATACTTTAACTAGCTGTGCCCGCGACGTCGTCCGCGTGGAATTTGCTTTCAAAACGCTCCGATTTTGAAACATTCTTCATTGGTGCTCCGCTCCTGTTGGTCTTGGCGTGATAATATAGCCTATAGCCTTCCTCGATATCCAATACTGAAAAAATTATCGCGATATCTTCTGAATGGAACGTCCGAATTGAATAATTCAAAAAGTTCTAGAAAGGTATTGAATTCGTCTTGAATATGGAGTCATTTATTTTTATAAGGATTAATACTAAGGTACAAAATAAAGAGTTTTTGAAGCGACGGCATTTTATATATTTAAAAAATAAAATAAAACACTTATTGGAGATAACTACAATCGTTAGACATGTGGTTACGCGATATTTTTTGTAGACAATTATATGTTCTGCAAAGTGGTAGTCCATTGTTTTGTTCTATAATCAATAGTTTTCGCAGCGCAGGGCGTGTAAGGATTTTTTCGGGTCATTTTTTTACACATTTGGTTACATTATTGGGCTTTTAGTAAGGATCCCTATTTTTTTTTTTAAATATAATATAGCCTATAGCCTTGCTCGATAAATTTACTATTCAACACTGAAAGAATTTTTTTAAATCGGATCAGCGTTTCCTGAGATTATCGCGTTTAAACAAACAAACTCTTCAGCTTTATAATATTTGTATAGATTATACATTATCAACACGTGATTGTACAGTTTAAACTCGTCCAAATAAGAAGTTACGTATGAAACCAAGCGAACTCGTCCGCATTTCTCTACTATCCAAACAGCAGACCTCCGAGAGCATTATAATGTATTATTTATTCATTGCAACGAGAATAGTACATTATGGTACTAGTGTGTAACATTGGTGATTACCGCCGAGGCGCCATTGAGACTCGAGCCGTAGGCGAGGGTCTTAAGAGAGCCGAGGACGGTAATCATCAATACACACGTGTATCATACGACGTTTTTCAACACACTTGTGATTAAAATAACAACAAAAACTCATTTTATTTAGTAGATAAAAAAAAGTTATATATGAGTGAAAGTTTTATTTATTAAACACGTACGAGTTAAAATTATCTATTTAAATAAGAAGTTGCATGAAATGAGCAAGCAATAGGAACATTAATTTATTTGTTCTATAGAACACGATCTTTTTTTTTTTGAATAAAAACTTTTTTAAGAACAAAGCAACTCAACCAATAAAATTAAAAAAAAATCTATAACTCACTAGTGAGTTATAATGTTTTTTACTCACAGTTTGATAATGGGTGTCATTCTGTGCCTAATTGCGGTGACCATAGAGCCACTTTATGAGCAAGTGTGTTGAAAATTAAATTATCTTTCAGCATCAAACATTCACCGGACAATTCTAGCTCTGTTACGGGCTCTTTCTATTCCTCTTAATATTGTTTTAAATTTCTATATGAACTCAAAGGGCGCCGGTTCGAGACCCGGCCAGAACACATGCACCACTTAGGCAGTTTTCTGACCTAATGTGCATGTCGTTACTTACCACGTGCTAACAACGGTGAAGGAAAACGTCATGATGAAACCTGCACATGGAGATAACCAATGTGTCAAACCTGCCAAGCCGCCTTAGATAAGCGTGGCGGGTAAACTGTGCCCCTCCCGCCCCGCCCCTCTTTCCAGGGGCAGGCCCGAGCCTAGCTGTGGGACTTTCATGAGTTGTTATTATAATTAATATCCCTATTAATTTTATAAATGCGAAAGTAACTCTGTCTGTCTGTACGTTTCACGGAAAAACTACTGGACCGATTTGGCTGAAACTCAGTGGATATATATATATTTTCGATGCCGAGGATGAACATAGGATACTTTTTATCCCGAAAAATGAGATAGTTTTTGGGATAAAAATATATTTGTCTGTTTGTTTGTTATGCTTTCACGAAAAAACTACTGCACCGTTTTGACTGAAATTTGGTATATATGTAATTTTAATTTGGAGGGTGGACAAGGGATACTTTTTATTCCGGATAACGGGATAGATTTATGTAAAGGTCAATTTGGTCATTTTGGTCATTTTGTCAATTTGGTCTTTTTGGTCGTTTTAGTCAATTTGGTCATTTTGATCATTTTGTCAATTTGGTCTTTTTGGTCGTTTTGGTCATTTTGGTCAATTTGGTCATTTTGGTCATTTTTGTCGGTTTAGTCAATTTGATTATTTTGGTCATTTTATCAATTTGGTATTTTTGGTCGTTTTGGTCATTTTGGTCAATTTGGTCATTTTGGCTATTTTGGTCAATTTGGTCATTTTGGTCATTTTTGTCAATTTGGTCATTTTGTATCAATTTCGTCATTTTGGTCACTTTGACATTTAGGTAGTTTACATATAGATAGACGGGAGATAGATAATTAAAACTAGAACAGGTTGCAATAGAGTATGAATGTTTGTATGGAAGATCAATCATTTCTCAAGTTTAAAGATATAAAAATTTAGCATTTATAAAAAAATGCAATAGTAACTCGATCTGTCTGTCTGTTAAGTATTCACGGAAAAACTAATAGGAATAGTGGATCAGCGCTGTAATTTTGTTTAAATGTAGTTTTAATACCAAAAATAGACATAAATACTTTTCATCCTGGAAAATGAAGTAAATTTTCCAGGGGCAAATAGCACTAACATAATTTAATAATTAACGTCTGCTGTTTAAAGTCGATGATTGAAATTGTGTTTAGATATGGAAAGTGAAATAAGGCGTTGAAAGAAGTTCGGCGCCCTACACAATGGACGGCCTTTCGCATCTTCGGGAGTTCTTTTCAAGAAGTTCCATGTATACAAGTTGCCCTTAATAATGCGAGCCTGTATGCCCTGAAACAATATTTAATATGTACATACATACATACATAGCTTCACGCCAGTTCCCTTGCGGGGTAGGCATGAACAACAGAGGGCAGTATACGATCAATTTGATCATGGAAGGTGTGTCGTGGCCTTCCACGACTTCTGCATCCATCCACT
This sequence comes from Dendrolimus kikuchii, assembly GCA_019925095.2. NCBI lineage: Eukaryota > Metazoa > Arthropoda > Insecta > Lepidoptera > Lasiocampidae > Dendrolimus > Dendrolimus kikuchii. The sequence goes on along the minus strand of CM034394.1, from coordinate 666,866 downwards.
TTTGCACTGTATATCTGTTTAGTCACTCTTTCAGACCAACTCTCTTTCTTACTTCGGTATTACGAACGCGGTCCGCGAGCGTCACTCCGCAGATTTTGCGTAGTGCTCGCATCTCGACCGCGTTTACTCTACTTTCATGCTCTCTCTTCCATACCCAACTCTCGCTTCCATACGTGAGCGTAGGTACCAGCATCGTACATGTATACAAGTCGCCCTTAATAATGCGATACTGTATGTCTTGAAACAATATTTAATATATACACGTATAAAATACCGTGTATTATGAAACGCCGCTCCGTTTTCTGCTTTTTGGGTTGCACCCACGCTCCGGGTTCATTGTTTATGCTAATTCTATAAGACACGTACAAAGACGCCTTACCTTTTAGAGAATATTAGCAAATGGGCTATATTCGACATTTTCCTCTTCTCATTTCTCTGTGAGTTTTGTTATATTTTTAGCCGACATCGAAATAGGAGGATGTACTATTTATCTCTTTTTTTTTCTTTAAATATTTGTAAAAGTATTCTCTGTAATTCAGCGAATTGATAGTCTTAAAATTGATGAAACATAGGAAGAGCGAGGTTTCCCAACACAAGTATCATCTGATTACTTTCTGGGAAGCCCCGGCAACTTACATGTATGGACTTATTGAAATAAATACATTTTTATTTATTATTATTTATTTTATTACTACTCAACGATATTGTTACGAGTTGCAGTTGGAATTACTATAGAATTTATTAGAACTATACAAACACGTATAACACAGGTACAAATATAACTGAACACAATCAGTCCAAACGTAATGCGCGATTCAGTAACACGCGCAAAGTCCGTCACTAAATAGATTACCGAATGTACCCAAGTCTTGCTCCGCTTGTGGTTATCGCTCAACTCCCGATCTCTTCATTGGGTCACTGCTTTATACTGCACCAATACAATATGTCTGCCCGACCGCGTAGACCGAATTTCTTAGAATTAATTCGACACACCTGGCTAATGACTGCCATAAAAGATTACAATACACAATGGGCTGTTTTCTTTTCACAAATTTTAAACACAAAGTAAACAAAAGAAGTCCAATTGCGGAAAGGTAAAGTGTGCTTTTATTGTATGTAACAATATATTTTTTAGTAACAAGTACATCGATTTAAAAAGTATAGTTTTTAACATTGCATTTTTCTTAGAGTAGTAGCCATTTTTCATGAACTAAGTTCTTATGAAATCGTTGCAGTCTATTTTTAACCGACTTCAAGAAGGAGGAGGTTTTCAAGTCGTTTGTATGTTCGTTACTCGATTTGCTCCGTCAATTGTGGACCGATTTTCATTTTTTTTCTTTTAATCGAAAAGGTATTTTATCACTTTGTCACCAGGCCAGGATCTGATGAGTGGATTCCAGGTACATCGAGAGTAACCCTAATTAAAGAACGCCGAGCGCCTACATCACACAAAAAAGCTTGTATCGCGTGCGAGTATTACACTTTCTACAGGCATTTAATTTTATTGTATGCTGTGTCAAGTCGTGGAAGGCCACGACACACCTTCCTTGGTCAAATTGATCGTGTACTAGCAGAAGGTGATATCAGGAGCCTTAAGAACAGACGAGCGTGCATGACAAGAGTTATGAATGTCAAAGAGGCAAGTGAGGTGTGTAAGAATAAGCCTAAATGGCGCTCTGTTGTTCGTGCCTACCCCGCAAGGGAACTGGCGTGAAGTTATGTATGTATGTATGTATCAAGAACTGTCACAGCACTGATTTTTAATACCAGCCTACGTCAAATCACAAGTAACCCAAACAAATAACTTCTTATTGCCCTTATAAAGCAAATTCAAAACGATTTTATTTAAATACTAATAAGTAGCAAACATCTCCCATTGTCCAGATACTTCCGCATAATAAATAAAATTCTATTATAAGTTTATATTATTAGTTTCAACAAGTTTAAAAACAAATTAAAAAGCATCTTGCTTAAAAAGGGATATTACACTATTGAACAATATTTAAATGACCAAGCTTTATTTATATAGCAGCTCGCTCCAGCCTCTTATACTATTGTCGGCATAACGTGTTTATCTTGCCAAACATGTAAGGAATTTATGGAAGATTTATTTAATATATCTTTTATAAATTTAAGATATATTATAAGACATATTATACAGAATCCATGTTTTCTCTTTGAACAAATGACACGAGAGGCTTATGATAACTAAATTAGGAAATAAATGTTCTAGTTTCAATTGCATTTATGAACTTCAAAATATTTCCAACTCTATCTATATGAGCATAGTGTTTGAAATGATTAAATATCTACTTTTAGTGTCGCTTTTTTTTCGTTTCATCGAGTTTCAAATCACAACGATTCTAAAGAAGTTTCACATCAATAAAACAAAGTAATCATTTATTCACAGCCACAATGGAAAGAATAACTTTGCGCCGTCCGTTAGCTACCAAACTCCCGAACTTAGATTCAAACTGTAAATAACAGTTCTAAATAAATTCTGCTAGAAGTTTATGTTATTTGTTTCAACAAATTTAAAACCAAATTAAAAGCATCTTGCTTAAAAAGGGATATTTCACTATTGAAGAATATTTAAATGACAAAACTTTATTTACATAGCAGCTCGCTCCAGCCTCTTATACTATCGTCTGTATTACTTTCTTATCTTGACAAACATGTAAGGAATTTATGAAGATACTAGAGTTTACCCCGCGGCTCCGCCGCGCGTCAAACTCTAGTGCGTACCTCTTGTTTTAAGAGCAGGCGTTAATACAGGATATATTGTATTGTATTTTTATGTTGGTGCTATTTGCCCTCGGAAGATTACTTCATTTTATATCGCAAACTATCCATATCTACCGGGATGAATAGTATCTATGTCCATTTTCGGTATTCAGACGGACAGATCGAGTGAAAGTCGCATTTTTTTTAAAGATTATGAATTTTATATCTATAAACTTGATAAATGTTTGGTCCCCCATACAAACTTTAATACCTTATTTCAACCCGTTCTAGTTTTATTTATATAACTAAATATTGTGTAAACTACACAAACGACCAAAACTACCAAACGTACTAAAACTACCAAATCTACCAACCAGGACTACCAAATCAACCAACCAAAACTACCACAACTACCTAAACTACCACAATTACCAAATCTACCAATCAAAACTACCACAACTACCAAAACCACCACAACTACCAAAACTACCTCAATTACCAAAACTACCACAACTATCCAAACTACCGCAAGTACCAAAACAACCGAATATACCGAATCGACCAACCAAAACTACCAAATCTACAAACCAAAATTACCACAACTATCAAAACTACCACAACTACCAAAATAACCAAATATACCAACGAAAACTACCATAACTACTAAATCTACAAACCAAAACTACCAATACTACTACTACTACCAAAACTACCACAACTATCGAAACTACCAAATCCACAAACCAAAACTACCACAACTACCAAATTTACCGAAACTACCAAATCTACAAAAAAAACTACCACAACTACCAAAACTACTACAGCTACCAAAACTACAAGCATAAACTACCGAAAATAGCAAAACTATCAACCAAAACTACCACAACTAACAAAACAACCAAAACTACCAAACCTACCTAAACGACCAAATTGACCAAAATAAACAAAATGACGAAAATGGCAAACCACAATTAAAAAACATATCCTAGTTTCCGGGATAAACTTTACATAAATCTATCCCAGTATCCGGGATGAAAAGTATCCCTTGGGCACCCTCGGTATTCAAATTACATATGTACCGAGTATCAGCCAAATCGGTCCAGTAGTTTTTACGTGAAAACGGAACAGACAGACAAAGTTACTTTCGCATTTATAATATTAATAGGGATGTTGCAGTATAAACTTTTAGTGCGTTCGGCATTATTATAACTATAATAATACTATATAGTAATAATATATTTTTTATCCGTGCAGGAACGGAGACAGAATATAATTTCATGTAAGAGGCGACAAAACAACCCACAGCCAGGTGGTAGGGTGTTTGCCTGACTGGATGGCTACCACCCCTGGTCTAGAGTATGCCGCCATAACAACCTTGAGTTGAGTTCCGGCATTAGTGACCAGGTTCCAGTCTCCCTTAAGAGAGCAGCAGCGCATGTGTAGCACCTTTGGTGTTGCAAATGTCTATAAGCGACGGTAACCGCTTTGCATCAAGTGGGCCGTCTGCCTGTCTGCTGAACTCCTGCAATAAAAAAATCTTCTTTTCTTTGGACTTATTGGATATTCACTGTTTGCTATAATTCCATACATTTTTTGAAAAATAATTCTGTAATATACTTCTGTAGAAAGCTTATACAAAAGATCTTGAGATATAAATTGAATAAGAAATATAAAGAAAAGAGGTTTTAGCTAGACGTGTTGCTGGGGAGTTTCTAGCTGCTTCTTCTCCTTAACTGCAATACACGTTGCGAAGCGGTGTACACAGAATAGGAAGTAAAATTAAATTTTAACTTATATGTATGACCTTCAAAAAGTGTTCTCCAGTGGAACTTATTTTGAATAAAAACTTTTGAATTCATTCGTCACGTTTACCTCCAACACATTCGTCCGATTCTTTTAACTTTCCGAATGAAATAAATACCTCTTCAAGCGCAACCATGACATCATATAAGTCTGCGATCGGCAACCAATATCCCGGAATGTGGCTCCGGGATGTTCGTTCCGTCCCTTTGGTCCCACATTGGCGATACGAACGGCAAATGACCCTTTCATACGAGACCCGTTTTCCGATGCATAATATTTTCAGATGTCACTTACAGTTTTCATATAGAACACTCGGCGAATGATATTTCAGTGGGATAGAAGAAATATCCGAGTGGAGCAATTTTCAAGAAATTGCAGGTAATAAGGAAATGAAAGAAAGAAAGACAACGTTCATTTGAAGAAATAGCGACGTATACAGAGGCGTAGAAGCGAACCCATCCTATTCTTATATTAGATTAGCTGACGGCCGTGAGACAACTGTGTCAAATAGAGACCTCGCTCCCCTACCAAGAAATCGTCATATACATGATTCAAGTGACCAGTTATCAGGTATCGAAGTTGATAAAGAGGTCGATGCAGAACCACCTTCGACCGGTAATGAGGATTCTCCAGCTGCTGAAACTGAGAATTCTTCAGCTGAAACGAGCGAGTTGCCGATGCTTCGACATTCTACCAGAGCTGGGCAGGCTCCTCGTTACCTGCAGGATTACGTAAGAGCGGTGAATGTGGTGTAAATCCTTCTTAATACGTCGGTATGAATTTGAAAGTGTCAACTTGTAAAAGAAATATTTTGACATCATTCCTTCTATAATTTTGATTAGAATAAAACCAAATATTAATTGGTTTTGTCTTTCCTTTGTATCACGTAGCTACCTCCGTATCAGACGTATCAATGATACGGGACCCCCAGGCTACAGGGACCCCGAAAGTGTGTAAGCAAAAATTCCTAAAATGTTATCCAGATCCTTTTATAGATAAATAACATTTTTGATAATAATTGTTGGACCAACAGGAATGGCTATCAGACTTGTCATTATTGTCTATATATATAAAAGAAAGTCGTGTTATTTACACTTTTTATAACTCAAGAATGGCGTTACCGATTTCGCTGAAAATTGGTGGCGGAGTAGCTTAGAACCAGGATACGGACATAGGCCACGTTTTATCCCGTTGGAATCGGTAAGTGGCGCTGAGATCGGGTTCTAGAATCCTCCTAATCACCGGGATCGATTTTGGTGATTTTGTTTTTGTGTGTTTGAGTGGGTTCCCGGATGGTTTAGATTCACAATTAGAACCGGTAGGTGGCACTGAGGCGGGTTATAGAATCCTCATAATCACCTGGAACGATTTTGGTGATTTTGTTTTTAGATGTTTGAGTGGGTTCCCGGGTGGTTTAGATTCACAATTAGAACCGGTAAGTGGCGCTGAGATCAATCACCTGGTGCGATTTGGTGATTTTGTTTTTGTGTGTTTGAGTGGGTTCCCGGATGGTTTAAACCCACAGTTGGAACCGGTAGGTGGCGCTGGGATCGGACCCTAGATTTTTATTTTTTCAGAGCAGAACAGCGTCTGTCGGGGCCGCTAGTCGTCTATAAAGGCAGAAAATCTAGAAAAACTGAAATCGTCTTCAACTATGGATGTTTTGATAAATAAGCTTGCCGAATATAAGGCGAGAAAAGTGGATCTTTGATTTGAATTGTTTGTCTAACTTAGCCCCTAGGAGCATTAAGTATAAGTAATAACTGACAATCAATATATAATTACTTTAATTCAATTCCAGCATTTTTTGTTTCTTTTATAAAAAAAAACTACCCTCCTTTGGGTCCCCCAACACATCTTGATACAGGGCCCATCTAAGACAATCTACGCCACTATATGTATATACATTGCTTATGTAATCCACAGTTCCAAGTTTAATGGACTGGCAATTGAAAAACAACTGTATAATACTACATAACAACTGATCTTTTATTTTTCCTTCCACCCATTTTTATATTATATAAAATTATTAGAGCTAGGCATGTTTGCTGAAGAGTTTCTTGCGCCGCTTCTTCTCTTCAAGCCATAACATGTTGCGAAGCGGTAGTAAATTAGATTAGGCTCCCATAGAGTAAATAATAACCATAAACAAAATTAAAAATTAAATAATTAAAATTAACAAGTTGGCGGTAGGCTAAATAAAACTTTAACAATACTCGTTGACACTTGACATCTTTGTCTTCCGTGATCACGGCCACTGAAAAGTGGCCGAAACGTCGGAAGAACCAAAATCAAATAAAATTACCGCGCTTAAAACCGTTAAAACGTAGTTTTATTATGTATAATATTTACGAACATAATTATCTATTCCCTTTAGCATAATACATAACCATACTGTTACAACTTAGGCGCCTACAAAGACAAATTCCACCTACAGATCTGTAGAAGCACATTTTATTACCTGTCGGCATTTGAACTAGTTGTAATCCTTTTATGATCGTCTTCTTTTGTTCACTTATTTATTAGCATACGTTTTTAATTATTGTGTAGAATATCCTATTGAACTCGCTCGTTAGCATCATTAGCCAGGTGCTGCGGATTCTTTTGCATTTGTGAATTATAAAACGATGGCCTGATGGAGAGAGGAGGCAAGATACGACTACGATACAGGCGTGACGTGTGTACATTCGGGAATCTAATAGTGAGGGACTTTGCGCGTTTTATTGAATTACGACCTTCTGCATTATGTTTGGATTTGTTGTGTTCGGTTATATTTGTACTTGTGTTATACGTGTTTGTATAGTTCTAATAAAGTCTATAGTAATTCTAATGGCATTTTAATTCGAGTCCCGCTAAACTCGTAACAATACTAAGTTAGCATGGCTTCTACTTACATTTTAATAAAAGGTTCACAATGTAATTCCCACAATTTAGTCCTGGACTCTAAAATATTGTTCTTTTTCAGAAAAACCAGTGTACAAGTATCTATGGATCCTCACAATATATATAAAATTTATTTTATATATAAAATTCTTCTGTTCCTGTGTATGTCACTGACCTATACGATTGGACCGATTTTGATGAAATTTTGTGTGTGTTCAAGTGGGTTCCAGGATAACTTCACAATTAGACCCTTCAAGTGGCGTTGCAATCGGATTCTATTTTTTTTTTTGGGAAAAACAACGTCTGCTTGGCCCGATAGTTATTCTATAATATATATTAATTTCTTAACTTTATTATTTCAAACTTACTTTTAGATATATACAACCAAAATTTTAAAAGAATATAATAACATATTGTCACTTGGTCTATAAAACATGTTATAAATCATTACCAGCCCGTTCCAATAATAGTAGCTCACACCGCCCAAAATGCTCCTTTAGCCATTCCACAAGGCGACCGCGGTCGTTGTGGTCGTGGCGAAAACGTCACTAATGACGTCATAATTTTAGATCACACAACGCTCACAACGACCCATGTCAAGAGGTGTGTTGAATAACCGTTCCACTTGGGTTTACGATTGTAATGCCGTCAAGCAAGTGGAACGGATAAAATCGCGGTCGTGAACGTGGTCGTTGTGAGTCTCTAATGGAACGTAGCCTACATGTCAAGAAACGAAAGAAGAATGACCTGTGTCACAATGACACCATCAAATCTAGTTACGTTTTTATTGGGTCATTGTTATTCCTAACAGTTAAGAACAGATGAGCGTGCATGACAAGAGTTATGAATGTCAAAGAAGCAAGTGAGGTGTGTTAGAATAAGCCTAAATGGCGCTCTGTTGTTCATGCCTACCTCGCAAGGGAACTGGCGTGAAGTTATGCATGTATGTATGTTACTCCTAGTATATTTCCTTCATGAAACTTAAACACTATTTATCTATTTTCTATTCTGATTCCTTCTTATCCAATTTGACTGCTACATAATTTTTAGGGCACTTATGTCTACTGTAGCATTCTGAACAGGATAATGGCTCTTTTTAGGTTTTTTAAGTAGAAGCACCAATGAAAACATGTAACTGATGGTATCGCTAGAATTATATTTTTTGCTACCCTCTATCTTATACTAATATATAAAGCTGAAGAGTTTGTTTGTTTGAACGCGCTAATCTCAGGAACTACTGGTCTGATTTTAAAAATTATTCCACTTTTAAATAGCCCACTTATCGAGGAAGGCTATAGGCTATATATCATCACGCTAAGACTAATAGGAGCGGAGCACCAATGAAGAATGTTCCAAAATCGGGGGCTCTTGAAAACAAATTCCACGCAAACGACGTCGCGGGCACAGCTAGTTGAAAATAAAAGCAGGGTCACCAGCCGTCAAACGCAGGCTATTATTTACTGATAACAGAATTTGTAGACTGTTGCTAGATGCAAGCTAACATTTATATACTAACACACAAAGTCACAAATACATAACTAACAACAAAACTTCCACACATACTCACAACAACGCGCACGACCACCGCATTGCATTACACGCACCCTTCACAAACAAACCAAGACACACAAAGAGCCTAAAAATTAATAACCCAGACACAGAAACGGAAAAAACAACACACATGGCACTAGATACGACTATATATAAGTATAGATATAAGGCCCACACTGCACATGCACTTCCTCACAACACCAGCATGTAACAGATACACTCTACATTAGTATAAGTTTAGTATTAAAACTAGAATAAATTAATATAATAAGTTATTCCTAAGGTACACCACAACACAAATATCATCAAATAAATGTCACACACAAAAACAAAAATAACTAATTAAGTTGTAAAAAAGGGTATGGAACTCAAGTCCGTAGACTTGTTAATAAAAAAAAAACACTTACATACATACATAACTTCATGCCAGTTCCCTTGCGGGGTAGGCACGAGCCACAGAGCGCCATTCAGGCTTATTCTTACACACCTCACTTGCTTCTTTGACATTCATAGCTCTTGTCATGCACGCTCGTCTGTTCTTAAGGCTCCCGACATCACCTTCTGCTAGTACACGATCAATTTGATCATAGAAGGTGTGTCATGGCCTTCCACGACTTCTGCATCCATCCATTTTTGCATTGTATATCTGTTTAGTCATTCTTTCCACATGCCCGAACCACCGGAGCATTCCTTTCCTTACCTTCACCCCGACACTCTCTTTCAGACCAACTCTCTTTCTTACTTCGGTATTACGAACGCGGTCCGCGAGCGTCACTCCGCAGATTTTGCGCAGTGCTCGCATCTCGAAACACTTATATGTGTCTTATACTGATCGCTTACCATCAGGGGTCCACTTCTGCTATTTCAATATCTTGGCGATGATATTCAAAGTAAGATTCCATTGCGATAGTGTCAAATATTCGACTCTACTAAATCAACAATATCTTAATAAAATTACGTTTTAAAGGTTTTCAGCGCGGTAATGTATTTGATTTTTATTATTCCGACGTTTCAGCCGCCTTTCAGTAGCCGTGATCACGGAAGACAAAGATGTCAAGTGTCAGTATTGTTAAAGTTTTATTTTAGCCTACCGACAAGCTTTTTTTCAAGCCACAACATGTTGTGAAGCGGTGGTAAATTAGATTAGGCTCCCATAGAGTAAATAATAACCATAAACAAAATTAAAACGAACAAGTTGGGGGTAGGCTAATATAAAACTACTTTATCGCACGAAGTCTAGGAGTTTTGTGCGATAGTAACAACATATGGCGTCTTAACTTGACAAATTAAATAAGATATTACTTAATTGTGATTTTAAAAATTAATAAAATTTGTGGTATTACGATATTTTAACAATAAAATAAATTATGGTATTCTAGGGTTCGTATTTTCATATGAAAATAATAGTAAAATTTATTATGTTTTTTTTTGCAGGAGTTCAGCAGACAGGCAGACGGCCCACTTGATCGAAAGCGGTTACTATCGCCTATGGACATTTACAACATCAAAGGTGCTACAAATGCGCCGCTGCTCTCTTAAAGGAGACTGGAACCTGGTCACTAATGCCGGAACACAACTCAAGGTTGTTATGACGACATGCTTTAGACCAGTGGTGGTAGCCATCCAGTCGGGCAAACGCCCTACCACCTGGCTGTGGGTTGTTTTGTCGCCTCTTACGACAGGCCGCCCCAAAGCAGGAAATTGTATTCTTTCTCAGTTCCTGCACGGATAAAATTATGTAACATCTCACCATAAATATTTGATTCATTTCGTAAATTGTCCGGGAAATATTAATTATGTAAAAGTGGTCCGCATATGGCAGGCAGTGTATTATGCGGGCGCATGGCCACTACACCCATCATACCCGGAGACGGACACCCCCGATCAATCATCCAGAATTAGGACACCGCCGACAACTGTATTTAGGCGGGCTTGTTTATATAGGCCTTGTCAAGGAAACGCGTTCACATTAAATTAATTAACACCCAAATAGAACTACTTCATAAGAAGAAACAATTCACAATAGGGATGCGGACACAAGTTAGAATAAATTCTAAAATTTATGTCTATAATACTGTTACGAATTTGTGGGTTGTAAATTCAAAATGCCGTTGTAGTTATCACACAGTTTATTAGAAGTACACACACGTAATTCACAGTTCTTACAAGCACAATCGAATACAACAAGTCCAAATCAAAGAGCAGATAATCGTATTCACATAAATCTCGCTAAGTCGCAAATAGTTATAAGATACTCGCTCCTAAAGTACACGACGACTGGTTCATTCCCCGACTGACCGACCCTATCCATTTGTAAATTAGACATGGCCGCCTAGCAACATGGTCCTTGGAATTCATAACTTGTCGACTTATAGGCTTCTAAAAATTCGCATGAAATACAAACAAAAGAAAAGCAGGGTACATGACGTCTTGCCGGGAGGCGTACAAAAAGGATTAATGCGGACAATAGATGACACAAATTCGACGAGGTAATAAAACACCTGTAAAGTAATAGTTATCGGATCGCAACAATGCATATAAAAAAGATTTAAAATTATATATTCTTGTTAAAAGTTTGCGGAACTCGAATTAAAATGCCGTTAGAATTATTATAGAGTTTATTAGAACTATACAAACACGTATAACACAGGTACAAATATAACCGAACGCAACAAATCCAAACGTAATGTAGAAGGTGGTAATTCAATAAAACGCGCAAAGTTCGTCACTGTTAGATTCCGGAATGTGCACACGTCACGCCTAGATCATAGGTGTAGCTCAACTGACCCCCTCTTTCAATCAGGCCATCGTTTTATACTTCACAAATGCAAATGTGCCCGCCCGGCAACGTCAACATAATTTCCTAGAATTAGCTTGTACTTACAATCCGCAACACATTGCTAATGATGCTCCTGCGCGGCCGTAAACAAGTACAATAGGACAATAGGCTATTCTCCACAATAACTAGAAACGTATGCCAAGAAATAAGTGAACAAAAGAATAAAATAAAGAAAAATCATTTATTCATAGCCATAAAAAATACAATTAAAGCTAAGAGGTAAACATTGCAAAATTTTCAAAATGCTCAACCCTATACTAGATTACTGTACTAATAGGGTTCAGGTGAATAACAAATTAATATACAATGGGAGTTGCATACCTCTAGTCATCGCAGCGGACAACGAACTACTGGCTAGCGCAACGCGGGAGTGCACATATTAATAGTTGTTCTATCTCGCTCGCTCATCATCCGTCCCGCTCACACACTGTGCTATATATTGTACTAGCTGTACGACTTGTTAATATTTGTACTTAGGTTACAGTTTCCAAAATAAATGAGTTTACTTCAGTTCACATCAGCACTCGTCAGTGAATACCTCTCTCTATCATCTGAAGTATCGTTTAACCTCTACCTCTCGCTGATAAGATACTAAAGTAGATATCCAAGCAGTCGTACAAAAAGCAGAGAAATGCAAGAAGTCGTTTAAATATTTATTTTTTGCTTTTTAGTTTGAAGTCGTTTTTGCTTTGTTAAACATTTTTTTTATCAATTTCATGGAACATGAAAACAATCGCAAAAGCAAACAAGCCCTTCAAAATAAAACCTTGACCATATCCATCACGTAAGTAAATATTAATATCTTCGACGGTTCAGGCTTAACATGAAATACCAGCCATCCTGTTTATGTAAGTAAGCGAAAGTAAATAAACTGAACTAGTCGCATGATGAAAGAATAATATTTTTGAAAGAGCCTACACTGGTCAATATTTGACCGGTGATTATCCTGATATGAGAAAAATCGACAGCATATACATACATAGCTTCACGCCAGTTCCCTTGCAGGGTAGGCACGAACAACAGAGCGCCATTCAGGCTTATTCTTACACACCTCACTCGCTTCTTTGACATTCATAGCTCTTGTCATGCACGCTCGTCTGTTCTTAAGGCTCTTGACATCACCTTCTGCTAGTACACGATCAATTTGATCATGGAAGGTGTGTCGTGGCCTTCCACGACTTCTGCATCCATCCACTTTTGCATTGTATATCTGTTTAGTCATTCTTTTATCATGCATTCTTTCCACATGCCCGAATCACCGGAGCATTCCTTTCCTTACCTTCACCCCGACACTCTCTTTCAGACCAACTATCTTTCTAACTTCGGTATTACGAACGCGGTCCGCGAGCGTCACTCCGCCGATTTTGCGCAGTGCTCGCATCTCGACCGCGTTTACTCTACTTTCATGCTCTCTCTTCCATACCCAACTCTCACTTCCATACGTGAGCGTAGGTACCAGCACCGCGTTGTGTATGGCAAGCTGGGTCTTCTGGCTGAGGTTCTTAGCGCCTAGAAGTTTACCTACAGCATATACAGACAATAAATACCTAGTCCAGCCATAAGTTCTGTTACAAATGTTTTTTTTTTTAAATGAACTAATGTAATATTATTAAAATTTATACCTACATATTTATTAAAGTCTCAGCAAAAAATAAAAAAATATTCTATTCGAAGGCCTTCTTTGGCCTTTATACAGGCCTTTAATCTGTTTGGCCACGAATTTATGGATTTACGCACTGTTTCCAAGGGAAATTTCGCCACTGCTTGCTCCAAAGATTTTTTAAGAGACTCAATGTCGCCTTGGTTTAGAGCAGGCCATGTCCTCTAAAACTGACCATAATTTGAAGTCTAAAGGGTTGAGGTCTGGGCTAGATGAGGGCCAGTCTTCAGCTCTTATAAAGTCCGGAACGTTGGTTTCAAGCCAGGCTTGGGTAGTTCGTGCCTTGTGCCAGGTGCAGAGACCTGCTGGAAAGTCCACGGTATATTTTTAGAAAGTGTATTGCTGAGAGGTTTTATAACATGATCCAAGACTTGTGTCTTGATACACTTTGGCTGAAGTTTTCACTCTTTTTTCACAGAAATTTAGTTTTGTGACTCCTTGATAAGACACGCCCCACCAAACCATCACTGACGCAGGCTGATGACCACGTTGTACCTTTCCGACCACTTAACTGACTTTGTTAATAAAAGTCGTTGTAGCGTAATGGCTAGCAACGGCGTCCCGAACTCAAAGGGCGGAGGTTCGTTCTTAGCCGGAACGCATGCACCGCTTAAGCAGTTTTCTGACCTAATGTGCATATTGTTACAATTACCACTTACTAACAACGGGGAAGGAAAACATCGTGATGCAACCTGCACATTGTGATAACCGATGTGTCAAGCCTGCCAAGCCGCCTTGGACAAGCGTGGCGGGTATACTGTCCGCTCCTCTATAATGGGGGGCCCGAGCCCACCAGTGGGACAGTTATGGGCTGTTATTATAATATTGTTACGAGTGCGGGACTCGAATTAAAAATGCCGTTGGAATTACTATAGAATTTATTAGAACTATACAAACACGTATAACACAGGTACATATATAACCGGATGCAATAAGTCCAAATGTAATGCACAATTCAATAACAAGCGCAAAGTCCGTCACTAAATGTACACACGTCTTGCCTCGCTTATGTTATCACTTTGACTGACCATCTCTCCATTAGGCCATTGCTTTTCAATGCACCGATACAATATGTCTACCTGGCAAACGTCGACGCAATTTCCCAGAATACGTAATCCGCACACCTGCGTAATTATGCCTGCGAATGGCCATAAACGAGTACAAATACACAATAGGCTGTTTTCGAATTAAAAAATTTAAACACAAAGTAAACAAAAGAAGATAGACATAAAACAGTTTCCATGTTATTAGCTCAAATGCCCGGCGGGTAATAAAGTGTGTGTTTTATGGCAGGCAGGTGTGAATTCACTTTTGTCGGCGTGTAACAATATAATATAATAATACAACACAATTCTATCCATGCAGGAACGGAGAAAGAACACAGTTTCCTGCGGTCAGGAGGCCTGTCGTTAGAGGCGACAAAACAACCCACAGCCAGGTGGTAGGGCTTTTGCCCGACTGGATGGCTACCACCCCTGGTCTAAGCATGTCGCCATAACAACCTTGAGCTGTGTTCCGGCATTAGTGACCAGGGTTTGACCGAAATGGCCGAAAGGGCTGAAATGGCTGAAATGGCCGAAATGTCCGAAATGGCCAAAATGACTAAAATAACCAAATTGACGAAAATGGCAAATCGCAACAAAACAAAACCTATCCCAATTTCTGGGATAACTTTTGCATAAATCTATCCCATTTTCGTGGATGAAAATTATCCCTTGTCCACCCTTGGTATTAAAGTTACATATATACCAAATTTCAGCTAAATCGGTCCAATAGTATTTTCGTAAAATCACAACAAACAGAGAGACAAGTATATTTTTATCCCGGAAACTATCCCATTTTTCGGGATAAAAAGTATCCTATGTTCATCCTCGGCATCGAAAATATATATGTACATACTGAATTTCAGCCAAAACGGTCCAGTAGTTTTTCCGTGAAAACAGAATAGACAGACGGACAGACAGAGTTACTTTCGCATTTATAATATTTTATTACGTAACTCATAGATTTTTTTAAATGAAACTTTGTATTTGTGCAGGAATGGAGAAATAATTGTAAAATCTTAATATGTATAAATTACGTGTCACGTTGTTTGTCCGCGATGGACTCCTAAACTACTTGACCGATTTTAATCAAATTTGCACACCGTGTGCAGTTTGATCCAACTTGAAAGAATCGCCTGTCCCTATTAACAGAGTCAGATCTGCAAATCAGCAACTTTACAGGAGAGCGCTCTGAACTTTGAATTGCTTATATTTTTTTTACTACAAGAATTAAATTTTCAAAAAAAATAGTATATGTTAGTATATGTTCGAGAGCTTATTTGCAATGCAATTAAATAACATTTTTACTTATCTAAATGTTTGAAAAGCTAGTAATGGCTTTGTTGTCCGTACATGGGTCATCATGATTTGTCGGATCTGTCACATCCAACAAAGTTACATGGACAAACATATTTATTCTTTGTAAGAAGTGCCACATACAACATTGTCATTAGTAAATCCTGTTTAAGTTTATGTCGTATTTAAATTGATATTATAAATTAAATCCAATTTTTAATAAATTTGTTTCACAAATAACAAATAATCAAACATAATTGACAATTTAGGGACAAAATGAAAACAATCTGCCATAAAATTTGTTAAAATCATTAATTATAAAGTCTACCTGTATGAATGGCACTTAATAATCACATTTCAGGTTTCATTAGCTTAGATGATCAGTCTTAGTAATTTCTTTCTTACAAAAATATACCCCGCATACCCCCCTCGCGCCCCGCTAATAACGTCGGGAGTTAACATTCGTCATTGTTAATGGGAGATGGTGGCATATATGACATTGTTAATGTGGCTATTTTAAAAACTATGAGGAAAAATTACCTTTTTGTTGCTGCTATTGAAAAACAATGCTTTTTTAGGGTCATTAGTGAAATAAAACCAAAATGTCGAAAATTGCATATCCTACATTGTTAATAGGGACAGGCGATAATAAAAAATTTTTTTTTTTTGGTAAAAATAACCTCACCTATTTTTACACTAATGTTATTGTGATGGGTGCTGAAAGGTCGCTATCAGTGAGTTAGGTTAGCTTTAGACTAAAGCACACGAGCCGAACGAGCGAAAGAACCGACTGGTAACCGTTTACTAATTATTTTATATACACGATTCATAATTTCATCTTTAAATATTTTCATGGTTACTCTTGTAGTATATGTGAATGTGCTCTGTTGTGTTTTTTCTTCATTTTTTGATGAATTACACTACTTTTTTGGTTATTTTCTGTTAATTACTGGCTCTCTTTTGGACTTTGAAAAGTATTGTTCAACTTTCGACCTATATATAATATAAATGCAATATGAGTGAAAAAATAAATGAGGTTATGTTTATTAAAAAAATAATATTTCAATATCTCTGGACCATAGGGGTTATAGCAGGAGTAAGTATGCCTGGGGCATAAGGGTTCTCACTCACTCAGAGCGCGAGTGTTCCGCGCGCGCTCATTTCTCCTTCCGTGGGGCGCATTACAGACCGCCTCACGCCCGGACTAGACCCCCCGCAATGGAAGAGGCGTGGTGAGGGAGGCCCATGCCTACCAGGGCACGCGGAGCGGGGAATCCCAATTACCGGTAGCCCTGGCATAAGCCGCAGGACGGAACACCCAGGGGTTTTAGTGGGTCCCCTAACTGGGGAGTGGCAATAGCGTGGCACCAGTTTCGACTGGACGCGCTAGTGCCACCCCCGATCTGACGAAATCCAGACACGGGTCGCTAATTATCCCCCCAGGCTTCTGTGCCTGTCGCGGCTTAGTTTCCCCCTCTCGACTCCACCACCCCGTTACTTCAAATTCGTGTATCAAATATCTATAGTCCAACCGATTAAAAGTAAAAAAATAAAATTGCACCACAAACCCATTCGTCTTTTGCTTTTTGATATTTTACTATTCAAAATACATTTTTCTAGACCAAATCAGGCAAAAATTAAAAACATATTCACCAAAACTTTCATATTTACATATATCTCAAAAATGTTAGAATTTTATCAACAAAACCCTGGAAATCAGAATTGTGTCGGTTATAATTACAGCATAGCCATAAGCGAAGTGCAAACCCTGTTTGCTGAAAATCCAGCGCTTGAATTCTCAAATCTTGATATTTTTTATTCGTTCTACATCATTCTTCAACTATATGATAATTACGAAGAAATAACAAAAAATATTTCTAAAATCTAAAGTTCCGAAATATTTATATTTTAATTCAACACACACTGGCTTTCTGAGATATGGTGTTACGAATATGTTTATATAACCTCCTTAATAGACCATTCTTATAAACAACCTGTGAAACGAGCCAAACGTACCATTAATCCAAGTCATCAAACCCACAAACACTTAATTTTGTCTTTTTAAGGTCCTTTGTGTCCCTAAATTTCCATCCTCATTATGTCATACATCAGCATGATGTATGGGTTGCGCAATATCACTAGTATGGGAGTAATATTCAAAAAACAACATTCGGGTTTTATTCCTTGACTTATTGTTTTTTATTTTTATTTTTTCATTATTATATATATCTCTACGGACTCGAGTTCCGTACCCTTTTTTAATACTTAATTTCTATGAAAAATTTGAGACTCCATACACGCTTATTGTCTATTTTTGTTAGTGTATGTGACATTATATGTAGTAATTTTTCTGTTTTGGTGTACCTTATGTGTGTTGGTTTTTTCTTTTCTGTGCCTGGGTTATTAATTTTTAGGCTCTTTGTGTGTCTTGGTTTGTTTGTGGAGTGTACGTGTAATGCAATGCGAGCTTGACTTATTGTACATTTTTTTTACATCGTTTTTATAATATTGCTGGATAATAGCAGACAGATTTACGGCCCACCTGATAGAATTTGCAAAACTGAAAGAAAGAAAGAAAGAAAGAAGAAAGAAAATCATTTTATTCAGGACAAAATTACATTGGTGTAGTGTAGGTATAATTGTTAACAAATTTAAAACTAACAACATAATCTTGTCCTGAAAGAGGCATCAGACTCAGCATAGTGCTGGTCGTTTGAAGCCAGCGCTGATCTTCCGCTGAGCCCTTAAGGTACTGTCACGGCAGACATTACATCATTGCAAAGCATGAAGGGAATATTAAATAAAGCATGAAGGGAATCTTAAATATATACTAGCTATCCCGGTAGACGTTGTTCTGCCTTGAAGAAATAAAATTCAGAACCCGATCTCAGCGCCACCTACCGGTTCCAACGGTTGTAAGCTATCCTATCTTTCAAGTTGGATCAAACTGCATACGGTGTGCAAATTTGATTAAAATCGGTCAAGTAGTTTAGGAGTCCATCGCGGACAAACAACGTGACACGTAATTTATATATTTTAAGATATATATATATATATATATATATATATATATATATATATATATATATATATATATATATATATATATATATATACTTACATACACACACATATACATACGTATTATATACAAGAAATAGGGAAAATAATAATAATGAATAAATATATTAGTGTTTTATATACGAGTAGAAGTCATGAATGACCCGAGTTATGAATGTCAAAGAGGCAAGTGAGGTGTGTAAGAATAAGCCTAAATGGCACTCTGTTGTTCGTGCCTACCCCGCAAGGGAACTGGCGTGAGGTTATGTATGTATGTATGTATATACGAGTATTGCAAAACGAGTATTTGCCAGGTGGTAGGGCATTTGCCCGACTTGATGGCTACCACCCCTGGTCTAAAGTATGTCGCCATAACAACCTTCAGTTGTGTTTCGGCATTAGTGACCAGGTTCCAGTTTCACTTAAGAGAGCAGCAGCGCATTTGTAGCACCTTTGTTGTTGCAAATGTCCATAGGCGATGGTAACCGCTTTCCATCAAGTGGGCCGTCTGCCTGTCTGCTGAACTCCTGCAATAAAAAAAAATATATATTTTGTAGAATTCTAATGGATGGTGGAATGTTCCAGCACCTTGATGCTGCGTAACGAAAGCTCCCGCGAAATCCAGCCGTAAAATGGCTTAAAACTGAATATAGATTATAACATAACTAGAGTTTACCAACCTCTACTGCTTACCTCTTGTTTAAAGAGCAAGCGGAATAGGTGACATGTATGAAGTGTTTATGTATTTGCCCCCGGAAGATTTAATTCATTTTATATTGCTAACTAGCCCATCTCCCGTATAGTTGTAAACTACTTAAATGAAAAAACTTGACAAAATGACTAAAAGACAAAATACACGAAATGGACGAAGTGAACGAAATGGACAAAAATAAAAAAACCGACTTCAAAAACTAAAAAACTAAAAAGTATAAAATAACTTATTTCTAAAGCTATTATTATTAATATACATATATTATCTAAAACATCTTAAAGTCGGTGCTTAGGAATTTTCAAAATATAGTAATTTTTATGTTTTACTTTGCACCGACTTCAAGATGTTTAAATAATATATATTAATAATAATAGCTTTAGAAATAAGTTATTTTATACTTTTTAATTTTTTAGTTTTTGAAGACGGTTTTTTTAAACGAAGTTTTTTTATTTTATTTGTTACTTTTTAGTGTCTAGCTATGTATGGGTAGACCTACGAAAGGTGCCGCGCTCCTTAAAAAATATAGGTCCATAGAAACGGGAACAAAAAAGCGTTCGTAAAATGAAAACTACTGGGCCAAACTCTGTTAAATTTTTAGAGAACCAAATGGCAACTATTCCGCATCAAACAAAAAAAGAATCACGTAAATCGGATCATAAATCTCGGAGTAATCGGTGAACATACATAAAAAAAGATCCCGACGAATTGAGAACCTCCTCCTTTTTTTTGAAATCGGTTAAAAATAGACAATAATGATTAAATTACAATATCTATCCTAGTTTCCGGGATACCCTTTACATAAATCTATCCCAAAATCTATCTCATTATCCGGGATGAAATGTATCCCTTAGCCACCCTCGGTATTTAAATTATTAATATACCGAAAATCAGCCAAATCGGTCCAATAGTCGTTCCATAAAAGGATAAAAGACAAAGAGGCAAATATATTTTTATCCCGGAAACTATCCCATTTTTCGGGATAAAAAGTATCCTGTGTTCATCCTCGGAATCGAAAATATATAGCTACCGAGTTTCATCCAAATTAGTCTCGTAGTTTTTCCGTGAAAACGCAACATACAGACAGTTACTTTCGCATTTACAATATTAATAAGTATTTTAGCATATAGTGATATAAATGCATAATTTAATACCATATTACATACATACATACATACATACATAACTTCACGCCAGTTCCCTTGCGGAGTAGGCACGAACAACAGAGCGTCATTTAGGCTTATTCTTACACACCTCACTTGCTTCTTTGACATTCATAACTCTTGTCATGCACGCTCGTCTGTTCTTAAGGCTCCTGACATCACCTTCTGCAAGTACACGATCAATTTGATCATGGAAGGTGTGTCGTGGCCTTCCACGACTTCTGCATCCATCCACTTTTGCATTGTATATCTGTTTAGTAATACCATATTCTATTACACGTATATACAAACACATCATGAACGAGGAAATTAGTTAGCTGTTTGCAGTTTAACAAACTAACTGATGATTCACGTGTCGGTAAACATAGTTAAAGCTAGTTAACTGCATTACTCGTTGGAACTTTAACAATTAATCTGTTTATGTCATATGATTTTGAAGAGCCCCCCATTATAGTGCTTTGCCAAAGCCGCAGGGAGAAGCTCATGCCACAACTTGTAGATGCATACGGTATGCAGGAGCCAAATTCATTATGGCAAGTAACTTTTGAAAATTGTGATCTGAAACTTTTACTGCCATAAGTAATGCTAATATTAGACGGATTAATAAAATTGAATCAATTTGGTTGAAAAGCACAGAAATGAAAGGAAACGATATTCAATGACAGTGAATGAATCAAGTTTATCTATACTAATATTATAAAGCTGAAGAGTTTGTTTGTTTGTTCGTTTAAACGCGCTAATCTCAGGAACCGCTGGTCCGATTTGAAAAATTCTTTCATTGTTGAATAGTACATTTATCGAGGAAGGCTATAGGCTATATTATACTTGCAAAAAATTAGGGATCCTTACTAAAAGTCCAATAATGTAATCCAAGGTGTAAAAAAATGACCCGAAAAAATCCTTACACGGCGTGCGCTGCGAAAACTATTGATTATAGAACAAAACAATGTACTACCACATTGCAGAACATATAATTGACTACAAAAAAATATAGCGTAACCATATGTCTAACTATTGTAGTTATCTCACAATAAGTGTTTTCTTTTATTTTTATTTAGTATTAATCCTTATCAAAATAAATTACTCCATATTCAGGACAAATTCCATACCTTTCTAGAACTTTTTGAATTATTCAATTCGGACGTTTCATTCAAAAGATATCGCGATATTTAAAATGTAAGTATTAGTGTTGTAGCCAAATATACTAATATTGTTTGATTGAACGCGCTAATCTCACTACTGGACTGATTTGAAAACTTCTTTCGGTGTTGGATAGCCCATTTATCGAGAAAGGCTATAGGCTATATATCATCACGCTGAAACTAATAGGAGCGAAGCACCAATGAATGTTTCAAATCTCTATAGATTACTTTGGTTGAATCATTCAAAAAAAGATAGATGGACCGTCTAATAATAATCAGGTAATAAGATGAATGGAGCGCTGCACTCTTTTATGAACAGCCGGAAAGTGTTTGTAAAGACAACGTCTGGCTATCCATCAAGAGGTATTAGTACCAACGCTAATGTACGGCAGTGAAAATTAGGTATGGCAGACGAAGCATGAAAGTAGGATAAATGTAGTTGAAATGAGAGCTTTGAGAAGTATATGTAAGGTTAATGTAAGTGTTATGATAAGAACACATACAAACACACATCACTTCACGGCAGTTCCCTTGCGGGGTAGGCACGAACAACAAAGCGCCATTTAGGCTTATTCTTACACACCTCACTTGCTTCTTTGACATTCATAACTCTTGTCACGCACGCTCGTCTGTTCTTAAGGCTCCTAACATCACCTTCTGCTAGTACACGATCAATTTGATCATGGAGGGTGTGTCGTGGCCTTCCACGACTTCTGCATCCATCCACTTTTGCATTGTATATCTGTTTATTCATTCTTTCATCATGCATTCTTTCCACATGCCCGAACCACCGGAGCATTCCTTTCCTTACCTTCACCCCGACACTCTCTTTTAGACCAACTCTCTTTCTTACTTCGGTATTACGAACGCGGTCCGCGAGCGTCACTCCGCAGATTTTGCGCAGTGCTCGCATCTCGACCGCGTTTACTCTACTTTCATGCTCTCGCTTTCATACGTGAGCGTAGGTACCAGCAGCTATATGATAAGAAACAGTGTGATAAGTGAGCGTTGTGGATTGAAAGCAGATGTAGCTACAAGAGTTGAAAAAGAAATGTTAAGGTGTTTTGGGCATGTAGAGAGAATGAAGGAAAGCAGAATCACAAAACAAGTATATGACAGCAATGTGACTGGTAGTCGGTGCCGGTAGACCCAACGTACTCATCATGATCAAATTGAAGATATTTTAAAGAAAAGTGAGATAAAAAGCATTTTAAATAAGCGCGTATGTATGAAAAGATTAATAAAAGTCCACCTATTTTAATATTATATAAAATTATTAGAGCTAGGCATGTTTGCTCAAGAGTTTCTTGCGCCGCTTCTTCTCTTCAAGCCATAACATGTTGCGAAGCGGTAGTAAATTAGATTAGGCTACCATAGAGTAAATAATAACCATAAACAAAATTTAAACTAAATAATTAAAATTAACAAGTTGGCGGTAGGCTAAATAAAACTTTAACAATACTCGTTGACAATTGACATCTTTGTCTTCCGTGATCACGGCCACTGAAAAGTGGCCGAAACCAAAAATCAAATAAAATTACCGCGCTTAAAACCGTTAAAACTTTGATGAAGCGAAAAGTGTTTGTCAGGATCGTAGCAGGTGGAGAACCATCGTCTCTGCCTACCCCAATGGGAAACAGGCGTGACAATATGTATGTATGTATGAACCGTCTAATATTGGCAAATGAGGCTATCAACGAGAATTGGCTTGCATGAGTAACAGTCTGATACCTCAAGGAATTTCAACTCCATCACTAAAATCTCAAAGATCTATCCACATTACTAAAACAGATATGAACTAAAAAAAACAACTTAACATGACACAAAACTGACAATAAATAATTGCAGTTTATACGCAGTTCAGAGAATATACATATGAACATAATTATATCTACAACGCTTAGTATTTATTAGCTAATAATACCTAAGGATAAAGACGTCTATAATAATATAGACGTCTTTATTCTTAGGTATTGACCTTTATTCGTAATAATTCAATCTAAAGTACATTTTAAATCACTAGTGTTACGAGTTATGGGACTCGAATTAAAATGCCCTTGAAATTACTATAGAATTACACAAACACGTATAACACAGGTACAAATATAACCGGACGCAATAAGTCCCAAATGTAATGCACAATTCAATAACACGCGCAATGTCCGTCACTAAATGCACACAAGTCTTGCTCGCTTGTGTTATCGCTTTGACTGCCGATCTCTTCATTGGGCCATTGCTTTATACTGCACCATTACAATACGGCTGGCCGCCCGCGTAGATCGAATTTCTTGGAATCAGTTCGACACACCTGTCTAATGACTGCCATAAAAGATTACAATATACAATAGCCTGTTGAGCATGTCGTCGCTATTTCTTCAAACTTTTCTTTCTTTCTAGATCATACTTTTTATGTCTCGATTGTAACACATTCATCCACCCTTAACCAGATATTTATATATTATTACGTGAAGCAAAAACTTTGTACCCCTTTTTACGAAAATGCGCGGACGGAGGAGTATGAAATGTCGCTCACTTATCTATATATATAAAAGAAAGTCGTGTTAGTTACACTATTTATAACTCAAGAACGGCTGTACCGATTTGACTGAAAATTGGTGGCGGAGTAGCTTAGAACCAGGAGATGGACATAGGATACTTTTTATCCCGTTGGAACCGGTAGGTGCCGCTGAGATCGGATTCTAGAATCCTCCTAATCACCTGGATCGATTTTGGTGATTTTGTTTTTGTGTGTTTGAGTGGGTTCTTGGATGGTTTAGATTCGCAATTAGAACCGGTAGGTGGCGCTGGGATCGGGTCCTAGATTTTTATTTTTTCAGAGCAGGACAACGTATGCCGGGGCCGCTAGTAGTTTATATACAGAATAAGTGCAGAATGTTATTTTTTTTTAAATTATGGACCATAATACATTATATCAATAAAAAAGAATCTGAAAGAAATTGTCGGGGTGAAGGTAAGGAAAGGAATGCTCCGGTGGTTCGGGCATGTGGAAAGAATGCATGATGAAAGAATGACTAAACAGATATACAATGCAAAAGTGGATGGAGGGTGATGTCAGGAGCTTTAAGAACAGACGAGCGTGCATGACAAGAATTATGAATATCAATGGGCCTAAATGGCGCTCTGTTGTTCGTGCCTACCCCGCACGGGAACTGGCATGAGCTTATGTATGTATGTGTGTAATAATAAAAAAAACATTACACACTCTATTCTTTTGTTTATTGTTCAAGTCAAATTAGCAGTAGCCTTGGCGAAATCTGTGAATATAGAAGTATAGCCTTTGACAACAGAACCTTAATAATTTTCAAACTTATAATTTAAATTAATTATGTTGGTCGAATTTCGACCACGGGCGACCACTAGTACAACTTAATTACAAATCAGCAACTTAATCAATGTAAGCTGAAAAAATTCTTCACACGCTGTTTCAGGGACGCATGAAAAATGACCTAAACCCGAAAGTAAGTGCCTGAAATTTTTCTTCAAAAATCCACAAACATTTTTATCGCCTCCGACGACGTGTGACCTAGATGACGGATTCGTGCCAACCCACAATTTATGGCACTCATATACAGGTACTGTTTCACAGTCAGGGCCGTATTGTTAAATGGCACTCAGCCATGAAAATAAATTTACAACTATAACTCCGGCAATGTTATTTAAGGACGTGCAGTTCGCAACACTAATGGCAAACCCAACGCCTTGGCAGCCTTTAGAATGGGATAAAGAGGAATGGAGAAGTGGGCCATCGTCGCCGCTGCTCATACAAACCGACCGAGCCGCCTCTAAGCGTTGTGACCACCATCCTTTTTTAAAAATCTTTATCGAAGGGGAAATTCGTTTAAGGACCATTAACCGCGTGGGGAGTCTCAGCTGGTCTGTAGGATTTGCCACATTAGGGTGGTACTAGCACCGCTAGCAGATGCTTTTGCTACACCACGGTCCGAGATACCCACTAACCCCGTCTTTCGTCCTTATGCCAGGGCGAGGGGTACATTTTTTTTTATTGCAGGAGATCAGCAGACAGGCAGACGACCCACTTGATGGAAAGAGGTTACCATCGCCTATGGACATTTGCAACACCAAAGTTGCTACAAATGCGGTGCTGCTCTCTTAAAGTAGACTGGAACCTGGTCACTAATGCTGGAACACAACTCAAGGTTGTTATAGTGACATACATAGCTTAGCTCCTCCGCGGGCTCTGGCAGGCCTCTTCCTGTGTCCGGGAGAACCACGCCCCCGGGATCTGCAAATTCTCTTTATAGCGTGGAGCGGAGTGTAACATGCACCACGGGAGGAGATTTATTCCATCCTTTCTATCTCTTTCCTCTTGTCTGATCCCTTAACTTCATCCCCCTTTATTTTTAGCCAGGGGAATTCCGATTGAGGACCACAGACCGCGATAAGCACAAGTGCAAAGTGATTCGCCAAATCGGGAGTGGTATTCAGCTAAAGATGCCATTGCCACGCTCCAGTTAGGGATACTCACTAAAATCCTTGGCTGTTCTATCCTTCGCCTTATGCCAAGGCTACGAGTCCAAGACTTAGCCCCTCCGCTACTACTGGCAGGCGGTGATCAGTGACACTGACATCAACGGGAGGAGAGGTGAGCATGCGAGGAACACGTCGCGCTCCCATCTCGACGGCACAACGGCGGGTGAGAACCGGCGGCCGAAGGTCCAAAGCATCTCTTCAGCGCCGACGCGTCCTCCTTTGGCGGGAGCTGAGCAATGACTTGAGCTCATGCTACCGCACCGCCTCCTTTGCAAACATAACATGCCAGAAGGAGGAAATGTCATCCCTTTATCTGTATATGTGTAGGCGACGGTAACCACTTTCCATGAGCTCGGTTGTCAGTCTGTTTGCCATTTTCGCAATCCAAAAAGAGCTATCAAATTGAGTGTAAGAGATAAAATGTTGATTACTATACTTTGGCCTGTCGTAAGAGGCGACAAAACCAACCACACCCAGGTACGGCATTTGCCCGACTGGATGGCTACCACCCCTGGTCTAAAGTATGTCGCCATAACAACCTTGAGTTGTGTTCCGACATCAGTGACCAGGTTCCAGTCTCCCTTAAGAGAGCAGCAGCGCATTTGTAGCACCTTTGGTGTTGTCTGCTGAACTCCTGCAATAAAAAATACTAAGACCTTATTATTTCTGAGCCAGCCCTGAAACCTAAATAGAGCTGAAACTGGAATTCGTGGCCGAAATGAAGGGTCGGTGCCACGATTTATCGCCGCTCACACAACAACGCGTTATCGAGATTCGTCATGCGTAACAAATTATGGTAGCGTATTTTTTTAAACCCCCACAAAAAAACTTTTATGAATAATGAAAATGCGAAATTAAGCTTCGGCGTATGTCATGCTGGTGTCAGGTGTTTTTGTTACCATATAAGCGTCATCTATATTTGTTACGTTGTTTTAGAGCAAGCTAAACAACACGTCAAGAATGACAGTATAATAATTTTTTATGCCTTTCAAACAGTCATAAAACCGGCAACATACAGAGCGTTCCATTGGCAGCTCACAACGTCCAAAATGCTCCGTTAGCTGTTCCACAAGGCGACCGCGGTCGTTGTGGTCGTGGCGAAAAGGTCACTAATAACGTCATCATTTTCGATCACACAACGCTCACAACGACCCATGTCAAGAGATGGGTCGAATAACCGTTACACTTGGGTTTACGATTGTATTGCCGGCAAGCAAGTAGAACGGGAAAAATCACGGTCGTGAACGTGGTCGTTGTAAGTCCCTAATAGAACGTAGCCATAAAGAGTGCAGTAAGGCTACGTTCCATTAGAGACTCACAACGACCACGTTCACGAGCGTGATTTTTCCCATTTTGGTCTGAATATCACCTAACATAACCGACTGTTTGAGTATAAAATAAATAGTAAATGGTTTCCAGTCAGTTCTGGCACTCGCCGGCCGCAACCGCGGCACGCTCGCTGCGCTCGCTCGGCTCGTGCGCTTTGATCTGAATATCACCTTACCTAACCGACTGTTTGTGTATAAAATAAATAGTAAATCGAAATTATTATAAAACACAGCACAAGTCGTCGTAAAATCAAAAATTAACAGAAGAAAGCACATTCACTCAACTACTAGAGAAAAGGAATAAAATGGCGGCAATAAAGGCGGCAACAAAGATATTTATCAATTTTTTTTCATAGAAATTACATACATACATACATAACTTCACGCCAGTTCCCTTGCGGGGTAGGCACGAACAACAGAGTGCCATTTAGGCTTATTCTTACACACCTCACTTGCCTCTTTGACATTCATAACTCTTGTCATGCAAGCTCGTCTGTTCTTAAGGCTCCTGACATCACCTTCTGTTAGTACACGATCAATTTGATCATGGAAGGTGTGTCGTGGCCTTCCACGACTTCTGCATAGAAATTAAGGTACAAAATTCCGAATTTCTTAATTACAAATCGATAAGTATTATTGACATATCGATTAATTTATTTTTATAATCACACCTTGTTAGCCAAGCCATAATCAATCGATTTTATATCTCTAGCATGAATTTGTATTTATGCGTCAATTAAATTTGAAACTTTATTTCTACATTAAAAAACAGTTTTAGTGTTACAAAAAGTTCTAGTGGTTATATGTAATTCATGAGTGCATTCATAAACTCAAATCACGGTTTGTTATTATCAAAAGTGGCACAATTTTACAACAAAAATAAGTGAGGTTATGTTTATAAATTTAAAAAAAAAATTAAAACCTCCGGATCTTAGGGGTTGTCCTAGGGGTAAGTATACCTCCCCCCTATTCACTACGCCCACCCACAACTTAACATTTGTGTATTAGATTCTTAAGTAGCAGCCTGATCCCTTTATAATTTGATATAATTATGTAAACATTCCGCTTCGAAATTAAAATACTTTAGATCCTAGGAATCACAGAAAATGTTCATAAATAAATGGTAAGTCCGTAAATCAAATAGAATAAACATTTGTAAAAATAATAATCTACGGCAATTATACCAACATAAGGAGCGATCAAAATTGTATTTGCTCACGGCATTTGGTAATCAGCATTCGGATAGTATTATAATTGGATTCCGATAAAAAGAAAATTTCATCCAATCAGATAATATACTATCCGAAGCAATTTTTGGAATTAATAATAGATTTTACAAGCTGTGCCCGCGACCTGGTCGGCGTGAAATTCTACTTTGCGGAATTTTAAATAAAGTGGCCTAAGTGGCCAGTGGGAAGTGGCCTTTAGCCACATTCAGGTCAGCAATCTGCCTTCGACTTGGGGCAAATTGCTGCGAGCCACACAACTGTCGCTGCGGCCGGGCCGTCGACCGGCTTGGCCACCATGGCCTATCCTGTGGCAGAAGCGCAGGCAGAATTCCGCGACATGCCGGCCTCAACTATATAATACGTCGGGCTCTTGTCAGCGCCGACGTGCCAGCCGATCTCGAACCGAACGGCCTGGTCCGCGACGATGGCAAGAGACCCGACGGTATGACTTTAATACCCTAGACCTTGGGAAGGCCGCTTGTGTGGGACGTTACCTGTGTCGACACACTGGCGCCTTCTCATCTCCAGGAGTCCAAAGTTGGGGCTGGTCGCACTGCCACTTCTGCCGAAAATCTCAAACGGCTAAAATATGCAAACCTTGGAACAGGTTACATATTTGAGCCGTTTGGGGTGGAGACTTTGGGCCCATGGGGGCCAAGTGCCCACAAATTATTTAAAAATATTAAAAAACGTCTGGTCGATACAACAAGAGACCGGAAGGCTGGAGCTTACCTCGCTCAAAGGATTAGCCTCTGTATCCAGCGAGGCAATGCTGCCAGCCTTCTAGGTACAATGCCCAGATAAAAAAATACATGCACAAATAAATTCATAACACATTCATAGCACATGTAGTAATTTTAATTCGCAATAAAATGTCTGTACAGATATTAGTACATATTTATAAGTCTGTTAATTACCAATACTAATATAATAATTAAAAGAAAACTATTCATAATGGCAAATTATTTTTGTGTTACACATCATGTTCACGAAGGTTATTAGATGACTATTTATAACCCAAAGATTATCCTGCGCTAAAAGTCAGTGAAATCATTTGTAATAGTAGATTTGGAACGATTCGATAGGTTCATATTGGGTAGTAGGCTTTATGTATAATCCAAATTTTATATCAGTAGTAGGAATTACGGGATAGGTACACGGGATAGTTTAATGCAGGGACTTAAGAGCAACTAAACCACTTGAAAAGGGCTATTATAGAAATAAAAATATTCATATCCAAAAGTTTTTATTCAAACAAGTTCAGTTTGATTATTTTCTGAACTAAAATTTGTTTTTTATCATATTAATATATTAAATTATTTCTTTATTAGGAATTAATGGAGATGCAGCTAACAGAATATAGACAAAATTAATATCTTAATTATGACAATAAAGAATTATCTATAATATTACTAGCGGCCCGGCGCGGATTCACCCGTGGTCTGTCCCGCTCCCGTGGTATAAAGCGTCATGTTATGCCTATGACACTCCCTGTTAACGTAGCTTTCCAACAGTAAAATAATTTTTAAAATCGGTTTAGTAGATCCCGAGATTACCCCCTACAACGTCACAAACTTACAAACTTTACCTCTTTATAATATTAGTACAGATAACTCCGACCGAAGCATCTGCTTTAAACGATATTCAGTTTTTTTTACATCCTCTTTAACGATATTTGCAGCACGCATTCTGTCAATTCTATGTCAAACGTCATAAGGTTACATTAAAAAGTTTATATTGTCCAAAGCGCTAAGGTTAGATTAGAAATAATTTTACATGATGGTTAAGTATTCTTAAATTTTCTAATTATCGTTCACACAACTTACATCTTATCGGTCACGACCATATATAATTATTTTAGGTACTTTATTTCAATACAATTGTGCCGTTGATAAGAAAATATAGAAAACATAGTGTAAAAATATCTCCGAAAATGATTCAAAATCCATCTCTTTGTCCAACAATATGCTACAATTGGATCCGTAGGAAGTCTAAAACGTAATATAAACTAGTTTAAGAAAACCGGACACACAAACATTACATGTCTGTTTTCTATAGATTTTTTCAATTATTCATATTTCATAAAAAAAAAAAATCGTAACAAAAGTCCCCAAATTTTGGAAAATAAGTCACACTTCTCACCTGACAACATCAATCAATTCGATAACCTTGAAAATGTCGAAATTAAATTTCACGTTTTTACAA
The DNA here is from genome assembly GCA_019925095.2 of Dendrolimus kikuchii. Lineage (NCBI taxonomy): Eukaryota > Metazoa > Arthropoda > Insecta > Lepidoptera > Lasiocampidae > Dendrolimus > Dendrolimus kikuchii. Next base: position 635,719 of record CM034394.1, on the reverse strand, counting down.
AGAAATCATGAGAAAAGTGTTAAGTTTTCCGATTAAATGACATCTCATCCTTATCCTTTCCCGTTTTAAAATAGTTCCGACACATTTTAATAGCGCAGGCCGACATAATTATTTTTTTTGCGAGAGCTCTAACCAGTAAAGTAATCGAAACGACACTAACAGGCGTGGGAAGCCACTGAAGCCAGTGCACCAATCAGGGCTACGTGAATGCGGGCTTCCCAACTCCGCGTGCCCTGGCAGGCGTGGGCCCCCCTCACTGGGCCTCTTCCTATGCCAGGGGACGTGGCCCCTGGCTACTTCTAGTTCTAATCCGTGCGTGGGGCGGTCTGTAACACGCCCCACGGGAAGAGAGATGAGCGCGCGCGGAACACTCGCGCTCTCATCTCGACGGCCTGTGCGGGTGAGTGAGAACCCCTATACCCCTAGGGGCCCCACCAGCGCCGTCCGCTTACGACGGCCGAAGGTCACTATCTGACCTCCGGCGCCGGCGCGTCCTCCTTTGGCGGGAGCGGAGCAGGGAATTACGCTCACGCTCCCGTTCCGCCTCCTCCTTCGCAAACATGACTTGCTCGCAGAAGGAAGAGACGGCGTCCCATCCGGTGGAGCTCCCGACCATGGTGCGTACCACGGCCGGGAGCGAGGTGTCAAATCCGGTATGGGCGACGAGCACCCGGCGCTGCTCCGTCCAGGCTGGACAATCCTGGAGTGTGTGCAGCGCCGTGTCCTCGTCGCCCGTGTCACAATGATGGCACCCTGACGTGGCCTCGCGGCCGAGGCGACACAGGTATCTTCCGAAGCAACCATGGCCCGTCAGGACCTGCGTCAGCGGGAGCAGGCGCGAGAGCGCACCGGCTGCCCCCTTGAGTCTGGGGAGCAGCTGCCGAAAGTGTGCCGAAAAATCCCATCGGCTATCGAGGACCAATCCCAGGTATTTCATGGTTCCACCGATGCCAATGCGGATGCCTCCTACTGTGATGCAGCTGTCCGGAGGTGGACGATTACGAGGACCGTGAAACATCACGGCCTCGGTCTTCTGTAACGCCACCTCCAGACCAAGACGCCGGATCCTGCCTACTATTGTTGACACCCCAGCCGTGCCTAGAAGGCACGCCTGCCGATGGGTCCTCCCGCGCGCGGCGATCAGCGTGTCGTCTGCGTAACATACGACGCTGACGCCCGGGAGGACCCGACACCTCAAGGTCCAGTCGTATGCGATGTTCCACAGGAGGGGACCTAGAACCGACCCCTGTGGAACACCGCACACCATGGCTCGCCGATTCCAACCCTCGTGGACCGGGTAGATGACGGCTCTACTATTTAGGTATGCCAGCTTTCCTGTCTTCCACCGTTGTGGAAACTGGCCCTGGAGGTTGTAAAGCTAAAGCAACAGGCTTATCGAGCCTGGACTGCAGCGCGGGTTCGTCAGGATCCAAGTTCCTCTGACCTGAAAAAGATATACAATGCCTCCCTCGGGTCCCTCAAAAACCAGCTCGCGAGAGCAAAATTCGATCACATCAGCAGAATTGGTGAGCGCCTCTCTAGCTACTCTTCTGGGACTAGAGCTTTTTGGGCCCTCGCCAAAGCTGATGAAGAAAACTTTTGTCGAGCGTCTCTTCCACCTCTGCGCACAGTGGACGACCGTCTGGTACACGCCGCCAAAGATAGTCAATCTTCTGGGTGAAATCTTTGCGGCCAATTCAACTCTTGACGATGTAGGAGAAACTCCACCTACAATCCCTGTGTGTGAGTCTAAAATGTCGGAGGTGCGCTTTACCCAAAAAACTGTCCGATGTGCTCTCCTCTCCCTCGACGTCAAAAAGTCTTCTGGCCCTATTGGCATTCCTGCCATTGTGCTGCAGACGTGTTTAGCTGAGCTGTCCCCAGCCAGTCCTTGTCCGACTTTTCACTCTCTCATACTACAAGGGTTATGTCCTCGTTTCGTGGAAGATTGCCCATGTGCACCTTGTCCCCAAAAAAGGGGACGTAACAGACAGGTCGAATAGGCAATAACCTTTTTGCTCTCAATGGTGATAGAGCGTATTATCAACGCACAGCTTCTGTGTTACCTCGAAGATTCCCAGCTGCTAAACGATCGGCAATACGGCTTCCACCACGCTCGCTCAGCTCGGGATCTCTTGGTTTATCTAACCCACCGTTGGGCTGAAACCATTGAGAGCAAAGGGGAAGCACTGGCAGTTAGTCTAGAATTCTACATATTGCTAAGGCCTTCGATCGGGTCTGGTACAGGGCTCTTCTATCGGAGCGGCCATCGTATGGGATACCCGAAGGGCCTTGCACCTGGCTATCCAGCTTTCTTGATGCGCGCAGCATTCAAGTCGTTGTCGACGGTTGTTGCTCAAGTTTCAAGCCCATCAACGCTGGTGTGCCCCAGGGTTGTGTGATATCTCCAACGTTGTTCATCTTACATATCAATGATATTTTGTTTTTTCGTAACATTCATTCCAATGCGGATGACAGCACAGGCGATGCGCAGCACACTGGTCGTACAGAAGCCCCTCGATCATTTATGGAGGAAAGTTGGGTTAGACTCGTATCTGAAGTAGAGTATTCCTTAGAGAGAGTCTCTGAATGGGGGGGGGGGACAAAACCTTGTCCATTTCAACCCCAAGAAGACATAGGTCTACGTATTCTCTGCCAAAAAACTCCATTCAAGCAATCGCTTCAGTTCCAAGGAAGTCCCCTTACCACCTCCAAGAGTATTGGGATCTTCGGTGTTGACATCGCGAACGATGTTCAGGGGCCATCTTGAAGGCAAGGCAAAACTTGCCTCTAAGAAGCTGGGAGTGTTAAACCGGTCCAGTACTTTACACCGCGGCAACGCTTTGTGCTTTATAAAACCCAGGTGAGCTCGCATATATTGCTCACAATTTTGGGCTGGAGCACCTGGCTACCAAATCGATCCCCTAGACTGTATTCAACGTCGAGCCGTTCGCGTTGTTGATGATCCCATACTCACAGACGGTCTAGACACGCTTGGCTTTATGAGGACTTCGCTTCTCTCTGCGTATTCTACTGACTATGTAACGGAGAGTATTCGGAAGAACTGTATACAATGATGTATTCGTCTTCTTTCTACCATCGAACCGCTCGCCATGTGTTGGGATTTCATCCCCACTTCCTTAAGCCGCTTCCCTCACGTACGCAACGGTTCTGTAGAACCTTTTTCTTGCATACCGTGGGGATTTGGAATGAGGTCCCAGCCGAGGTTTTTCCACAGCGCTACGATATGGAGTTTTTCAAAAAGGGTGGCATAAAATTTCTTCCAGGCCGGCAACGGGTTGATAATATCTCTGGTGTTGCAAATATCTATAAGCGACGGTAACCGCTTTCCATCAGGTGGGCCGTCAGCCTGTCTGCTGTATTTCAGCTATAAAAAACAGGTCGAAATTTCCAGAATGGAAGCGGGCAAACCAATAACAAGTGGCGCGTTCATTGTAGTGTTCGCTCATAAAGGTCGTTGATGTTACTTGTCGCTCTTGCCGCATTGCTGCCACAACGGTACTCTTATTCCATAATTACTCAAATTTTTAACTATCCATGATGACGAAAAAGATTCAAATGCGAAGAAAACATAACGCTTATCAATAAATATATGTCTAATTTTTAAAAAAGAATTTAAAATTAATTTGTAATTATATATTTTAGCCTAACAAAAATATTTATTTTAAATGGCCAGTACTGCAGAACGTACTTAATATTTAGCGGTCACCATTTTGCTTATGAAAGCTATCGAGCGCTATTTTCTGAAGAACACACCCATCAGTAAGGTAGCTAAATGTATTTTATGAAATGTATTTTGCAACCGTAAGTATTTGAAATACTAATTACAAAATACCCCAGCGTCAGGTATTTGAAATACTAATTACAAATTACATTTTTAAGAAGTAATTGAAATACAAATACAAAATACGTATTTGTATTTCAATTACGTATTTCAATTACAAGTATTTCAAATACTGCCCAACCCTGCTCCTAACATATATATATATATATATATATATATATATATATATATATATATGTATATATATATATATATATATATATATATATATATATATATATATATATATATATATATATATATATATATATTTAATAATATATATATATATTATATATACATATAAAAAAGAAACAAATAGTGAACAGCCCAGACAATCTAGTTCGTCCGGAGAGAGGAGAATAAAAAATTAAAAAAAAACATCGGCTGTCTGCTAGTGAAAGTTCCGTTAAAATCGGTCCAACCGTTTCAGAGATTAGTCGGAACATTCAGACAGACAGAGACAAAAACCCAAAAATTGCGTCTTCGTAGTCCATTAGTCCAAATTATCCCCCCTGATTTTTTTTCACATTTTTATTTTGACATTACAAACAGACACAAGTAACTTGGTTTGTTGTTAAACTTCAAGAATTACGCTGCTATTCATAATAGTTTTATACCAAGTTTATCCAAAACATTAAAATAGTGTTTACAAATTTACAATTGCAATACGAATTTTGTCCGTGCAGGAACGGAGAAAGAATACAATTTCCTGCGGCCTGCTCTGAATTACAATGATTGAATTGGCCCAACATGCTGGCTGCATATGCAATATCTGGCCTAGAGCATACTGCAATGTACATTATACTTCCAATTAAGCTCCTGTATTGGGAAATCATGTCACCATTGTTACCTTTCTCTAATCTTAATCCAGGTTCAAAAGGCGTTTGCACTGGTATACAGTCTGTCATTTTAAATTGTTCTAAAGCTTTCTTTATATAATTTTCTTGATCCAATATAATTTTTCCTTTCTCTTGCCTTATTCTCATTCCCAATACATGCGTAGCTATGTCAAGGTCCCTCATTCCGGATGTTTTCATTAAATCCGCCTTTACTTTATTTTTTATATCATTGTCAGGAGCCTTAAGAACAGACGAGTGTGCATGACAAGGGTCATGAATGTCAAAGAAGCAAGTGAGATGTGTAAGAATGGGCCTAAATGGCGCTCTGTTGTTCGTGCCTACCCCGCAAGGGAACTGGCGTGAAGTTATGTTTATATCATTGTCCTTGCTAAATATCAGTATATCATCAACATACAAGAAACAGAGCGCCATTCAGGCGTATTCTTACACACCTCACTTCTTTGACATTCATAACTCTTGTCATGCACGCTCGTCTGTTCTTAAGGCTCCTGACATCACCTTCTTTTTTTTTCTTTTTTTTTATTGCAGGAGTTCAGCAGACAGGCAGACGGCTCACTTGATGGAAAGCGGTTACCATCGCCTATGGACATTTGAAACACCAAAGGTGCTACAAATGCGCTGCTGCTCTCTTAAAGGAGACTGGAACCTGGTCACTAATGCCGGAACACAACACAAGGTTGTTATGGCATACTCTAGACCAGGGGTGGTCGCCATCCAGTCGAGCAAATACTCTACCACCTGGCTGTGGGTTGTTTAGTCGCCTCTTACGACAGGCCGCCGGGCCGCAGGAAATTGTATTCTTTCTCCGTTCCTGCACGGATAAGCTAGTACACGATCAATTTGATTATGGAAGGTGTGTCGTGGCCTTCCACGACTTCTGCATCCATCCACTTTTGCATTGTATATCTGTTTAGTCATTCTTTCCACATGCCCGAACCACCGGAGCATTCCTTTCCTTACCTTCACCCCGACACTCTATTGATTTAAATAAAAATAAAAATCGTTAAGAACATTATACGCTTTCCAAGCATTTATTTTACTTTTGACAGCTCGATGACGGATCAATTAATAATCTCCTAATGCGATTCGAATTCATTTCTTACAAAAATCGACTTTATTTATAAATAAGTTTTAATCAATTTAATTTATCAGCTACAGCCGAACAGGGGAGGCCCTCAATCACCGCAAGTACGCCGCCATCGGAAATAGTTGCACATTTGCGCCGTCTGAGGTGAAAACTTTGGATCTGTGGTTTCCAACGCTCTAAAACTTTATCGAGATGTCGCCGAACGTTTAGTAGCGACCTCTTACGCGACCAAAAGGCTGGCGTCTATTTTGCTCAAAGGTTAAGCATTACTATTCAGCGTGGTAACGCCGCCAGCCTTTTGGGAACGTTCCCGGTAAGGACAGTGGTTTGGGACCAATATTTTATCTATAATGATGCCCTTTATTTATTTAATGAAGAATGAATAAACAGATATACAATGCAAAAGTGGATGGATGCAGAAGTCGTGGAAGGCCACGACACACTTTCCATGATCAAATTGATCGTGTACTAGAAGAAGGTGATGTTAGGAGCCTTAAGAACAGACGAGCGTGCATGACAAGAGTTATGAATGTCAAAGAAGCAAGTGAGGTGTGTAAGAATAAGCTTAAATGGCGCTCTGTTGTTCGTGCCTACCCCGCAAGGGAACTGGCGTGAAGTTATGCATGTATGTATGTATTTATTTAATTTTAGGTTTTTTTTATATCTCATGTTTAATGTTATTTTCTACCTTTGATAGCTGCTACCTGAAAAACGGCCCCCGCTTTCAGCTAAGCCAGAATCCATTCCTTTCTAAGTTTATATTAAACTACCGATCTTAAAACGATCATCTTTCCTAAAATCACGTAAGTCTGGGGGGACTGGGATCTCTGTCTATAATTTCCGAAACAAATGTCTGCGATAGACATATTATCTAAACTAGCTGTGCCCGCGACGTCGTCCGCGTGAAATTTGTTTTCAAAACCTCCTGCTTTTGAAACATTCTTCGTTGGTAATCCGCTCCTATTAGTCTTAGCGTGATGATATATCCGTGGCTGGCGGGAATACATTGATATCTCGACATACATCTTTTTTTTATTCGTTTAGACGCTTCCTACGCCTGTGTTTTTATAGGAAAAAAATTGACAGTCCGAAATATTCATAACTTTTTAAGATTTTTCCTTTGGTAATAATAGAATAACACGATTTATCATTACTAGTCAAACTTTAAAATTGCGCCCCTGTAAAATTGACATTTTGAACATGTCAACATATAGCGCGTTCAAACAAAAAAACTCTTCAGCTTTATATATTAGTATAGGAGCAAAAAACAAACCGTATTTGAAATGTATAATAGTTAATCAGATGAAAGGTTTTCTCCAATGGGGTGTAACAGCCCGTGGGATACGAGCATACGACCCATTAGGCATGGGGTACCAACCGCCCGATGCGGTGTACCAGCAGAATCCAATGCTCACATTGCCTTTTTGTGATAGAATAAACAAACTGACAACTGTCTAACCTGTGTTTTATGAACGGTTCCTATATCTCACCGAATGATCAGCTGCCTTACTCTCGATTAAAATTTTACATACAAGAATTGTCAAAATTCAACCGAAGCTAAGGCATGTGAATGAATATTGTAATAGGCCAATAACACACACACATGGCACTAGATAGGACTATATATAAGTATAGATATAAGGCCAACACTGCACATGCACTTCCTCACAACACCTGCATGTAACAAATACACTCTACATTAGTATAAGTTTAGTATTAAAAATAAATTAATATAATAAGTTAATCTTAAGGTACACCAAAACACAAAAATTACTACATATAATGTCACATATGGAAAGAATGCATGATGAAAGAATGACTAAACAGATATACAATGCAAAAGTGGATGGATGCAGAAGTCGTGGAAGGCCACGACACACCTTCCATGATCAAATTGATCGTGTACTAGCAGAAGGTGATGTCAGAAGCCTTAAGAACAGACGAGCTTGCATGACAAGAGTTATGAATGTCAAAGAGGCAAGTGAGGTGTGTAAGAATAAGCCTAAATGGCACTCTGTTGTTCGTGCCTACCCCGCAAGGGAACTGGCGTGAAGTTATGTATGTATGTATGTATGTATAATGTCACATACACTAACAAAAATAAACAATAAGCGTGTATGGAGTCTCAAATTTTTCATAGAAATTAACTAGTAAAAAAGGGTACGGAACTCGAGTCCGTAGAGATATTAATAATAATTAAAAAAAAAAGCCAATAAAAACCTGCCATTAATTGGACTAGTAATTATCACAGTTTTGTACAAAGCAAAGATTAAAATTACCGTAAGATAGATACCACTTTAATATACACCAATATAAAAAAGAACTTAAACACTAAAATTATATCCAATTATTACTATATTGTATGTCTCTTAAGACCACGGGCCATAAAAATGGCCCGGACTTTTGGAAGGCTTACGTGGGGCTATGGGAAGGCCAACACGTAGAGGCCCCTTGACAAATTTAATCTAAATGTGGCGTGACAGTGACCGGCGATTGTCGCTGTCTACACCATATAATAATGCACCCAAGCCTCAGCCAGTGTAGGACTATTGTGGGAAATGAGGACAAAAAGTACCGGGCTATTGTGGTGAACTGCTAATGGTATTAGGTCTGGGAATATGGGGACTATGGCGTCTGCACGTCGCAATGTTCAGGGAACATGGAAAATTGGGCAGACGGTGACTCGCCACTCCCTGCAATTTTTTATTTTTTTTTAATTGCAGGAGTTCAGCGGACAGGCAGACGGCCCACTTGATGGAAAGCGGTTACCATCGCCTATGTACATTTGCAACAACAAAGGTGCTACAAATGCGCTGCTGCTCTCTTAAAGGAGACTGGAACCTGGTCACTAATGCCGGAACACAACACAAGGTTATTATGGCGGCATACTCCAGACCAGGGGTGGTCGCCATCCAGGCGAGCAAATACTCTACCACCTAGCTGTGGGTTGTTTAGTCGCCTCTTACGACAGGCCGCCGGGCCGCAGGAAATTGTATTCTTTCTCCGTTCCTGCACGGATAAAAATTATATACAAAGGGCGGTCTTATCGCTAAAAAGCGATCTCTTCCAGACAACCGCAAGAATGAATTGAGATGATAATGGCGATGCTGGTTTACTTAACATGTAGTACGAAAGTCGTGTTAGTTACACTATTTATAACTCAAGAACGGCTGTACCGTTTTGGCTGGAAATTGATGGGGAGGTAGCTTAGAACCAGAAGACGGACATAGGACACTTTTTATCCCGTTGGAATCGGTAGGTGGCGCTGAGATCGGGTTCTAGAATCCTCCTAATCACCTGGAGCGATTGTGGTGATTTTGTTTTTGTGTGTTTGAGTGGGTTCCCGGATGGTTTAGATTCGCAATTAGAACCGATAGGTGGCGCTGGGATCGTGTCGTAGATTTTTATTTTTTCAGAGCAGGACAACGTCTGCCGGGGCCGCTAGTATTATATAAAATACTACTACGAATGTTTACTGCAGAGTTTCTTGCGTCGTTTCTTCTCTTCAAGCCGCAGCATGTCGTTTTATTATGATGTATACTAGTCGCAAAAATTTAAGAAGAAGAAGAACTTGAGCTTTTTCAGGGAAACACATCATTTTTATAAAATATTTTCTTAAGTTTTCGCGACTTGTATACATAATAAAACTACGTTTGCCAGACCTCAAACACTGTGAGCTCTTTCTGCGTACAACGGAACACAAACCAGCTTGACTGATAATTACTTTTATTTTTCCTACCACCCATATTAATATTATATAAAATTATTAGAGCTAGTCATGTTTTCTGAAGAGTTTCTTGCGCCGCTTCTTCTCTTCAAGCCATAACATGTTGCGAAGCGGTAGTAAATTAGATTAGCCTCCCATAGAGTAAATAATATCCATAAACAAAATTAAAACTAAACAATTAAAATTAACAAGTTGGCGGTAGGCTAAATACAACTTTAACAATACTCGTTGACACTTGACATCTTTGGCTTCCGTGATCACGAAACGTGGGAAAAACCAAAATCAAATAAAATTACCGCGCTTAAAACCGTTGAAACGTAGTTTTATTACATCATTTTTATTTCATAAATTCCTGAAGTAATAGAGTTGTCTTCTAAATATTTATTCCTTCTACACTTTTATTGTCTAAAAAGCGAAGGAACAAATATATTCGGGAGACGTGTCCTGGAGGAATACAAAACTTTCTTCTTTGAAGAGAAAATAAAAGCCGTGATTATTACAGCTAATGCTGCTATTATCACGTATCTGTCTACGAGTTTCTTAGGTATTAATCATTTCCAAGACTTCGTTCGAATATGGACTTTAAAACCAAGCAGTAAGGTATATATTTCATTGTAAAGTCATTCCCTTAAGCCTCTCTTACATAGATAAGTTAGACTCACGTAGAATTCTCGTACTCTCAGAAATTATTACATAGACCGTATTTATCAGTTGTTTTGGATAATTAGAAAGAGAGTTATCTAAACATGCTTACTGTATAGGATATGAATATTACTTTTGTATAGACAAAAGTTAGACATAAGGAAGTAAAGCTAATTGGACCGATATGTTTGGATTGCTATCATCTTATACTAATATAGGTATATAAAGCTGAAGAGTTTGTTTGTTTATTTGAACGCGCTAATCTCAAGAACTACTTGTCTGATTTGGAAAATTCTTTCAGTGTTAGATAGCCCATTTATCAAGGAAGGTTATAGGCTATATATCGTCACGCTAAGACCAAACTTTTTTAAACTATTCCACGCGTGCAGAAGCTAGTCTTAATATTTATAAATTACGTGTCACGTTGTTTGTCCGCGATGGACTCCTAAACTACTTGACCGATTTTAATCAAATTTGCACACCGTGTGCAGTTTGAACCTACTCGAAAGATAGGATAGCTTACATTTGGACCCGGTAGGTGGCGCTGGAATCGGGTTCTAAATTTTATTTCTTCAGGGCAGAACAACGTCTGCCGGGCAGCTAGTAGGTATATAAAGCTGAAGAGTTTGTTTGTTTGCTTGAACGCGCTAATCTCAGGAACTACTTGTCTGATTTGGAAAATTCTTTCAGTGTTAGATAGCCCATTTATCGAGGAAGGTTATATAGGCTATATATCATCACGTTCAGACCAAACTTTTTTAAACTAATCCACGCGGGCAGAACTAGTCTTAATATACATAAATTACGTGTCACGTTGTTTGTCCGCGATGGACTCCTAAACTACTTGACCGATTTTAATCAAACTTGCACACCGTGTGCAGTTTGATCCTACTCGAAAGATAGGATAGCTTACATTTGGACCCGGTAGGTGGCGCTGGAATCGGGTTCTAAATTTTATTTCTTTAGGGCAGAACAACGTCTGCCGGGACAGCTAGTCTATCTATAAAAATGTAAAAGTGAAGTCTTTTGTTTTTAAACATTATAGGAGAGATAAAATCTCACCGCCTCCGTTAGGCTCGGTAACGTGGAAGGGATGGGAGAGCATCGAAGCGTGAAGGGAGAGCGTTGCCCCAAGTACCGGTGGAGGGACAGCGTGGAGGCTGACCTGTGTGAGGTCCAAGACCTTAACTGGCAAGATATCGCACAGGACAGACAGGTGGCGTATTCTCGTTTTGGGGCCAAGATACATTTTGGGTCGCTGAGCCAACGCAGTTAGTTTGTTTTTGTTTGAGATTCACGTAAAAACTACTGGGCCGATTTCGATGTGGTTTTCGCTAATCGGTCTGTCGTAAGAGGCGACAAAACAACACATAGCCAGGTGGTAGGGTATTTGCCCGACTGGATGGCTACCTGGTCTACAATATGCCGTCAAAACAACCTTAGTTGTGTTCCGGTATTAGTGACCAGGTTCCAGTCTCTCTTTAAGAGAGCAGCAGCGTATTTGTAGCACTTTTCGTGTTGCAAATTCCATAGGCGATGGTAACCGCTTTCCATCAAGTGGGCCGTCTATTATATATATTCGACTATTTATTATATATATCGAGATCTTCGTAACATATAGGCGTATACGCAAAAATGTCATTTTTTGTTGTTTACGAAAAACTATGCATGTTAAAATTTAGAAAATCTTACCACTATGCAAATTGTTCCTAAAGAGAAGGGTATTCCAAATTTCAGACTTATACAATCAATTAATAACAATCAACTTGAACACACACAAAAAAAATCATTAAAATCGGGCCAGCCTTTTAGGTGGAGTTAACTGTCAACACACGTACAGAAGAATCATATATATAAAGACTAGAGTTTACCCCGCGGCTCCGCCGCGCGTCAAACTCTAGTGCGTACCTCTTGTTTTAAGGGCAGGCGGTAATACAGGATATATTGTATTGTATTTTTATGTTGGTGCCATTTGCCCTCGGAAGATTTACTTCATTTTATATCGCAAACTATCCCATCTACCGGGATGAATAGTATCTATGTCCATTTTCGGTATTCAGACAGACAGATCGAGTGAAAGTCGCATTTTTTAAAGATTGTGAATTTTTATATCTATAAACTTGATAAATGATTGGTCCCCCATACAAACTTACAAACAAAACCAAACGACCAAAACTACCAAACGTACTAAAACTACCGAAACTACCAAATCTACCAACCAAAACTACCAAATCCACCAACCAAAACTACCACAACTACCTAAACTACCACAATTACCAAAACCACCAAAACCACCACAACTATCAAAACTACCACAACTACCAAAACTACCACAACTACCAAAACTACCATAACTACCAAAACTACCACAACTATCAAAACTACCGCAACTACTAAAACAACCGAATATACCAAATCGACCAACCAAAACTACCATAACTATCAAAACTACCAAAATAAATCTACCAACGAAAACTAACATAACTACCAAATCTACAAACCAAAACTACCATAACTACCAATACTACCACTACTACCAAAACTACCACAACTACCGAAACTACCAAATCTAGAAACCAAAACTACCACAACTACTAAAACTACCACAACTACCAAATCTACCGAAACTACCAAATCCACCAACCAAAAGTACCACAACTACCTAATCTACCACAATTACCAAATCTACCAATCAAAACTACCACAACTACCAAAACTACCACAATTACCAAATCTACCACTCAAAACTACCACAACTATGAAAACTACCGCAACTACCACAACTACCAAAACTACCACAACTATCAAAACTACCACAACTACCAAAATAACCGAATCTACCAAATCTACCAACCAAAACTACCATAACTACCAAATCTACAGACCAAAACTACCACATCTACTAAAACTACCACAACTACCAAATCTATCGAAACTATCAAATCTACAAAACAAAACTACCACAACTACCAAAACTACCAGCATAAACTACCGAAAATAGCAAAACTACCAACCAATACCACCACAACTACCAAAACTGCCAAACAAAACTACCAAAACTACCTAAACGACCAAATTGACCAAAATAAACAAAATTACGAAAATGGCAAACTACAAATAAAAAAACCTATCCTAGTTTCCGGGATAAACTTTACATAAATCTATCCCAAAATCTATCCCAGTATGCGGGATGAAAAGTATCCCTTGGCCACCCTCGGTATTCAAATTACATATGTACCGAGTATCAGTCAAATCGGTCCAATAGTCTTTCCATAAAAGGATAACAAACAGAGAGACAAATATACTTTTATCCCGGAAACTATCCCATTTTCCGGGATAAAAAGTATCCTATGTTCATTCTCGGCATCGAAAATATATATATACTGAGTTTCAGCCAAATCGGTTCAGTAGTTTTTACGTGAAAACGGAACAGACAGACAGGCAGAGTTACTTTCGCATTTATAATATTAATAGGGATTATATATTGTGAATACTAGAGTTTACCCCGCGGCTGCGCCGCGGGTTAACCTCTAGTTCCTGCTTCTTGTTTAAAGAGCAGGCGTTAATACAGGTTACAATGTACACCATTTTTATGTTAGTGCCATTTGCACCCGAAAAATTCTTGATATATTCTCATGCCGATCTCCTGGCATGAGTATATATGTCCATTTTCGGCATTAAAACTACATTTAAACAAAATTACAATAAAAACGATCCAGTATTCCCAGTGTTTTCCGAAAACTTAACAGAAAGACATATCGAGTTACTATCGCATTTTTATAGACGATGCATTTTTATATCTATGAACTTGAGAAATGATTGGTCTCATCCAAACTTTCATCCTCTATTACAAACAGTCCTAGTTTTATTTATCTATCCCCCGTCAATGAAAACTACAAAAATGACAAAAGGGACAAAATCAGCAAAAAGGACAAAAAGAGCAACATGGACAAAAAGGACAAAAAAGAGTCGAAGAGCAAAAGAGCAAAAGGGCAAAAGGGCAAAAGGGCAAAAGGGCAAAAGGGCAAAAGGGCAAAAGGGCAAAAGGGCAAAAGGGCAAAAGGGCAAAAGGGCAAAAGGGCAAAAGGGCAAAAGGGCAAAAGGGCAAAAGGGCAAAAGGGCAAAGGGGCAAAGGAGCAAAGGGGCAAAAGGGCAAAAGGGCATAGGGGCATAGGGGCAAAGGGGCAAAGAGGCAAAGGGGCAAAAGGGCAAAGGGGCAAAGGGGCAAAAGGGCAAAGGGGCAAAGGGCAAAAGGCAAAAGGGCAAAAGGCCAAAGGGGCAAAAGGCAAAAGGGCAAAGGGGCAAAAGGGCAAAAGGGCACGGCAAAACGGCAAAAGTGCAAAAGTGCAAAAGAGCAAAAGGGCAAAAAGGACAAAATAACCAAAATGATGAAAATGGCAAATCACAAAACCAACCAAAGCCTGTCCCACTTTTGGGATAATCTTTACATAAATCTATCCCATTATCCGGGATGAAAAATATCCCTTGTCCACCCTCGGTATTCAAATTACATATGTACCGAGTATCAGCCAAATCGGTCCAAAAGTGTTTCCGTAAAAGGATAACAAACAGACAGACAAATATACTTTTATCTACTGAGTTTCAGCCAAATCGGCCCAGTAGTTTTTACGTGAAAACGGAACAGACAGACAGACAGACGGACAGACAGACAGAGTTACTTTCGCATTTATAATATTAATAGGGATATACAAAGATATATATATATATATATATATATATATATATATATATATATATATATATATATATATATATATATACTAGCTGTCCCGGCAGACGTTGTTCTGCCTTGAAGAAATAAAATTTAGAACCCGATTGCAGCGCCACCTACCGGGTCCAAATGTAATTTCTCCTATCTTTCAAGTTGGATCAAACTGCACACGGTGTGAAAATTTGATTAAAATCGGTCAAGTAGTTTAGGAGTCCATCGCGGACAAAAAACGTGACACGTAATTTATATATCCCTATTAATATTATAAATGCGAAAGTAACTCTGTCTGTCTGTCTGTCTGTCTGTCTGTCTGTCTGTCTGTCTGTCTGTCTGTCTGTCTGTCTGTTTGTCTGTTCCGTTTTCACGTAAAAACTACTGGACCGATTTGGCTGAAACTCAGTATATATATATTTTCGATGCCGAGAATGAACATAGGATACTTTTTATCCCGGAAAATGGGATAGTTTCCGGGATAAAAGTATATTTGTCTCTCTGTTTGTTATCCTTTTACGGAAAGACTTTTGGACCGATTTGGCTGATACTCGGTGCATATGTAATTTGAATACCGAGGGTGGACATGGGATATTTTTCATCCCGGATAATGGGATAGATTTTGGGATAGATTTATGTAAAGATTATCCCAAAAGTGGGACAGACTTTGGTAGGTTTTGTGATTTGCCATTTTCATCATTTTTGTTATTTTGCCCTTTTGACCTTTTGCCCTTTTGCCCTTTTGACCTTTCCCCTTTTGCCCCTTTGCCCCTGTGCCCTTTAGCCCTTTTCACCTTTTGTCCTTTTGCCCTTTTGCCCTTGGGCCCGTTTGCCCTTTTGCCCTTTTGCCCTTTTGACTTTTGCCCTATTGCCCTTTTGCTCTTTTGACTTTTGCCCTTTTGCCCTTCTGCCCTTTTGCCCTTTTGCCCTTCTGCCCTTCTGCTCTTCTGCCCTTCTGCCCTTTTGCCCTTTTGCGCTTTTGCGCTTTTGCGCTTTTGCCCTTTTGCCCTTTTGCCCTTTTGCGCTTTTGCGCTTTTGCCCTTTTGCCCTTTTGCGCTTTTGCGCTTTTGCCCTTTTGCCCTTTTGCCCTTTTGCCCTTTTGCCCTTTTGCGCTTTTGCGCTTTTGCGCTTTTGCCCTTTTGCCCTTTTGCCCTTTTGCCCTTTTGCCCTTTTGCCCTTTTGCCCTTTTGCCCTTTTGCCCTTTTGCCCTTTTGCCCTTTTGCCCTTTTGCCCTTTTGCCCTTTTGCCCTTTTGCCCTTTTGCCCTTTTGCGCTTTTGCCCTTTTGCGCTTTTGCGCTTTTGCTCTTTTGCTCTTCGACTTTTTTTTGTCCTTTTGGTCCATGTTGCTCTTTTTGTCCTTTTTGCTGATGTTGTCCCTTTTGACATTTTTGTAGTTTTCATTGACGGGAGACAGATAAATAAAACTAGGACTGTTTGTAATAGAGGATGAAAGTTTGGATGAGACCAATCATTTCTCAAGTTCATAGATATAAAAATGCATCGTCTATAAAAATGCGATAGTAACTCGATATGTCTTTCTGTTAAGTTTTCGGAAAACACTGGGAATACTGGATCGTTTTTATTGTAATTTTGTTTAAATGTAGTTTTAATGCCGAAAATGGACATATATACTCATGCCAAGAGATCGGCATGAGAATATATCAAGCATCGAGTTTGCGATATAAAATGAAGTGAATTTTTCGTGGGCAAATGCCACTAACATAAAAATGGTGTACATTGTAACCTGTATTAACGCCTGCTCTTTAAACAAGAAGCAGGAACTAGAGGTTAACCCGCGGCGCAGCCGCGGGGTAAACTCTAGTATATAATAATAGTGTAACATCCGTCCGTCATAGGGTGCAGTTGGAAACCAGCGTCAAGCACCCGTTGCCTGGCATATGCGGAACTGCACTTGTTTAGTACCATCGTGAGACCTTTTTTGTATATATCTACATCGTTAATTCATCATCATGTGTATCGATAAGTAAAGACCAAATAAACGATTTTTATTTCTTTCTTCTTTCATACGATGCAGCTGCAGCATCCAGTTTATCCCATCTCCTCTATCCAGATGCGGAAAGCTACTTTCAACTACGGTATTTACACCTAAAATGTTTCAAAACATATATTGTTGAAACTGTGCAGATCCACCTCCCATAGAAGTATGCTTCTCTAAATCTGGCTCAAAGGCACAGAACTGAATGTACAATACTGTTATCAATAACGTTGAAAGATCAAGTTTATACATACATACATACATAACTTCACGCCAGTTCCCTTACGGGGTAAGCACGAGCAACAGAGCGCCATTTAGGCTTATTCTTACACACCTCACTTGCTTCTTTGACATTCATAACTCTAGTCATGCACGCTCGTCTGTTCTTAAGGCTCCTGATATCACCTTTTGCTAGTACACGATCAATCAAGTTTATGTTTACAAGAATCAACGTCTAATGTCTACTTTATAATTATAATGACAAATTACTATGCAACAACAACATTGACATGAGTAATAACGTGTAACTAGTAAATAGACGGCGGAAGCCATCCCTAACATGGGATATCCGCAACGTGTCCATCGATTTGATTGATGCGTGTTGCGCACGCAACAGTCATTGTTTACTAGCCTGGGGCCCAATTCTGCTATTTTAAAATCATTCCGCAATGCTTGAACATGAAAGTCTTCGAGCAGTGTGTTCTAACCGTCATGACATACGGTGCTGAGATATGGACATAGACAGCGGGACTGGTCCACAAATTGAATGTCGCTCAACGGGCTATGGAGCGAGCTATGTTCGGTGTTTCTCTTATGGAGGAATGAAATGAGGACATCCGTAAGAGAACGAAGGTAACCGACATAGCTTGCAACATTAGCAAGTTGAGTCTGTTGTGAGTCTGTTGAGTTTAGGGAAAGCATTACACTAATAAATATTAATACACACATGGCACTAGATAGGACTATATATAAGTATAGATATAAGGCCAACACTGCACATGCACTTCCTCACAACACCAGCATGGAACAGATACACTCTACATTAGTATAAGTTTAGTATTAAAACTAGAATAAATTAATGAAATAAGTTATTCTTAAGGTACACCACAACTGTTGAAGAGAGAAGAAGAATGAAAGCCGGAGGAGCAGACGTAAAGACACTGAACGCAATATCTGCTCATATACAGGAAGCTTGTAGGCGCGACCACAATAATCATCTGCAGCACTTGTGTGCGGAAGTTGAAGTTCACGCTGACAGGCACGAGACAGGAGACCTGCATCAAAAAATCAAAGCCATCACCAAAACTCTTTCTTTCAAAACATGGGCTATAGAAAACTCACAGGGCGAGCTACTAACCGAGATAGGTACGATATCTGAGACATGGAGGGAGTACTGTGAATCGCTATTTGAAGATCCTCAAGCTCACAACTATCTCCCGACAGAGCCCCAGGATGAAGAGAAAGAACCATCTATACTGAAAAATGAAGTGCGAGCCGCTATAAAACGCCTCAAAAGCGGAAAGGCCACAGGAAGGCATGCCATACCGATTGAAACTATCAAAGCTTCAGGAGAGTATGGTGTCGATATTTTCCATACCCTGTGTAACAAAATCTGGGAAACAGGAACTTGGCCCCAAGAATGGACTCACACAGTATTTGTACCTCTACATAAAAAAGGCTCTACAAAGATATGCAGTAACTACCGCTTAATTGCCTTAATACCACATGCAAGTAAAATTCTACTGCATATTCTTAATGAGAGATTAAAACCCTACCTCTCCAGGGAGATTGCTCCAGAACAGGCTGGTTTTGTGAGGGGGAAGGGTACTCGTGAGCAGATCTTAAACGTGCGCCAGATTATTGAAAAGGCTAGAGAATTTAACAAGCTGACCTATATCTGCTTTGTTGACTTTTCGAAGGCGTTCGATTCGGTAAAATGGCCAGTACTCTGGGAAACTCTCCTGACAATGGGAACACCCAAGCACCTTGTCCATCTCCTTAGAAGGCTTTATGAAGAGGGAACAGCATCGGTAAGAACAGACGACAGGTTATCGAGTGAATTTCGTCCAAGTGCCGGGGTCCGACAAGGCTGTATCTTGTCACCACTTCTGTTTAACATCTACACGGAACTCATTATGAGAATAGCACTTGAGAACTGGTCAGACGGAATCACTATTGGAGGCCATAAAATCTCTAATTTGCGTTACGCAGATGACACTACCCTATTTGCAACAAGCATCAGCAATATGGAATCCCTGTTAACCAAAATGGAACAAGTAAGCCTTGATTTCGGCCTAAAGATAAATCGCAGCAAGACGAAGATTATGATTGTTGATCGACTCAACAATAACTCGCCCGAAGTAACTAAAATTGCGAATTATGACGTCATTCAATCATACATCTACCTTGGTGCGCTAATATCGAACAATGGCGGATGCACGGAAGAGATCAAACGGCGCATGGCTATCACCAGGTCCGCCATGGATCGGCTTGGGAAGATATGGAGAAACAGAAACATCACAAAGGCCACTAAAATGCGACTTGTCAGGGCACTAGTGTTTCCCATATTTCTTTATGGCGCCGAAACGTGGACTATAAGAGAAAGTGAGAAAAAGAAGATAGACGCTTTAGAAATGTGGTGTTGGAGACGAATGCTTCGCTTAGCCTGGACACAGTTCCGAACCAACGTCTCAATCCTCGAAGAACTCGACATAAAACAACGTCTCTCTTCCATCGTTCAAGGTCGTATTCTCACTTTCTTTGGACATATTACACGACGAGAGGACACGTCGGTGGAGCGACTCGTGGTCCAGGGCAAAGTGGAGGGCACGAGGGCGCGCGGTAGATCACCAATGCGCTGGACCGACCAAATCAAATCCGCACTAAATGGCCCACTTCACGAATGCACGAGGAAAGCTACAGTGCGAGAGGAATGGCGACGAATTTTGAAGCTTGCCACCACCCCTGTCATGAGGACCACGACCACTCTGCCAAGAGTGTGACGACGGAGAAGAAGACACCACAACATAAAAATCACTGAATTAATGTCACACACAGTAACAAAAATAAACAATAAGCGTGTATGGACTCTAAAATTCTTCATAGAAATTAAGTAGTAAAAAAGGGCACGGAACTCGAGTCCGTAGAGATGTTAATAATAATAAATATAAAAAACTAATAAATATTAAAAATAAACTCAAAATGCACTTTCTAAACGAAACATAATGCTAAGGACGTAGATACCCATAGCACTAATATAAACCCCAGAGGTTTTCTCTGCTATATATAAAATCACGAGTTGTAATGATTTTGTTGTCTTGAAAAATAAATTTAAAAAAAAAAATTGAAGTGGCAGTGCTCCGGTCACGTCTATCGCAGGAGCGACGGCTAATGGAGCAAACGAGTCCTGGAGTGGAGACCATGTCTCGGCAAACGTAGCGTAGGACGCCCGCCAGCCCGGTGGACTGACGACCTGCGCAAGGTCGCCGGCAGGGGCAGGATGAGGAAGACGGGAGACCGGGATATGTATCGCTTACTTGGGGAGGCCTACGTCCAGCAGCGGATAGAGATTGGCTGAAGATGAACATCTTGGCGTCGCGGAGATATTCAAAGTACAATTCCATTGTGATTGTGTCAAAAAATCGTATTGGTGGTGCCAAGGGTAAATTTTGAAGTCCTTCCCCCACCTCCCCCTATAGCACACCACGTGGCGGCGGTTGTATAACAATTGCCCTACCTCCTGGACTGGTGCGGCCTTCGATAATATAACTCAGGAACAGTGGACGGCAGGACAATCAGATCAATCATTGCATCCGATTGATCATATGAGAAGGAAAATCAAGCCACTAACCTTAACCTCCCTAAACAAACAAACCAAGACACACAAAGAGCCTAAAAATTAATAACCCAGACACAGAAAAAAAAAACCAACACACATGGCACTAGATAGGACTATATATAAGTATAGATATAAGGCCAACACTGCACATGCACTTCCTCACAACACCAGCATGTAACAGATACACTCTACATTAGTATAAGTTTAGTATTAAAAATAGGATAAATTAATATAATCAGTTAATCTTAAGGTACACCATAACATATAAATCACTAAATTAATGTCACACACAGTAACAAAAATAAACAATAAGCGTGTATGGACTCTAAAATTTTTCATAGAAATTAAGTAGTAAAAAAAGGTACGGAACTCGAGTCCGTAGATATGTTAATAATAATATTTAAAAAAAAACCTCCCTAAACTGCACCTCTCCCAATTCGGCAAGCCTGGAGACGTCTGGCAGCGGTCGTCGAGGTTCGATTGGTTGCACACAGTGGTTTAAATAGTCTTTTTGTCACATACAAATGGCGGTTAAAATTATTAAAAAATTAGCACATGGATATGGCTGTGGAGCGGGTCGGTCATGCGCGCGCGATCGGGTAGGCGATATTTTTCTTAATAAAATATTGGGGCGGTGGTGCAATTTTGTCCCTCCAATGTCATTACGTGACGACATAACATCGTTGGCCAATGAGCCTCCATAGAAGGGCACAGATCGGAAGATGTCGCCGTGACTGACTTCATTCCGATCATATAATCAAAGAAATTAACCAATCGAAATAATTGGTCTAAACACGTATTCTACTAAATCAACAATATCTTCTCAATATCGTCGCAGCGGAATAATAGTAAAAAAATTGATACTACCATTAGCAGAAATGAATATTGAAAAGCTACGAAAATTTTAAACATCTACTTAGAGAGTTTTCTTTTATAAATATTAATAAAGCTAAAGACTGGCGTATCACGCAATTAACAGAATACCGAAATCAGGCAAACCTACGATTGAGACGATAGTGTCCGGCTATTTCGATGAGATAGTGATAGCAAATTAGTCTCCCGGTGTTGCAAACAACATTGACGATGGTAAATAATTTCCATAAGGTTCGTCTGCCTATTTTTCATCTTCTGCAATAAAAAACCCATAAAAATCTATACAAATGATACTCAAACTATGTCTTTGGAGCAAATCATCAACTGTCAGAAGTTGTGATGTAAATAGTGTTGACATCTTAAATTTATGGCAGCTAATATATATTTATAGACGTTATGAAGCTACAGTTATTAGTAGTTATTATTAGTAATAACTACTAATAATAACTACTAACTACTAACTAACTAACTTTCCATGATCAAATTGATCGTGTACTAGCAGAAGGTGATGTTAGGAGCCTTAAGAACAGACGAGCGTGCATGACAAGAGTTATGAATGTCAAAGAAGCAAGTGAGGTGTGTAAGAATAAGCTTAAATGGCGCTCTGTTGTTCGTGCCTACCCCGCAAGGGAACTGGCGTCAAGTTATGTATGTATGTATGTATGTATTATTAGTAATAAATAGTATAGTAATGTCATAATTTAATAGATTACTCGTATGTTAGGTATCACGAAACAATGGCTATTTTACAAGGATTAGTTAGTGAATACGATACTGTCATATTTACTAAACGTTCTGGTGACATTTGTAACAGGTGTTAACAAGTTGCTGGACATTTTAGCTTGCGAACATTTATTTGACGGTACTTTCAAGTACTTTATAGTATTTAAGCTTGAGGCGAGGCAGTTACAGTCGTTCTATCATTCTCCAGGCGCCACGATCTTCAGTTAACTCAATGAATGTTACATTTGAGTTATATTTAAATGTTTATGAAATTGATTACGTATGTTTAAATGTATATAATTTTGAGATGATATAAACCACAGATAATACACTATATATAAAATAGATGAGCCTTTCTGGAATAAAATATCGTTTACCCTATCCGATAGATGGCGCTATAATCGATAATTCTATAAATTCCACTAGATGATACTAATAAGTTATACATACATACATACATAACTTCACGCCAGTTCCCTTGCGGGGTAGGCACGAACAACAGAGTGCCCTTTAGGCTTATTCTTACACACCTCACTTGCCTCTTTAATAAGTTATAACTTGTTCTAAATTAGAATAAAAGGAAAGAAAGAATAAAATTAGTATAAAAAACATATATAACACTATAAGAAATGCCAAAAGTAAATAATGGTTCACATACAACTTCATGTAAAAGTGTGCGAGATTCACCAAATATGTTCATAACTTGTGGTTGCATTTATGCTCTTAAGATCTCGTCGGCGCGATGTATTTATTCAACGATATTGCACAGCGCCATCTTAAGAGAGGCTAAGTGGACTAAATAGAAACTAATTATAATTTTTGATGTACCTGGACCACTTGATGGCGCTAGTTTACGTACATTTTTTTATTTTTCGATTATGTCGGGGAGATCCACTGGGATGGGGTATATATATATGACTATAAGGGAAAGTTAGAAAGAGAGTGTCGGGGTGAAGGTAAGGAAAGGAATGCTCCGGTGGTTCGGGCATGTGGAAAGAATGCATGATGAAAGAATGACTAAACAGATATACAATGCAAAAGTGGATGGATGCAGAAGTCGTGGAAGGCCACAACACACCTTCCATGATCAAATTGATCATGTACTAGCAGAAGGTGATGTCAGGAGCCTTAAGAACAGACGAGCGTGCATGACAGGAGTTATGAATGTCAAAGAAGCAAGTGAAGTGTGTAAGAATAAGCCTAAATAGCGCTCTGTGGTTCGTGCCTACCCCGCAAAGGAACTGGCGTGAAGTTATGTATGTATGTACTATTAGGGATACAAGATTGATAGTAAATTTGTGTTGGAATTATTTTAACCGTGGCAATGGTGTGTAGTGCCTTCGTACGAGTAATTATACGGTTGCGCTCCACTTACATCGACGCACCGCTGTTGGCAAATTTGTAGGTTTATAGAGATAAAGCAATCTTGCAACTAATCGCAATACTTTTACAAAGAAAATTTGTATGAAAGTTTTTTTTCCTATGGACATTTGCTACACCAAAGGTGCTACAAATGCGCTGCTGCTCTCTTAAGGGAGACTGGAACCTGATCACTAATGCCGGAACACAACTCGAGGTTGTTATGGTGACATACTCTAGGTCAGGGGTGGTAGTCATCCAGTCTGGCAAATGCCCTACCACCTGGCTGTGGGTTGTTTTGTCGCCTCTTACGACAGGCCGCCCGGCCGCAGGAAATTGTATTCTTTCTCCGTTCCTGCACGGATATAAGTGATGTAGTATGTCTAGCATATTTTATATCTTTATAGACTATATAGACTATTGTTTTATTCTGAAATCAATGCACAAAAATGTCATTGAAAGAGATCATCGCACTTTAATTAATAATTTGCATACGTAGTTTTCAATATCTAAACTATAATAAATCGGAAGATCAACGTTGGTCTAACACAGTGGTCGGCAAAGTGCGGCTCCAGAGCCGCATGTGGCTCTTTGGCTCCTTGAGTGCGGCTCTGGCACAAATATCCACGGAAGGCGCAATAATAAATCTTATTGATGAGAACTTGGAATCATGCCTAAAATTAAAAGCAACAACATACAAACCTGACTTACTCAAACTTTCCAACGAGATGCAAGCACGTTGTTCGCATTAATTAATATTTATTAAGTATGAAATTTACTTTTATTTAGTGTACTACTTATTTAGTGTAATAAAAATTTACTAAACAAGCAGATTTGGCTCCCAATTTTTTTAAAAATTATTGTAATGTTCATATTTGGCTCTTTGGCTAATAAGTTTGCCAACCACTGGTCTAACAGATCGACATTTTTGCTGAGCTTGATCCATTTTTTAGGATATAATATGTATATCTTCTGATACTTCGTGGTTGTTTTCTCTTTTTTTATTGTACATACACATATACATACATAACTTCACGCCAGTTCTCTTGCGGGGTAGGCACGAACAACAGAGCGCCATTTAGGTTTATTCTTACACACCTCACTTGCTTCTTTGACATTCATAACTCTTGTCATGCACGCTCCTCTGTTCTTAAGGCTCCTGACATCACCTTCTGTTAGTACACGATCAATTTGATCATGGAAGGTGTGTCGTGGCCATCCACGACTTTTGCACCCATCCACATTTGCATTGTATATCTGTTTAGTCATTCTTTCCACATGCCCGAACCACCGGAGCATTCCTTTCCTTATCTTCACCCTGACACTCTTTTTTTATTGTCCTTTATTTATTACTTTAAATATGTTTGTTCCACTTGTATATGTCCTAAAACTTAACCTGTTTTCTTTCTTTTTCTTCTAAATCTGTAAATGGTTCAAGTTTGTGCAATGCGTTTAAAAATGTTTAAAAAAATCATGGGCGTTAATTCCGACCAGGAGATTTCGATTTTTTTTTTATTGCAGGAGTTCAGCAGACAGGCAGACGGCCCACTTGATGGAAAGCGGTTACCATCGCCTATGGACATTTGCAACACGAAAAGTGCTACAAATGCGCTGCTGCTCTCTTAAGGGAGACTGGAACCTGGTCATTAATGCCGGAACACAACTCAAGGTTGTTATGGCGGCATACTCTAGACCGGCCGCAGGAAATTGTATTCTTTCTCCGTTCCTGCACGGATAAAAGTAGTACTTACAGTTTAATATAAGAACGACTAAACGTTCGTCTGTGCACATCCAAATACCTTACAACTCTTTGCGGAAGGAATTCATAGAGTTGTTTGGACTACTTGCCCGAGTTTCCCGCTTCTGTACTTACACCTGATTAATCCTGTTTGCAATGAAATTTTTCAAGGAAACCGGTTCTCAGTAATGTCCTTATTCGACTTCCAGAATCGAAACGAATTTGTAATGCATATCGAATGCTGTAACCTGAGTTTATTCCTGGGAAATGACTGATTAGGTTTCCCGGTATAATAATAGATGTATTTCTCTTATTGAATACTGGCTGTGCCCGCGATATCGTCCGCGTGGAATTTGCTTACAAAACCTTCCGATTTTGAAACATTCTTCATTTTTCCTCCGCTCCTATTGATCTTAGCGTGATGATATATAGCCTATAGCCTTCCTCGATAAATGGGCTATCCAACACTGAAAGAATTTTTCAAATCAGACAAGTAGTTCCTGAGATTAGCGCGTTCAATCAAACAATATTAGTATATTTGGCTACAACACTAATACTTACATTTTAAATATCACGATATCTTTTGAATGAAACCTGCGAATTGAATAGTTCAAAAAGTTCTAGAAAGGTATTGAATTCGTTATCAATATGGAGTAATTTATTTTCATAAGGATTAATACTAAGATACAAAATAAAGAGTTTTTGAAGCGACGGCATTTTCATAATTTAAAAAACAAAAGAAAACACTTATTGTGAGATAACTACAATAGTTAGACATATGGTTACGCGATATTTTTTGTAGACAATTATATGTTCTGCAAAGTGGTAGTACATCGTTTTGTTCTATAATCAATAGTTTTCGCAGCGCACGCCGTGTAAGGATTTTACATTATTGGACTTTTAATAAGGATCCTTATTTTTTTTTTAAATATAATATAGCCTTCCTCGATAAATGTAATATTCAACACTGAATGAATTTTTCAACTCGGACCAGCGGTTCCTGAGATTAGCGCGTTTAAACAAACAAACAAACAAACTCTTCAGCTTTATAATATTAGTATAGGTATTGAATATGTAAAACATTTTTTTGTTGACTTCATAAGTGATAATGTACGTAGCAGTAGTCGTAAAATGAGGGACACTGAAGATAATTTAAACTACGTTTTAACGGTTTTAAACGCGGCATTTTATTTGATTTTTGTTTCATGATTACGGAAGACTGATACTGAAGTTGGACGAAACGTCGAAATAAATTTTGTATTTTCCACCGTGACTTCACTTTCTGGTCCCAGACGGAAGAACAGCACTAGTCCTTGTTGGCTAGCATTATCCTGAGACTGGCTCCAATTTCGGACTTATTTTCTTTCTATTGCATTTCTACTTCTATTTATATTAACTTAATCGCAAAATCTCAGTAAAATATAACACTGAAGTTGACTGACTGACTCACAAAGATCATGAGCGTCACGTACGTGTAGGTATAAAAAATCTATAATAGGTAAAATTATAGAATTGCTGATACAAAATGCTGTCCAGTTATAAACTTAATCGCGAAATCTCATTAAAACATAACACTGAAGTTGACTGACTGACTCACAAAGATCATGAGCGTCACGTACGTGTAGGTATAAAAAATCTATAATAGGTAAAATTATAGAATTGCTGATACAAAATGCTGTCCAGGTATAAACTTAATCGCGAAATCTCATTAAAACATAACACTGAAGTTGACTGACTGACTCACAAAGATCATGAGCGTCACGTACGTGTAGGTATAAAAAATCTATAATAGGTAAAATTATAGAATTGCTGATACAAAATGCTGTCCAGTTATAAACTTAATCGCGAAATCTCATTAAAACATAACACTGAAGTTGACTGACTGACTCACAAAGATCATGAGCGTCACGTACGTGTAGGTATAAAAAATCTATAATAAGTAAAATTATAGAATTGCTGATACAAAATGCTGTCCAGGTATAAACTTAATCGCGAAATCTCATTAAAACATAACACTGAAGTTGACTGACTGACTCACAAAGATCATGAGCGTCACGTACGTGTAGGTATAAAAAATCTATAATAGGTAAAATTATAGAATTGCTGATACAAAATACTGTCTAGTTATAAACTTAATCGCGAAATCTCATTAAAACAACACTGAAGTTGACTGACTGACTCACAAAGATCATGAGCGTCACGTACGTGTAGGTATAAAAAATCTATAATAGGTAAGATTATAGAATTGCTGATACGAAATGCTGTCCAGTTATAAACTTAATCGCGAAATCTCATTAAAACAACACTGAAGTTGACTGACTGACTCACAAAGATCATAAGCGTCACGTACGTGTAGGTATAAAAAATCTATAATAGGTGAAAATTATAGAATTTCTGATACAAAATGCTGTCCAGTTACATATATTGGACACACACTATATGGTAACATTGCAGTGATTTCCAATAAAGGGGTTGATAATAAAAGCCGTATGAAATGACCGCAATTTGAATGAAATCGCATTTTGCTTATAACCGGCCGCAGTAATGAGGCGATAATCGAATTGCGGGTTTCGACGCCACTGCTCACTGCTGAATACGAATGCTAGACATATTTAAATGATTAAACACTAGAGTTGATTCACAGTTTTGCTCGAATCAAGATAGATAGATAGATAACACTTTATTGTACAGCATTACAGAAAACACAGAAAACCTTATAGCCTAAAAATATTCTAAATGTGCACAATGGGCGGTCTTATCACTAAGAAGCGATCTCTTCCAGACAACCCGTTTTATCCGTGCAGGAACGGAGAAAGAATACAATTTCCTGCGGCCTGGCGGCCTGTCGTAAGAGGTGACAAAACAACCCACAGCCAGATGGTAGGGTATTTGCTCGACTGGATGGCGACCACCCCTGGTCTAGAGTATGCCGCCATAACAACCTTGTGTTATGTTCCGGCATTAGTGACCAGGTTCCAGTCGCCCTTAAGAGAGCAGCAGCGCATTTGTAGCACCTTTGGTGTAGCAAATGTCCGCAGGCGATGGTAACCGCTTCCCATCAAGTGGGCCGTCTGCCTGTCTGCTGAACTCAGGCAATAAAAAAAAACCTGTGGTATATCTTGAGATATATGTTTCCCGGAATAAAAACTATAGCAATCATTCGTCGGAGCTTCTGGAACGTCTTTACCGAACTTTCTTATTAAATATCAAGGATTAAGTTTACAAGTGATTGTATTGAGTTGAGTTCCACTTATCCCGAAATAATAATACAATCATTTTTTTAAAATGCAGGAGTTCAGCAGACAGGCAGACGGCCCACTGGATCGAAAGAGGTTACCATCGCCTATTTGCAACACCAAAGGTGCTACAAATGCGCTGCTGCTCTCTTAAGTGAGTCTGGACCCTGGTCACTAATGCCGGAACACAACTCAAAGTTGTTATGGCGGCATGCTCTAGATCAGGAGTGGTAGCCATCCAGTCGGGCAAATGCCCTACCACCTGGCTGTGGGTTGTTTAGTCGCCTCTTACGACAGGCCACCCGGCTGCAGGAAATTGTATTCTTTCTCCGTTCCTGCACGGATAGATGAGTTATCATTATACGTAAATCCTTTACAGTTGATGCAGTGTGCCTGTGGAATGCGCTACCTGTGAAAATCAGGTGTGCCCAGTCTCTTCAGGCGCTCAACGGACTCGTGAAAGATTATTACCTCAGGCTCTAAAGTCAATCATAACATCTTCATCTTTCCCATATTTACGTAATGCTATACATCTTTCAAGACCACGGGCCATAAAAATGGCCCGAACATTTGAAGGGCTTGCGTGGGGCCATAGGAAGGCTAACACGTAGAAGCCCTTTGACAAATTTGATGTAAATGTGGCTTGACACTGACCGGCGATTATCCCTGTCTACACCATATAGTAATGCACCCAAGGACAAGCCCCAGCAAATGTAGGACTATTATGGGAAATGAGAACAAAAAGTACCGGATTATTGGGGTGAACTGCTAGTGGTACTAGGGGTCTGGGAATATAGGGACTATGGCGTCTGCCCGTCGCAATGTTCGGGGAACATGGAAAAAAATGGGCAGACGGTGACTCGCCACTCCCTGCATGGGCCCCTAAAAATGCCATAGAAGACAAGGGCAACATGGGTGTGAGTGGCTAAGGGGTGTAGAGAGGTGGGCTGCAGTTTCATCGAAGCTATTTCTGACGTGATGTTATTTATCACTCCCACTCATGGAGCTTTAGTCTTAGCTCTAGCGATCTCCACTCCGTGCCGGCCAGCTAAGGCAAGCACGGAGGCGGGGGCCTTAACTTGGCCCCCGGAGTCAGGTACTAGGTGTCGCTACTCACCTAAGGCTTCGCCACAAAGCCCCCTTGCTGCTTGGGTTCGTTATTAATATGATTATTAATTATGTATATATCAATATATATATATATATATATATATATATATATATATATATATATATATATATATATATATATATATATACTTTTTTATTATAGTAGTAGTTATATTGCAAACCCACATGTTACATATTTTTTTCTAATCCATCCTAAGGTTGTCTGGAAGAAATTGCTTTTAGAAAGAAAGAAAGAAAATAATGTTTATTTAGAGTTATTTAAAATTATTAAAGTATACATAAGCAGTTTAATAAAAGCCAAAACTTAACTAAACAGGCCCTAACTCAGCAAATGCTGGTTGATCACAACCAACGCTGGTCTTCCGTTAGTGCCAGGCAGTGACGTCACCTTCACAGAAGAAAAAATAATAAAATAACTAGGGAACATTTAATATTATTTATAATTAGAACACCATGAAACAAAGAATAGACATATTTTGAATAATTTAATATAAGTGCATAATGTTATGTAATAATTATTGAAATTTGAAAATAATGATTTTAGTGATAAGACCGCCAATTCCTTCTGTACTTGAACTTCTTGAATTGTTTCTTAATGTTAAGCAATAAAGTATATTCTATTCCATTCCATTCTATTCTATTCTATAAATCATCTTTTCTGCAGGATATTCGTTTAATGTATAATTATGTTTTTTCTTTAATATCTTACACTAATATATAAAGCTAAAGAGTTTGTTTGCTTGAACGCGCTAATCTCAGAAACTACTGGTTTCATTTGAAAAATTCTTTCATTGTTAGATAGCCCATTTATCGAGGAAGGCTATAGGCTATGTATCATCACGCTAAGATCAATAGGAGCGGAGCACCAATGAAGAATGTTTCAAAATCGGGGGGTTTTTTTTACTTACTTTTATTTAACTATTCCACGCGGACGAAGTCGCTAGCAGAAGCTAGTTTCTTAATATGAAGTTTATAATAAATACAATACACATAGAAAAATTACCAGAGTTCGTAACTTGCAATATACGTATTTTCTATCATGCCATAACAGGGCCCATCCATCAAGCAACCCGGATTAATATATTATATTGTAATAACTGGCGTAAATACTACACGGGCAGATAACAGTGGGCCGGCCATAAATACAGGCTTCTGGCGTTGAGCCAGCCCGGGATGCTAGACACGGTTGATAAACCTTAAGCCGCGTGAATGGGCCGCGCGGAAATCATGCTTTTATGTCTTGCTGAACCTGCCTAGCCTGATGTACTGTGGCTAATCGCTGAGAACCTGTGCATCAAGAAGAGAGATATAGGAAACTAATACGTGAAAAAGATGATGTCAAAACCAATGAATGAATGAATATACTTTATTGTAATAAAACTACGTTTTAACGGTTTTAAGCGCGGTAATTTTATTTGATTTTGGCATGGTTGGCAAGTACCACCTGTTTGGGATCCAATCATCAAAACTATTAAGACCCAAACCCAGCAAAAACCAGCTGTCAGACCTCAAGACACTGTGAGCTCTTTCTGCGTACAACGGAACACAAACCAACTTGACTGAAAATTACTTTTATTTTTCCTTCCACCCATTTTAATATTATATAAAATTATTAGAGCTAGGCATGTTTGCTGAAGAGTTTCTTGCGCTACTTCTTCTCTTCAATCCATAACATGTTGCGAAGCGGTAGTAAATTAGATTAGGCTCCCATAGAGTAAATAATAACCATAAACAAAATTAAAATTAACAAGTTGGCGGTAGGCTAAATAAAACTTTAACAATACTCGTTGGCACTTGACATCTTTGTCTTCCGTGATCACGGCCACTGAAAAGTGGCCGAAACGTCGGAAAAACCAAAATCATATAAAATTACCGCGCTTAAAACCGTTAAAATGTAGTTTTATTATGTATACAAGTCGCGAAAACTTAAGAAAATATTATACTTTATTGTGTTTTTAACAGAAATAATATTTTACAATACAATAGACGGTCTTATCGCTATTAGCGATATCTTCCAGACAACCTTTGGCTGGACAAGAAACTTAATAAGAACAGAGGTATTTTGCATTATTCTCACTACCGAATCAGTATCTTATAAATATATACATACATGATATAATATACATACATTAATAAAATATTAGGTTGGGGAAAAAGTTTCTTCGCATTTTATATAAAAATTGAAAAGGTTTTTTTATAAAGTTTATTTACATTTGACTAAAGTCCGTTCTTGGTGCCATATTGTCCCATACCTTTTTGCATCTTGTGCAGGAACGTAGAAAGAATACAATTTCTTCTGCGGCCAAGTGGCGGCCTCTCGTAAGTTAGGCGACACTGCCTAACAACCCACAGCCAGGTGAAAGAAGGTGCATTTCAGCCTATACGACTGGATGGCTTACCACCCCTGGTCTAACTCTCGTATGTTTGCCATAACAACCTTGTGTTGTGTTCCGGCATTAGTGAAAAGGTTCCAGTCTCCTTCTTAAGAGAGTTCCGGCGCATTTGTAGCACCTTTGGTGTAATGCATCAGTGTTCCACTACAGTTCAGAATCGATGGTCCTGCCTGCTAACAGCTCATCGAGTGGGCCGTCTACCAGTCTGTTGAACTCCTGCAATCTGTGAAGCCTGACCGGCCTTTAAAAAAAATCCTAGACTATGTAAGCTAATAAACCTTTATAGTGATATTCCTGATTTACATGCGAATTCATATTACAAATTTCGTCGAATTATTGCATGCCGATCTTGCGCCACTTTTTCAAAAATGGCATCAATTTTGTCCGTAACAGGGCGACCAGGGCGACGTGCATCTTTGATATTAAAATTTCCGGATTGAAAACGCTTAAACCAAATTTGCGCTACTCTCACAGATACTGCATTAGGTCCATAAACATCACAAATTTTTTTCGCGGCTTGCGTTGCATTTTTACCTTTTTTGTAGTAAAATTTTGAAATGTATCGAATTTCTTCATTAGATTCACTCATTTTAACAATAAGAGAAACAAATGAAAATCACACATTTTCCTAATTTGAATTTGGAATTGTCTTCTTTAAAATTAAAACTTTTTAATGATACCAAAACCAGCCAGATACAAATGGTATAGCCAAAGAGATCTTATTACAAGTTCATACATACTATATGCGAAAAGATTTTCTCCCCAACCTATTATAAAAATTATACTAATATGATATATGTAAATAAAATATTATAAAATACACTTACGGGTTGTCTGGAAGAGATCGCTTCTTAGCGATAAGACCACCCATTGTGCACATTTAGAATTTGGAATTGTCTTCTTTAATAATTAAAACTTTTTAATGATACCAAAACCAGCCAGATACAAATGGCTATAGCAGGGAAAGAGATCGCTGATATAGAAAGTTCAGTACATTTTTAGGTAAACTTCTAGGTGCTAAAAATTATACTAATATGATATATGTAAATAAAATATTATAAAATACACTTACGGGTTGTCTGGAAGAAATCGCTTCTTAGAGATAAGACCGCTCATTGTGCACATTTAGAATATTTTTAGGCTATAAGTTTTTCTGACCGCGTTCGTAATACCGATGTAAGATAAAGAGTTGGTCTGAAAGAGTCTCTATCTGAAGGTAAGGAAAGGAATGCTCCGGTCTCTCGGGCATCTGGAAAGAATGCATAAATAAATATGACTAAACTAGATAAACAATGCACAATAACTGCTGCAGAAGTCGTGGAAGGCCACGACACACCTTCCATAATCAAATTGATCGTGTACAAGCGGAGGGTGATGTCAGGAGCCTTAAGAACAGACGAGTGTGCATGACAAGAGTTATGAATGTCAAAGAAGCAAGTGAGGTGTGCAAGAATGGGCCTAAATGGCGCTGCTATTTATTATTGCATAAATGTAGTTGTATACAGCTGTTATTCCTAGAAATACATGGTTCAGTACATTTTACCAGTTTCAACGGTGTGCAAGTAAGCAGGATATTAAAAATCGTCATTATTTAAATAGTTAGTTCCTATTTATTTTATTAAGTACCTTTTATGTAACTTGGATAATATTTATTACCTTTATTTATTAACTATATAGATTTTTTTTTTTGATTGCAGGATAATAATAGCAGTAATCGGCAGACAGCACACTTGATGTATATCGGTTTCTATAACTAAGTTACATTTGTGTTCTACTTAATGTACATACAACTACTCTGCTGCTCTCTCCCAAGGACACCAATACCATAGTAAATAATGCCGAAACTACAACAATCCGAAATTTACTTTACCATGCATACTCTAACCCGGAACCTCTGCGTATATTGAGGTACGTCGAGCAAATACCCGTACAACCACGGAAAAAGTCGATTATTAATTATCTGTAATCTGATTATGTCAATTATTAATGTCAAATACATAAGAAGACACAATTTCACGGTGAATTGCGGGGTAGGGAGCGTTAGAGTGCACATCTAGGCTTATTCTAACACACCTCACTGGCCTCTAAAGTATGCCGCTACGCCATACACGCTCGTGAGTTATTCTGGCATCCTGCATCACGTTCTGGAAGTCCACCTGAATTCGAGACGGGCCGACAGTCGAGATTGCGAGCACTTCTGCAGCCATCCATCTTTGCATCAGGTAGGACTGTTTAGACATTGTTTCATCATACCGAAGCCAAGAAAGAACCACCCTAGCATTCCTGAAAGAACCTTAATATTAACAATAGTTAAGGAAAGGAACTCTTTCTTACTTCGGGCATGTGGAACGCGGTAATGCATGATGAAAGAAAGATTTTGCAGATTGCTACAATTCGAAATAGTGTACTCTGATTTCATGAAGTCTATTGTAAACCCAAGACTCGCATCCGTTTACATGGCTCAATTCATCGTGTACTCCCGGAATTGATTCTTATGACCCTATAAGAACAGACGAGTTATCCCTGATAAGAGCACATGAAAATACAAACTCATTCAAATGAGGTACGATAAAATGGGCCTAATGGCGCTTGCATTCGTTCGTGGTTACTTCGCTTTCAAACTGGCGTGAATTTATTTTCTATGTATTAAATGTAATCCTCTATGTCAGTCATATTTAATGTGTAATTTAAATATTATTATTAATTATGTATTGATATTATGTTTCAAATTTGTCATTTAGGAATTCGTTTGTGGATTAATATGATTTGTCTATTAATAATTAAATACACTCTTGTTTTAAATATATTTAATGCTATTGTTTTTAACGGGGTAGTTTATTGAACATCGTGAGAGCCATTTCGTAAACACTCTTATCCAACACTGCTTATTTGACATTCATAACTCACAGTCATTTGACGCTCTTTTTCTCAAATTTTCATGTCGTGGCAGTTTTATTTTAAATAGATGGGGGTTTATTTTAACGAACAGTGCAATCTCGTATATATATATATATATTTTGAGATCCTACATATCCATGTAGCAGTCCAGTGCTGGACAAGACAAGTAAAGACGAGCGCCAAACACCCGGGTCTATCTTGTTTCCTACAGCAGCGCCTGCCGGCGACCTTGCATAGGTCGTCGGCCCATCGGGCTAGAAGGCGTCCGACACTACGTTTACCGAGACGCGGTCTCCACTCCAGGACTCGTTTGCTCCATCGGCCATCGGTCCTGCGGCAGATGTGACCGGCCCACTGCCACTTCAACTTGCTAATTTTGCGAGCTATGTCGGTTACCTTGGTTCTCTTACGGATATCCTCATTTCTAATTTTATCCATAAGAGAAACACCCAACATAGCTCGCTCCATAGCCCGTTGAGCGACTTGGAACTTGTGGACCAATCCTGCCGTAAGTGTTCATGTCTCGGTCCCGTGGTCGGGACGGGGCGGACGCACTGCTCGAAGACTTTTGTCTTCAAGCATTGCGGAATGCTATATATATATATATATACATATATATATATATATATATATATATACAAAATGTATGTATACGTTTATAAATATATATATGTATATAGCCCCGTCCGGGCAACAGCAATATTAACAGGCAGCGCGTAACGATTGCAGCTTTTGCATGTTTCTATCATTCTATAACTACGTTTTATATTTTCTACTTATGTATGTACCTAAAGTATAAATAAAACCAATATTATGTACTTTTTAACCGACTTCAAAAAAAGGAGGAGGCTTTCAATTCGTCGGGATCTTTTTTTTATGTATGTTCACCGATTACTCCGAGATTTATGATCCGATTTACATGATTCTTTTCATTTGGTCCCCTAAAATTTGACATAGTTTGGTCCAGTAGTTTTCATTTTATGAACATTTTTTATGAAAAATTTTCCATTCCGTTTTACGTGATTCTGTTTAGTTTGATGCGGAATAGTTGCCATTTGATACCTTAAAAATTTAACATAGTTTGGCCCAGTAGTTTTCATTTTACGATCATTTTTTTGTTCCTGTTTCTAGGTCCCACCTATATTTTTCAAGGAGCGCGTTACCTTTCGGTGGGGTGCATGGTATCAATAGTTATAAATATTTTATGAACAGATATGAGTAGAAGGGTTATTTTGATAATATCCTGAAAAGCACCCCACGCTTTTTTTACAATAAAATCATTTTTTCTTACACTATTTTTAATTTAAATTTATTTTCTATTTTTTAGTTGGATTTTATATAGAAGCGTATTTTTTCAGTTCTTTTTTAAACTGTTATTTATTTTTTATTTTTTAGTGATTATTTAGTGATTTAATTCCCTTCTCCGTAGAAACTTTGAAAAAAGAATTAAATACACTCTTATGATAAAATGGAACGTTATGTAAAAATGAGCTTTTTTTAAAAAGGTTTTTAAATACAAGCTTTTGACATCCTGCATATCATGTAGCAGCAGAGTGCTAACCAAGACAAGTAAAACGAGCCCAAACACGACGGGTCTATCCTGTTTAGTACAGGAGTTCCCATGGCCACCTTCCGACTCCATCATCAGATCAGCTCCATGGTACCATATTATTGCATTGTCACGGCGATATACACATACGTGCAAAATTTCAGCTCAATCGGAAACCGGGAAATCGATCAAATTTAACTTGAAAGATTCCGTTACATACTAACATACGTATGAAGCTAATAAAAAGCGTATAATAGTACATTATGGTACTAGTGTGTAACATTGGTGATTACCGCCGAGGCGCCATTGAGACTCGAGCCGTAGGCGAGGGTCTTAAGAGAGCCGTTACGGTAATCATCAATACACACGTGTATCATACGACGTTTTTCAACACACTTGTGAATAAAATAACAACAAAAACTCATTTTATTTAGTAGATAAAAAAAAGTTATATATGAGTGAAAGTTTTATTTATTAAACACGTACGAGTTAAAATTATCTATTTAAATAAGAAGTTGCATGAAATGAGCAAGCAATAGGAACATTAATTTATTTGTTCTATAGAACACGATCTTTTTTTTTGAATAAAAACTTTTTTAAGAACAAAGCAACTCAACCAATAAAACTTAAAAAAAAATCTATAACTCACTAGTGAGTTATAATGTTTTTTACTCACAGTTTGATAATGGGTGTCATTCTGTGCTTAATTGCGGTGACCATAGAGCCACTTTATGAGCAAGTGTGTTGAAAAAAGATTTAACATGCACGATAGCCTTAGGAATCGCACGCTAGCTCATTAGTACAATTGTTCAAAGAAAGTTTATAGAGAATGAAGTCTAATAGAATTGAAATTCAATTATTTCACTTCATTACGCTGTGAAATCTATTTCTTGAGCATTGAACATTTTAAAATTTAATTCAGTGCTCGTTTGCAATATTTAAAAAAAAAATTAGACCCTTCTTGTACTTAGTCCTTCGTGGAAGTATTACCCTCCAAACTTTTTTTTAATTTTGTTTTTATTGCAGGAGTTCAGCAGACAGGCAAACGGCCCACTTGATGGAAAGCGGTTACCATCGCCTATGGACATTTGCAACACCAAAGTTGCTACAAATGCGCTGCTGTTCTCTTATGGGAGCCTGGAACCTGGTCACTAATGCCGGACACACAACTCAAGGTTGCTATGGCGGCATACTCTAGACCAGGGGTGGTAGCTATCCAGACGGGCAAATTGCTCTACCCTAGGTTGTTTTGTCGCCTCTTACGACAGACCGCCCGGCCGCAGGAAATTGTATTCTTTCTCCGTTCCTGCACGGATAATAAATAATAAACTTGGCCAAAGTGGGAGTAGTGGTTTGCAAACTTGCTTGGAAATATACCTTTTAGATTTATAGAAGTAAATCTTATCATTTACTAATTATAATATCAGCCCGTAAATGTCCCACTGCTGGGCTCGGGCCTCCCATTATAGGGGAACGAACAGTATACCCGTCACGCTTCTCTAAGACGGCTTGGCGGGTTTGACACATCGGTTATCACGATGTTTTCCTTCATCGTTGTTAGCATTTTTTTTTTTTTTTATTGCAGGAGCTCAGCAGACAGGCAGACGGCCCACTTGATGGAAAGCGGTTACCATCGCCTGTTGACTTTTGCAACACCAAAGGTACTACAAATGCGCTGCTGTTCTCTTATGGGAGCCTGGAACCTGGTCACTAATGCCGGACACACAACTCAAGGTTGCTATGGCGGCATACTCTAGACCAGGGGTGGTAGCTATCCAGACGGGCAAATGCTCTCTACCCTAGGTTGTTTTGTCGCCTCTTACGACAGACCGCCCGGCCGCAGGAAATTGTATTCTTTCTCCGTTCCTGCACGGATAATAAATAATAAACTTGGCTAAGTGGGAGTAGTCGTTTCCAAACTTGCTTGGAAATATACCTTTTAGATTTATAGAAGTAAATCTTATCATTTACTAATTATAATATCAGCCCCTAAATGTCCCATTGCTGCGCTCGGGCCTCCCATTATAGGGGAGCGGACAGTATACCCGCCACGCTTGTTCAAGGCGGCTTAGCAGGTTTGACACATCGGTTATCACGATGCTTTCCTTCATCATTGTTAGCATGTGGTGATTGTAACAATATGCACGTTAGGTCAGAAAACTGAATAAGCGGTGCATGCGTTCCGACCAGGATCGAACCCGCGCCCTTTGGGTCCGGGACGCGTGCGCTAGCCATTACGCTACCACGACTCGTCATTACTGATTAAACAGTTTAAAGTGTCTTTCTTAATTATTATAGTATTTTGTTGTCGTTTGTAAGCTTATTTGTAAGTTCCATACTTAAGGCTTATTTTTTTTTGTAGATAATTCTTTTGTCCCGAATGAAACACTTCTCCCTTTCTTCTTTATTTGTTTTTACTTTTCACGCTGTTTGCCAAATGCTTAGAAATTAACAAATGTTCTAAACCTGTTTTAAGTTCAGTTTAATTTTTAAATGAAGTCTATACCAGCAGCAAGTACACGCTGCACACACAGTACACGCTGTACACACTGTACACGCTGTTTCCCAGAATTCGCAGCCAATTGATATATGACACGCGGACTTTAGTAGCTAGATAAAAACGCAAAATACATAGGTATCATTAACAAAGTACACGCTGTACACACTGTACACGCTGCTTCCCAGAATTCGCAGCCATTTGATATATGACACGCGGACTTTAGCAGCTAGATAAAAACGCAAAATACATAGGTATCATTAACAAAG
This sequence comes from Dendrolimus kikuchii, assembly GCA_019925095.2. NCBI lineage: Eukaryota > Metazoa > Arthropoda > Insecta > Lepidoptera > Lasiocampidae > Dendrolimus > Dendrolimus kikuchii. The sequence goes on along the minus strand of CM034394.1, from coordinate 596,333 downwards.
TACACGCTGTACACACAGTACACGCTGCTTCCCAGAATTCGCAGCCAATTGATACATGACACGTGGACTTTAGATACTATATAAAAACGCAAAATACATAGGTATCATTAACAAAGTACACGCTGTACACACTGTACACGCTGCTTCCCAGAATTCGCAGCCAATTGATATGTGACACGCGGGCTTTAGCTACTATATAAAAAAGCATAATACATAGGTATCATTAACAAAGTACACGCTGCACACACAGTACACGCTGTACACACTGTACACGCTGCTTCCCAGAATTCGCAGCCAATTGATACATAACACGCAGACTTTAGCTACTATATAAAAACGCAGAATACATAGGTATCATTAAAAATGAATTACACAATAACAATAAAATAAAACCAAATTGCTAGTCATCGAAGTCGTAAAAACCAAAAAAATCCCCTTACATTATAATTTGAATAATGAAGCCATACAAAACCGCAACCTGTCAGAATGGTTAAATTTATAAATCCCATGGGCTCCATCAAACCTGCTTTAGACCCATAAAATATGTCATAAAGAGAGCAAAATTGTGCTTGTTGTACTTTTAAGCATTGCTAATGTGCCGTCTTGGAGTTTTCACTAGGTTATCATTTAAAATCTATACTAATATTATAAAGCTGAAGAGTTTGTTTGTTTAAACGCGCTAATCTCAAGAACCGCTGGTCCAATTTGAAAAATTCTTTCAGTGTTGAATAGTACATTTATCGAAGAAGGCTATAGGCTATATTCTATATTTTTTTTAAATTAGGGATCCTTACTAAAAGTCCAATAATGTAACCCAAGGTGTAAAAAAATGACCCGATAAAATCCTTACACGACGTGCGCTGCGAAAACTATTGATTATAGAACAAAACAATGTACTACCACTTTGCAGAATATATAATTGTCTACAAAAAATATCGCGTAACCATATGTCTAACTATTGTAGTTATCTCACAATAAGTGTTTTCTTTTATTTTTATTTTTATTTGGTATTAATCCTTATCAAAATAAATTACTCCATATTGAAGATGAATTAAATACCTTTCTAGAACTTTTTGAATTATTCAATACGGACATTTCATTCAAAAGATATCGCGATATTTAAAATGTAAGTATTAGTGTTGTAGCCAAATATATTAATATTGTTTGATCGAACGCTTTTATCTCAGAAACTACTGGTCTGATATGAAAAAAAATTTTAGTGTTGGATAGCCCATTTATCGAGGAAGGCTATAGGTTATATATCATCACGCTAAGACCAATAGGAGCGGAGCGCCAATGAAGAATGTTTCAAAATCGGAGGCTTTTGAAAGCAAATTCCACGCGGACGACGTCGCGGGCACAGCTAGTAAAGTAACAACATTAATTGACACTTGACATCTTTGTCTTCCGTGATCACGGCTACTGAAATGCGGCCGCAAAGTCAAAATATAAATCTAATAAAATGCCACGCTTAAATCCGTTAAAACATAATCTCTCCAATAATCAGATTTGAATATATTGAGAGAATAAGAACATCTGAATTTGGTGGTCAATAAATATTTGATTGCGTAACATAGACCTCTGTGAGATGTGCTCCTCGATGTCAGTTAATATCAATTATGGGCCCCTGTTTGTAATAAGAGAATACCAATTATACCGGGATGCAATATTTTATCAAAATTAACGTTATCAAATTCATTGGCTATTTAATAAAGGCCCATTGTGGGCATTCCGTCCGGGTGCGTGATTTACGACCGCAGAGGTATTTCGGACTGGGGACTATTAGAAATAAATCCCGGATATTGTTCAGGGACTAATTAGTATTTATTTTCATATGTTTTTTTTATTGCACGAGTTCAGCAGACAGGCAGACGGCCCACTTGATGGAAAGCGGTTACCATCGCCTATGGACATTTGCAACACCAAAGGTGCTACAAATGCGCTGCTGCTCTCTTAAGTGAAACTGGAACCTGGTCACTAATGCCGGAACACAACTCAAAGTTGTTATGGCGACATACTTTACACCAGGGGTGGTAGCCATCCAGTCGGATAAATGCCCTACCACCTGGCTGTGGGTTATTTTGAAGTGAAACTTGTGATTTGAAAATCGATGAAACGAAAGCAACACTAAAAAGAGATACAGATATAAATCTATAGGACTGAGCCTGCGAGAGAATGAGATAGTATACATTATATTTAATAATTTAAACACTATTGTTCCGTCCTTGAATGCATGATGAAAGAATGACTAAACAGATATACAATGCAAAAGTGGATGGATGCAGAAGTCGTGGAAGGCCACGACACACCTTCCATGATCAAATTGATCGTGTACTAGCGGAGGGTGATGTCAGGAGCCTTAAGAACAGACGAGTGTGCATGACAAGAGTTATGAATGTCAAAGAAGCAAGTGAGGTGTGTAAGAATGGGCCTAAATGGCGCTCTGTTGTTCGTGCCTACCCCGCAAGGGAACTGGCGTGAAGTTATGTATGTATGTATGTATGTATGTATGTTCCGTCCTTGCCTAGTATAAAGTAGGTAAAACATCGCTCCATCAATTTTGCTGTCTACCCTCTTTTCTGTGTGAGGCGACGACTAACGCAGCAGGGTATAGGCAGCCATTTTGATCATGCGGAGTCAACGTTTGATAAAGAACACACTGCGCCGTGCGCTCACCTTTAACTATCAACCATTCTGAACTTCAACTAATTGTGATTACTGGCCGTGCCAAAAACTTTTACGATACTTAGACTTTGTTAAAAGTGTTAGCTCTAAGGTGGAATCTAGTGCCGCTGTGTAGTGCTGTTCCTGTGTGTAACCTGAACCGAGCCAGGCGAGGGCGGATCTCAAGGTTGGTGGAGCTTCTACTTTACTAGTGCAAGGGTTCCAGGTCATATCTCTCTCATACAGTCCATTTAAATCGCACCATATTAACCGTGGGCTATAAGCGCCCCACAACTATGCTCATATAGAAAGAGTTGGAAATGTTTTGAAGATTTTCGCAAATATTTCAAATTTCGTGTCTTAAAGCTTGAATAAATTATCTACGTATTAATACGTGAAGCAAAAACTTTGTACCCCTTTTTACGAAAATTGCGCGGACGGAGGAGTATGAAATTTCGCACACTTATAGTTTATATAGAGAAGGAGTGCAGGATGCTAATATTTTTTTTAATTATGCATAAAAAATACATCAAATCAATTAAAAAACATTACACACACTTACATGGTGTATTTGACACACACACGCATATATACTCTTTTGTTTATTGTTCAAGTCAAATTACAGTGTAGCCTTGGCGAAATCTGTGATTATAGAAGTATAGTCTTTGACAACAGAACCTTAATAATGTTCAAACTTATAATTTAAATTAATTATTATGGGCGAAATTCGACCACGGGCAACCACTAGTAACATCTCATTCGTGCAGGAACGGCGAAAGAATACAAGTTCCTGCGTTGGGGCGGCATGTCGTAAGATGCGACAAATCAACCCACAGCCAGGTGGTAAGGTATTTGCTCGACTGGAATGCGACCACCCCTGGTCTAGAATATGCCGCCATAACAACCTTGTGTTGTGTTCCGACATTAGTGACCAGGTTCCAGTCTCCTTTAAGAGGGCAGCAGCGCATTTGTAGCACCTTCGGTGTCGCAAAAGTCAATAGGCGATGGTAACCGCTTTCCATCAAGTGGGCCGTCTGCCTGTCTGCTGAACTCCTGCAATAATAAAAAAAATGCTAACAATTATTATCATTAACTAGTCTATTAACAGAAGGTAAATGACCATGTCTGGTTAAAATTTAGTTAAAGTGTATTCTACACCACATAATAGGTTGGGGAAAAAGTCTTTTCTCATATAGCATGTATGAACTTGTAATAAGATCTCTTTGGCTATACCATTTGTATCTGGCTGGTTTTGGTATCATTAAAAAGTTTTAATTTTAAAGAAGACAATTCCAAATTCAAATTAGGAAAATGTGTGATTTTCATTTGTTTTTCTTATTGTTAAAATGAGTGAATCTAATGAAGAAATTCGATACATTTCAAAATTTTACTACAAAAAAGGTAAAAATGCAACACAAGCCGCGAAAAAAACTTGTGATGTTTATGGACCTAATGCAGTATCTGTGAGAGTAGCGCAAATTTAGTTTAAGCGTTTTCAATCCGGAAATTTTAATATCAAAGATGCATGTCGCTCTGGTCGCCCTGTTACGGACAAAATTGATGCCATTTTTGAAAAAGTGGAGCAAGATCGTCATATTAGTAGTTACGGTGTAGCTGGAGAACTGGGGATTGACCACAAAACGGTTTTGGCGCATTTGAAAAAAGCTGGGTACACAAAAAAGCTCGATATTTGGGTGTCTCATGAGCTCACTGAAAGAAACCTAATGAACCGTGTACTTATTTGTGATTCTAATTACGACGTAATGAAACCGAACCATTTTTGAAGAAGCTGATAACTGGTGATGAAAAGTGGATCACGTACGACAAGAACGTGTGAAAAAGATCGTGGTCAAAGGCCGGTCAGGCTTCACAGACTGTGGCAAAACCCGGGTTAACTCACAACAAGGTGATGCTGTGTGTATGGTGGGATTGGAAGGGCATTATTCATTATGAGCTGTTACCGCCAGGCAGAACCATCGATTCTGAATTGTAGTGCAAACAACTGATGAGATTAAAGCAAAAAGTTGAAAGAAAGCGGCCGGAATTAGTCAACAGAAAGGGTGTGGTTTTTCACCATGATAACGCTAGACCTCACACATCATTAGCCACTCAGCAAAAATTACGGGAGTTTGGCTGGGAGGTGTTAATGCATCCGCCGTATAGTCCTGACCTTGCACCTTCAGATTTTCACCTGTTTCGGTTATGCAGAATTCCTTAATCAGTGTCAGGTTAACATCACGAGAGGACTACCAAAACCACTTGTCGCAGTTTTTTGATCAGAAGGGATCACGTCCCTACCTACAAGATGGCAAAAAGTTATCCAACAAAATGGCACTTACATACTTTAGTCAAATGTAAATAAACTTTATAAAAAAACCTTTTGAATTTTTATATAAAATGCGAAGAAACTTTTTCCCCAACCTAATATGTATTTGTTTTGTACACAGGTATAGATGAAAATACTTAGGCGTAATGTATTATCTTAAAGCGACCGCTTTATACATTTCACATATATTATTACATTACAAGCACAATATAAAAACTAAAAGTAAATAAAAAAGGGGAAAATATCTAGAGATAAAATATTGGTCCCAAACCACTGTCACTTATGGGAACGTTCCCGAAAGGCTGGCGGCGTTGCCGCGTTGTATCGCAACGCTTGATGTTTGAGCAAAATAGACGCCAGCCTTCTGGTTGTGTGTGACGCCTACTATATGTTTGGCGACGTCACGGTAGACCTTTAGAGCGTTAGGACCTCACGGACCCAGAGATTCACACAAAATCTTTTACGAGCTGCTTTATGGGCCCATTTGGTTTCAAGTTATGAATTAACCAACTGCGACAGGTTATTGCGGGGTCTTGTGCTTAATTAAACGCTGACAGGATTTACATTCCCATATATAAGCTCCCATTTATTACTGCCGGGATTCTAAATATTGCTATACATTGTTTAAATACTTATAATATCATCGTATATCTAATACCTACCTACGCTCTCGTATGGAAGCGGGAGTTGGGTATGGAAGAGAGAGCATGAAAGTAGAGTAAACGCGGTTGAGATGCGAGCACTGCGCAAAATCTGTGGAGTGACACTCGCGGACCGCGTTCGTAATACCGAAGTAAGAAAGAGAGTTGGTCTGAAAGAGAGTGTCGGGGTGAAGGTAAGGTAAGGAATGCTCCGGTGGTTCGGACATGTGGAAAGAATGACTAAACAGATATACAATGCAAAAGTGGATGGATGCAGAAGTCGTGGAAGGCCACCACACACCTTCCATGATCAAATTGATCGTGTACTAGCAGAAGGTGATGTCAGGAGCCTTAAGAACAGACGAGCGTGCATGACAAGAGCTATGAATGTCAAAGAAGCAAGTGAGGTGTGTAAGAATAAGCCTGAATGGCGCTCTGTTGTTCGTGCCTACCCCGCGAGGGAACTGGCGTGAAGTTATGTATGTATGTATGTATTTCTTTATAGTAAAATAACACATTCAATATTTTATAGGTTATGAAGTAAAATGGCATTTGTAGCCTTGGTTTTCAAATTGGACAAGTACATTAACAATCTGCCCGTAAAACTTCAAGTTAAAACTTTGTTGCGATTCGTTTTTCCACTTGTCCGTTGAAGTTTCACTTGTACTATGTGTCCCAGCACACATTTCGATTTTTCGCAGATTTACTGCAAATTATTAGGTACATTTTAATGAATGCATTTTTTATTTAAATATATTTTATTTTATCGACCAAAAAAAAACTGAATTCGATCCGGAACCAAAAAACGCATCCATAGTATACTCTAAAATTATGCCGCCTCTCACGTCTAGTCTAAATTTATACCGCTCCTCGACGCGGCCGTAACGCTTTTTCGTGACAGAAAAATCCCAAGACCACCCGTTTATATAGAAGTTTCACTTCAAAAACAGTCGAATTTCGAGCCTCCTCCTTATCAAGTCAGCTAAAAAAGGTGAAAACCTTAATAATAAGAATATTTAGTTTAATCTTATAATTCTAAAACAATAAACAAGACGTCCGGTAATCCGTGCAAATCCGACGCGAAGCGCAACGCCCTAATCTAGGCGTTAATTATAATTTCCGCACAAATCTGTCGTAAATTTTTCTTTTGGTTGGAACAGAGCTACTTAAAACGACAAAAAAGAATGTCAGCTTGATTTATAACTACATTATTTTTTTAAAGGAATTTTAATAAAAATGAAAGCTAAGCCCACGTAGGCACTGCGATATTTTCCTAACAATATTACCTTCTTAATACGGTCACAAGAAAAATGTTTTTGGAGCTCCTTAACATAAACGGAAAACCTCTTGTAGTTATTATATCCGTTCGTCTGTTTGTGTGACAGACAAGAAGGTTTTGTTACAAGTTGGGCCACCTGCATACCTATTGTTTCATACCGAAAAATAAATGCTGCGCACCTTGTGTATTGCCCTTCTCGCATTCGGAGTTCTTTTGTTTACTTCGTTTATGGCTGTAATTAGAGTCGAACTAATCCTCTATTTTATGGCCGCCATTAGTGTCGGATAATCCTTGTTTTTATTGCATTGCGTCGAAGCTTGCCAGATGTGCAGGTTGAAGCGGCCCCTTTGTCGGTATTGTACATTTTAGTATAAAACAATGCCTGAACGGAGGGGTGGGGCAGTCAAGCGACGACTACGGTACGATTAAGACGTGTGTAGTACTTTCGATTAGCGACATAGTGACGGACTTTGCGCGTGTTGAATTACATTGAATCGTGCAGTGTGAACTGGTTGCATCCAGTTTTATTTTGTACCTGTTTTATACATGTTTGTACAGTTCTAATAAACTATAGTAATTCCAACGGCATTTATTTTAATTCGAATCCTGTATCTCGTAATAGTATATATTAGGCCACTACACAAAATGGTGTAGTGAAAATGAATAAATTGAAAATGTTGAAGAACCTCAAAAATGCTTTCAAAGAAAATTGATTTGAATAAGAACCGTTGAGTAATTTTTTTGAGATATGAACGGAATTTTTGAAGATTTTATTTAACTTGCAACTAAAAATAATGTTACGAGCTACACAGGACTCGAATTAAAAATGCCGTTGGAATTACTATAGAATTTATTATAACTATACAAACACGTATAACATAGGTACAAATATAACTAGACGCATTAAGTCCTAATGTAATACACAATTTAATAACACGCGCAGAGTCCGACACTATATCGCTCATCGAATGTACTACACACGTCTTACTCGTATCGTAGTCGTCGCTTGACTGCCGATCTCTCCATTCGGGCCTTCCTTTATACTCAGCTTACAATGTGTCACGACTGGGTAAACAATGATTTCCACGAATCACACCTGCGCTTCTGTCGACGTTATTCCCAGAAAACATGATTCTGCACACCTGCAGGATTATGCCTGCGAACGGCCATAAACAAGTACAATAACAATAGGCTATTGTCTAATTGCAAATTTTAAACACAAAAGAACTCCAAATGCGGAGGGTAATAAAACCCTGCTTTGTGGCAGGCCGGTGTGCTTCGTGGAATTTTGGCTAAGTTGTAACAACATTTTATTACTATTACGGTAAAAATAGTGTTTCTAAACTTAATGAAATGAACAGACTTAGGAGCATGCTTACCAAAAAAATAAATTAATAAATATAAAAAAATTGGTTGTTCAATGTCCGGTCGGCCGTCTCAAATAATTGGCCATACACTACGGAGGACTGAGAATAATGGAGTATTCTCGTTCTGGAGGTCAACACTTTGGGTCGCTAAGCCAACGGAGTAAGTTCTACCAGTGCAGGGACGGAGAAAGAATACAATTTCCTGCGGCCTGACACCCTGTCACCCTGTCACCAGTTCCAACGGGATAAAAAGTATCCTATGTCCGTCTTCTGGTTCTAAGCTACCTCCCCACCAATTTTCAGCCAAAACAGTACAGCCGTTCTTGAGTTATAAATAGTGTAACTAACACGACTTTCGTACTACATGTTAAGTAAACCAGCATCGCCATTATCATCTCAATTCATTCTTGCGGTTGTCTGGAAGAGATTGCTTTTTAGCGATAAGACCGCCCTTTGTATATAATTTTTATCCGTGCAGGGACGGAGAAAGAATACAATTTCTTGCGGCTTGACGCCCTGTCGTAAGAGGCAACAAAACAACCCACAGCCAGGTGGTAGCCCGTTTGGATGGTTTACACTCCTGGTTTAATGTATGCGGCCATAACAACCTTGAGTTGTGTTCCGGTATTAGTGGCCAGGTTCCAATCTCCCTTAAGAGAGCAGCAGCGCGTTTGTAGTACCTTTGATGTTGCAAATATCCATAGCCGATGGTAACCGCTTTCCATCAGGTGGGTCGTCTGCCTGTTTGTTAAACTCATGCAAAAAAAACAAGCTTTTATAATGCTCTGCAATTGAATAAAAACTTAAAGTACGAGATTGAAAATCCTAAATTAAATTTTTCATTCATTTTTATTCATTTAAAAATTGTTTTCGAAAATTTCGCTGATTTTCCTGTGCTTTATGTCGTAGGGTTCTTTAACAAGAGTATTATAATAGTACATTATGGTACTAGTGTGTAACATTGGTGATTACCGCCGAGGCGCCATTGAGACTCGAGCCGTAGGCGAGGGTCTTAAGAGAGCCGAGGACGGTAATCATCAATACACACGTGTATCATACGACGTTTTTCAACACACTTGTCAATAAAATAACAACAAAAACTCATTTTATTTAGTAGATAAAAAACAGTTATATATGAGTGAAAGTTTTATTTATTAAACACGTACGAGTTAAAATTATCTATTTAAATAAGAAGTTGCATGAAATGAGCAAGCAATAGGAACATTAATTTATTTGTTCTATAGAACACGATCTTTTTTTTTGAATAAAAACTTTTTTAAGAACAAAGCAACTCAACCAATGAAAATTTAAAAAAAAATCTATAACTCACTAGTGAGTTATAATGTTTTTTACTCACAGTTTGATAATGGGTGTCATTCTGTGCCTAATTGCGGTGACCATAGAGCCACTTTATGAGCAAGTGTGTTGAAAAGTATCTTACGAGACCGTTAATATAGTATTTTCTACACTTCCTACCTTCCACACATAATACAACTACGTATTAACGGTTTTAAGCGCGGTATTTTTTAAATTTTTATTATTCCGACGTTTCGGCCACTTTTCAGTAGCCGCGATCACGGAAGACAAAGAGGTGTCAATGAGTATTGTTAAAGTTTTATTTAGCCTACCGTCATTTTCTTCGTTCTAATTATTTACTTTTAATTTTTGCTTATAGTTATTATTTATTCTATAGGAGCCTAATCTAATTTACCACCGCTTCGCCATGTATTGTGGTTTGAATAGACGTTAACATGCTACCAAGACCTCCGATTTTGTGAACCACTTTCTATGAAGTAGGTCGTCAGGTATTTTGCTGTACTTTGGCATTGGACAATTTTTTTCATATTAATTTTTGTTTATGCTCATACAAGTAATGCTCCGGTGGTTCGGGCATGTGGAAAGAATGCATGATGAAAGAATTACTAAACAGATGTACAATGCAAAAGTCGCGGAAGGCCACGATACACCTTCCATGATCAAACTGATCGTGCACTAGCAGAAGGTGATGTCAGGAGCCTTAAGAACAGACGAGCGTGCATGACAAGAGCTATGAATGTCAAAGAAGCAAGGGAGGTGTGTAAGAATAAGCCTGAATGGCGCTCTGTTGTTCGTGCCTACCCCGCAAGGGAACTGCCGTGAAGTTATGTATGTATGTAATTTTTGTTCGACGCTGTTTATGGTTCTGAAGCTAAATGAAGAAAATAATTGATGTTTCCACCACTACGGAGCCCTTAAATGTGAGTTTCCCGACACGCCTTTGGATGGTTTTTTTATGATTAGAATTGGCAAAATAAGATACCTAGTCTTATTAGTAGGAATGTTTGTGAGTTGAATCCAAATTGGATGGTAATAACAACAACCTTGGCTCCTTCAATAGCCGAGAATTTTCTTTCTACATTTTGGTTTACATAGAACTATTTTATGGGTTTGTTATTGTAAAGAAACAAGAATTATTTCGAATTGTTTTGATGAAACTGGCTTACTTGCTACATATACATCCTAATAATAACTCTAGTTCATGCTTTGCAATAATGTAACGTAGTAGACAGTATCTTAAGGGCTCAGCGGAAGATCAGCGCTGGTTTTTAAAAGACCAGCCTTATGTTGAGTCTGATGCCTTTTTTAGGACAAGATTATGTTATATTTGTTTTAATTTTGCTAACAATTATACCTATACACTATCCGATGTAATTTGTCCTGAATTTTTGAATAATATATTTTATTTTCTAACATTAGCCAGGTGGGAGGGTATTTGTCCGAGTGGATGGCTACCACCCCTGGTCTAGAGTATGCCTTCAAAACAACCTTGAGTTGTGTTCCGGCATCAGTAACAAAAAATTACACACACACACGCACGCACGCACGCACGCACGCACGCACACACACACACACACACACAGAGAGAGAGAGAGAGAGAGAGAGAGAGAGAGAGGAAGAGAGAGAGGGACAGAGAGAGAGCACGCGCACGCGCACGCACACGCACATGCACGCACACACACGCACACAAATATATATACATATATATATATATATGTTTGTTAGTGATGATAGTCATACTTCACACAATCCATTCATCTCTTTTTTGGTCTACCTTTAGCTTTATACTTATCAACCTTCCAATTTGACATTATTTTTGTCACGTGATTTCATCCCTCCTCATTACACGCACATAACACCTTAGTCTTTTTCCTCTCAATTTTTCCCAATACTACGCGACGCGATATGAACATTTTGGTTATAATAATGTTACATACCGACACAGAAATGCGCACACCTGCAGGTCGTAAACCGCAGTTTTATTGCCACCGGATTTAGGAATTCTTTTGTTTACTTTGTGTTTAGAATTTGTAATTCAGAAAAAACATGCTATTGTTTTTTTTACTTCTTTTATGGCCGTCATTAGTGTCGAACTAATCCTTGTTTGCCAGGTGTGCAGATTAACTCAGTAAACACGGTCTTTTGTTCTATTATACAGTTTAATATAAAACAATGACCGAACGGAGGAGTAAGGCAGTCGAGCGACGATTACGATACAAACAAGACGTGTACACTCGATAAGCGATATAGTGACGGACTTGTGCAGATTGCAACAAGTAGTGTCTAGTTTTATTTGTAACATAACACATAACATAACTTCACGCCAGTTCCCTTGCGGGGTAGGCACGAACAACAGAGCGCCATTTAGGCCCATTCTTACACACCTCACTTGCTTCTTTGACATTCATAACTCTTGTCATGCACACTCGTCTGTTCTTAAGGCTCCTGACATCACCCTCCGCTAATACACGATCAATTTGATCATGGAAGGTGTGTCGTGGCCTTCCACGACTTCTGCATCCATCCACTTTTGCATTGTATATCTGTTTAGTCATTCTTTCATCATGCATTCTTTCCACATGCCCGAACCACCGGAGCATTCCTTTCCTTACCTTCACCCCGACACTCTCTTTCAGACCAACTCTCTTTCTTACTTCGGTATTACGAACGCGGTCCGCGAGCGTCACTCCGCAGATTTTGCGCAGTGCTCGCATCTCAACCGCGTTTACTCTATACGTGTTTTATACGTGTTTGTATAGTTCTAATAAACTCTATAGTAATTCCAACGGCATTTTAATTTCGAGTCCCACACTCGTAACAATAAAAATGGATCGGTTTTTCACGCTATTAAGACAGAAGGATAAAAATCCAATATATCTTCGTGATTAAATGGCACAGCGTCCATCGCTCTTTGCTATTGATTAATCAAACTTCTGACATTAAATCTATTTTGGACGTTTATGACTCTTTTAACGTCAGTGAAATTGTATCAGTTTATGTGGAAGATAATAAAGCTGGAATTACATTCACACTACCACAGGTATATGTCGGCCACGTACACTGGGCTCAGAGACCATACATATTATATATCATCTATGCTGCTACCAAGCGTTTATTTTACTTTTGACTTTTGCACGTCTATCAAGTCACATATTTCTTGGGCTACACATTGCAGCACACTGTCCATGGGCGATAGTAACCGCTTTCCATCAAGTGGGCCGTCTGCCTGTCTGCTGAACTCATGCAATAAAAAAAAACTTGAGAGGTGTCAAGGAACACCCGGATGGAACGAAGTTCCTTTCGATTAATTAGTGAAGGAATTGTAATAAATTTTTATTTTTTTATGTTATAAGAATATTTTTTTATTATTATTTATTATGTACAAAAAACCTGTATACGCTCAACAAAAATAATCGTCGCGACACCACACTGTTCAATGCGAAATAGAAAGACGAAACGCAAATAACTGGCTTGCTTTCTATGAGAGAGAGAGACAGACAGAGAAACACGCGCACGCCGCACGGCTTACAACTATAGCAAAAAGTGTCGTTACAACTTTAGCTCTTCATTTTTTCCATCTAGCCTCCTTTATAAGGAACTTCGTTCCAAAAGTAAGGCAAATTAACGGTTGGTAAGATATAAGGACCGGCCGTTAGACGCGTATGGTTTTGATGTATTCGTCGACCTTCTACGCGTAAGACATTTCAGACGTGTGCGTTAGCCTAATGTAGCTCTCCCATAAATCTATTTTTCAACACACTTGCTCATAAAGTGGCTCTATGGTCACCGCAATTAAGCACAGAATTACACCCATAATCAAACTGTGAGTAAAAAACATTATAACTCACTAGTGAGTTATAGATTATTTTTTTTAATTTTATTGGTTGAGTTGCTTTGTTCTTAAAAAAGTTTTTATTCAAAAAAAAAGATCGTGTTCTATAGAACAAATAAATTAATGTTCCTATTGCTTGCTCATTTCATGCAACTTCTTATTAAAATAGATAATTTTAACTCGTACGTGTTTAATAAATAAAACTTTCACTCATATATAACTTTTTTTATCTACTAAATAAAATGAGTTTTTGTTGTTATTTTATTCACAAGTGTGTTGAAAAACGTCGTATGATACACGTGTGTATTGATGATTACCGTCCTCGGCTCTCTTAAGACCCTCGCCTACGGCTCGAGTTTCAATGGCGCCTCGGCGGTAATCACCAATGTTACACACTAGTACCATAATGTACTATTAGAAGTTTATGACTCTTTTAACGCCAGTGGCATTAGGTTACGTGGAAGGTAATAAATATTAATTTGGACAACGAAGAATTCCTTTCAAATATGCCTTAATTTCTCGTGACGGGATTATCCAGGGCTTTATGTTGCCTTTTTAATTACGCACCGCTGTGTTTCAAACCATTTGCATATTATGTTGGCTGCAAGGGATGGTATTAAGCGATAACGCCTCCTATTGCTTTACCACGAAAATATTGTACTTACAAATTTTTGTAATTGTTTATTATAATAATACATACATACATACATACATAACTTCACGCCAGTTCCCTTGCGGGGTAGGCACGAACAACAGAGTGCCATTTAGGCTTATTCTTACACACCTCACTTGCCTCTTTGACATTCATAACTCTTGTCATGCAAGCTCGTCTGTTCTTAAGGCTCCTGACATCACCTTCTGCTAGTACACGATCAATTTGATCATGGAAGGTGTGTCGTGGCCTTCCACGACTTCTGCATCCATCCACTTTTGCATTGTATATCTGTTTAGTCATTCTTCCCACATGCCCGAACCACCGGAGCATTCCTTTCCTTACCTTCACCCCGACACTCTCTTTCTATTATAATAATAATATAATAATATAAGTATAATGTTATATTTATATCATATATCAATGACGGCGACTGTGGTTGAGGGGGCTAAGCCTTTGCTCAATCTATCTCACTGCAATTCAGAAGCTCCAGGTTCCATTTCTAACTGCTGCGGCTCAACGACTCAAAATGAGTCCTGACCTCTGAAATGATAATACTCCACTCCTTTCTGTTCAGCGTTGTCTCCTGCCAGTCATAGGCATGAAGCTCGCGCAGATCAGCCAGCACTATGGCTACGTTCCATTAGGGACTTACAACGACCACGTTCACGACCGCGATATCCCGTTCCACTTGCTAGCCGGCGTTACAATCGTAAACCCAAGTGGAACCCACCTCTTGACATGGGTCGATGTGAGCGTTGTGTAATCGAAAATGATGAGGTCATTAGTGAAGTTTTCGCCACGACCACAACGATCACGGTCGCCTTGTGGAACGGCTAACTGAGCATTTTGGGCGTTGTGAGCTACAAATGGAACGCCCTGTATGTCACTCCAGCGATATCTGGGCCGACCAACTGGTCGCTGTCCCGTTGGTCTTCCCAGATTCTCGTTTTACCGCGCGATCCTCCCCCATTCTTTGTAGGTAGCCAAGCCAGCGCAAGCGGTGTGCCTTGCTCTCTCCTATTATATTGGACTCATCCACCAGTTTTTCGATTTCAGCATTGTTTCCGATCCGCCAGTTGCCATCGCTACCCTATGTCGGACCCAGGATCTTTTTTAAGACCCTTCTTTCAGTCACCAACAACTTGTTCTCCTCCCTCAGTGTTAGGGTCCAAGCCTTACAACAATATTGGGCGTATGACAGTTTTATAAGTACAGTTTTCGGAGCGAGCTATGTAAGGTGTTTCTCTTATGGATAAAATCAGAAATGAGGACATCCGTAAGAGAACGAAGGTAACCGACATACGAGCAAACGAGTCCTGGAGTGGAGACCACGTCTCGGCAAACGTAGCGTAGGACGCCCGCCAGCCCGATGGACTGACGACCTACGCAAGGTCGCCGGCAGGGGCTGGATGAAGAAGACGGGAGACCGGGATATGTGGTGCGTACTTGGGGAGGCCTACGTCCAGCAGTGGACTGAGAGTGGCTGAAGAAGAGAAGAAGAAGACAGTTTTATGTTTCGTATCTTTTCATATATTTTTTGACGTATCTTGGTCTTACGGCTGAGAAGCTTGGATACTACCATATGAAGCGCCGCGGTACATCATAGGGTATTTTGAATATGAATATCTATATCTTCCTCGCGGGTGTTAGGGTCTGTTAAATTACAACCCAGGTATTTAAATTTGGACACTTCTCTGTAGCTGATATTTCCAACATGCTGGGTTCAATTCCTGGATGGTATATTTCAAAAACGAATTTTCTGTTATTTACTGTGGTCTGGGTGTCCGATATCGGTCCTCAACCTACATACATACATAATTTCACACCAGTTCCCTTGCGGGGTAGGCACGAACAACAGAGCGCCATTCAGGCTTATTCTTACACACCTCACTTGCTTCTTTGACATTCATAGCTCTTGTCATGCACGCTCGTCTGTTCTTAAGGCTCCTGACATCACCTTCTGCTAGTACACGATCAATTTGATCATGGAAGGTGGGTCGTAGCCTTCCACGACTTCTGCATCCATCCACTTTTGCATTGTATATCTGTTTAGTCATTCTTTCCACATGCCCGAACCACCGGAGCATTCCTTTCCTTACCTTCATCCCGACACTCTCCCAATCTAGTCCGTTGTATATTACCTAACTTGCTTAATTTGGGGATACATTGTTTGCCGATAATTTATTTCTTTCTTTAAATTGCCTGTCATTGTAATACTCTTTCAGCTCTCAAGTGACAATGTATAGAAAGAAAATAAATTCTCTGTATTGCGTTAAATCTCGTATCAAGTGGGCGCTGTGTGATCGAAAATTATAACGTCATTGGTAAAGTTTTCGCCACGACCAAAAGTCGCTATGTGGAACGGCTAAAGGAGCGTTTTGGGAGTTGTGAGCCACAGGTGGAACGTAACCTTAGAATGAGTCACACTATGCTCCAAGGTTGCAACATTAAAAAAGTCGATCGCAGCTGTCATTTTAATCCAGATAATTAGAAACCAGTGTATACTTTATTAGGTGTATTAGTCGCGAAAACTTTGGAAAATATTGTTGAAATCCATAGTATTCAGCATTTCGCAGTTCAAGTGGGGTGCGTGCGGGGCGAGGCATATACCATACGGCATGGCTAGGAGCGCGACCCAAATGCGGACAGACGTCGTTGATGATTTTCTCCAGATTGCGAATTTTCTGGACTAAAGCCGACGAAGTCGCAGGCGGCCGCTAATGGATACATATTGTTACGAGTTTGCGGGACTCGAATTAAAATGCCATTAGAATTAATATAGAGTTTATTAGAACTATACAAACACGTATAACACAGGTATAAATATAACCGAACGCAACAAATTCAAACGTAATGCGGAAGGTCATAATTCAATAAAACGCGCAAAGTCCGTCACTGTTAAATTCCCGAATGTACACACGTTACGCCTAGATCGTAGTTGTAGCTCAACTAACCCCCTCTCTCAATCAGGCCATCGTTTTATACTTCACAAATGCAAATGTGCCCGCCAGGCAACGTCGACATAATTTCCTAGAATTAGCTTGTACTTATAATCTGCAACTGCTATGCTCCTGAGTGGCCGTAAACGAGTACAATAGGACAATAGGCTGTTCTCCACAATAACTAGAAACGTATGCCAATAAATAAGCGAACAAAAGAAGACGATCATAAAAGGATTACAATTAGTTCAAATTCCAACAGGTAATGCGGGTTGACCAGCAATAGATTAAGGTAAAATACAAGTTCGGCTGGGCGTAACTATGTTCTAAATCTCAGCCTTTCCAACACATACAAAGCGCAGGGTCGTCAGGAAGGAGGGGGTTTTTAGTGGGTATTGGGGTTGCTCGCTCGTGCAGCAACGCTCGGAGTCTTCCACACTATTCCGTGATCGCGGACGGAGCGCTGCCAAGAGCATACTATTGCTGCAGTGTTATTGCCCCCGACCGACGCGTGTCGTTCCCCTAGCAATGACGCAGTTTGTGGGTAAATCGGTTAAGCATTTTCCCTCGCCTCAAAACAAAAAGCAACAAAAAAAAAGGTAAAATACAAGTGTATATAAAACTTACACTATAGGAATATACTGTCGTATATTTATCCTCATAGTGCAAATAAAATTGTATAACAAAATAAAATATATATATAAATGTAATAGCAATAGAAATATCGTAATGTAGAAATAGGAACCTACTACCAGAAATAGGAATAAAAAAGTTAACTCAGCGTCATAAAACTAGAATTAGAAAATAAATATATAGCACTTATATAAGTAACAAATATATCAATAGAAAATTAAGTCAAGATCTAAATGTAACGGTAGAATAAACTACTAGAAATAACCTACACTGTGTCCTGGTATATATAACTGTTTCGATGTATAGTAAAAACAAAACAGAAATCACTCGGGCATATCTCGTTCGCCTGAGGATAAAGAAGAAAAAAAAAAAAGAACAGGTAATGCGGGACTCGAATTAAAATGCCGTTAGAATTATTATAGAGTTTATTGGAACTATACAAACACGTATAACACAGGTTCAAATATAACCTAACGCAACAAATCCAAACGTAATGCAGAAAGTCGTAATTCAATAAAACGGGAAAATTCCGTCACTATTAGATGCTTAGATCGTAGTTGTAGCTCAACTGACCCTCTCTCTTAATCAGGCCATCGTTTTATACTTCACAAATACTTATAATTGTACTTATAATCCGCAACACATGGCTAATTATGCTCCCGAGCAGCCGTAAACAAGTACAATAGGACAATGGTCTGTTCTCCACAATAAATAGAAACGTATGCCAATAAATAAGTGAACAAAAGAAGACGATCATAGAAGGATTACAATTCGTTCAAATGCCGGCAGGTAATAATAAAATGTGCTTTTACAGATCTGTACGTGTATATTTGTCGGAGCGTAAGTTGTAACAATATTATTATATTACGTGTATACAATAATATTAAACTAATTTAATTGTAAACAGAAATAGGTGACTGTAGTTGACAGGTTTGTTGCGTGTAAAGGTGCCCGCAATGCCACAAAGCCAGCCTTTATACAGAGGCTAATGTTAGAAGGGTGAAAAAGGATAGCCGAAGTAGTGTTGCTCGTTTATTTACCTTGGAAATATTAGAACAACTATAATTACCCTTATGAAATTAATCGTCTCGTTTATATGCATATCAAAATACTCGTAATGATAGATTCGATAATGGAAATAAACATATTATTAACTAGCTGTGCCCGCGACGTCGTCCGCGTGGAATTTGTTTTCAAAGCCCCCCGATTTTGAAACATTCTTCATTGGTGCTCCGCTCCTATTGGTCTTAGCGTGATGATATATAGCCTATAGCCTTCCTCGATAAATGGGCTATCTAACGCTGGAGGAATTTTTCAAATCAGACCAGTAGTTCCTGAGATTACTGCGTTCAATCAAACAAACAAACTCTTCAGCTATGTATATTAGTATAAGATTTTACCATTTTTTTTTTACCGAAAACGCATTCATAAATCACGCAAGTGAAAATAATTATTTATTTATGAAATAATTTAGATTAGCTTAGATTTATTAAAAAAAACGAAGCACGGTTCGAATACAGGTCTCGTATTTCCCGGGACGTCCCGGGAAATACGGGACGTCTGGCAACCTTAGGTCTAACCGATATAAGCAATGGTTTCTACGATATTGAATGGAAAGGAGATATTGAGGGCCTGGCATAATAAGGCATAAGGGGTGTCATTGAACCTTATCGAACCGTGACGTCATACTACCCATCATCCGGATGATATTCTCTCATCGCTAACAGTAAAGGGAATTGGGATAGGAGAGTGGGTAGCTTGCGGAATAAACTTAGGTTTTATTAAGTAATAATGTCAGCTCATAACTGATATATCCAACACGGTTTTTTTTAATTTAATTTGTTTGGGAAACATACAATAATTAATATTCTTAAATATAAAACACAAAATTAATACATATATCAATCAAGTTTGCACTAAAAAATAATTTATATAATAAAAATAAAAAATTGGCTCAAATAGTTAATTACAAAAAAATAAATATACAATTATACGAAAATTACATATATAAAATGTCAATTTAATTTACATTAGGTCAATATTAATTAAAATTGAAAAAAAAAATGACACAATAATTACTAACAAAATAGAGATTAAAAAAAGTCTATGTCATTATTCTAAAAGTCATGGGATCATTCTAAATTACAACATTTTTTAATTTGGGTCTTAAATTGATGTAAGTTACCTATGAAAGGATCGATACTAGTAAATAGTGCATTGTATTGCTGACAAGTCCGGTATAAAACGTGTTTTTAGTATAGTTAGTTTTTATAAGTGGTACTAAGAATAAGGATTTATCACGTGAGCTCAAACGGGGACACTTCAGGACTAAATTATTGATAAAAAAGGGATATAATTTTGTAGAGATAAATCATTGATGAAGTAATTATTGATGCGCAAAACAAATTGCAATCGTTACAAAACCTTACGACTAAAATATCAAACCAAAATCTAGATTGCAATCCACAAATAAGTGCATACATAAAAAATAGCACAAACAGACTGACGATTACTTACTTATACATACATACACGAACAACAGAGCGCCATTTAGACCCATTCTTACACACCTCACTTGCTTCTTTGACATTCATAACTCTTGTCATGCAAGCTCGTCTGTTCTTAAGGCTCCTGACATCACCCTCCGCTAGTACACGATCAATTTGATCATGGAAGGTGTGTCGTGGCTTTCCACGACTTCTACATCCATCCACTTTTGCATTACTTAGTTATAACTAAATATTATGATTGTTTGTTGTCAAGTTTAATTTGAAATGGACTTATTTATCTTTATTTGGATAAAACTACTATTAATCTATCCGTGCAGGAACGGAGAAAGAATACAATTTCCTGCATTGGGGCGGCCTGTCGTAAGAGGCGACAAAACAACCCACAGCCAGGTGGTAGGGCATTTGCCCGACTGGATGGCTACCACCCCTGGTCTGAAGTATGTCGCCATAATAACCTTGAGTTGTGTTCCGGCATTAGTGATCAGGTTCCGATCTCCCTTAAGAGAGCAGCAGCGCATTTGTAGTAACTTTGCTGTTGCAAATGTCCATAGGCGATGGTAACCGCTTTCCATCAAGTGGGCCTGTCTGCTGATCTCATGCAGTAAAAAAAAAACTATTTTATAAATGTACTAAGAATTAAAATTTTACAATATTTATTGAAATTTGGTTCGAATACATCAATATCTTTGGTTACACTGGTTATCTCTATATGAAGGTTTCATTGCAGTGTTCTTCATCGTCTAAACGTAGAATTGTAACAATAGGTGTAATAGGTAAGAAATTTACATGTTGCCAGGAATCGAACAAATGAATTTGAAATGAGGCGCGCGTTCGTTGATCACTAAACTACTGCAACTTATTACGCTATCACGAATTTGACAAATTTCTTATGTTCCAATAAGAAGCAAATATTGGTAGATAAACTTTTAGTTACTGTAAAACAAATTAAGGCGTTAAAGAGAAGAAAACAGTATCTTCTTATAGCTGAAGAGTTTGTTTGTTTATTTGAACGCGCTAATCTCAGGAACTACTGGTCTGATTTGAAAAATTCTTCCAGTGTCAGATAGGCCATTTATCGAGGAAGGCTATAGGCTATATGTCATCTTATACTAATATATAAAGCTGAAGAGTTTGTTTGTTTGAACGCGCTAATCTCAGGAACTACTGGTCTGATTTGAAAAATTCTTTCAGTGTTAGATAGCCTATTTATCGAGGAAGGCTATAGATTATATATCATTTTATACTAATATATAAAGCTGAAGAGTTTGTTTGTTTGTTTGAACGCGCTAATCTCAGGAACTACTGGTCTGATTTGAAAAATTATTTCAGTGTTAGATAGCCCATTTATCGAGGAAGGCTATAGGCTATATGTCATCTTATACTAATATATAAAGCTGAAAAGTTTGTTTGTTTATTTGAACGCGCTAATTTCAGGAACCACTGGTCTGATTTGAAAAATACTTCCAGTGTTAGATAGCCCATTTATCGAGGAAGGCTATAGATTATATATCATTTTATACTAATATATAAAGCTGAAGAGTTTGTTTGTTTGTTTGAACGCGCTAATCTCAGGAACTACTGGTCTGATTTGAAAAATTCTTTCAGTGTTAGATAGCCCATTTATTGAGGAAGGCTATAGGCTATTATACATCATCACGCTAAGACCAATACGAGCGAAGCACCATTGAAGAATGTTTCAAAATCGGGGGGTTTTTCCACTATTCCACGCGGACGAAGTTGCGGGAAGAAGCTAGTATTTGATAAAAATTACACTAGATTTTCAGAGTCAATCATGTTGGTAGAACGGAACTCTTAGACGATTCTGTCTGGACTAGAAATAGAACTAAGACAAAATTTAACACTAAAACTTGAATATTACTATATAGTATATAATACTATCTGACCCGGCAAACTTCGTACCGCCTCAAAATCAATAAATAAAAGACGTTGATTTCTGAACGACGGGACGAACATCAAACGTTTGACATTCAAAACCAAAATAATGAAAAAAAAATCACTTTTAAATTTAATTTGATTTCTGAACGACTTTTAAATTTAATTGATTTCTGAACGACGGGACGAACATCAAACGTGTGACATTCAAAACCAAAATAATGAAAAAAAAACTTCACTTTTAAATTTAATTCGATTTCTGAACGACTTTTAAATTTAATTGATTTCTAAACGACGGGACGAACATCAAACGTTTGACAGGTAGGAATAGTTTCTAAGGGAAAGCGAGATTGTTGTTTTTACTATATTCCAAGCATTTTTTCATATTTACTCGCCTTTTAAACCTTCCCTGGACTTCCATAAATAATTCAAAACCAAAATTAGCCAAATCAATCCAGCCGTTCTCGAGTTTTAGCGAGGCTAACGAACAGCAATTGATTTTTATATATATTTTTTTATTGCCTGAAGTAGGCAAACAGGCAGACGGCCCACCTAATGGAAAGTGGTTACCGTCGCCTATAGACGTTTGCAACACCAAGGGTGTCGCCAACGCGTTGCCGACCTCTAAGAAATTTTATAATGTCCTTCTTAAAAAACCCCACATTACAACGCAAGGGGAAAACCGTGGCGGGAAGTTCCCTCCAGATCATCGTTGTACGCAGAACATATATAACTAGCTGTCCCGCAGACGTTGTTCTGTCCTGAAGAAATAAAATTTAGAACCCGATTGCAGCGCCACCTACCGGGTCCAAATCTAAGCTACCCTATCTTTCAAGTCTGATCAAACTGCACACGGTGTGCAAATTTGATTAAAATCGGTCAAGTAGTTTAGGAGTCCATCGCGGAAAAACAACGTGACACGTAATTTATGTATATTAAGATTAAATTCAGCACATACAAATAGAATTCACAATATATCACGTGTATTGTCATAAGTTTTTTCTTGGCTAAATACTAGGCGAGACAATAAAAGTACGTAACGTAAGTCTTCATTTTCCATAAGTTAATTACAGAACTGGCTAAATAAACTTGTAAACGGGACCAAAAACCCCCATTAAGTTAATATAGAAGACCCTTTGGAAGTATAACAAAGTGTAAACCAACACACATTACACTTATGCTTTGCAATGGGAAAAGTTTACGGTGCGATATATGACACAATCAGCTTTATAATACGCTACAAGGCTGTGCCCGCGACGCCGTCCGCGTGGAATTTGTTTTCAAATTCGTTCCAAAACTGCACTAGGTAACGCTTCGATCGCAGTCAGAACACGACTCACTCCTTCCTCCATTCACCGACCCTATTCATTTGTAAATAGTAACTACACGCCCATTATTCCTTTGAATCCTTAAATTATAAGCTTTATGGTTTCCAAAAATTTGCATGAATTACAAACAAAAGGAATAAGGTTTTTTGATGTCTTGTGGCGGCGTAAATAAAGAAGATTGGCGCGAAAAATAAATCACTTAAATTCAAATGCTAATAAAACACCTGCAAAGGGACAGTTCGTATCAATATGATCACAATTAATATTAGATCATAGGTCGTAAACTCATCGTGACTAGAAATGCCGTGTGTTTTGGTAGTTTAGGTCTATTTTTATGTAAACACTTTTATGGGACTTCAATGAAATACGTGTTAACTGCATAAGGTGTATTTTATTACTGACTTGAACTAACAACGCGACAGTTGTGAAAATAGCTAAGTTAACACCAAACATGCCGCCGCCCAAAAGGGACTGACAGTCTCTTTTTTTACAAACATACAACTTTATAAAATGTTTACACGATTATTTTTTTTACTGAAACTGATGATATGGTTTACATACACAAAAGATACATTGTAAGAATTATTCAAATGATAAAACCAAATTAACTTCTTATTTAAACATTGTCTAAGTCTCAAGAGACGCATTGAGTATATTGTCAAGGTGACAGATATGTCGTGATGGTGTTCATGATGGATGTTGGAGTCACTTGCTGTTCTGAGATACCTACGACTCTGGGGCAACCGTTCAGTCTGAAATCTTGTTTTTGATTTATGTACGGGTTCAGAGAATATAATAGATCTTTAATTCGACTTTGTTTGTTTATAATTATGTAATCTTTCTTCTTGGTTTGAGTGTATATTCGAATAATCCTTTTTTTCCTGCCTTTCTATATCAATTTGATGATGCATAACAAAGTAAGTTTCTTCCCTTGGATTTTCGCAGATCTCTCCAAAAACAATCCAACCAAGACGAGTCTTCTGTGCACAAGGTGTACCGGGTGAACCCTTAAT
Source organism: Dendrolimus kikuchii (assembly GCA_019925095.2). NCBI lineage: Eukaryota > Metazoa > Arthropoda > Insecta > Lepidoptera > Lasiocampidae > Dendrolimus > Dendrolimus kikuchii. Next base: position 571,936 of record CM034394.1, on the reverse strand, counting down.
AAGACCATGTTCTAAAATTTGTACATATTCTTTGACACCCAAAAGTAAATCTATAGACCCTGGAGCAAAGTAGAAAGGATCAGCTAGGTTTAAGTTACTGAGATGTGGCCATGATTGTGTATAAATAGTTTTAGCAGGAATCTTTGTGGTCAGCTTTTTCGACATTACATAGGCTTGCACTGGTAGAACATAGTTATCCTCCCACTGTGATCTTATCTGTAGCTGTACTACATTTTGTATGCCCACTTTCGTACAACCCATGCCTGCAACACTCCCCTGAACAGGTAGCTCCTTCAAATTTAATAAACGAGCTGCTCTTTGGCTTATGAATGATGCTTGGGATCCCTGATCTATTAGCACACGTAACTGAGTGGTATCGCCTTGTTCGTTTGATATCCCCACCATTGCCGTCGCCAATAGTGCAGTCTTCTCACTACTGGTTAAATGAGACGCAATCATTGTATTCACTTGAACTTCTCCCTCTCTAGCAACATGTTGTGAACCTATTGGCTCAGGGGTGCTTGACAAAGCCGCACATTCTGTGTTCTTAGTTTCATGTAGCAGAGAATGATGACGCCTGTTGCATATTTGACAAGATACTCGTAATTTGCATTTGTATACCGTATGCCCCGGTATTAGACAGTTGAAACATAGATGTTTATTCTTTACGTATTTGCGTCTCTCTTTGGTCTCCATCTGAATAAAATCCTGGCAATGAGATAGAGTGTGATTCTCATGACACATAAAACACACCTTCCTTGTCTCTGATATGGCAACATGAAATGAATGTTCCTTGACTTGCTTAAATTCTTTTGTATTTGTTGTTACAAGTTCCAAAGTACGGAACTTGGATTCTATAAATTTCTTGAAATTACTCCAAGTAGGCATCTTATTTTCTGACTTTTCTTTATAGGCATACTCTTCCCAGCATTTGTGCGTCTCTGGGTCTAACTTCTGAACCAGAAGAAAAATAATTATTGGATCCCAAGAGGCGGTAGGTATATTTAAAGTTTCAAAATTATGCAAACACTCCATAGTTGTATCTAATAAACTCTTTAAATGTATAGCTGATTGAGTAGCCATTTTCTTTTGATTAAATAATCTATTCATAGTAGAATTTAAAAGTAAGCGTTTGTTACCATACCTCGTATTCAATATATCCCATGCAATCAAATAATTGCTAGAAGTGACCTGAATATGTTTTAAAAGTGATTCTGCTTCTCCTGCGAGACTTGTCTTCAAATAGTGAAGCTTATGTATGTCCCCGAGTGCAGAGTTCTCATGTACTAAAGACGTAAACAATTCTTTAAATGCCGGCCAAACCTCATAATTGCCGTGGAATGTAGGTATTTGTATTTTAGGCAAATGTACCAATGTATCACTTTGCTGGCTGCTATTGTGAAACGAATGTAAAGATTTCGCGTTTATATACGCTTCAGCCATCGAGGATAACATATCTTTTAAATCTCCCTGCATAACATTATACAATTCTTCGTAAACAAAAAACTCTTCATTTAAAAAATACGGCAACGTTCTTTTCAATTCTTTGGGTGTTATCTTTACTAATTCTTGATGTGTCTCTTTAAATGTTTTCCAATAACCATCAATTATATTTATACGGGCTTCTATGTATCCCTTTGTAAGTCTTGCTTTAGGACATTTTTCAAGGTTTATTTGGGTTTTTTGTAACAAAGTGGCGGTGTCTTCCAAAACACACATAATTTGCTGTTGTTCTTTAGTAACCGACATATTGCACAGTGATCACCAAGAAACAATGATAAATGTCGTTTATTTACGAATCCCACTATTCTTCAATATAATTCATAAAACGGCCCGCTTTATATTGTTCCCAACTTTGTTGCGTCGGATTTGGTGAGTCACGCAGGTAAATTCACTATTATCGTCCGGCTCGATATTCGACCATATGTTTTGGTAGTTTAGGTCTATTTTTATGTAAACACTTTTATGGGACTTCAATGAAATACGTGTTAACTGCATAAGGTGTATTTTATTACTGACTTGAACTAACAACGCGACAGTTGTGAAAATAGCTAAGTTAACACCAAACACCGTGCTTGACTAACCATTTCCTGAGCCGAATTTCTTTTTTTTTCTTTTTTTATTTGGTGACTCCTATTCCTTTAAGTAGTTCCTTGTATATTAACTATCCCAGGAAATGCGTCAATCTCTCCGATTCCCAAGATTGTGTTTCAGATGTTTCATGTCATTCCTATGTTGAGTGAAGTAAGTATGCACTCTGTACTTCGCATAAGTATGAACTTCGCATATTATTTTCTAAAAATGTGTAAAATTACTCTAAAATGAACAATAGTTGTAGGTTATTGATAGTTTTTGAGTAGTAATTATGTGTTTTCCTGAGAAATGTGAACTGTATAGTCAAATGTGCCCTTTTGAGTTGTCACAAGAACTCCGTTGATTGGCACTAGCTGATTACCTACAGTTCAGCTGTGCTACACATAGGCTTAGGAAAATGAAGAAACTATATTGTAAACTAAGATCTGGCTTAAAGGCCTAGCTGCCAAGCCATAAACCTAAATAAATAATGAACGTTCGTTCTTACATTTAACCTCTTAATTTGATCAGTGCTGGAACAGTGAAAGAACACTGATCCCCGCGGCCTGACCCCCTGTCGTAAGAGGCGATAAAAGAACCACCCACAGCCAAATGGTAGGGCATTCGCCCCTCTGGATGCCCACCACGCCTAGTGTCTACTAAGACACTAGGCGTGGTGGGAAATTTATTTTTAAATAGGTACAATGTACATAAACGATGTTTAAAATTTTATATTATAGACTAGCGGCCCCGGCAGACATTGTCCTGCCTTTAAAAAATAAAATTGTAGAACCCGATCCCAGAGCCACGTACCGGTTCTAATTGTGAATCTAAACCATCCGGGAACCCACTCAAACACACAAAAACAAAATCACCATAATCGGTCCAGGTGATTAGGAGGATTCTAGAACCCGATCTCAGCGCCACCTACCGGTTCTAATTGCGAATCTAAAGCATCCGGGAACCCACTCAAACACACAAAAACAAAATCACCAAAATCGCTCCAGGTGATTAGGAGGATTCTAGAACCCGATCTCAGCGCCTCCTACCGGTTCTAACGGGATAAAAAGTATCCTATGTCCGTCTCCTGGTTCTAAGCTACCTCCCCACCAATTTTCAGCCAAATCGGTACTGCCGTTCTTGAGTTATAAATAGTGTAACTAATACGACTTTCTTTTATATATATAGATACTAGCTGACCCGGCGAACTTCGTACCGCCATATTTTCTGAATTCCTAAAAGACTTTGTTTCATGACACAAAAACAAAATCACCATAATCGGTCCAGGTGATTAGGAGGATTCTAGAACCCGATCTCAGTGCTACCTACCGGTTCTAATTGCGAATCTAAACCATCCGGGGACTCACTCAAACACACAAAAACAAAATCACCAAAATCGCTCCACGTGATAAGGAGAATTGTAGAACCCGATCTCAGCGCCACCTACCGGTTCCAATTGTGGGTCTAAACCATTCCGGGACCCACTCAAACACACACACAAAATTTCATCAAAATCGGTAAAGTCGTTCTCGAGTTATAAAATTACAACTAAAAGTGGCATTGATTTTTATATATAATATATAGAAGAGAAGATATAGATTAAATTACCGTTGACTATATATACTAAAGTCGTACCCCGTATATCCATACACTGACTAACGTCTACACTTCTCGCTGATTTTCTTTACCACGCGCTGACTATTACGTACACGCCCTGTTCAGACACCGACTCGTTTTGGAAGATCACTCACTAATTTAACTAACAAATACATTAAAAACCTAACATTTTGCGGAAGCTTCCCACGACTTCTACCCGACCTAACTCTTCTGGGAAGATGCGACCCCTGTCCATAAACTGATAAATTTCTTCACTAAATTAAAACAAAACATGCAGATTTATCCGTGCAGGAACGGAGAAAGAATACAATTTCCTGCGTTGGGGCAGCCTGTCGTAAGAGGCGACTTAAGAACCCACAGCCAGGTGGTGGGGCATTTTCCCGACGGGATGGCTACCACCCCTGTTCTAAAGTATGTCGCCATAACAACCTTGAGTTGTGTTCCGGCATTAGTGACCAGGTTCCAGTTTCCCTTAAGAGAGCAGCAGCGCATTTGTAGCATATTTGGTTTTGCAAATGTCCATAGGTGATGGTAACTGCTTTCCATCAAATGGTCCGTCTGCCTGTCTGCTGATCTCCTGCAATAAAAAAAAACTCAAATGGTCTCACAAAGGGCGTTATTTTAAACTTATATCGGAATTCTTGAAAATATAAAACAATGGAGGACATTACGGGGAACGTCATATATTAATCCATATCCCAGCATCTGCGTTGCCTTCGTGGGAAACGACTTTCTAAAAACTATCCATAAACTTTTGTTACAACTTAGGCTTCGACAAAGACAAATTCCACGTACAGTCTGTAAAAGCACATTTTATTACCTGTCGGCATTTGAACTAATTGTAATCCTTTTATGATCGTCTTCTTTTGTTCACTTATTTATGGGCATACGTTTCTAAATTATTGTGGAGAACAGCCTATTGTTGTATTGTACTCGCTCATTAGCATCATTAGCCAGGTGTTGCGGATTACGATACAAGTTAATTCTAGGAAACTGTGGCGATCTTGTCGGGTGGGTACATTTTCTATTTGTGAAGTATAAAACGACGGCCTGATGGAGATAGGAGGCAGTTGAGCGAGAACCACGATCAAGGCGTGAAGTGTGTACATTCGGGAATCTAACATTCACGGACTTTGCGCGTCTTATTGAATTACGATCTTCTGCATTACATTTCGGCTCTAATGAACTCTATAATAGTTCCAACGGCATTTTAATTCGAATCTCGCAACTCGTAACACTATTTTAGCATTAACAAAGTATAGATAAGTCTAGTATCGAATAAATTTTTGATAGTAAAAACGTACTAACATTTCAGGAAGCACATAAATATATAAAAGTTAGATATTGTCCCGCGCCTGTTTATCGGCCAATCTGAGATTTCCTCATCTCAACAATTGGAGAAAGAAAAGTTCTACTTTATTTGTAGGATATAAAATATCTATGAGCGATCGGATGGAGCTATAAAAACATTGCTGACGTGCCATACTGTTGTTATGTCTCCTGGGTGTAGAGAAATGGTAGTTGGTGATGGGCGTTTCGAAAATAAAATAATGGATTCAATGTTAGAAAAGTTTTGTTGGAAAATAACGTGTTTGGGATTACCGTAATGTGCCTTCCCGTTGTTTTGGAACTTATTGTTTTTCCTGTTTTTCGTTCATACGGGTTTATTATCGTTGATATCAAGTTATTGGGAATGAATAGACTATTATATATTTTATTAGCTGTGCCTATAGATAATACTTATATATAAGTATATATATTTAGAGACTAAACTCTATATAACGACACTGAAGGGACTGTGCATTTAATGACGTTATAGAGAATTGTTGTTAAATGGAAGAGAGAGCATGAAAGTAGAGTAAACGCGGTCGAGATGCGAGCACTGCGCAAAATCTGCGGAGTGACGCTCGCGGACCGCGTTCGTAATACCGAAGTAAGAAAGAGAGTTGGTCTGAAAGAGAGTATCGGGGTGAAGGTAAGGAAAGGAATGCTCCGGGGGTTCGGGCATGTGGAAAGAATGACTAAACAGATATACAATGCAAAAGTGGATGGATGCAGAAGTCGTGGAAGGCCACGACACACCTTCAATGATCAAATTGATCGTGTACTAGCGGAGGGTGATGTCAGGAGCCTTAAGAACAGACGAGCTTGCATGACAAGAGTTATGAATGTCAAAGAGGCAAGTGAGGTGTGTAAGAATGGGCCTAAATGGCGCTCTGTTGTTCATGCCTACCCCGCAAGGGAACTGGCGTGAAGTTACGTATGTATGTATGTTGTTAAATGGAGAGAAGTGTGTTATTTTTTTCTGACAGCTTTTGCTGCACCAGTTATTTTGTTGTATTTATTTACTTATTTTATTCATATATTGCGATATTGAGGCATCTTGGTGACAAAGGAAGTACTTAGAAATTTCGTCGGAATTTCTTAGAAAGTTCGGTATGCATGATGCCGACAGTCGAGTTTACTACGGGCTAGGATAATAAAACGGTTAAAAGAACGCACACAGCTGCGCCGTTTTTACTAATTTTGGCAACTTAAAAGGTACTTTTTGTTACTTAATTGTTGTCGTTATTGAGAGTGGATGTAATGCTATATAGAGTGTATCATTGTATGGAAGACAAGCTTTTTTTTTTCAGGCGTGGGAAACGCATTTCGCACATATCGGGTCCTTTGCAAGGGATTAGACCGTTGTCAATCATGGGGGCATTCCACTGAGGGCAATCCAAACTATAATTGACCGGCTTGTATGGAGACTCGAACCAATGGACAAATGCCCAGAGGCTAATATCCCACTAAAACCACCCTCCTCCGATGCCCCGCGCTTATGGCAGGAAAGGCATGAGACTTAGAACGTAGTTACGCCCACGCCGATCCTAGCGCAATAAGTGCCTGAGAAAGCCCCTGGAAGAGCTAACTCACATCGACGACAGGGGTGAAGACTCCTCTGCTCCCTTGATGCGAGAGGGGCCTCTGAAGCGGTATTATTCAGGGAGGGAAGTCATGCGCATATTTGCGCCACCGGGCTCCCGGCTGCCGCCGGCACCCACGTGGAGCCGCATGAATACGTGCAATTCCATTTCTCCCCCTATCTCGTTCAGCGGCCTCCTTTTGAGACATTACCGTCTCGCAGAAATGACGGAAGACAAGCTAAACCAACCAAAGCCGAGTGACTTCGACGCTGAAATGAAATATCTAAGGGAGTTCGTCACTAAATCGAGTGACGTTATATGGAGACTGACAAAACAAGCGTTTGAAAGCAAAGTGGATTGTAGAGTCGGTGCCGGTAGACCGCGACGTACTTACCACGATCAAATAATAAATGTTTTCAAAAATGGCCAGATAAAACGCCGCCATACTAAACATAAATGACTATAACTGTAATTACTCTATAACTCTCATTGCTTTACTCTTATCCCAATAAAGGATCCGGTAGTGTACACAAGGTACTTCCCTCTGCCTCAAAAAAAAAAATAGTCACAGCCCTTACGACTATCTTACATACACATAAAACATGTATTATCAGTAGCTTGGACCATGCGGCGTGAGGTGACAAGTGTCATTTGTGACCCCAAAATGCCGGTTTCTGCGACACAAGCAAGAACTGCGTGTTACGGAGATGAATATGCTGCGATGGATGTGTGAGTGAGTGACGCGGAAAGACCGTGTCAAGAACTCCCGCATCCGCGGCAGTCTTCATGTCTGTAACATAGCAGACAAACTGCAACGGCTTGACGTTGTGAAGGACGCTGAGGACCGCGCGAAGTGAAGTAGAAAAAGTAGGAAAGCGGATCCTAGGCGTCGGAGTGAACGCTCCGAACGCAACCGGCATTTAACGCTTGGATGATGATGATGACATATAACATGTATGTAGATGTATGTAAACTCGTTACTTATCAGTGTTTTTTCTCGGAAACAATATTACAATGTTCTACTTATACAATTTAGCAATGTCGGCGAGCACCGCTGTACAGCAACCCATTTATTATTCACAACATTCAGAAAGATATTCTCGTTTTGGTCCGTTACCAACGTTTTCGGGGTGTACATTTCACCCTTGCTTCAAACGTGTAACCTTTGCTCGCGTTAAAAGGTCACGTAGGGTTCTGCGTGTCAGAGCATGTGTGCTCCACGTCATTTTGGTTTACACTACTAATTAACAAGTAACTTATTTTAATTGGTTTTACCCTAATTGTAATACGTGTGTAATTAATTACGTTTCCATTTCTCATATTCTGACAGTATAAGCTTGGAGTTGCCTGGTCACAGGATTGAAAACTGTACTATATCCATTTATAATAAAGTATGCCAAAACACCCCACGCCAAAGAATTGTCATTGCCAGGTGGTAGGGCATTTGCCCGACTGGATGGCAACCACCTCTGGTCTAAAGTATATCGCCATAACAACCTTGAGTTGTGTTCCAGCATTAGTGACCAGGTTCCAGTTTCACTTAAGAGAGTAGCAGCGCATTTGTAGCAACTTTGCTGTTGCAAATGTCCATAGGCGATGGTAACCGCTTTCGATCAAGTGGGCCGTCTGCCTGTCTGCTGATCTCCTGCAATAAAAAAAAAAAAATGTCAGCATCAAAGTTGAAACACCAATTAATTGGCGGCCTCACCTGACTGAAATCAGTCGGAAACTCTTAGCGTCATCTGCTTCACTAAGAAGACTGAAGAATTTCCTACCTACTGCTACTAAGGTTATGCTTGCTCAATCCATGCTTCTCCCCCTAATTGATTATGCTGATGCTTGCTATCTAAATATTACCCAAGAACAACTAGATAAGTTTGAACGCCTCCAAAATGTTTGTATCCGGTTTATATTTGGGTTGCGTAAATATGACCATATCTCCGAACTTCGTAATAAGCTTAAATGGTTGCCAATTCGCCTTCGTCGGAATGTTCACTTACTCTCACTTCTGCACAAAATCCTTTTCAATCTCTGTACTCCCCCATATTTAAAGGAACTTTTTAGTTTCCTCTATCAATCTCATTCCTGTAATTTGTGCTCAAATGAAAATCTTCTGCTAACGGTACTTAAACACACTTCGTCCTTTGTAGGAAACCCTTTTGCCGTACAGGCTGTTCGCCTGTGGAACTCCTTGAACATCAGACAAGCTACATCCATTTCTACATTCAAACACTTGATCGCTGACCATTATTTGTCGGCTAAATAAAATGCGTTGCAGTAAATGGAATTCTATTATTATTCGCATGTAAGTATATGTAATTTATATTATTTTAATCTATTTAATTATGTATGTCTTTATTAGTTTATTATTGTAATTTTTTTTTCTTCTTGTAATATCTCCTTAGACACCGGGTTGTCTGGAAGAGATCGCTATAAGCGATAAGGCCGCCCATTGTTCTAATTTAAATGTGTTTGTAATAAATATCTAGGTTTAAGTTAAGGTGAACAATAAAGAGTTTTCATTCATTCATAATGAAATGGCTGAAATCATTAAATTACAGCGATTACCTAATCGACTATAACACTAGGACCCATACATACACGCACTCATTTAACAAAGTTATAGGCTAATTCATGAACAATTAATTAAGTTCTTATAATAAAATCGTGTTGGTTGCCGCGATGCAGACCTAGAGTCTAGTGCAGCAACTGCCGCCAAAAAAAAATGTAGTTTTAATTTTAACTATTATAATTCAAAATGTGTTATCAAAATAAGTTTTATAGTTCGCGCTACGTAAAAAGAATGCTGGATCTGAACCTGCGCAGTGAGCGTTTCATCGATCAAATTGGTGGTATGAAGGGGGCGAGACGGGGTTACACCCCGCCGATTCTACAATAAAACAATTACTCATAAAACATTATCTACTTTAGGATACGACTGTACACCTGTGCAGACATATCCCCTCCACTGCCGCTCAGCGTTCTTTTTACGTAGTGGGACCTACAGATATAATTTTAATTACGGGGGCGTTTATTTTTTTTTTATTGGACTTGACTTTATGTTGTTGGTCCGAAGACCTTACAACTTTACCGGGGTCTTTGGGGCGAGTGCCTGTCGTAAGCCTGATCAGCAGACAGGCAGACGGCCCACTTGATGGAAAGCGGTTACCATCGCCTATGGACATTTGCACTACCAAAGGTGCTACAAATGCGCTGCTGCTCTCTTAAGGGAGACTGGAACCTGGTCACTTAGACCAGGGGTAGTAGCCAACCAGTCGGGCAAATGCCCTACCACCTGGCTGTGGGTTGTTAAGTCGCCTCTTACGACAGGCCGCCCGGCCGCAGGAAATTGTATTCTTTCTCCGTTCCTGCACAGATTGTCCCTAGTTCTAGGTTGTGTCCCTATCTTCCAGTCCTGGTTGGTAGCACCTTTGGTGTTGCACATGCCCATAGGCGACGGTAACCACTCTCCATCAGGTGGGCCATCAGCCCGTCTGCTGTACTCCTGCAATAAATTATTCCACTTGATATTCGTACTAACTTGAAAACATAATTTGGTAATAAATATGTAAAACATAATACCAGATTTAATTTTCCTTAATAAGCAACGGTTTGTTTGTTTATTCCGGTCGAAGCAACATTACTTTTTCCCTCTGTAAGCGTATAATACTAAATAGCCTTTCACAAAAAATGGGGCAGCCGTAAAATTTAATTAACGTTTCCCAGTTAGAGGTCGCCACTGACGAAAATATTATCTACAACTTTATTCTTTTGCCGAAAATATATATATATACATACATACATACATAACTTCACGCCAGTTCCCTTGCGGGGTAGGCACGAACAACAGAGCGCCATTTAGGTTTATTCTTACACACCTCACTTGCTTCTTTGACCTTCATAACTCTTGTCATGCACGCTCGTCTGTTCTTAAGGCTCCTGACAACACCTTCTGCTAGTACACGATCAATTTGATCATGGAAGGTGTGTCGTGGTCTTCCACGACTTCTGCATCCATCCACTTTTGCATTGTATATCTGTTTATTCATTCTTTCATCATGCATAAATATATATTTGACGGCCTCTGTGGTTGAGCCGGCTAAGCCTTTGCCGGCGTACCTCACTGCAACGCAGAGGTTCCGGGTTCGATTCCTGGTATAGTAAATTTCGGAAATGTATTTTCTCCGTTATTTACTATGGTCTGGGTGTCTGGGATCGGCCCCAGAGTAGTCCGTTGTATATTACCCATAACACAAGCGTAACTTGCTTAATTTGGGGATATACAATGTGTGTGTTTGTCTGCCGATTATTATTATTAATATATATATATATACTTTCAAAGCTAAACTACACTCTTGCTTTGCATCTGACGTTACGGACATTTATAATGGAACTAACTGTACACGGCAGACTTTTTTTAATTTTTCTATTGTAGGAGTTCAGCAGACAGGCAGACGGCCCACTTAATGGAAAGCGGTTACCATCGCCTATGGACATTTGCAACTCTAAAGGTGCTACAAATGCGCTGCTGCTCTCTTAAGGGAGACTGGAATCTGGTCACTAATGCCGGAACACAACTCAAGGTTGTTATGGCGACATACTTTAGACCAGGGGTGGTAGCCATCCAGTCGGGCAAATGCCCTACAACCTGGCTGTGGTTTGTTAAGTCGCCTCTTACGACAGGCCGCCCCAACGCAGGAAATTGTATTCTTTCTCCGTTCTTGCACGGATAGAAGCCTTCATCCATGAATGCCACTTGAAGTCTATGAAATATTCATACATCCAAAAAACCAATTATAGTAGCGGTGAACTTTATTCAAAGTGTGAATATGTATAGGTTTTTATGCGCCATAACCGCTACGTGCGCACACGAGAACTCATAACGGAGTCTCGCAAGGAATCCCGGGAACTTTTTAATAAAGCGGGATTAGCCGCAGGCATTACTGTCCCGGACATGTTAAGGCTAATGTCTGTACGTGGGAGCACCTCGTAGGGGTAGGTAGGCCAAATTCGCATATTTTTTTTACCCTCTCTCCGGACGGACTTGATTGTCCGGGCTGTTCACTATATTTTATATTTTCTAGATGTATGTATAGATATATTGACAGTGAGACAGTTATTTGTACTAAATGCTGTATTGTGCCAACATAAAAAAATCACTTTCAACGACTCAATAAATGCTCGGCGTACATATAATGTCTGTCCAATTATCATTTCCAAAACTTCTTTTATTAGCAAGTTTCTTATTTATCTTGGTCCTTATCTATACAATAAACTCAATAAACTTCTACACATATATCCACTTAACTTAAACAGATGTAAAATAATATTAATAAATTGGCTAAAAACAAAAACTTACGAAGAAACTGAAAAACTATTCGAAATTCTCACCTAAATCATAACCAATTTTAAATGTATACTAAATGCATATATATATATATATATATATATATATATATATATATATATATATATATATATATCTGAAAGAGACTGTCGGAGTGAAGGTAAGGAAAGGAATGCTCCGGTGGTTCGGGCATGTGGAAAGAATGCATGATGAAAGAATGACTAAACAGATATACAATGCAAAAGTGGATGGATGCAGAAGTCGTGGAAGGCCACGACACACCTTCCATGATCAAATTGATCGTGTACTAGCAGAAGGTGATGTCAGGAGCCTTAAGAACAGACGAGCTTGCATGACAAGAGTTATGAATGTCAAAGAGGCAAGTGAGGTGTGTAAGAATAAGCCTAAATGGCACTCTGTTGTTCGTGCCTACCCCGCAAGGGAAGGGCGTGAAGTTATGTATGTATGTATGTATGCATGTATGTATATATATATATATATATATATATATATATATATATGAGTATGTGTGTGTGTGCGTGTGTGTCTATTATAGTCTATTATAAATTATGTTTATTATTCGAAATATGTACAGTAATCATATAATATTGTTCATAAGTATATAAATAATATAAGTAGTATATAAATAATAAAAATAACTTTGTACTCGTAAACCCACTACACTCACTAGAAGAAAAATGTTCCTAAGTCCCCAGAATACAGAATTCTCGTTCTGTAGATAATTCAAGTTTATGTTTATCAAGCCGCTACATTAACAATTTTAGAACTACCTCCAATTTTTTGTTGTAATTTTTATTTGTAATGTAGAACATTTAATTTGTTATAAAATTTTGTTATTACGTCACTGGAAGCAACTATATTTTTGGTGACAGTAAAATTCTTTTTTTTTTAATATATTTTTTCTTTTTGTTTTTTTTTGTCTTTTATCGTTTTTATACCTTTTGTCTTTTTTTATCTTATTTTTTTTCCTGTTCTTTATTAGAAAAATATTACAAGGTCCTTAATACTATTACAAAGTTATGCTATACAGTCTTATACTTTTATGTTAGACAGTTTTGAGTTTTCTAATTTTTTGTTGCATTACTCTATTTTCTAGTAAGTAATTTCAGTTTCTCACGTTATTACTTCTTACTTATAGTAAATTCGCATATTGGGATAAGCTAACTTTTTAAGACTACACACTAAACTAGCTGCGCCCCGCGGTCTCACCCTTGTGGTGATGGCAATATCAATTTTTGAAATATTGAAATAAAGAAAGAATTATTTTATTTAGGACAAAAAAAAAACACTTTAACAATACTGAGAAAAATAAAAAATAAACGCATCAATATAAGTCCTCAAATTGGACCCAGACCCAGCGTAATGCTAGCCGCTAACACCAGCGCTGTTAACCCTGGGACCAGTAGGTCACAGAGGACTATAATACAACACAAATAATATATCAAATCACATATAACTTATATATATATAAACATAGTGAGATACGTGAACAACAAATACAAGTAAATAAAACAAACAGATCATTGTTAATTTTATCATATTAGTACATACATAACTTCACGCCAGTTCCCTTGCGGGGTAGGCACGAACAATGGAGCGCCATTCAGGCTTATTCTTACACACCTCACTTGCTTCTTTGACATTCATAACTCTTGTCATGCACGCTCGTCTGTTCTTAAGGCTCCTGACATCACCTTGTATTTAGTAATTAAAATATTAGAATAATAGGTTTCAAAATATGTGACAGTTAAATACGCAGTCTCATCTATGAGCCAGCCCAAAAAAATGGTTTTTGCCTGTCCTACCGTCAGTAAGTCGTTTCTTTTGTACACCTTGAGACGTCCCTTTACGTGTATCAAATTATTGTATGACATTATGGTAGGTGACTTTTTTAAATTATATTTTATATTATTTTTAATTGATATTTATATATTTTAATTTTAATTATATGTATTATTTTATTTAAAATATTTATAGTTACAACTTTTTGAATCGCTATATCTCAGAAACGGTTGGTCGTACGAAAAAAGTATTCATATATTTTCTATAGATAATTTTATGATCTACAATTTTTGTCTGAGGTACTTTTATGATAAAACTGACGGTTTGCCGAAAATCGCGAAAAACTCATTTTTTTGACCTTTGACCTTGAGTAAAAAAAATTCCATACTCGGGAATGATGGGGAACTTAAATTTTTTATTTATAATTATGTTTTGAACGATTTTACTGATTTTCAACTTGTGATTTTATGCACCTTCGAATACTTGTATTCCTCCACCTATAAGAAACGCCTCATCAGTGTCACTCTTTAGGGTCACATTAAACAAATTCCTTTGTGAACACCAAAACGCACAATGTAACTCAAGGCATGGTACAAGTGCTTTATGACCATGTTACTAATATGATTTGATCTGAAAGAGAGTGTCGGGGTGAAGGTAAGGAAAGGAATGCTCCGGTGGTTCGGGCATGTGGAAAGAATGCATGGCGAAAGAATGACTAAACAGATATACAATGCAAAAGTGGATGGATGCAGAAGTCGTGGAAGGCCACCAAACACCTTCCATGAGCAAATTGATCGTGTACTAGCAGAAGGTGATGTCAGGAGCCTTAAGAACAGACGAGCGTGCATGACAAGAGTTATGAATGTCAAAGAAGCAAGTGAGGTGTGTAAGAATGGGCCTAAATGGCGCTCTGTTGTTCGTGCCTACCCCGCAAGGGAACTGGCGTGAAGTTATGTATGTATGTATGTATATATATATGTATATATATATTCAATGCCGAGGATAAATGTTTGTAAAATTTTTCCTATTTTGACCTCTAGAATTTTAATTAAAACCCATTAAGCCGCTTCGAAGCTTCTTGGAGAGAAAATTTCATACAAACAGACAGATAAAACTTCTAAAACTAATAAAGCTGAATTCAATTCAATGTAATTCAACAAAACAATGATAATCATATTACCAATAACAAAATTATTTATATTGACTGTTATAATTATCCCGACTATGGGACTGTGGACGCCATTTAATTAATTTTAACTGAAATTTTGACATAATTATGATAATATTGTAAACAATGTAAATTGTACGAGCTAAATCTGCAGGCCAAGATGGCAAACACATGTGTAAATAAATATAATTATTGTAACACCTTTTAAGGGAAGATTTATATTAGACCGGTCCGTGTCCGGGCCGGGGCAACAGTGGTGTAGACGAGCGTTGTCCGGGCCCGGACGGGACACGTATCCTGCACTGTGTAATATAAACAGCTTCGTACAAAATGTATGTAACGTTTCAAATTCGTGCCCCGTCCGGGCCACGTACACGGCACGCCCCGGACACGGCCCGGTCTAATATAAATCTTCCCTAAACCATGTTTTTTGCAGTAAATGAACTTGAATTCGGAAAGTGATGAAGTCATACTATAATTGTATACCCGCAGGCAAATTGATTCATTCTCATCATGTTATTATTAAAATCTTAAAACGTGCTGTATTTGTGACCTAAGAGCCTTATTTCATAAAAAGTCCTGTAAACTTTAATATAAATATTTGATTTAAACGTGATGAAACCGCGCACGTGTAAATTATCGTCGTATATTTTAATAACATTACTTGTAAAATCTGATATTGTTTCAACAGTTATTATACCTAGTGGGTTTGTTATTAAAAACTAGGAGTAATATTAAATAAATAAAGTAAAAGTTATAAAAAACTTACTTATCGTTTTTATTTTACATACAGCGTAAACTCCATGTAACGTCACTCGATTTAACGACAAACTCTCTTAAGCGTCCAAACCACTTGGCTTTGGTTGGTTTAGCTTGTCTTCCATTTTCAGCCTTTCCAACACAAACAAAAGCGCAGGGTCGACAGGGAGGAGGGGGTTTTTAGTGGGTATTGGGGTTGCTCGCTCGTGCAGCAACGCTCGGAGTCTTCCACACTATTCTGTGACGTCGATCGCGGACGGAGCACTGCCAAGAGCATACTATTGCTGCAGTGTTATCGCCCCCGACCGACGCGTGTCGTTCCCGTAACAACGGCCCAGTTTGTGCGTAAATCGGTTAAGGATTTTCCCTCGCCTCAAAAAAAAAAAAAAAAGCTTGTCTTCCATCCGGACATGACCTCTCGCTCCCGGCCGTGGTACGCATCATGGTCGGGAGCCCAACAGGATGAGACTACGTGTCCTCCTTCTACGAGCGCGTTATGCTTGCAAAGAAGGAGCAGCCAGGAACTTCGGCCACCGTGAGCTCGCCTCTTTGGGTATAGAAGTTCTCACTCACCTGCAAATGCCGTCGAGATGGGGGCGCGAGTGTTCCGCGCGCGCTCACCTCTCCTCCCGTGGGGCGAGTTACAGACCACCCCACGCCTAAAGAGCATGATGATGGCGGGGGATAAAGCAGTCCCCCGGCAGTGGAAGAGGTCTCACGAGGCCTACACCTGTCAGGGCTGCGGAGAGGCTAGGTCATATACCCGTAGCCCTGGCATAAGGCGAATGATGGAAAACCCAGGAGTTTTAGTGGGTATCCCTAACCGGGGAGTAGCAATAGCATGGCACCAGTTTTGACTGGGTATGCTAGTGCCACCCCCGACCTGGCGAATCCCACACTAGGTCGCGAATTATCCCCCAAGGTTCTGCCCTTGTCGCGGCTTAGTCCTCAAACGGATTTCCCCTAGCTAAAAAAAATCTTCTCTTCCATACAATAATATACTCTATATAGCATTACACACTCTCAATAACGACAACAATTAAGTAATAAAAAGTACTAAGTAAAGTTGCCAAAATTAGTAAAAGCGCTGCGCAGCTGTATACGTTCTTTTATCGCTTTATTATCCTATCCCGTAATAAACTCGACTGTCGGCATCATTCATACCGAAATTTGTAAGTACTTCCTTTATTACTAAGATGCCTCAATATAGATGCCCATGCAAGAAAATGCCGCAAGATATGAATAAATAAGTAAATAAATACAACAAAATTACTGGTGCAGAAAAAGACGTCAGACAAAAATAACATTCTCTCCATTTAACGACAACTCCCTATAACGCCGTAAAATACACCGTCCCTTCGGTGTCGTTATATAGAGTTTACACTGTACATCATAGGAGAGCTGACAATCAAACCAACTGGGATCTTGTACGAGCGTATATACTTACGACGTCAAAAGTTTGTATAAGTAAAAGGGGTCAAATTGCGTATTGATTATTGTTTAAACAGAAATTAAAAATTATTTCAGACTAGTATTCGACCGCGACTTCGTCCACGTTGGTCAGGTAGAAAACACATTGCTGACATGAAACACACAAGGTCTACGAAGTCTGCGATCAGTGAACACACGCTGGATAAACCCAACCACTACATCAGATTCGATAACCCACAAATCCTCGCGAAAGAGAATCGTTTCATACCTAGAATGATGCGTGAGGCTATTGAAATCAAAAAACACCCAAATTTCAATAGAGAAGATGGTTGGCAAGTACCACCTGTTTGGGATCCAATTATCAAAACTATTAAGACCCAAACCCAGCAAAAACCAGCTGCCAGACCTCAAGACACTGTGAGCTCTTTCTGCGTACAACGGAACACAAACCAACTTGACTGATAATTACTTTGATTTTTCCTTCCACCCATTTTAATATTATATAAAATTATTAGAGCTAGGCATGTTTGCTGAAGAGTTTCTTGCGCCGCTTCTTCTCTTCAAGCCATAACATGTTGCGAAGCGGTATTAAATTAGATTAGGCTCCCATAGAGTAAATAATAACCATAAACAAAATTAAAATTAATAAGTTGGCGGTAGGCTAAATAAAACTTTAACAATACTCGTTGACACTTGACATCTTTGTCTTCCGTGATCGCGGCCACTGAAAAGTGGCCGAAACGTCGGAAAAACCAAAATCAAATAAAATTACCGCGCTTAAAACCGTTAAAACCTAGTTTTATTATGTATACAAGTCGCGAAAACTTAAGAAAATATTAGGTAGAAAAGACCAAAGTTGTTTTGCCAATATTTGAAATCAAACAGTAATTTTTCTTTATAGAAGAACCCACAGAACCCCGGGATAAGTGTAATGTTACTAAAGACATACCCAACCAAATTGTTCTACTTAATATTTCTATATACTAAAAGTGTCGCTGGAAGCAAGCAATAAAATCACGTGGTGACTTTAGAAAATCGCACCAAAATAGTTGTGAAAGACCGGGTTTGAAATACCTAAGCTATCGTTCTAGTGTAAATTGTATAGCAATCATCTTTGTATACATATACCCTACTCAAAGAAAACACTTCCACACAAAATGTACCTTTATAATGCATAGTGTAAACCTGTGTGATCTTGGTTGAATAATAAATAATAGTACATTATGGTACTAGTGTGTAACATTGGTGATTACCGCCGAGGCGCCATTGAGACTCGAGCCGTAGGCGAGGGTCTTAAGAGAGCCGAGGACCATAATCAACAATACACACGTGTATCATACGACGTTTTTCAACACACTTGTTCTATAGAACAGGATCTTTTTTTTTTTAATAAAAACTTTTTTAAGAACAAAGCAACTCAACCAATAAAATTAAAAAAAAAATCTATAACTCACTAGTGAGTTATAATGTTTTTTAGTCATAGTGTGATTATGGGTGTCATTCTGTGCCTAATTGCGGTGACCATAGAGCCACTTTATGAGCAAGTGTGTTGAAATAGTACATTATGGTACTAGTGTGTAACATTGGTGATTACCGCCGAGGCGCCATTGAGACTCGAGCCGTAGGCAAGGGTCTTAAGAGAGCCGAAGACGGTAATCATCAATACACACGTGTATCATACGACGTTTTTCAACACACTTGTGAATAAAATAACAACAAAAACTCATTTTATTTAGTAGATAAAAAAAGTTATATATGAGTAAAAGTTTTATTGATTAAACACGTACGAGTTAAAATTATCTATTTAAATAAGAAGTTGCATGAAATGAGCAAGCAATAGGAACATTAATTTATTTGTTCTATAGAACACGATCTTTTTTTTTTGAATAAAAACTTTTTTAAGAACAAAGCAACTCAACCAATAAAATTAAAAAAAAAATCTAGAACTCACTAGTGAGTTATAATGTTTTTTAGTCACAGTTTGATTATGGGTGTCATTCTGTGCCTAATTGCGGTGACCATAGAGCCACTTTATGAGCAAGTGTGTTGAAAATAATATTATAGTTTACATTATATTAATAAGTCATTACAGTGCATTTAAATACAATTTGCAGATCATAATCAGCAATGAAGGCTGAAGCTAACGAGCACTTGCAAAATAGTGGCGTAGTGGAACAGTTTCCTAGATAGTGGAACTTGGTAGACAACTCAATTCAGAGAAGTACAGCGCACCGCACAATGTTGGACCAACGTTTGCCTAAACCAAACATTTGCTATGCAAACTCTTGTCGAACGTGGTACCCGTGGATCGCGGGGGCTTCTTTAGATGTCACTGAACGTGTGCGATCCGAACATCGTCGGTAAGCCCGTCGATTATACTGGTCTAATACACTCTCAAAATTTTGACGGTGTATTGACCCCGTGTGTGTATAAACGGCTACTGTCTAATAATAAATAGCGACGGCCTATGTGGTTGAGCGGGCTAAGTCTTAGCCGGCCGAACTCGCTGGAACACAGAGGCTCTGGGTTCGATTCCTGGCGTGGTAAATTTCGGAAAAACGAACTATCAGTTATTTACTATGGTCTGGGTGTCTGGGATCGGTCCCAGAGTGGTCCGTTGTATATCATCCATAACACAAGCGTAACTTGCTTAATTTGGGGATATACGATGAGTGTGTTTGTCTGCCGATTATTATATTATTATTGGTGGTGCGGATGACAAAAGTAGAATTTGTTGGTGGTGGAAGGAGGCAAAATCCACAGCCGGGTAGATTGGAGCGGCACTCAACTGCGGATCCCCAGTCCTCGTCGTAAAGCACGTCTTCAGGGGTTGCATATATTCACACCAACAACAGGAGCGGGTTTAAGGTAAAAGCGTTCAATGCAAATCACTTATGCGCGTGCGGTGCTCGTGAGGCCGTCGACGTACTGGGCCGCCCGTCGGCACGAGTCGTGGTTAGCCGGCAGGTGGCACCGCCTGTCTCTGTCCAGCGTGCGGATTTGCGGAAAGGAGGGGAAAGGTAGGTAATATAAGGCGCCTAACCAATTATTATAATTATAAGAATGATTATTGTATTGATTAAGTGAACAACTTGTGTTGCGTGTTGCTATTGTACTCGTTTATGGCCGTTTGCAGGTATAATTAACCAGGTGTGCGGATTACGATTTATAGGAAATTAAGTCGACGATACGGGCGGGCACTCTTGTATTTGTGAAGTATAAAACGACGGCAGGATGGAGAGAGGGGGCAGTCAAAGCGGTAACACAAGCGAGGCGATAACACAAGCGTGTGTACATACATTTGGACTTATTGCGTCCGGTGATATTTGTACCTATGTTATACGTGTTTGTATAGTTGTAATAAATTCTATAGTAATTCCAACGGCATTTTTAGTTCGAGTCCCGCACTCGTAACAATAGTATAAAAGGATATCCAGAAGAGACCTACACGCAGTTACCAATCGCTAATAGTTGCATAAATATGATAAGAAATTAAAAATCGTCCCGAACGGTGTAAAGGGGCGGTAACATCGGTATTCAGCACAGGGGAAAGATTTTAACGCTTTTTGGCTTCAGTTGCACTAAGTGAGTCCGCAAATGCAGTTACGTCCGAGCACCGAGTATTTAGACAAGCGTACCAATGCTTGTTTATTTGTATCCTGATTGCAACGAAATAGGTTCACGTTGGTCCAGTTTGAGACCTCATTCCGTCTAATAAGGTAGTTACTAGCCAAATCAACTGACATCCTTTTTATTGTATTAAAAGACGCCGAAACCATCGAGATTTTGTACGAGAGTAGCAAGTTATGACGCCATATCTTTACAGAGTTAAATAGCGTATTATCTATCTTCTATACTGTTACCACTTAGATTCCGACAAAAATAAAATCCACCTGCATATCTGTAAAAACACATTTTATTACCTGTCGGCATTTGAACTAATTGTAATTCTTTTATGATCGTCTTCTTTTGTGTACTTATTTATTGGCATACGTTTCTAGAAAACAGGCCATTGTTTTATTGTACTCGTTTATGGCAGCTTGTAGCCGAATAATTAGCCAGGTGCTGCGGCTTACGTCGACTACAATACGGGCACATTTGTATCTGTGAGATATAAAACGACGGCCTGATGGGAAGAGGGGGCAGTCAAGCGAGAACCACGATCAAGGCGTGACGTGTGTACAATCGGGAAGCTAGTTGTGACGGACTTTGCGCCTTTTATTGAATTTCGACCTTCTGCATTACGTTTGAACTTGTTGTGTTCAGTTATATTTATACCTGTGTTATAGGTATTTGTATAGTTCTAATAAACTCTATAATCATTCCAACGGCATTTTAATTCGAGTCTCGTAACCCATAACAATACTATAATAAATCTGTAAATAGGTCAAATTTGTGCAATGCGTTTAACAATGTGAAAAAATTCAGGGAGGATAATTCGGACCAGGAGACTCCGAAAATACAATTTTTAGAATTTTTGTCTATCTGTTTGTTAGAGCATCACGTGAAAACTACTGAATCGATTTAAATGAAACTCGACATAGAGCTAGCTCATATCCCGGGGCGAAACATAGGATACTTTTTATCCCGATAAATGACGTAGTTTTCGTGGGATAGATGAAAATAGCGATCGTATTTTTTTTTTAACTACTGAACGTATATGATTGAAGCTTGATATACTGCTTTGCCACTCAGGCCGTACACTTAGTCATCAAACTTCGATAAAAATAACAACATCTCTAGTATAGGGGTAAGCGCTTCAATAAAGCACTGGTACTTTGTTTACATGAAATTTCACATTTTTAAATTTCAAAGCCGACTCGTAATTCTTGTAATGTAAAACAATGTATTTTTATTATTGCAGGAGCTCAGCTGACAGGCAGACGGCCCACTTGATGGAAAGCGGTTAACATCGCCTATGGACATTTGCAACAGCAAAGTTGCTACAAATGCGTTGCTGCTCTCTTAAGGGAAACTATAATAATAATAAATAGATAAATAATCGGCAGACAAACACACCTATTGTATATCCCCAAATTAAGCAAGTTACGCTCGTGTTATGGGTAATATACAACGGAGTACTCTAGGGCCGATCCCAGACACCCAGACCATAGTAAATAACGGAGAAAACACGTTTCCGAAATTTACTATACCAGGAATCGAACCCAGAACCTCTGGGTTTCAGTGAGCTACGCCGGCAAAGGCTTAGCCTGCTCAACCACAGAGGCCGTCTGAACTGGAACCTGGTCACTAATGTAAATAAAATAATTTTTTTAAATTGGGATTTACTAGACTCCAG
Organism: Dendrolimus kikuchii; assembly: GCA_019925095.2. Classification (NCBI taxonomy): domain Eukaryota; kingdom Metazoa; phylum Arthropoda; class Insecta; order Lepidoptera; family Lasiocampidae; genus Dendrolimus; species Dendrolimus kikuchii. The sequence goes on along the minus strand of CM034394.1, from coordinate 549,530 downwards.
CGCCATTTTCAATCATCAGATACAAGGTATATAAATAAATTATAACCCTACTAAATTAAAAAGCGAAACAATTCAACTGTTCTATTTATGCAACTGTCATTTCTAATTTTCCCATGTTCTGTTTTATTCTATAGAATACATTCTATTTGGTGACTGAAAAATCGACCCTAAGGATATTACAAACACTATTGACAATATTTTAAAATTTAATTATAAATAAATAATCAGCAGACAAACAAACATATTGTATTGTACAATTAAACAAGTACCAAAGTAAATAACGGAGAAAATTCGTTTCCTCAATTTACCATAACAGGAATCGAACCCGGAATATCTGCGTTGCAGTGAGCTAGGCCGGCAAAGGCTTAGCCCACAACCACAGAGGCCGTCTAACTACACTTATTAGTGTCTATAGGCTAGATTATAATATTTAGCAAAGTACATAAACATTTTATGTACCCATTTTCGCATGAAATAAATTGAATTGAATTAAATTGAATTGTAATGATTCCAATTATATTAATGCCTTCTTTAGAAGACTCGTATACCCTAATTTAATTTTAATGCAATTAACCCGTTAAATGAAAATATGTGAAAATAAAATAATTTTAATAATATACTCATAATAGAGCCGTTGTCCGGTAAATAATGAATGGGTTTGTATTATAAATTGATATAAATCGTCTCCCAGCAGAGAATAAACGGCGGCCATTGGGCGCGGCTTCTGCTCTTTATTAAGTCGCATATCATTTGCAAATATTATTTAATAAATGACTTTGTATATATGTATATTTTTATTTGTTAAATTAGTTTGAGTATTTATGTATCTATGGCCTTTTTCCTGCACCACGTACATCGCCCGATTCAATTTTCTTTGGTTTAGGTTGCCTGGACGAGATTGCTTCGAGCGATAATGTCTAGAATATTGTAGCTGTACTCGCGACGTCGTCCGCGTGGAATTGGTCTTAGCGTGATGATATATAGCCTATAGCCTTCCTCGATAAATGAGCTATCCAACACTGAAAGAATTTTTCAAATCAGACAAGTAGTTCCTGATATTAGCGCGTTCAATCAATTAATATTAGTATATTTGGCTACAACACTAATACTTACATTTTAAATATCGCGATATCTTTTGAATGAAACGTCCGAATTGAATAATTCAAAAAGTTTTAGAAAGGTATTGAATTCGTCTTGAATATGGAGTAATTTATTTTGATAAGCATTAATACCAAGGTACAAAATAAAGAGTTTTTGAAGCGACGGCATTTTAATTATTTAAAAAAATAAAAGAAAACACTTATTGTGAGATAACTACAATAGTTAGAGATATGGTTACGCGATATTTTTTATAGGCAATTATATATTCTGCAAAGTTTTGTTCTATACTCAATAGTTTCCGCAGCGCACGCCGTGTAAGGATTTTTCGGGTCATTTTTTTACACCTTGGGTTACATTATTGGACTTTTAGTAAGGACCCCTAATTTTTTTGAAAATATAATATAGCCTATAGCCTTCCTCGATAAATGTACTATTCAACACTGAATGAATTTTTCAAATCGGACTAGCGGTTCCTGAGATTAGCGCGTTTAAACAAACAAACAAACTCTTCAGCTTTATAATTAATATTAACATAGATATGGTCTGCTTTTGTAATGTATATTTTGGTGTGCAATAAAGTGTTATCTCTCTCTCTCTCTCTTTTGAATTTTCTTCAGAGAGAAAGATTATGGCTAAAACAGTTCGTCGATGTAAATAAATAAACAACGTACTAACTCACAAACCTTTGCAAGAACGAAGTTAAAATTACGCCCTTACCTTCCTCAGGTAAAAATAATATAAAACAAAGTTTTTAACACAACCCAACTTACGGCGGTTGTTTGACACCGAAACGCGGAAACTTGTGTTAAGCCTTAGAGAAGCGATTGACTTGGACCGCGCATTCACTCTATGACACGAATATCAAAAGCAAGTCTACATTCGTAAATTTCAGCAGCATTGCATTATATGTGATGTATCGGTTTGTAAATTAACAGTATCAGCTTTATTTTTAATAAGTAACAGTGCGACAGTTTTTTGATTATTGATAAAAATATTATCCGTGCAGGAACGGAGAAAGAATACAATGTCCTGCGGCCGGGCGGCCTGTCGTAAGAGGCGACAAAACAACCCACAGCTAGGTGGTAAGGCATTTGCCTGACTGGATGGCTACCACCTCTGGTCTAAAGTATGTCGCCATAACAACCTTGATTTGTGTTCCGGCATTAGTGATAAGGTTCCAGTCTCCCTTAAGAGAGCAGCGGCGCATTTGTAGTACCTTTGGTGTTGCAAATGTCTATAGGCGATGGTAACCGCTTTCGGTCAAGTGGGCCATCTGCCTGTTTGCTGAGCACCTCCAAAAAAAATATATATATATATATATATATATATATATAGCGTTACTTGTATAAATTTAAGTTATTTTTTGAACTGAAACTTCTTCAGAATCGTCGTGATTTGAAAATCGATGAAACGAAATAGTGACACCAAAAAGAGATAAACATATAAAATTCAACCTTTTTTAATTCGAAATAAAACACATTTCTCTTTACCCGTTAGTATTAATTTTCTATTTAAATAAAACTTAAAAGAATTGAAATGAATTTTAGCTGTATATGCACCTATATATACTTAAGGCAGATTCTTGTAACAGTGCATTGAACTATGTACTTTATGCTTGTGAATTAAAGTGTAATTTAGATTTTTTTTTTTATTATAATATGTTAATACTTTATCGAGATTTTGCCGAATGCTTAGTACACCTCTCACGCGACCAAAAGGCTGGCGTCTGTTTTGCTTAAAGTGTAAGCATTTCTATTCAACATGGTAACGCCGCCAGCCTTTTGGGAACGTTCCCGGTAAGTGACAGTGGTTTGGGACCAATATTTCATCTATAATTTTGCTCTGCTTTTTTATTTAGTTTTAGTATTTAATTTTATGTTTCTATTTTATAGTTTAGTTTAATTTTTAAAATAATTTTGGTCCTATTTAGAAATAAATAAAAATTAATATGTTGACGTATGTAGGCTAAATACACTACAAGTACGCTCTACAATTAGTCGTCACCAGTCAATCTGAAGGCGAGCCCTCGATATGGTTTGCATTGTTTATGCGATACGTAGCTCCCAACGAGTTGGGGAGTGAAAAGTTGGCTAAGCTCGCAAGTAACGCCGATTCGATACAAAAAGTTAGTTCAAGTAATAATTCTGGTAGAATTATGGCTATCCTTGAGCAAGAGTTTAAAAGATGATTTACGGTTAAACCGAAATTTACAGGTGGATAATCTGAGGTAGTAATATTAAATTGGTATAGACGTGCGACCAAGTCTGCGCACTTGTATCTTGACCATTTCATTTGATTGTAAAAGTGCGCATGTTTACAGTAACACGGGCGAAGAAGTACGCGTAATCGCTCGTACGTCTATCACCCTCATTAGATAAAAATGGCGTAAAATTTTGGTTCGATAAACTAAGGATAGTGGGGTTACTATCTATAAGTATGGGATTTTAGTACATACATACATACATAACTTCACGCCAGTTCCCTTGCGGGGTAGGCACGGACAACAGAGCGTCATTCAGGCTTATTCTTACACACCTCACTTGCTTCTTTGACATTCATAGCTCTTGTCATGCACGCTCGTCTGTTCTTAAGGTTCCTGACATCACCTTCTGCTAGTGCACGATCAATTTGATCATGGAAGGTGTGTCGTGGCGTTCCACGATTTTTACATCCATCCATTTTTGCATTTAGTGCTATATGATATGATAATATCAACTAATAAACGTGGCATTGCTTTGCTGGGGCCGCTCCGTTTGTAACTTGTCAATGAACAGACAGTTTATCCGCCACGCTTACCCATGGTGGATTAGTGAGTTTGATACTTTGTTTATCTCGATATCAAATTTTCCTCACGTTGTTGTCCCTCACTGTTAACACGTAGCGATTGTAAAAATATATGGTCTAAGAGCCCGTGAACGGCTACCTGTAAGTATTTGACCAGACCTGAGTTTTTGTACATTGAGGCCCCTATATCTACCATGCATGAGGTGGGGACTCACTAGGCTCAAAGTGGGGGACGCGACGATTTGATCACGTCTGCCGTTTTCAATTTACTTTGTAGCAGACAATTTTGAAAATGTAGACATCTGCCGTGATCAATATAAGTTTTTAAGACTATCTTATATCTTATACTAATATATAAAGCTGAAGAGTTTGTTTGTTTGTTTGAACGCGCTAATCTCAGGAACTACTGGTCTGATTTGAAAACTTGTTTCAGTGTTAGATAGCCCTTATATCGAGGAAGGCTATAGGCTATATATCATTACGCTAAGACCAAAAGGAGCGGAGCACCAATGAAGAATGTTTCAAAACCGGGGGCTTTTTTTAACTATTCCACGCGAACGATGTCGCGTGCAGAAGCTAGTAATAAATAAAATATATCAATGGCAGATCTGGTAAATTACTTTAAATTTTTTTTTGTAGCATTTTCAAAATTGTTTACCACAAAGTAAAATGCGCGATAATGGTCTGCCATTCTTATTTTCCGATAATTATAAACATATCTTTTCAAATTTGAAAACGGCAGACGTGGTCAAGTGGATTTCAAATTCGTCAAAAATCGGTACCTGCCTTACCTGAGCGCTCGTCGCGTCCCCCACTTTCAGCCTAGTGAGTCCCCACCTCATGCATGGTAGGTATAGGGGCCTCAATGTACAAAAACTCAGGTCTGGTCAAATACATACAGGTAGCCGTTCACGGGCTCTTAGACCAATAGATACACAGATTCCAAAATTCTTAAATTTCTATCTATCCCTCTCTGCTAAAGTCTGAAAAGCAAGTTTAAGACGCGACATCATTAACCACTATAGCTTGTCATATCGCAAAACTAAACGTTTTTTGGTTCAAATTAGCGATTATGCCATCTGTTATCGAAAACATAAAACAATATTAAACATTTAATAATATTTTATACTTTCAATTAGAGATGGCAGCACAAGTGATTTGAGTAAAATATTTATTGTAAATAATGTAAGCCTTGTTACATAACAGTATATTATATATTGATCGTGTACTAGCAGAAGGTGATGTCAGGAGCCTTAAGAACAGACGAGCGTGCATGACAAGGGTTATGAATGTCAAAGAAGCAAGTGAGGTGTGTAAGAATAAGCCGAATGGCGCTCTGTTGTTCGTGCCTACCCCGCAAGGGAACTGGCGTGAAGTTATGTATGTATGTATATTATATATGGTACGTATAACGTAAGAAATCTGTGAATATCAATCGTCTATTAAAAAAACTTAAGGCTGAAAAACTCTTATATTCCATTTCTGCTGTTGACTAGGGGCCCAATTCTGCTTATACCTGTCTCGTCAAAATCACCGGATACTAGATTTGAATCATAAAAGTAAATATAATTTAAAAGAAAGGAGACACAATTTTCCCATGAATAAGAACTTGTTGCTGCCTGAAGAGTGGCTTTAATATTGTGAGCATTCCCAATACCGGGTTGCTGCCGGCGAAATACATTTTAAAACTTTTTTCATTCATTTTACTCTCATTCTGGGCACCGCCACCAACCGATCCATAAAACATTCCACAGAAACTTTTGAAATAAAACTCGTGGACTGATCAGGGCTGTCTGATAGCCAATATTTATTCGGGCAGCCCAATTCTGGCAGTCTCAACAAATCTTATATATATTTAGTCGTGTTCAAGTCTTTCTGAAATTTCCAATATACATACATACATAACTTCACGCCAGTTCCCTTGCGGGGTAGGCACGAACAACAGAGCGCCATTTAGGCTTATTCTTACACACCTCACTTGCTTCTTTGACATTCATAACTCTTGTCATGCACGCTCGTCTGTTCTTCAGGCTCCTGACATCACCTTCTGCTAGTACACGATCAATTTGATCATGGAAGGTGTGTCGTGGCCTTCCACGACTTCTACATCCATCCACTTTTGCATTGTATATCTGTTTATTCATTCTTTCCACATGCCCGAACCACCGGAGCATTCCTTTCCTTACCTTCACCCCGACACTCACTTTCAGACCAACTCCAACCAATTTCCAATATGTATACAGAAAATTACTTTTACCAATGCACATGCTATTTCGGATTACAATCCCTCCCATGTTAGCGATATGGCTGTTTCAGTAATTATGTAGCTAATTAACTTGCAAAACAAGTCCTTATCACTGTTCAGACAGATATTTACTTAATCTGAAATCTTTCTGAAAAATGTATGTCTAAATGATTATAACAACTCAACTTCGTAAGCTAACTAGTTATTTAAATAATATGAATACCAATCAGGCTTTACTGTCTGAAAAATAAATCATTTAAACCAACCAAAAATTTTAGACAGTCTATAGTCTTTTTTTTACGAGGTGTAATCCGTCAGGACACCCTACTCTTCGCGGATTACGGTAGGGTAGTGTTGGACTCCTGGTGGCACGTTCGGACCTATCAACTAAACCACCTCTTTTTGCCATCTTGACGCCGTGTGTCAGGACCTTGGGAACCAAAGACACATCCGATGAAGATAGTCTATAGTCTACACCAACCAGATTGAAAATAGATTTGTCTCATTGGTCATGATAACAATACATAATCCTTAATCAAAATTTACATATGCTATGTTGAATAAAAATTCTTATTATCAATTCTAGGGATGCTATGTAAACAAAACAGTCTAATGCTGGGTTTCCATCCTCTTAACTTATAATTGATAGAAAATTGACGCTAATTGTATGGTCCTTATGTAAATTTTAAGCAGTAATAAGGAAAATGAAAATAATGCTATACGTGTCTAAACTGGGTACTGAACGGCCATTCGCGATATTCTCAGAGTGCTACATTGTGGCTACTCTTTAAACTTGGCATAAGAAGATATCTAAAGTCTCAACGAGGTAGGCAACACATCGGCTCCTAATGTTACAGACATTCACGGGTAATGGTAATCACTAACTATATATTCTATACTTATAGAATATATAGTTAGTGTACCTTCCATCCCTGCTAAAAGCACATCCAAGATATATAAACTCATTCACTTGCTCCAGCATAGCATCATCGACCATTATCCTTGCATTCGTTCTGGTTTCTTTCTTTCAAACACCATAACCTTTGTTTTCTTCGCATTCAAATGTAAGCCGCTCGCCTGACAGTCATCTTTCATCATCGTGACTAGTGTTTGCAGTTCTGATGGCGATTCGGCTAAAACGGCAATATTTGAAGAAACCTAAATTCTATATTTCATGAATTATTATTATATAACATTTATCAGCCCTGCTTGTGTCATTTCCGATGCCCGTGGCCGTCGCACCGGCACCCCCACCCACCTCACCAAGGTATGAATAAATTATTATCAGCATTCTCCATTTTTCCCGCATCCCGCGTATTGCTCGCATTCGTATCACGCCTTCACCGATATTTTGAATAAGCGGGCTTTGACGCTCGCGTATTTGCTGAATCGGTGAAGCTACGTGCGTACTTTTATACCAAGACCCAGCGAAGTCCAAATTGAGGACTGTTTTCCATTTCTTTTTTATTTGGAGTCACACAATTTTGGACTAGGTATTAAGTTTTATATCTTGCATTTAAAAAATCGAGCTAAGCATTAAAATGTATCTAATAATGATGGTGGTGTCGTAAATAATGTTACGTTACTTCTGGCATCATGAAATTCATCAAATTAGAGAATTTTCCAAAACTTATTATTATTTATATATATATATCAATATATGTATATTTTTGTCTCAAAATTTTATATATATATATACTTTTTTTATTCTAGTTATATTGCAAAACCCACATGTCACACAATTTTTTTCTAATCCGTACTAAGGTTGTCTGAAAGAAATTGCTTTTAGTGATAAGACCGCCTATTGTCTTCTGTACTTAAGCTTCTTGAATTGTATCTTAATGTTATGCAATAAAGTATATTCTATTCTATTCTTAATTTCGTTAACCTAACCTGGCCTCTGTTTCCAGAACACACTTATCTGAACCTTCTGCTACATCAGCATTTATTATCTTTCATATACACCTTCCACTCCCATAAAGTAAAAGTTGTTTTTTAAGACTCCCAAGTATTATTACCATGGAAGAAGAGTACTAAAGAATACCAGTCGCCTACTAATAAGCGTGACATAAGTAGCTTTTTACTGACACCTACTTATGATGGCATAAGTAGAGACGCTCGTACAAAATCTTTGAGGCTATCACGTTCTGTAAGTCTATAGTATCTCCATTGACTTGATTGGCGATGGTGTGAACAGTGACGTCAAGTTAAATTCATGGCATCCAGTGAAAATGCCGCAAATCACTACGAAAGCACACCTTGCGGTTGTCAGCTATAACTCAGCGGGGCTTTATCCAGCTAATTCCAGTAATGGCTGCTGGGCGTTGTTGTAAATCAGTGCTAGTCTTATCTAAGAGGTACATTGCCCTTGGTTGCCTAAAGGGTTTTTAGTGTAAGGTTACTAAATCCTTAACTCTTTAGTTGCTTCTGTGAGTGTTGAGCCTATGCTCATTTCAAAAAACTCTACGTCTGGTTTTTTTCTAAACTTGTGTTAATAAGCAGCATATTTTGATACAATGAGAACAATAATTTAGACTGTAGTTTCGAAAGATGGTGTTATAAGAGCACTATATTATGACGCTATAGGGCTTTCATGTTGTAATTTTAGCAAAAAATTTCAATCATGTTATGACTTAAAAAGCCAGAATAAATCCTGTTCAAGCCGTTCACCTTTTCTTTTATTAGTTTAGTTTCGTTGTGGTTAGTGTTACCTCACGTACATGGAATAATTTATTGCTACATAATAGTAAGGTTAAAACTAAGTAGTCCATGTACGTGCCAAACTCTGTCAATACAGAAAACAGTAAACCTTCGGAAATGCATCTACGAATATTTTTAGGGTTTTACATATTTTCACGTAGCAGTTAAGATTTCTGTATAAGTAATTAAGCAATAATTACATCTAGAGTACAAAACTCGCCGTCTCCCTTTTCTAGCGATCGAGTTTAGCTCCCGCGGCGATGGAGCCATAGGCTCTCGGCAGTGGTACGTCACCCTCATCCAACGAGGTAACATCATCCACGCACCACACATATAAAAATAAAACCCTACAGTTAGTATTTTGTTTTTAATATCGTCAATTGTTCTAGAACTCCCGCATCTGCGGCAGACTTCATGTTCGTTACTAAAAGAGTTACCTATGCTGGTAAGTACCCTACGTCGGAAACCGGCCAGTTATGTGGGAACAAATGTCTAGCCATGCCACCTCCGTCAGGTCCCAGTAGAACATGTAGGCCCAAGAAATGCTGGCTTGTGGTCGTGAATGATGATGTGCATATCAACTAGGGATACCGAAGAGCGCTCGAAGTGGAGAAGTAAAAGTAGGAAAACGGACCTGTAGTTCCAAAGGCAATCGGGATTATAGCAATGATGATTTTGAATGTCAAGAGCCTTAAGAACAGACGAGTTTGCGTGACAAGAGTTATGAATGTCAAAGAAGCAAGTGAGGTGTGTAAGAATGGGCCTAAATGGCGCTCTGTTGTTCGTGCCTACCCCGCAAGGAAACTGGCGTGAAGTTATATATGTATGTATGATTTTTAATCGTGTCACCGACAGTTTTCGTTCGGTAGTTAGATTAGTATTTTTTTACCGCACCAGCTAGTGAGGGTAGATTTGCGGAGTTTGTCACTCCCTTCTTTCGTAGTGGCTCGGGCATCACACTCGTAAGATTTGCTCGTTACATTCATGACCAATAAGTCGCACTTAATTTACGTGTTTGTATCCTGATCAGGTCCCATATTTTGTTGACAAAATTCATAAAATTCATTTGATTCCTTCCGATTAAAACTAAGGATACAGAAAGTACGTTTGACACACGTTATTAATAAAATATCACATTTGGCGAAAGGCTTACCCTGTCGTTCCGCGAATTGATCTTCACATTAACATATGCGAATAAAACATGCGGCCTACGACGAGTATTTCAATATTCGCCTTTCAATGTTGTCAGATCAAAGAAAATTCAACAACGTCGGAACCCCTACTTCATTCAATTACTTCTTGCTTTATGTAGTCTCGACACTACGATCTTCTAGCACTAGTTTTAAATGTCCCAGTTCCTACATCATTTGGTTTACAATTTTATATAAGCGCCATAGAAGTAATCACAAAATTCGACAGATGTTAAGGCAAGTGAATGAATAGTCAACCGGATGGGGCGCCGTCTCCTCCTTCTGCGAGCGCGTTATGCTTGCGAAGGAGGAGGCGGAGCGGGAGCGTGAGCGGACATCTTTGCTCCGCTCCCGCCAAAGGAGGACGCGCCGACGCCGGAGGGCGGATTTCGACCTTCGGCCACCGTAAGCGGACGGCGCGGGTGGGGCCCCTTGGGGTATAGGGGTTCTCACTCACCCGCATATGCCGTCGAGATGAGAGCGCGAGTGTTCCGCGCGCGCTCATCTCTCCTCCCGTGGGGCGCGTTACAGACCGCCCCACGCCAAAGAGAGCATGATGATGCCGGAGGATGAGTCCCCGGCAATGGAAGAGGCCTCGTGAGGGGGGCCCACGCCTGCCAGGGCTGCGGAGAGGCTAGGTCATATACCCGTAGCCCTGGCATAAGGCGAAGGACGGAACACCCAGGGGTTTTAGTGGGTATCCCTAACCGGGGGTGGCAACAGCATGGCACCAGTTCTGACTGGGCATGCTGGTGCCACCCCCGATCTGGCGAATCCCACACACAGGTCGCGAATATCCCTTGGGATGAATTGCTAGTGGAGTTACAGATCGCAGACTATGGGGACTATGGCGTTTGCCCGTCGCCATGTTCAAAGAACATGAAGAAAATGAGCAAACGGTGACTGGCCATTCACTGCATGGGCCTCAAAAAATGCCAGAAGACAGGGGCAACATGGGTGTGAGTGCCTAAGAGGTGTCGGGAGGTAGGCTGCAGGTTCGCCGAAGCTACTTCTGACGTGATGCCATTTATCACTTCCACACATGGAGCTTGAGTTTTAGCTCTAGCGATCTCCACTCCATGTCGACTGGCTACGGTAAGCACGGAGGCGAGGGGGGGGGGGGAGGGTCCTTAAACGGGGGAATAAACTCAAAAACTACTGGACTGCTTTCAAAAATTCTTTCACCATTCGAATGCTACATTATCCTTAATTAATATCTTAATATATATAAATCTCGTGTCACAATGTTTGTCCTCAATGGACTCCTAAACTACTTGACCGATTTGAATCAAATTTGCACACCGTGTGCAGTTTGATCCGACTTGAAAGATAGGATAGTTTTCATTTGGATCCGGTAGGTGGCGCTGGAATCGGGTTATAAATTTTATTTTTTCAGGGCAGAACAACGTCTGCCCGGGCAGCTAGTATGTTATATAAAAGGAAGGGATGCCTACAAAGATGCTAAAATGCTGCCGCTCTCTAAAGAGAGACTGGAACTTGACGACAAGTGATGTAATACAACTCAAGATTATAATGGCATACTCTAGACCAGGGGTGGTAGCCATCTAGACAGACAAATACCCTACCACATGGCTGTGAGTCGTTTTGTCGCCTCTTACGACAGGTTGGCCGGCCGCAGGAAATTATATTCTTTCTCCGTTCCTGCACGGATAAATTGTAGTTTATGAACTGAAGTAGGACCCTTACTTCTATCTCAAAAATATTTAATTATTTTTATATAATTTTTTTAAACACTGCAAAAGATTTGATGAATTAGTTTTAAAAAGTATAGATTCTCAAAACCTACGGTCCTGAAGCTTTGTACAAAAGTTTATTAAAGTCGGGAATTAATTAAATTTTCCCAAAATGTTAGGCGTTACCTTAAGATAATAATTGAAATAGCTGGTAACCCCGCTCTTGGGGGAATGCATATCTTAGAGTCGATTTTCACTAGCTGACGCTAATATCATATTCGAGGCTTCCACTCAGCTGTCTGGCATACTTGTTTCCCTTGAGAGACTACCTCTAAAGCTGAACAACTCATGGTTATGCACAGACATAAAAGCCAATATTTTTTTTTTATTTTATTGCAGAAGATCAGCAGACAGGCAGACGGCCCACTTGATGGAAAGCGGTTACCATCGCCTATGAACATTTGCACCACCAAAGTTGCTACAAATGCGCTGCTGCTCTCTTAAGGGAGACTGGAACCTGGTCACTAATGCCGGAACACAACTCAAGGTTGTTATGGCGACATACTTTAGACCAGGGGTGGTAGCCGTTCAGTCGGGCAAATGCCCTACCACCTAGCTGTGGGTTGTTAGGTCGCCTCTTACGACAGGCCGCCCGGCCGCAGGAAATTGTATTCTTTCTCCGTTCCTGCACGGATAAAATATTTGCAGTATTGCATTAATGTACTATTATTAATGATAAAAAATTATATGACCGAAGCGAATCCTATTGTGGACCGCCACACAAGCTCTAAGGACACCAAGCGCGGGAAACAGACTTTCCTTTGGGACGCCATTTGTACTGCTCTCTGTACTTTAGTCATTTTATATGTATGTACCCTGTACTGCTTGCTTACATTTGTAATATATAAAATTGCATTGTGTTCTCCATCGTTTGTATAGTGTATACCAGTTGTTTTTTTTTAATAGCCTCAATGTAGACACAGGGCATTTTTAGAATTTTATAATATTGTATATTACATTGTATTATAGAGGCTTACATTTGAATGCGAAGAAAACAAAGGTTATGGTGTTTGAAAGAGAAGAACGAATGCAAGGATAATGGTCGATGATGTTATGCTGGAGCAAGTGAATGAGTTTGTATATCTTGGATGTGCTTTTAGCAGGGATGGAAGGTACACCGCTGATATAGAAAGAAGAGTGAATTTGGGGAATAGTGTGAATGGAGCGTTAGGTAAACTTCTAGGCGCTAAGAACCTCAGCCAGAAGGCCCAGCTCGCCGTACACAACGCGGTGCTGGTACCTACGCTCACGTATGGAAGCGAGAGTTGGGTATGGAAGAAAGAGCATGAAAGTAGAGTAAACGCGGTCGAGATGCGAGCACTGCGCAAAATCTGCGGAGTGACGCTTGCGGACCGCGTTCGTAATACCGAAGTAAGAAAGACAGTTGGTCTGAAAGAGAGTGTCGGGGTGAAGGTAAGGAAAGGAATGCTCCGGTGGTTCGGACATGTAGAAAGAATGCATGATGAAAGAATGAATAAACAGATATACAATGCAAAAGTGGATGGATGCAGAAGTCGTGGAAGGCCACGACACACTTTCCATGATCAAATTGATCGTGTACTAGCAGAAGGTGATGTTAGGAGCCTTAAGAACAGACGAGCGTGTATGACAAGAGTTATGAATGTCAAAGAAGCAAGTGAGGTGTGTAAGAATAAGCCTAAATGGCGCTCTGTTGTTCGTGCCTACCCCGCAAGGGAACTGGCGTGAAGTTATGTATGTATGTATGTATGTATGTATGTATATAGAAGATAGGTATTCTAGGAATCTAATCCTTTATCTTACTCCCAAGAAGCATCTTTTGAAAATCAATTGGAGCTTCTATGCTTAATAGGTAAGGCGAAAGTTCATTATCTGAGCGAACATCGTCAGCGAATTTCAAGGTCGCAAAAACACTAGACCGCCTTATTACTTTCCCTCCCGAGAATAATGTTCGGATAATGGGATGAATGACGCTCTCTTTTTATTCATCCGAAGCTCGTCTTCGGCCTTTTTACGTGAATTTATTGAACGATGAGTAGGCTCGGAATACATTAAGTTTTTATCAGCAAAAATATTCTTGGAATCATCAGTTCTTCGGCGAGATATTGAAAACTTTTTTTTTTAATAATAGCAATTTTTCACGCTGGACAAGTTTTTCGTTCAAGGAATTTCATTTAGAAATTCTTGAAGGCTACTTAAAATTTTCGATTGGAATATTGGATATCTACCTCATAGTGGTGACGTCGAGAAAATGTGATAATGAATTCTTAAAAATCTCAAGACTTCAATATATTTTTTAATGTATTGTGCAATATGCTTACATTTATATACATTAAAACATTCGACTTTGGCACAGAAACCTCATGGGTTTATTGGTACCGTAGAGAGTCGTGTAGAATACATAGTGCCATTTAAAAAAATGAATTTAATAAATTTAATAAATTTGCCAGGTGGTAGGGCATTTGCCCGACTGGATGGCTACCACCTCTGGTCTATAGCATGTCGCCATAATAACCTTGAGTTGTGTTCCGGCATTAGTGACCAGGTTCCAGTGACCCTTAAGAGAGCAGCAGCGCATTTGAAGCACCTTTGGTGTTGCGAATGTCCATAGGCGATGGTAACCGCTTTCCATTAAGTGGGCCGTCTGCCTGTCTGCTGATCTCCTGCAATAAAAAAAAATAAAATAAAATGATTTTACACGATATTGTTATATCAAAAATAGGAGCAGAGGCGATGAATTGGTATCATGATTCAAATGGTTAATTCTACATACATACATAACTTCACTTCAGTTCCCTTGCGGGGTAGGCACGAACAACAGAGCGCCATTCAGGCTTATTCTTACACACCTCACTTGCTTCTTTGACATTCATAGCTCTTGTTATGCACGCTCATCTGTTCTTAAGGCTCCTGACATCACCTTCTGCTAGTACACGATCAATTTGATTATGGAAGGTGTCTCGTGGCCGTCCACGACTTCTGCATGCATCCACTCTTGCATTGTATATCTGTTTAGTCATTCCTTCATCATGCATTCTTTCCACATTTCCACATGCCCGAACCACCGGAGCATTCCTTTCCTTACCCTCACTCCGACACTCTCTTTCAGAGCAACTCTCTTTCTTACTTCGGTATTACGACCGCGGTTCGCATTAGTTCTGATTTGATAATAAAAGCGCAGCTAACATCATTCTAGTATATGGAGTAGTCTTATCCTTGCAGGAACGGAGAAACAATACAATTTCCTGCGTTGGGGCGGCCTGTCATAAGAGGCGACTTAACAACCCACAGCCAGGTGGTAGGGCATTTGCCCGACTGGATGGCTACCACCCTTGGTCTGGAGTATGTTGCCATAACAACCTTGAGTTGTGTTCCGGCATTAGTGACCAGGTTCCAGTTTCCCTTAAGAGAGCAGCAGCGCATTTGTAGCAACTTTGCTGTTGCAAATGTCCATAGGCGATGGTAACCGCTTTCCATCAAGTGAGCCGTTTGCCTGTCTGCTGATCTCCTGCAATAAAAAATAAATAAATAAAAAGTTCCATACTAACCTTATAAATGCGGAAGTAAGCTTTGTTTGTCTGTTACGCTGTAATTCAAAAGCTACAATGTCAGTTTTGGGACAATTTGGAATATATGCAATCGATTCCTAGATAATGAAGATGGAAGATGTTCCGTCACGCGAAGACCGTTCCTAAAGTTGCGAAGACTCGGTAGATGAAGCCCTTGTAGGATACCTGTAAAAGGCAGACAGATTAGTAATTGAATATGCTAAACAACAAATAACTAGCGAATAAATACAAATTAAATATTACTAATAGCATACATACATACATACATAACTTCACGCCAGTTCCCTTGCGGGGTAGGCACGAACAACAGAGCGCCATTTAGGCCCATTCTTACACACCTCACTTGCTTCTTTGACATTCATAACTCTTGTCATGCACGCTCGTCTGCTCTTAAGGCTCCTGACATCACCCTCTGCTAGTACACGATCAATTTGATCATGGAAGGTGTGTCGTGGCCTTCCACGACTTCTGCATCCATCCACTTTTGCATTGTATATCTGTTTAGTCATTCTTTCATCATGCATTCTTTCCACATGCCCGAACCACCGGAGCATTCCTTTCCTTACCTTTACCCCGACACTCTCTTTCAGACCAACTCTCTTTCTTACTTCGGTATTACGAACGCGATCCGCGAGCGTCACTCTCACTAAATAATAAATAAATTAGTAATAACACTACACATGCTTAGAAAGAATAAATTGTTACTTATACAAGGATAGGATATTAGATGTAATCGACTTGGGTTTTCGATAAATAAATAAAAACCAAATAGATAAAGATGGTAATATAATAAACAAATTATTATATAGCATCAACAAAAATATTCTATATCCATAGTTCCCTCTTTCTTAAACCATGAAAGAGGGTAAATTCTGAAATAAAATAATATTAGAAGAATTATTAATATTAGAAGACAACACCAGTTTTTAACTAAACGCTTTTAGTAACTTACACAGTCGTATCTGATTCCTCTCCGCAGGGTAGCCCCTACACGTACGACTAACGACGCAATGTCCCGACGATAAGATGTCTCACTCACAATACCGTCCCCGATATTGCATAGACCACCTCCTATTACTGCAGTGCTCACCCCCGAATTTACCGCGTGTAGCTCGCTTTTGGATCTTCACAAACTACGTTACACTCCTCCTTCACTGAATTGCCCACTAAACTTTTCACCAAATTCTCCACTAAACTCGTCACTGTCTTCTATTAAACTTCTATTCGAACTCTTTCGTATCGCACTTGTCGCTTTCACTGTCTTGAACTGTCTTGAACCCATAATTTCGATCTTCTTTACGTTATTCTTTTACTTACTATCCACCCGTTTTTAAACATCTAATCTATCTCTGTCTTTTTCTTTCAGAATCTTCTACCTATTTCTAAAAGTCTTGAGACCTGGCTTACGCTGCCAGCAATCTCTACCCTCGGTCGCCACTACATGTAATCTAAATTCCGAGAAAATGGAATACATTTCATTCCGAAAACAGGATAGCTTCTTCAAGATGCGAGTGGAAACTTTCCGCGGGCCAGGCTACGGGGAAAATTCTAGCAAAAAATATATTTAAAACCCAACATTACAATTCTAGATTAAATAATGAAAACAGGTTACTTTTTAATTGAATCGAGCATGAAATAAAGCTTCATTTACTCTATTTATTTATTCATAAAAGAATAATAAACATTAATTTGCTAGTGGCAGTTGCCAAGACGAACCTAATTTTGCAAACAATAGGTACGTAATAAACGCGCAATATAATTAGAGAATAAATTAGCGTATATTTATCGGCCGTGAAGAAGGCTTTTACTGGCTTTTACACAACTGAAATTAACAATTCAAAGGGAATTTAACATAAAGCAGTTATTTGTACGAGGATCAGAACCTCACTAGCAGAGAACCCTCTCAGTAAACAATGCTGTAGACGAATGGTAATTTTCATTGGGTTCAATTTAACCTAATTGAATCACTAAATCACTCAGTGAGTCGATGAGACTGCACAAACTCACTACGCGGACAGAATTATGTTGAGTGTATTTCAGTTAAGGACATTATGAGTTAGTATTGCATGTTATTTTCAAAAATTACGAAAGCACGAATCAAACTTTTATGCCCAGGTCACACGAGGCTAGTATCTCAAGCTAGTAAGCTAGTGAGAAAACTAGTAAACTAGCGTCTCAAGCTAGGATAGTTTAATAGGATGGGATTATACAGAATTGATCGTGTACTAGCAGAAGGTGATGTCAGGAGCCTTAAGAACAGACGAGCGTGCATGACAAGAGTTATGAATGTCAAAGAAGCAAGTGAGGTGTGTAAGAATAAAACTAAATGGCGCTCTGTTGTTCGTGCCTACCTCGCAAGGGAACTGGCGTGAAGTTATGTATCTATTATACAGAATAAATGTAAACAAATAGATAATAAATAAAAAAACGATACAAGTCTAAAAATAAGTTTAATAGTTTAAATAGATAAGAAAATATTAGTAAATAAGACATCTGAGTATAAGAAGTTAGCATAAGTAAAATAAAAGTATTAAGTATCATAAATTGTAAGTATAGATAGCATAAGAAAAACTGTAAAGTACATAATATAAAATACCTAGGAGATAAATAATTAGTAGTTAAAAAAAAACATGTAACCAAGATATAAGATAAAAACAGGAAAAGCTCAGTAAATGTTATAGCAAAGACTCATGTAATAATTTGGAAAAATAAAACAAAAGAAGATAAATATAAAAAAGACAAAAAATAAACAAAAAAGCAATAAGCCCGGACAATCTAGTTCGTCCGGAAGAGGGAGAAAAGAAAAATAGGATGGAATTCTATTTTTTGGGCTAGTAGCGCTCTGCACCATTGATTTTACTATTCTAGCTTATGTACTAGCTTCGTGTGGTCGGTGAAGCTAGTATCCGATTGGCTAGTCAGCAGTGACTACACCTTTTTTTATAATAAAAGTGACTAATGCCGGACGAAAGAAAATGTAAAGTGATCACGAATTTTAGTTTTGCCGGTAGCGCTCGTCTCGTAATTGTGTCCATTCGTTGCATTTTTGGCGTCACAAGACTCAACATAAAATCAAACATGCGCAGAACACTCTTGTATTCATCTAGATCTTCATTGCGAAATTCTTCGAAAAGTAAAGAAGACGACCCACGTTCACTCCTTAAAATCAATGGTCTGGTTCATACACATTTTTCTAAGACTTCTAGTATTTCGTCTAGTGTGAATTGGTACAGTTTCCAAAGTAATTGTTTCAATAGATTTTTTTTTTTACTAATGCAGTTCATTGTATTTCACAGACGTGTTTTACTTTAACTCACTGCAATGTTACTGGAATCAAATTTCCACCATCGTGTATACAGCAATGATCGTTGCCAGGTCAAGACAGCAAGCCAGGGTAGTATACCGAGTTTCTAGCTTGCTATCCTAGCTTAGAAGAACTACATACATACATAACTTCACGCCAGTTCCCTTGCGGGGTAGGCACGGATAACAGAGCGCCATTTAGGCTTATTCTTACACACCTCACTTGCTTCTTTGACATTCATAACTCTTGTCATGCACGCTCGTCTATTCTTAAGGCTCCTGACATCACCTTCTGCTAGTACACGATCAATTTGATCATGGAAGGTGTGTCGTGGCCTTCCACGACTTCTGCATCCATCCACTTTTGCATTGTATATCTGTTTAGTCATTCTTTCATCATGCCCGAACCACCGGAGCATTCCTTTCCTTACCTTCACCGCGACACTCTCTTTCAGAGCAACTCTCTTTCTTACTTCGGTATTACGAACGCGGTCCGCGAGCGTCTCTCCGCAGATTTTGCGCAGTGCTCGCATCTCGACCGCGTTTACTCTACTTTCATGCTCTCTCTTCCATACCCAACTGTCGCTTCCATACGTGAGCGTAGGTACCAGCACCGCGTTGTGTATGGCGAGCTGGGCCTTCTGGCTGAGGTTCTTAGCGCCTAGAAGTTTACCTAACGCTCCATTCACACTATTCCCCAAATTCACTCTTCTTTATAACAGTTTACTTTCGTTTTATCGTCTCCAAAAATTTACATACATTTATACAGGTTATTGCGGTGACAGCCGTGACAATCACTCAACGTCTAGCGCATTCTTCATTTAAAAGTTTATTCTTTTCTTGATGGCGAGGATGGGGAGGAAGAATTTAGAAGGAGGTGTTTCTCGGCGTAACCAATACCCATATCTCAAAGGCTATACTTAACAGATCGTGTACTAGCAGAAGGTGATGTCAGGAGCCTTAAGAACAGACGAGCGTGCATGACAAGAGTTATGAATGTCAAAGAAGCAAGTGAGGTGTGTAAGAATAAGCCTGAATGGCGCTCTGTTGTTCGTGCCTACCCCGCAAGGGAACTGGCTTGAAGTTATGTATGTATGTATGTATACTTAACAGACTTTGTTCTAATCAATTTCCTTTAAAACTATAGTATAGTCTCACTAATCCAGCACCTTCCGCCCCCGTCTCCTACTCTTGTTTCGCACTTGACGCACCGGCATCAGTATACATACATACATAACTTCACGCCAGTTCCCTTGCGGGGTAGGCACGAACAACAGAGTGCCATTTAGGTCCATTCTTACACACCTCACTTGCTTCTTTGACATTCATAACTCTTGTCATGCAAGCTCGTCTGTTCTTAAGGCTCCTGACATCACCTTCTGCTAGTACACGATCAATTTGATCATGGAAGGTGTGTCGTGGCCTTCCACGACTTCTGCATCCATCCACCTTCGCATTGTATATCTGTTTATTCATTCTTTCACGACACTCTCTTTCAGACCAACTCTCTTTCTTACTTCGGTATTACGAACGCGGTCCGCGAGCGTCACTCCGCAGATTTTGCGCAGTGCTCGCATCTCAACCGCGTTTACTCTACTTTCATGCTCTCTCTTCCATACCCAACTCTCGCTTCAGTATAACCTCAAAAATTATTACAATAGCACGTATATTTTGTCCGTGTTGGAACGGAGAAAGAATACACTTTCCTGTGGCCGGGCGGCCTGTCGTAAGAGGCGACAAAACAATCCAAAGCCAGGTAGTAGGCTAGCAGCCCTGATCTAGGGCATACCGCCATAGCAACATTAAGTTGTGTCCCGGCATTAGTGGCCAGGCTCCAGTTTCCCTTAAGAGAGCAGCAGCGCATTTGTAGCACCTTTGGTGTTGCAAATGTCCATAGGCGATGGTAACCTTCCATCAAGTGGGCCGTCTGTCTGTCTGCTGAACTCATGCAATAAAAATAAAATTTCTTCAAAGCGTTTTTTCTTTTAACAAGCTAACTCGAGAATGGAATTAAAGACTTGTCAATTATTTTCTTTTGAACATGAACACGCCGCCAGGGGAGCGAGACAGCGGGTTTTAAAAATGACTATCAATTTGGATTCAGCTCCAAAATTGTTTTCTTACATCCATACATTTAGGGATTTGCATTGAAATTGAAAAAGCGCCATTAGCATAATAAACTATTTGTATTTGTGCGACACGCGACTACAGCACTGGCTTAAGCGCCCTCGGGGCCAAAGTGGCGCATTGCGACTTTTACACGGCTCAAGGAAACATCCTGTATTTCAACTCTCGTTAGTATAGATCTTAATAAGACGAGTATACGATAGTATACGAGGGATACAGCCACTTAATCAGATTCGAGAGACATTTGAGGAGCTAAAGCGGCCGCTTTTGCAGAATCTCTTAGCGAAAGTGACACGTGTCTAGATACTTATATACTATAATATGTAAAATAGCATTAAGTTTCACTTTATTTTGATATTTTTCATATTCGTAACATAAATCTGCGGTTATGGCCGCCCCTGTTTCGACCAGATTTATTAGTTTTTATCATCTTATATCTACTAATATATAAAGCTGAAGACTTTATTTGTTTGAACGCGCTAATCTCAGGAACTACTGGTCTGATTTGAAAAATTCTTTCAGTGTTGGATAGCCCATTTATCGAGGAAGGCTATAGGCTATATATCATCACGCTAAGACCAATAGGAGCGGAGCAGCAATGAAGAATGTTTCAAAACCGGGGGGTTCTGAAAACAAATTCCACGCGGACGACGTCGCGGGCACAGCTAGTTATAAATAAAACGCAGTGGTATTGGATTGTCAGCCATTACGCACTTTATTTGAAGTAAAAGAGATATGGACACCGGAACCACAGACATAGGCAAACCAGGGAACATAGCCATTGTATGTGCCCGAATTTCCAAGAATACTATAAGAATGTTTCCGGGCATCTGACAAATAACAGCTGGTTGAAGTTTAGCGAGTTCTACCTTGATTGCGTCTGTTGGTGTATTCAAACAATCAATAAATATGAATAAAAGTACCGCAGTATTTAAAAAAAAATGAATGTAAGCTATGCTATCGTTTTAGAGGAAACTGTGTTGGAAAAACCGGAAAACGCTCCGCTCCCGGAAAAATTCCCGCAGGATACCAGGGAGAAGAAATATCACAGATTTTCTTACATAAAATTTGCTATTGATCGGTGAGATAATCGTATTGGAATTCCATTTGTTTTTTAACCGACTTCAAAAAAAGGAGGCGGTTCTCAATTCATCGGGATCTTTTTTTTGTTTTTTTTTTATGTATGTACACCGATTACGCTGAGAGTTATGATCCGATTTACATGATTCTTCTTTTGTTCGACGCGGAATAGCTGCCATTTGGTCCGCTAAAAATTTGACGTAGTTTGGCCCAGTAGTTTTCATTTTACGAACAGTTTTTTGTTCCCGTTTCTTGGGACCTATATTTTTTAAGGAGCGCGGCACCTTTCGTAGTTCTACCCATACATAGCTAGACACTAAAAAGTAACAAATAAAATAAAAAAACTTCGTTTAAAAAACCGACTTCTAAAACTAAAAAATTAGAAAGTATAAAATAACTTATTTCTAAAGCTATTATTATTAATATATATTATCTAAAACATCTTGAAGTCGGTGCAAAGTAAAACATAAAAATTACTATATT
The DNA here is from genome assembly GCA_019925095.2 of Dendrolimus kikuchii. Classification (NCBI taxonomy): domain Eukaryota; kingdom Metazoa; phylum Arthropoda; class Insecta; order Lepidoptera; family Lasiocampidae; genus Dendrolimus; species Dendrolimus kikuchii. The sequence goes on along the minus strand of CM034394.1, from coordinate 527,215 downwards.
TTTTTGAAAATTACTAAGCACCGACTTTAAAATGTTTTAGATAATATATATTAATAATAATAGTTTTAGGAATAAGTTATTTTATACTTTTTAGTTTTTAAAGTCGGTTTTTTTCAATCTGGTCATTTTAAGTCATTCCTAAAAAAAAATCCTATGTGTGAAAATGTGTGATACTTTTTATCCCGGGAACCCCAAGGGAATTTTCCGGGAGCTGTTTGAAACAGTTTGTGTGCAAAGAAAATTGACTTTTGCCAATACAGTTTTCACTAAAACGATAGTTTATATTATTTTTAAATGTTGCGATACTTCGTGTCCCGGGAGTCCCGTGGGAATTTCAAATCAAGTGCGGACAAAGTCGCGTGCATATTTTAGTATTGCTATATAATTAAAATTTTATATAAAAGTCTATAAAGTCTGTCGCCATAACAACCTTGTGTTGTGTTCCGGCATTAGTGACCAGGTTCCAGTCTCCCTTAAGAGAGCAGCAGTGCATTTGTAGCACTTTTGGTGTCGCTTTCCATCAAGTGGGCCGACTGCCTGTCTGCTGATCTCCTGCAATAAAAAAAAATCATATTCACGTCCAATTTGTTGATACATACATACACAATACCCATACAAAAAGTAATTCCTCTTAAGGCTTCATGACTTCGTCCTTCCGCTTTATGTGTGAAGCCTTAGAGTGGAAATTGCGTGATGTTATCGCGTCAGGTTAATTTAGGCAACATCTTTCTTTGTGGAAGGGGTTGCAGGGTGGAAAAAGGGGGTTGTACAAAGGAGCTCATCAAGTGGAGTCATCTCCTTAATGCAGGGTAATGAGCACAGGGTTGCAACAGTACAGGCTATTATGGCCTCTCTGCTTCAATTAGGTTAAATGCGTTTAACGGAATTAAAATTTACCATCGTCAAGAGGCTTCAAAGTAAAACCTTAGGATGTTTATTTTTTATGATTTTAGTTGTATGTCTTTCGAGACCACGGGCCATAAAAATGGCCCGGACATTTGGAGGGCTTGCTTGAAAGGCCAACACGTAGAGGCCCTTTGACAAATTTAATGTAAATGTGGCGTGACACTGACCGGCGATTATCCCTATCTACACCATATAACAATGCACCCAAGGACAAGCCCCGGCCAGCGTAGAACTATTGTGAGAAATGAGGACAAAAAGTACCGGGCTATTGGGGTGAACTGCTAGTGGTACTAGGGGTCTGGAAATATGGGGACTATGGCGTCTGCCCCTCGCAATGTTCACGGAACATGGAAAAATGGGCAGACGGTGAATCGCCACTCCCTGCACGGGCCCCAAAAAAGGCCATAAAGACAGGAGCAACATGGGTGCGAGTGGCTAAGGTGTAGAGAGGTGGGCTGCAGGTTCACCGAAGCTACTTTTGACGTGATGCCATTTATCACTTCCATCCCTGGAGCTTGAGTCTTAGCTCTAACGATCTCCACTCCGTGCCGGCTGGCTAAGGCAAGCACGGAGGTGGGAGCCTTGTCTTGGCCCCCGGAGTCAGGTACGAAGTGTCGCTACTCACCTAAGGCTTCGCCACAAAGCCCCCCTGCGGGATGTGATATGATTTTTATTATTATTATTTTATATTGCAGGAGTTCATCAGACAGGCAGACGGCCCACTTGATTGAAAGCGGTTACCATCGCCTATAGACATTTGCAACACCGAAGGTGCTACAAATGCGCTGCTGCTCTCTTACAGGCGATTGGAGCCGGAGCACAACTCAAGGTTATTATGGCGACATGCTTTAGATTTAGACGAGGGGTGGTTGCCATCCAGTCGGGCAAATGCCCTACCACCTGGCTGTGGGATGTTTTGTCGCCTCTTACAACAGGCCGCCCCAACGCAGGAAATTGTATTCTTTCTCCGTTCCTGCTCGCATAGAGGAGTAACTTTGACAAATTGTGTCTCGAGCCAGGGAGTTTGTTAAAAACAAATTGTTTTTATATACGTTTGGTTACTTGGGGTTTGTTTACTTGTGTCTGATTTTTTTTAATGTGTTAGATTTATTTTATTACGTGTAAAACTTTTAAATATAATATCTTGTATAAAATATTATCTAAAATTTCCAAACAATAAATAATACAAAAAACTTTTTAATTAAAAATTTTTATCAATGACTTCAATCCGCTATCGGTTGTGCCAATTTGCTAAGTTTCTTGTACTGTAAAATTGTTGGAGGGATAGCGAGGTGTTCTAAAAATGTCTGTCCAGTGTGTAGGGTCAATGTATGAAATGTATTTAAGCACTAAGTCTGAACTTTTTTTATTTTTTTATTGCATGAGTTCAGCAGACAGGCAGACGGCCCACTTAATGAAAAGCGGTTACCATCGCCTATGGACATTTGCAACACCAAAGGTGCTACAAATGCGCTGCTGCTCTCTTAAGGGAGAGTGGAACCTGGTCACTAATGCCGGAACACAAATCAAGGTTGTTATGACGACATACTTTAGACCAGGGGTGGTCGCCATCCAGTCGGGCAAATGCCCTACAACCTGGCTGTGGGTTGTTTTGTCGCCTCTTACGACAGACCGCCCGGCCGCAGGAATTTGTATTCTTTCTCCGTCCCTGCACGGATAAAATATAAGTATAGTGACCAGTTGCTGTTCTTTTATTACCATAAACTCTTCGGAGTTGTTGCAAGTATTACACTGGAAGCCGATGCATTGCCTCCCACGAGACGTCGAGACTTTAAAAATCTGTTTACGCTCTTTTTGAAGAGCCGCATATTGTAGCGTTCTAGTAAAACCGCGGGAGGGAGGCAGTTCATTTTATAGCGCGATAGAAACTTGACAAAGAACAAACTTATATGGCGGGTCGACACTTAGCGTACCTTTTATCCCGTATTTACCCATCATTTTCGTAGAATAGACATTTGAAGATTGCTTGAGGTTGAAGATTCTCTGGCACTGCTATCTTTATATATAAAGATTCTTCTGTTCGTATATATGTCACTGAACTCCTCCTAAACGATTGGACCGATTTTGATGGTATTTTTTGTGTGTTTAAGATGATATGAGAATGGTTTAGAATTTAGATTAACAATTGGACCCGGTAGGTAGCGCTGCAATCGGGTTCTATACTTTTTCTAAGGCAGCACAACGTCTGCCGAGCCCGTTAGTAATATTATAAAAAAATTAAAATATTCAAAATAAGTTTCACTGGAGAACACTTTTTGAAGGTGTTATATAAGTTAAAATTTAATTTTAGTTCCTTTACTATATGTACACAGCTTGGCAATGTGTTATTGCTGTTAAGGAGAAGAAGGGGCAAGAAGCTCCCCAGCAAAACGTCTAGTTAAAAATTGTTCATATTTATATTTCATACATACATACATACATAACTTCACGCCAGTTCCCTTGCGGGGTAGGCACGAACAACAGAGCGCCATTTAGGCTTATTCTTACACACCTCATTTGCTTCTTTGATATTCATAACCCTTGTCATGCACGCTCGTCTGTTCTTAAGGCTCCTGACATCACCTTCTGCTAGTACACGATCAATTTGATCATGGAAGGTGTGTCGTGGCCTTCCACGACTTCTGCATCCATCCACTTTTGCATTGTATATCTGTTTAGTCATTCTTTCATCATGCATTCTTTCCACATGCCCGAACCACCGGAGCATTCCTTTCCTTACCTTCACCCCGACACTCTCTTCATATTTATATTTCATTCTATTTATATCTCAAGTTTTTTTATATATAAGTTTTATACAGAAGTATGTTACAGAATTACTTTTCGAAGAATTAATGGAGTTGTAGCAAACAGTGCATACTACGTAAGACAAAGACATAATAAGAGGAAAGAAGAATACTATTATTGTTATAATAATGACGCGACGTACTAAAAGTTTGTATTACAATATATCTCCATAAATTCCTTGCATGTTTAGCGAGATTAAAACGTTATACAGACGATTGTATAAGAGGCTGGAGCGAGCTGCTATGGCAATGGAGTTTTATCATTGAAATATTCTTCAATAGTGTAATGTCCCGTTTGAAGCAAGATACTTTTAAATTTGGTTTTAAATTTAGTGTAAGGCAGATCTATCATTTCATTATGAATATATATATATTTTTTTTTTTGGTTTTGAGGCGAGGGAAAATGCTTAACCGATTTACGCACAAACTGGGTCGTTGCTAGGGGAACGACACGCGTCGGTCGGGGGCGATAACACTGCAGCAATAGTATGCTCTTGGCAGCGCTACGTCCGCGATCGACGTCACAGAATAGTGTGGAAGACTCCGAGCGTTGCTGCACGGGCGAGCAACCCCAATACCCACTAAAAACCCCCTCCTCCCTGACGACCCTGGGCTTTTGTTTGTGTTGGAAAGGCTGAGATTTAGAACATAGTTACGCCCAGCCGATCCAGCGCAATAAAGTGCCTGGAGTGTGCCCTGGGAGAATACACCCCACTTCGTTGTGCGGGGGTAGAAGGTCCTTTGCTCTTCCTAGCAAGCTAAAGGCCCCATTATGAATATATATGCCTTAACATATGTCATCTACTCAATTCGCAATACAAATGAAAGTACTAGTACGGCAAGGAAAGTGCTTGACAAAGGGCCCGCGCCCTAAAAAGGGATTTATGCTCTCCCCCAATAGTTGTTTACCTTGAAAGGGTCATGTGATACATCGAGCTTGTTCCTGTACAGGGCTTTTGTTCACAGAAATGGATTTGTGTGTGTGTATTACCACTGGTTTTGTTAAATAACTGTTTTCAATTTACTTTTCTATTCAGACCTAAACCTCCGGGTTCGATTCTGGCGTGTAAAATTCGTAAACGAACTTTCTAACATTTACTATGGTCTGGGTGTCTGGGATTTGCCCCAGAGTGGTCCGTTGTGTATTATTACCCATAACAAGCGTAAAGGAATGCTCCGTTGGTTCGGGCATGTGGAAAGAATGCATGATGAAAGAATGACTAAACAGATATACAATGCAAAAGTGGATGGATGCAGTAGTCGTGGAAGGCCACGACACACCTTCCATGATCAAATTGATCGTGTACTAGCAGAAGGTGATGTCAGGAGCCTTAATAACAGACGAGCGTGCATGACAAGAGTTATGAATGTGAAAGAAGCAAGTGAGGTGTGTAAGAATAAGCCTAAATGGCGCTCTGTTGTTCGTGCCTACCCCACAAGGGAACTGGCGTGAAGCTATGTATATATGTATGTATGTAACAAGCGTAAAGTCAGAGTTTCGTTCATCTCATCATCATTCTAGCTTTACTCCTGGTTGCGGTCAGAGTAATCGCTTCAGAGACCTAGGTCTGCTTCAAGGATGCTGACTTGTTCCTTCATTCTTCATGACATTTCAAATATAGTCAATAATTAATCCTTAAATATGTAAGATATCTATACTTTGTTTTTCCTTAGATCATTTTGATTGATCAGACCCACAATTTATGCATGCAATTAAACTATTTAATAATTAATAAAACTACGTTTTAACGGTTTTAAGCGCGGTAAACCGTTAAAACGTAGTTTTATTATGTATACAAGTCGCGAAAACTTAAGAAAATATTATTTAATAATTTTTCATGTTTTTGTTAAGTTAAGGAACATGTAGTTAGATAATAAAATTACGTTTTAACGGTTTTAAGCGCGGTAATTTTATTTGATTTGAGGCTTCGCCACAAAGCCCCCCTGTGGGATGTGATATGATTTTTATTATTATTATTTTATATTGCAGCAGTTCAGCAGACAGGCAAACGGCCCACTTGATTGAAAGCGGTTACCATCGCCTATAGACATTTGCAACACCGAAGGTTCTACAAATGCGCTGCTGCTCTCTTAAAGGGGACTGGAACCTGGTCACTAATGTCGGAATACAACTCAAGGTTGTTATGGCGACATGCTTTAGATTTAGACGAGGGGTGGTTGCCATCTAGTCGGGCAAATGCCCTACCACCTGGCTGTGGGATGTTTTGGATAAGGCTAGCACGGAGCCCCCCCGAAGTCCACATCATTAAGACGTTATGACCTATCATTACCTATAGTTTTTATATTTGAAGATGTTTAAAAGAAATAGCAGAAATGAAGTTTGAAAGTACTACACTTACGTCATGCGATTATGATCCCTCTTTATAAAAACTCAATTTACTCTAAATGTATTTTAAATGGGCCTTAAGTGATGTTCATTATAACTAAATGGAGTTTGCGATGGACACGCTGCTCTCTAGACTATATACTTCAATGGCAAATAACCTATAAGACTGTGACCTCAACAGGCATGCGTTGAGAAATGATAGAATATATTGATTTTATTTTTCACTAATTAATATGCGTTATTAAAATTTAAATCCTTGTTTTAAATAGGTTTATAAAATACTTGCTATTTGAATATTTTAATAGTTAATTAGTAAGACTACAATAAATAATTTAATGTATATTACGATCTTAATACTTACATACATACATACATAACTTCACGCCAGTTCCCTTGCGGGGTAGGCACGAACAGCAGAGCGCTATTCAGGCTTATTCTTACACACCTCACTTGCTTCTTTGTCATTCATAACTCTTGTCATGCGCGCTCGTCTGTTCTTAAGGCTCCTGACATCACCTTCTGCTATTACACGATCAATTTGATCATGGAAGGTGTGTCGTGGCCTTCCACGACTTCTGCATCCATCCACTTTTCCATTGTCATTCTTTCCACATGCCCGAACCACCGGAGCATTCCTTTACTTACCTTCACCCCGACACTCTCTTTCAGACCAACTCTCTTTCTTACTAATACATTAAATTATTTATTGTAGTACATACATACATACATAACTTTGTATTGACACCAATACAAAGTATGTATGTATGTACTACAATAAATAATTTAATGTATATTAAGATTTTAATACTTAGTTATACTATTTAAAACTTATGAACTTAACAGTGTCTGAAATAATGTGTCATAATACGACATTCAACGATATATAAAAAGCTTACATTTGATCAATTCCAAATTACTGTTACAAGCAGATATTATTGTGTCAACTTTTTTTTTCTTTTTTTTTATTGCAGGAGATCAGCAGACAGGCAGACGGCCCACTTGATGGAAAGCGGTTACCATCGCCTATGGACATTTGCAACAGCAAAGTTGCTACAAATGCGCTGCTGCTCTCTTAAGGGAAACTGGAACCTAGTCACTAATGCTGGAACACAACTCAAGGTTGTTATGGCGACATACTTTAGACCAGGGGTGGTAGCCATCCAGTCGGGCAAATTCCCTACCACCTGGCTGTGGGTTGTTAAGTCTCCTCTTACGACAGGCCGCCCGGCCGCAGGAAATTGTATTCTTTCTCCGTTCCTGCATGGATAGACTTTTAGCTTACCTATATTGGTTGGTTGCACTGAATAATATCCTAAAAGCTATCCTGACTGTATATTGTAAATTAATTTAAATTATACTGCATGTATTGTATAGCTTGCTGTGTCTTTTATTCATTTATTTTATTTGTGAAATTAATAATAATATCCCTCAATAAAAAATTAAGGTAAGGAAAGAATAGCTCCGGTGGTTCGGGCATGTGGAAAGAATGCATGATGAAAGAATGACTAAACAGATATACAATGCCAAAGTGTTCGAGTGTACTAACAGAAGGTGATGTCAGGAGCTTTAAGAACAGACGAGAGTGCATGACAAGAGCTATGAATGTCAAAGAAGCAAGTGAGGTGTGTAAGAATAAGCCGGAATGGCGCTCTGTTGTTCGTGCCTACCCCGCAAGGGAACTGGCGCGAAGTTATGTATGTAATAAAAAATTAAAAATGTTTAATATATCAATCAAGTATCCATTAATAAATAATGTATATAACAAGCATTTGGCTCGAATATTTACAAAAAAAATGACACAATATGGCAAGTTATGTAAGCATAACAATGATTTGAATGAATGCATAGATAAATAAATTCTAATTAATATTATACGAAATTTCTTTAATTTTATTTGATTTTTTGTGCTACTTCCCAAAAGCACTATTTGTAAATAAGTAGTGCTAAGTCTGTACCACACTTGGCGAGGCATAATGTACTGTAGTTAGAATGTCTTACATGACATTTACAATTTGTCGACCCTTTCGTGGTTTGACTTTACGAGCCCACATAAACCCTACTATCATACAATATATTATAATACGTACTACGATAAGAGTTTTCATAAGATAACTAGTGAAGTTTTAACCTCAAAGCAATTAGAAACTTTAGCAACTTTAATTAACTAATTTATGTTTAGTGCTGAAGTCGAAATTTCATAGCGCAATAGAAGCCGAAGGCTAGCTATTTGTGTTAAAGATTAATTTAGAATGTTAATTTGTAAATTTTCGGCTTTTCTTTTAAGCTTAGAAAATTTACGTTAATAGATTATGCATTACGACGCTTTGTTGTTATCTGATTTTGTAAATGCAATGTAGATACAAAAGAAATTCATTTAAAAAAAGACTTGAACCCATTACAAGTCGTATTTTTGTAAAAAGATTATGTTCTGCTATATCAAATATGTCATGTAATATTACTCTGTCTAAACTTGATAGTAAGATTTTTCTTATACGAATCTCAAAGACTAACTAACTGATATGTTACAGTTATTTAGTAGCATAGTTGTTCTTTTCATGTTTATTTTTAAAGTTAATAATTAATTTTGTCGTATACCCTCTTATTTCTAAACGATACGATCGGCCATTCCTTTAATTGACTAATAGTGTTATATTTTTATTTATTCTGCGATTAGCGCCTATTTTGTATAGGGTAGTTCTCCATAATTTATCTCCATTTTATCCCTATTAATATTATAAATGCGAAAGTAACTCTGTCTGTCTGTCTTTTCCGTTTTCACGTAAAAACTACTGGACCGATTTGGCTGAAACTCAGTATATATATATTTTCGATGCCGAGAATGAACATAGGATACTTTTATCCCGGAAAATGGGATAGTTTCCGGGATAAAAGTATATTTGTCTCTCTGTTTGTTATCCTTTTATGGAAAGACTATTGGACCGATTTGGCTGATACTCGGTACATATGTAATTTGAATACCGAGGGTGGCCAAGGGATACTTTTCATCCTGGATACTGGGATAGATTTTGGGATAGATTTATGTAAAGTTTATCCCGGAAACTAGGATAGGTTTTTTATTTGTGGTTTGCCATTTTCATCATTTTGTTTATTTTGGACAATTTGGTCGTTTACGTAGTTTTGGTTGTTTTGGTAGTTGTGGTAGTTTTGCTATTTTTGGTAGTTTATGCTGGTAGTTTTGGTAGTTTCGGTTGTTTCGGTAGTTGTCGTAGTTTTGGTAGTTGTGGTAGTTATGGTAGTTTTAATAGTAGTAGTAGTTTTGGTAATTGTGGTAGTTTTGTTAGTTGTGGTGGTTTTGGTAGTTGTGGTAGTTTTGATTGGTAGATTTGGTAATTGTGGTAGTTGTGGTAGTTTTGGTTGGTGGATTTGGTAGTTTTGGTTGGTAAATTTGGTAGTTTCGGTAGTTTTAGTACGTTTGGTAGTTTTGGTCGTTTGTATAGTTTACACAATATTTAGTTATATAAATAAAACTAGAACGGGTTGAAATAGGGTATTAAAGTTTGTATGGGGAACCAATAATTTATCAAGTTTATAGATATAACAATTCATAATCTTTAAAGAAATGCGACTTTCACTCGATCTGTCTGTCTGAATACCGAAAATGGACATAGATACTATTCATCCCGGTAGATATGGATAGTTTGCGATATAAAATGAATTAAATCTTCAAATAGCAGGGCAAATAGCACCAACATAAAAATACAATACAATATATCCTGTATTAACGCCTGCTCTTAAAACAAGAGGTACGCACTAAAGTTTGACGCGCGGCGGAGCCGCGGGGTAAACTCTGGTATAACAGTAATATGATGTGGTAATTGTGTAGATTATAATTCAGGGTCTTCACTACATGTGATTTTAATTTTGGCAGACGCGATAGATTTGTGCTTTTACTACTTGTAAAACTTTAAGTATAATGTTTTATATGATATCTTGTATAAAATATTATCTGCAATTTCCAAACAGTAATGTATTAAATTCTTTTCATTCATAACACTTTAATTAAAATAGTTTATCAATGACTTCAAACCGCTATCAATTGTGATAACTGCTAAGTTTCATGTTCTGTAAAATTGTTGGAGGGATGGCGAGGTGTTCTAAAATGCTTGTAGAGTGTAAAATGTTAGTGTATAATGTTAAAACCGTAAGGTTATCTGATTATAAAATGTTGTGACCAGTTGCTGTTTTTCTACTACCATAAATAAACCCTTCTGAGTTGTTGCAGGTATTACAGATGATCAGTGCTGTATCGAAGTAACTTTATACTGAGTGCTAGTCTCATTTGGAACGGAGAAAGAATACAATTTCCTGCGGCCGGGCGGCATGTCGTAAGAGGCGACTTAACAACCCACAGCCAGGTAGGGCATTTGCCCGACTGGATGGCTACCAACCCTGGTCTGAAACATGTCGCCATAACAACCTTGAGTTGTGTTCCGGCATTAGTGACCAGGTTCCAATCTCCCTTAAGAGAGCAGCAGCGCATTTGTAGCTTTGGTGTTGCAAATGTCCATAGGCGATGGTAACCGCTTTCAATCTAGTGGGCCGTCTGCCTGTTTGCTGATCTACTGCAATAAAAAAAAAATGTCTATATCACCTTTATCAAATTGCCGTTTTCTTTCTTTCTTTCAAATATGTTAAGTTTCCATTTTGGCCAAATCTACAGGACGATAAAAGACTTGTCGCTCGTTACCTACAGATCTTTCTGTTGTAGCTTAGTCGTTCAATCTTATTACGTATACCGGTTGTTGATATAAGCATTGTTAAGATTCGCTTACAAACATTTTCCCAGTGCAATAAACAAGTTTTTGAAGTAAAACTTCTATATAGACGGGGGGGTATTAGGATTTTTTCTGTCACGAAAAAGCGTTACGACTACGTGGCATAATTCTAGAGTAGACTATGGATGTTTTTTTGGTTCCGGATCGAATTCAGTTTTTTTTTTGATTGATAAAATATGTTTAAATAAAAAATGCAATCACAAAAATGTACCTAAACTAACCAAATCATAATTTGCAGTAAACCCGCGAAAAATCGAAAGTGTGCTGGGACACATAGTAGAAGTGAAAGTTCAACGGACAAGTGGAAAAACGAATGGCATGGCATGTTTTAAAATTGGACAAGTACATTAACAATCTGCTCGTAAAACTTCAAATTAAAATTTTTTTGCGATTCGTTTTTTGTTATCCTGTATACATGTGTAATTGTGTACATCAAAAATAAAATTTAAAATCATCATATCGATCCATCCCTGTGCATCATCACAGACTTGTGGATTTCAGAAGGTCAAATGCATAAAAAATCAAAGTTGTGTACAATATTAATTCTTAACAAAGTATACATTAACTTAAAAATGTAGACCTTAAGCTTCATGCCATAACAAGTTAACTCAAAATATTAAACGGCAAGTTATTAAAGAGAAACACTCGAAGAATTCCCAAGCCGGTAGCCAGAGAATCTAATAAATTAGAGCGCAAGTTGAACCCACGTCAAAACAATATTAATATTAAAATTTAACACTAACTTAATCTTGGATTGAAACTACTTTAATATAAGTTTTGAAAGTTTGACGTTAAGTGGTAAAATTCCTTTGGCACTTCTCGAACCGTGATTGTTCACTGACAGCCCGCTTGCGGTGCTCTTCGCTATTTTGATTATAAACAGTCACACATTTATATATATTATATACTAATATTATAAAGCTGAAGAGTTTGTTTGTTTAAACGCGCTAATCTCAGGAACTACTACTGGTCTGATTTGAAAAATTCTTTCAGTGTTGGATAGTCCATTTATCGAGGAAGGCTGTAAGCTATATATCATCACGCTAAGGCCAATAGGACCGGAGCAGCATTGAAAAATGTTTCAAAATCGGGGGGGCTTTGAAAACAAACTCCACTCTCTCAACTCCACTGCACTAAATAATTCCCAGAAAAATTCCCGCGCGATTCCCAGGATAAAAAGTAGCGCAGATTTCAAGTCCAAGAATTAGCTGTCAACAAAAATCGCATCGGAATTGGCCCAGTAGTTTTTACGTGAATCCCGAACAAACAGACATAGAATCTAAAAATTACCAATTAGCTATTGGCTGAGTAATTCCCTCTTACATTAGTCGTGTTATCAGAATAATTCCAGTGAAATAATACAATCGTAACTTGAATGTGTCATTTGTCATACTCCCGCGCCAATCTGTCGAGTGTCAACTAGTGTCATATTACTTGAAAAACGAGCCAAAAGGCCGTCCACAATTATTTATGGCCTCACGATTGAACATTACAACCCCAAGCAATATCAGTGCAAATGTATTCTTGTGATTTTAGCTATATATAAGTATGTAATGTATGCCCATCCGTGCATGAACGGAGAACAACGGAGACATGCAGACGACCCACTTGATGGAAAGCGGTTACCATCGCCTATGGACATTTGCAACACCAAAGGTGCTACAAATGCGCTGCTGCTCTCTTAAGGGAGACCTGGTCACAACACAACTCAAGGTTGTTATGGCGACATACTTTAGACCAGGGGTGGTAGCCATCCAGTCGGGCAAATACCCTACCACCTGGCTGTGGGTTGTTTTGCTGTCATAGGTCCGCGGGTCGGTGGTTTTGGTGTGTATTGCGCTTAAAGGACTGCAAAATGAAGACTAGAAAGATGCGTCGAAATAACTAAAGCACAAGCGACGTCGTAGCCGAAGCTGATACTACATCAAAAAATCAGTCACCAACACAACCTGCTAAAGCTGATTTACATTAATCCAGCTGACTTCAAATTCGCAGGAAGCTAGTGCTGACTTTATACTGACATTATGTAAATTGATTTAAAGCCAGTAACAGCGCTGCCAAGTCTCTGACTTCAATGTTCCCGATTGGATTTTTTGAAATCAGTCCGCTTCTGAAGTCAGCAGCTAAATAATTGTAAATCATGATTTACAGGTAACATTGTTATATTATATATAGACATTGGATTATGTGCACTATCAAAATGGCAAAATATGCATGCAAATATGCACTAAAATCTTGTGACGCTTCACTTAATATTAATTTACATACATACATACACACACACACATACATAACTTCACGCCAGTTCCCTTGCGGGGTAGGCACGAATAACAGAGCGCCATTTAGGCCCATTCTTACATACCTCACTTGCTTCTTTGACATTCATAACTCTTGTCATGCACGCTCGTCTGTTCTTAAGGCTCCTGACATCACCCTCCGCTAGCACACGATCAATTCGATCATGGAAGGTGTGTCTTGGCCTTCCACGACTTCTGCATCCATCCACTTTTGCATTGTTTAGTCATTCTTTCATCATGCATTCTTAATGCATGATGTAATGTAATTTAATGTAATAACAGCCCATAAATGTCCCACTGCTGGGCTTGGGCCTCCCACTATAGGGGGGAACGGACAGTATACCCGCCACGCTTGTCCAAGGCGGCTTGGCAGGTTCGACACATCGGTTATCTCGATGTGCAGGTTGCATCACGATGTTTTCCTTCACCGTTATTATCACGTGGTAATTGTAACAATGTGCACATTAGGTCAGAAAACTGCTTAAGCGGTGCATGCGTTCCAGCCAGAATCGAACCCACTTTGAGCTTGGGACGCGTGCGCTAGCCATTACGCTACCACCACCTAAGACCATAAAATACTGAAATGAAGATAGATGTGCAAAACAAACTGGCTTATAATAACTTAACAAGTGACCACGCGCCTAATATCCCTTGGGAGCCCTTGCGATCCCTTCCAATCATTAATCTTCATTTTCAGCCCTCAACTTGATCATGGTCGGATAATAATGGCTTGTAATGTTTGAAGAAGGCCAAAGAAATCAGTGCACATCATCGCAACTGCCAAAATATTTATTTCTATGATAGAAAGGATCTCGAATATTCTTGCCCTGTCAACAAACTATCTCGCTCTCTCCTTGCTAGGGTATCGCACCGAAGATGTAGAACTATGTATATCAGAGCCATTTCTCTTGAAAATTATTGGGTCTACGTGGTTGAAATTTCCTAAGGAGGTATATACATTAGAGGTATACCTAAATAATGATCAAAATAAAGTATGCCACAGTCGGTTGATAATATTTTTACAACATACATTTAAGTACATTGAGTATACATTTGGTGGTAAGCCTAAAAAATCTCATCACGACGTCGCTGTAGAGTTGTAAATTGTCTATAACCTGCTTATTACCTGCAAAGCATTTTACGCAGTCGTAAACTAAGTGATGAGGTGCCGCTTCGTGAGAGGACGTTGACATTCCCCACCTTGATACAGATCTTTCGAGATTGACTTGAGGTTTTTCTCTATATGGAGGTGTTTATTGAGAGCTGCTTAGATTGCCTCGTAAAGAGTGAAAGTACGCGCCGTTTCGTATCCACGGGTTCTTACTTTAGACGACCTTTTTTTACGAGGGGAAATTAGATTGAGGAGGATTCACCAGGTAAGTATGGAAGTTCTATTGCTACACCACGGTCAAGGATGCCCAGTAAAACCCCTTCGCATTATGACCGGTGTTTACGCCGTTTATATTGAATTAATATTAAAGGTAAAATCCACATTTTATACATTCGATATGTGCAATTGTGTCAGTATAATAAATAAACCGTCGCCTCATTATTTATTTAAATAACATTGCTTGAGTGCATGACGTGTAATTATCCATCCCTTTCTTTCCTTCATAATTCCTTATATTTGAGCCAAATATACCTTGCTCACTGGTGAGAAGAAATCGACGAAAAGAAAGGAGGTAGTCCAATTGTGCTCTGTGCGTAAAATCGAAATTAAGTAAAATTAATATTACAAAATACTTTTAAATCAAATTGTGTAGTGCTACAAATGTGTGAAATATTTATCAGACAATAATAGTGGCCAGAAAATATAATAATATAGAAGAACTGTGCCGTCCAACCCCTTAAAGGAGATCCGGTGAGTTCCCTTTATGTCCTTCCAGTTAATACTGATTGTGCTCAAACATTAGTTTATTAAAATTGAACAAAGCGTAATCACTGGTGTCCGGCTTCATTTGACAAGAGGATGATCCGAATGGAGACCCTTGATAAGTGGAACCGGCGCTTAAGGGATGAGCCAACAGCGCCCATCACTAAGTTTTTCTTTCCGGACTCGGCGTGCGCTTATATAACGAAGGAAGAAGGAATCATTTCCAGCAAACAGCATCAGCACTTCTGAGTACTTGAGCGGGTAAAGCTGAAGGACGACCCGTTGTGTACCTGGGAGCCTGGAATTTCGCAAACCCTGCAGATCATATTCGACTGCTCGCTCTTCGTGGTGGATAGGTATAACACCGAAAATCCAACTCAAACCAGCATTATCCAATCCAACAAATAATCCAACCAGTAGTTGTATATATTTACAATTAGATAGAAACAAGAACGCGCTAAGAACCTCAGCCAGAAGGCCCAGCTCGCCATACACAACGCGGTGCTGGTACCTACGCTCACGTATGGAAGCGAGAGTTGGGTATAGAAGAGAGAGCATGAATGTAGAGTAAACGCGATTGAGATGCGAGCACTGCGCAAAATCTGCGGAGTGACGCTCGCGGACCGCGTTCGTAATACCGAAATAAGAAAGAGAGTTGGTCTGAAAGAGAGTGTCGGGGCGAAGGTAAGGAAAGGAATGCTCCGGTGGTTCGGGCATGACGAAAGAATGCATGATGAAAGAATGACTAAACAGATATACAATGCAAAAGTGGATGGATACAGAAGTCGTGGAAGGCCACGACACACCTTCCATGATCAAATTGATCGTGTACTAGCGGAGGGTGATATCAGGAGCCTTAAGAACAGACGAGTGTGCATGACAAGAGTTATGAATGTGAAAGAAGCAAGTGAGGTGTGTACGAATAAGCCTAAATGGCGCTCTGTTGTTCGTGCCTACCCCGCAAGGGAACTGGCGTGAAGCTATGTATGTATGTATATATAAGAAGATTAAATTTATCGATATTAAGAAAAAATTATTAGAGTGTATATCTATATATTATATAAGGTCAAGTTGGGTAAGTTAACGCTATATACAATTTGAGGTTAGACTTGAATGGTGTTTTTACTGACACATTTGCTGGTGTAATAAATAGCTATTCAAACATGGACATAACGAGAGGTCTACAAAGTTCGCCTTTTGACGAACTTCCCCATCCTGACTATACTCGTAAATGATTTTACAATAATTTTATGATACCACTAGCTTCTGCCCGTGACTTCGTCCGCGTGGAATAGTAAAAAAAAATAAGTTAATAAAACCCCCCGATTTTGAAACATTCTTCATTGGTTCTCCGCTCCTATGGTCTTAGCGTGATGATATATAGCCTGTAGCCTTCCTCGACAAATGGTCTATGTAACACTGAAAGAATTTTTCAAATCAGACCAGTAGTTCCTGAGATTAGCGCGTTCAAGTAAACAAACTCTTCAGCTTTATATATTAGTATAAGATTTTAACTTTCATCAAAATCGCTCTGGGTTTTTCACTGCTTCGTATAGCTTAGGATTTTTTTTTTTTTTTCTCCTCTCTCCAAGCTATCGACGTTGCTCGGGTTATATGCTTTTTTGGGGTTTTTGTTTTCATTTAGTCTTTTTTTTTATTATCTTTTAACTATTTTTTCTTTTGGTTTCTGTTTATCTTTTTTTGTTATCTTTTCTTTTTGGTTCTTTATTTATTTATTCTTTTTTTGAAAAATATGTTTATAAGTTCTCTTAATTCTATTACATTTTTGTTTCTTTTTTGTTTGTACATTTTGCTTAATATTTACGGCCTAAACATTAATTTATATCTATTCCATTTTTGATTGTGTCTAAAAAGTTTTTCTTTTTTCTAAAGTGTTCTAAACATACTTTTAAAATTATATTTCTATTGCTTATTTTCTATATTCTATTTTATAGCTTAGGATTTGGCCTCGAAGGTCTCCTTGAAACATTCACCCTGTATGGAAATGATTGGAATGCTGCAGTAAACTTGACCCTTAACAAAAGGGAAAACAATAAAACAATTGATACAAATTGAGCCCAGTTTATGTGTATGAACTGTGTTGGCATTCATTAGAGGGGCTGCTTGGGTGCGGGCCCCTCGTAAACCCCCGCTTAACGCCTCTTACCCCATGAATATTAACGAGAATGGAAATACAGCCTAAATATGGACTTTTACTAATATTGTGCTGCCATCAAGAGTGAAGGGCCACGTATTTGAGTTTGTGTTCAAAATCAAAGAGCTTTCATTCAAATTTTTAAATAGTTAAATTTAAGTTATTCACGTTCGTTCATTGTATTCAAATTTAATTATAATACATACATACATAACTTCACGCCAGTTCCCTTGCGGGGTAGGCATGAACAACAGAGCGCCATTCAGACTTATTTTTACACACCTCACTTGCTGCTTTGACATTAATAACTCTTGTCATGCACGCTCGTCTTTTCTTAAGGCTCCTAACATCATCTTCTGCTGGTACACACACGCCCGAAACACCGGAGCATTCCTTTCCTTACCTTCACCCCGACACTCTCTTTCAGAGCAACTCTCTTTCTTACTTCGGTATTACGAACGCGGTCCGCGAGCGTCACTCCGCAGATTTTGCGCAGTGCTCGCATCTCGACCGCGTTTACTCTACTTTCATGCTCTCTCTTCCATACCCAACTCTCGCTTCCATACGTGAGCGTAAGTACCAGCACCGCGTTGTGTATGGCAAGCTGGGCCTTCTGGCTGGGGTTTGAATCATAATGCCCTTTTTAAATAACCTCACAACGCAGAAAGTAAACGTCACTGGGATTTTGTCTCATCCTTAGTGCACGCGATATAGACGTTCTGTTTTCTTCATCATCAAACAAAAAATCGCATTGCGCCAAATATTCGGCAGCCGAAGATTTCGCGCTTCGACCGAGACCGCGGCCGAATATTTAGCGCTTCGACCGAGACCGCGGCCGAATATTTAGCGCTTCAACCGAGACCACGGTCTAATAGTCGGTATTCGGGCAAAAACCACTATTCGCAGCATTTCCACGAAGAGCTTTGAATAAAATTCGCAAAAATAAAAACAATATTTATAATAAAACTACGTTGTAACGGTTTTAAGCGCGGTAATTTTATTTGATTTTGGTTTTTCCGACGTTTCGGCCACTTTTCAGTGGCCGTGATCACGGAAGACAAAGATGTCAAGTGTCAACGAGTATTGTTAAAGTTTTATTTAGCCTACCGCCAACTTGTTAATTTTAATTATTTAATTTTTAATTTTGTTTATGGTTATTATTTAATCTATGGGAGCCTAATCTAATTTACTACCGCTTCGCAACATGTTATGGCTTAAAGGGAAGAAGCGGCGCAAGAAACTCTTCAGCAAACATGCCTAGCTCTAATAATTTTATATAATATTAAAATGGGTGGAAGGAAAAATAAAAGACATTATCAGTCAAGTTGGTTTGTGTTCCGTTGTACGCAGAAAGAGCTCACAGTGTCTTGAGGTCTGGCAGCTGGTTTTTGCTGGGTTTGGGTCTTAATAGTTTTGATAATTGGATCCCAAACAGGTGGTACTTGCCAACCATGCCAACATTATTTTTCCTTCCACCCATTTTAATATTATATAAAATTATTAGAGCTAGGCATGTTTGCTGAAGAGTTTCTTGCGCCGCTTCTTCTCTTCAAGCCATAACATGTTGCGAAGCGGTAGTAAATTAGATTAGCCTCCCATAGATTAAATAATAACCATAAACAAAATTAAAATTAAATAATTAAAATTAATAAGTTGGCGGTAGGCTAAATAAAACTTTAACAATACTCGTTGACACTTGACATCTTTGTCTTCCGTGATCACGGCCACTGAAAAGTGGCCGAAACGTCGGAAAAACCAAAATCAAATAAAATTACCGCGCTTAAAACCGTTGCAACGTAGTTTTATTATGTATACAAGTCGCGAAAACTTAAGAAAATATTAACAATATTTATGTATTACCTAGTAAGTATATGATTAGTAATAATTTGGACTATGTTATTATTAATGGTCGACTTTGAAACAACTTTGATAATGAACAGCAATACATCTAGACTAAGCTAAAGACTTAATCTAGTCTTAGTCATGCTTTAAGCTAACCCGAGGCCAACACATAACGGTAAAAGGATTTATTACTTACTTTACTTACCAAGTTTTCACACTAATTTCTCTAAACAGAAAACAACTTAGATTAACAGAAAGTTGGGTGGTTTGTATCCGGCTTATACTAACGTGGATGTATGCTAGAGTTTCCAAGACATCGGGGCTATAAAATAATGCATGCAGATATGTTGTACGTGTAACTTGGATCCTTGGAAGTTGTCTAATGACCACAGTCTTGAATGTCTAAGTTTAAAATAAATATTAGACTATTTATCTAACTCATTGCGAAAGTAACTCTATCTGCCTGTTAGGCTTTGACGGAACGGAAGTGGACTGATAAGGGAAGAATACGGGAGACCGGGCGCACACTTGGGGAGGCCTATGTTTAGCAATGGACATGGACTGGCTGCAGACCAAGAAGAAGTAGTCTCAGCACCGAGATTGGATATATAATATTCTTTATCCCGGAAATGGGATAGTTTTCGAGATAAATGTAACGTAATCCGGGAGCGAATAGCACGTTATTTATGGACATCTATGCAACTCCAAAGGTGCTACCAATGTACTGATGGCCTTGAAGCAGAGATTGAAGTCTAACCATTAATGCCGTAATACAGCTCAAGGTTGTTACGTAACCATCCAGATGGACAAATGGCCTACCACTTGTCTGTAGGTTGTTTTATCATCTTATTTTTTTTTTATTGCAGGTGTTCAGCAGACAGGCAGACGGCCCAGTTGATGGGCCAAAGGTGCTACTAATGCGCTGCTGCTTTCTTAAGGAAGACTGTAACCTGGTCATTAATGCCGGAACACAACTCAAGGTTGTTATGACGACATACTTTAGACCAGGGGTGGTAGCCATCCAGTCGGGCAAATGCCCTACCACCTGGCTGTGGGTTGTTTTGTCGCCTCTTACGACAGGCCGCCCGGCCGCAGGAGATTGTATTCTTTCTCCGTTCCTGCACGGATAATAGATAATCTTATATGATAAGACGCCCGACCGCAGGATATATTTTCTCCATGTTCTCACGTTTATGGGCTTATGCTGGATCCATTACTTGATTATAACTCTTACGAGCGGCTTGATCAATGTGATACCGCGTTTTGTGCGACGAGTGAGACATCTGACATGCCACTATATCCAATTCCTCCTATCTGATCTCTCTATTCCTCCTGTCTGACTCCTCTAAATCTATCCCCCGTCCTCATCCTATTCTGAAGGATGGCAACGTGTTGCGTTCGCCCCTGTTGTTGCAAACCTCTGTCTAGCCTGTTTGTCAGCTAAAAAAGAAAAACCAAAAAAATGTAAAGAATAAAAAATTAATTAAATTTCAACGTGTTGTATACATTAATTGAACAAGCAGTGCGGGCTTAATGAATGAGTCTGTTCCACAGTTGCGTGATTCATTTCTGTGTTCGACGATAACAACAGCTTTGTTTTCTGCGACTCTATTTTGCGTACTAATTGAATGTCTTTGTTTATTAACAATTTTTATTATCAATATGAAATGAAATGCCGCATATTTTTTAAATTACATACAACTACTATATATGAACATTTTTTTCAAATATTGTGTGCATTAATAATATAGTAGCAAGCAAGTTTCTTAGGTTAAATTGGTTTTGCCATTTTAAATAGACTTCTTAAGGAGATATTTAAATGTAATTCGTAATCTTATCTATATTAATATTATAAATCTGAAGAGTTTGTTTGTTTAAACACGCTAATCACAGGAACCGCTGGTCCGATTTGAAAAATTCTTTCAGTTTTGAATAGTACATTTATCAAGGAAGGCAATAGGCTATATTATATTTTCAAAAAAATTAGGAATCCTTACTAAAAGTCCAATAATGTAACCCAAAGTGTAAAAAAATGACCAGAAAAATCCTTACACGGCGTGCGCTGCGAAAACTATTGATTATAGAACAAAACAATGTACTACCACTTTGCAGAACATATAATTGTCTATAAAAAATATCGCGTCACCATATGTCTAACTATTGTAGTTATCTCACAATAAGTGTTGTCTTTTATTTTTTTTAATAATTAAAATGCCGTCGCTTCAAAAACTCTTTATTTTGTACCTTGGTATTAATCCTTATCAAAATAAATTACTCCATACTCAAGTCGAATTCAATACCTTTCTAGAACTTTTTAAATTATTCAATTCGGACGTTTAATTCAAAAGAGATCGCGATATTTAAAATGTAAGTATTAGTGTTGTAGCCAAATATACTAATATATTGTTTGATTGAACGCGCTAATCTCAGGAACTACTGGTCTGATTTGAAAAATTCTTTCAGTGTTGGATAGCCCATTTATCGAGGAAGGCTACAGGCTACATATCATCACGCTAAGACCAATAGGAGCGGAGCACCAATGAAGAATGTTTCAAAATCGGAGGGTTTTGAAAGCAAATTCCACGCGGACGACGTCGCGGGCACAGCTAGTTTACCATAATTATGAAGATATTTATGTTGACTGAATTAACTTATGACAAAACTGTAGTCTATGACTCTTAATAATTTATTGCAATTACTTCCACTTAATTGCTCCAAATTGATCTATTACCGTTGCCAAGCAATTATTGCTCAAAAAATTGCCCGTGCAAGACAATATTGCCGAAAAGATGGCGCTACCATCGTTTTTTATTGGCGCCACCGTCGCAATTCACTAACAAATATATCGCCACGTCAACGACAACGACATGACAGCGACAATTTTAACATGTTGCTCTCATAGTTACTTCCGGATATTTGTCATTACGTACATATAAATTAATATCAAGTTCGACATTTATAAGAATTTATAATAAGCCCAGTTCAGACACAGATATTAAAGCCGGCCCTAGCCTTTTTGCTGCCGTAGGCAATCTCGAAAAATGTCGCTCCCATCGAAGCTTAAGAAAACTTCGTTAACCAGAAGATTATATATATATATTTTATTTTATTTTTATTGCCGGAGATCAGCAGACAGGCAGACGGCCCACTTGATGCAAAGCGGTTACCATCGCCTATAGAGATTTGCAACACCAAAGTTGCTACAAATGCGCTGCTGCTCTCTTAAGGGAGACTAGAACCTGGTCACTAATGCCGGAACACAACTCAAGGTTGTTATGGCGACATACTTTAGACCGGGGGTGGTAGCCATCAGTGGCTGTGGGTTGTTAAGTCGCCTCTTAAGACAGCCCGCCCGGCCGCTGGAAATTATATTCTTTCTCCGTTCCTGCACGGATAAAATAAGACATTATTATTAATACAAGTTTTATTAACGAAAAATTGTTTGATTAAAAAGCAAACTGTTGGCGCGGGCGGGAGCGGGGATAAAGGAGATAGAAAGGACTTACAGGATAAGGTCGCCGCACCAGACACGCTACGAGCGACGCGGTCTTCTCAGTGGCAGGCGCTTCTTCCTCGTGATTCTTCCTTCACGTCTTGCAGTCAAGGGAGCAGAGGAGTCTTCACCCCTGTCGTCAAAGTGAGTTAGCTCTTCCAGGGGCTTTCTCAGGCACTTATTGCGCTAGGATCGGCGTGGGCGTAATTACGTTCTAAGTCTCATTCCTTTCCTGCCATAAGCGCGGGGCGTCGGAAGAGGGTGGTTTTAGTGGTATATTAGCCCCTGGGCATTTGTCCATTAGTTCGAGTCTCCACACAAGCCGGTCAATTACTGTTTGGATTGCCCTCAGTGGAATGCCCCCATGATTTACAACGGTCTAATCCCTTGCAAAGGACCTGAAAAATAAGCGTTTAGCGGTCGGACGTAGACTATGTCACATTACATAGCGACAGATGCGGCGAAAAAGAAGAAACAAAGAGGCCAAATAGGTCGGCGTTAATACATATTTATATTTCTTTATTTTTGGGCTTTAGTAGTTCAAGCGTTTTTGCAGACATTTTAGGCAGTTGCCTACTATGCTTACCATATCGATCCGTCCCTGTACATATTATCCTTTTTCAACTGGCGCCAAGCAGCGGGCAAAAGCTAGTTTTTTTTTATTGCAGGAGTTCAGCAGACAGGCAGACGGCCCACTTGATGGAAAGCGGTTACCATCGCCTATGGACATTTGCAACACTAAAGGTGCTACAAATGCGCTGCTGCTCTCTTAAGAGAGACTGGAACCTGGTCACTAATGCCGGAACACAACTCAAGGTTGTTATGGCGACATACTTTAGACCAGGGGTGGTAGCCATCCAGTCGGGAAAATGCCCTACCACCTAGCAAAAGTAATTTACCTGGGCTTTAGTAATTCAAACGTTTTTGCAGACATTTTACATACATACATACATAACTTCACGCCAGTTCCTTTGCGGGGTAGGCACGAACAACAGAGCGCCATTCAGGCCCATTCTTACACACCTCACTTGCTTCTTTGACATTCATAACTCTTGTCATGCACACTCGTCTGTTCTTAAGGCTCCTGACATCACCCTCCGCTAGTACACGATCAATTTGATCATGGAAAGTGTGTCGTGGCCTTCCACGACTTCTGCATCCATCCACTTTTGCATTGTATATCTGTTTAGTCATTCTGTGCAGACATTTTATCCGCCCCTAAATGCCGTTGTAGGCAGTTGCCTACTATGCCTACCGCGTCGATCCGTCCCTGTACATATTATCCTTTTTCAACTGGCGCCAAGCAGCGGGCAAAAGCTAGTACACAATATATAGACAGATGGGCGGACATCATGAATTCATAAGATTTCCGTTATTGGAATTTCGCTACGGAAGCCTATAAATGAAAATGAGAGTTTTCTTTGGTCACCGTCCGTTGCCTGTCAGATTATCTGGAGCGACTTGGAGAACTTTTGTTTATTTCTCCAATGAAATTGTGATTTTATTACTCTTTTACTGGGTTGAAAAATAATCCTCTTTTACGAAGACACTAGTTGAACAATATTTTTCTTACTGGAACTAGGACTTTATATCAATAACTTCTGAACTTTGAATCATATGGGAAATTCAATTGAGCCTTCATTGATTGAAATATTAGCTGAGTTGTCTTAGACCCTATCGCTGAAAAACTTTAAGGTACACTAACAGACGTAAATTCAAAAACAATCATTAATGATAATGCAACTTTTAATATAGGAGTTTTTCTTCGACCTATGTACGTGCTAATACATAGTAAAAAATTTCTGCTTTAGAACTATATATTATTTAAATTTAGATATATGTGTAATGTCTGACATACATACATCGTGTACTAGCAGAAGGTGATGTCAGGAGACTTAAGAACAGACGAGCGTGCATGACAAGAGCTATGAATGTCAAAGAAGCAAGTGAGGTGTGTAAGAATAAGAGTGAATGGCGCTCTGTTGTTCGTGCCTACCCCGCAAGGGACCTGGCGTGAAGTTATGTATGTATGTCTGACGTACAAACAAATATAAGCTTCAGGAATAATACCATGCAAATGTCAAAACAGAAACTGTCTTGTTCAGTGAAAATTTCTTCGAAGCCGACAGCCTGTTGGTAGCGCCCCTGTTGTTACAAATATCTACAGGCGGCGGTGATCACTTTCCATCAAGTGAAACGTTTGCTAGTTTGCCAGCTTTTGGTAATAAATAATACTCTAATATATCGTTACAACTTATGTTCCGACAAAAACAAATTCCACATGCATATCTGTAGAAACACATTTTATTATCTGTCGGCATTTGAACTAATTGTAATTCTTTTATGATCGTCTTCTTTTGTTCACTTATTTATTGGCATACGTTTCTAAAGAACAGCCCATTGTTTTATTGTACTCGTTCGTGGCCGAATTATTAGCCAGGTGTTGTGGATTACGTCGAATGTGATATGGGCACATTTGTATTTGTGAGGTATAAAACGACGGCCTGATGGGGAGAGGGGGCAGTCAAGCGAGAACCACGATCAAGGCGAGACATGCGTACATTCGAAAATCTATCAGTGACGGACTCTGCGCGTTTTATTGAATTACGGCCACCTGCATTACGTTTGGATTTGTTTGACCTGTGTTATACGTGTTTGTATAGTTCTAATAAACTCTATAATAATTGTAACGGCATTTTAATTCGAGTCCTGCAACTCGGAACAATATGAATCACAAAATGTGACATCTTTGTCTTCCGTGATCACGGCCTCTGAAAAGTGGCCGAAACGTCGGAATAACAAAAATCAAATAAATTACCGCTCTTAAAACCGTTAAAATGTAAGATTTATTATGAGGTATTCACTATCCGAACAGTCTACAGGGACATATTGGTTTAAATGCGGGCAATAAAAAATCATTTATTTCTTATAATACATAATCTTATATAATAAAAAAAAATGAACAAATATGTATTTGGGTTTGACTCTACTCGTAGCCCTGAAATATATTTCACGTAATAATTGAGGCCTAATTAATATCTATACTAATATATAAAGCTGAATTTGTTTTCTTGCTTGAACGCGCTAATCTCAGGAACTACTGGTCTGACTTGAAAAATTCTTTTAGTGTTAGATAGCCCATTTATCGGGGAAGGCTATAGGCTATATATCATCACGCTAAGACCAATAGGAGCGGAGCACCAATGAATAATGTTTCAAAATCGGGCTTTTTTTTCCTTTTGAGTTTCCGCTGCGTGCGCTGCCTAAACGGTTAGTTTCGCAAAAATCATGTGTGACAGAATTGTTTCCCTTTAAAATTCCTAAAAAAAATCCGCGACAGCATATGGCTATTTCTCAGGGTTGGCTCACTATAACTTTTTTTATGCTAACCAAATTTGTACTAAAATAATGCATTATTTGCGAAGGTGTTTTTACAAACATGATATTAATCCTTATCCAAATAAATACGTTATTCATCACGAGTATTTATTTTAAAACAAAATTGCCATTTACATCATTCGATTTCAATGAATAGCTTAGGAGATATCGCCGTTTTAAAATAACATCGCAGCAAAATGATGATCAAGTACTGCGCGCGCATTTATGATGTGCAAGGCGGGCAGTCATTAAGATTTAAAAATATTTTCACCTACGTAAACAAAGTGACTAAACAGATATACAATGCAAAAGTGGTTGGATGCAGAAGTCGTGGAAGGCCACGACACACCTTCCATGATCAAATTGATCGTGTACTAGCGGAGGGTGATGTCAGGAGCCTTAAGAACAGACGAGTGTGCATGACAAGAGTTATGAATGTCAAAGAAGAAAGTGAGGTGTGTAAGAATGGGCCTAAATGGCGCTCTGTTGTCCGTGCCTACCCCGCAAGGGAACTGGCGTGAAGTTATGTATGTATGTATGTATGTAAGGCGGGCAGTCATTAAGATTTAAAAATACTTTCACCTACGTAAACAAAATCGCCAGAAGCTAGTAATTAATAATTTTCTTGAAATGTTTGTTTTTGACTTGACTTTGCTTGAATTTAAATATCAAACGAGTCTAATGAATTTTTTGACTCGAGGTTTATTCCACCTTTCAGGTATAGAAAGCGCGGATTTTTTTAATTTTGAACATTACTTAATTACCCGCCAATCTCGGACACAGTTTTTATAATCAAAGCCACTGTAAAATATCAAAAAAAAATGTTGTATAATTTTCTTTGACTGTGATTCTTCTTGTAATTCACTTTGATCTGACATTTTGCCTTTTTTTGAGTAATCACGTTCGGTTTGTTAAAAAGAAATATATTTCAAAAAAATGATCAACGATTCACGAGTTATTACTTTAGATTACGCTGTATTACTACGTGCGATCTTGAGCTATGTTTACGGCGTATCTTCTAGAACAATTGGTCTCAGAATAAGGGATGTTGAAAACTGTATAAATTGAAAGATAAAAGTAGTAAAGTAAAAAAAAATATGGGTAGTGTAGTGTACACTAAGTGGGCCTAATGGAACGCGGTTACCATCTGCTGCTCTCTTAAGGAAGACTGGAACCTGGTCACTAATGCCGTAACACAACTCAAGGTTGCTATGACAACATACTCTAGACCAGGGGTGGTAGCCACCCAGTCGGGCAAATGTCCTACCACCTGCCTGTGGGTAGTTTTGTCGTCACTTACGACAGGCCGCCCGGCCGCAGGAAATTATATTGTTTCTCCGTTCCTGCACAGACATAGTAAACTCACAAAACTTAAGGGAGCAAAATTGACGAGGCTTCTACGTTTACTCAGATTATAAAGATATCTCGGTTGATTTGCCTGTCCGGTCAATATTGTGTACTTCAACAACGAGTATGTGGTGACACAGGTCGTCCTGTCAGCAGTTTTGAGTTCGGGAATTACGGCGCGTGTTCGACAGACTTACACGAATATTGCGACAGATGACTCTTGTCTCACGGAACACATCGGTCCACACTTTGGGACTTAGCGTGTCTAAAATTGTATATAATATACATACATATATATAATGTACATATATACTATACTAGTTGTGCCCCCGACGTCGTCCGCGTGGAATTTGTTTTCAAAACCCCCCGATTTTGAAACATTCTTCATTGGTGCTCCGCGTCTATTAGTCTTAGCGTGATGATATATAGCCTATAGCATTCCTCGATAAATGGGCTACCTAACATTGAAAGAATTTTTCAAATCAGGCCAGTAGTTCCTGAGATTAGCGCGTTCAAACAAACAAATTCTTCAGCTTTATATATTAGTATAAGAGTATAAGATATGTATATTTTGTGTCAGGAAGTCTTGGTAGCGTAATGGCTAACGCACGCGTCCCAAACTCAGAGGGCGCGGGATCGATCCTGGCCGGAACGCATTCGCCACTTAGGCAGTCTTCTGTGCATATTGTTACAATTTTCATCCATACAGGAACGGAGAAAGAATACAATTTCCTGCGGCCAGGCGGCTTGTCGTAAGAAGCGACAAAACCACCCATAGCCAGGTGGTAGGTAGCCAGCCCTGATCTAGAGCATGCCGCCATAACGACCTTGGAGAGCAGCAGCGCATTTGTAGCACCTTTGGTGTTACAAATGTCCATAGGCGATGGTCACCGCTTTCCATCAAGTGGGCCGTCTGCCTGTCTGCTGTACTCCTGCAATAAATAAAAAAAATACCACGTGCTAACAACGGTGAAAGATAACATCGTGTTGCAACCTGCACATCGAGATAACCGACGTATCAAACCTGCCAAGCCGCCTTGGACAAGCGTGGTATAATATCCGTTCCCTCAAAAAGGGGGGGTCCGACCCCAGCAGTGAGATATTATTTAATTATATACATTTTGTGTGTGAACACTAAAACCGTTTAAAACAGTTAAAACCAAAACTTAGTTTGATTACTCTCACAACTCAAGAACGCCTTCTGATCAAATATTAATACTGGGAATAACCACCACGAGAAACACATCCACCACAATTATAAAAATAGGTACTTTATATTAGGAAATTAAATAGAAGAAACCGAGTGGGAATCTATAATAAACGATTAATACAGGCGAAATATATAGGCAACACGTAATGATATAATCCACGCTTGAACCTTTCAATAAATTAAATGGTTAATATGATTTTATGCGTCGCTAGCATCAAATAAAATTTTAAATATAGCAAAAAGGATGATTAATAAAAGTGATTAAAACTCAGATTGATTATTCAAAGGCGAACGCCCGGCGACGCCATTAATCTCCGTGTTATTTTCGTGGATTGAACAAATGGGTGACCCTTCGTCCCCAATCGCAAGGGTCCCAATTTATGGGGAGTGGAATTGCACAAGTTAGATTCAAATCGAGCGATAGAGTCAACGACGTCTTTAGACTAGACGGTCTGTGTAAAATTAGAGCTAGACAAAAATTAGCTTAAACACTTATTACGTTTAAAAAAATTTGTCTCACATACTGTTAAGAATTTGTGGGATGTGAATTAAAATACCGTTCGAATTATCACAAATTATTCACACACGTTTTACGGAAAGCAGCTAGTTACGTGGGAAACAAATGTCTAGCCATGCCGTCTCCGCAAGGTCCCGGTCGAAGGGGTAGACCCAAGAAATGCTGGCTTGACATTGTGGGGGATGACATGTATACCAAGAAGATCCGAAGATCGCGCGAAGTGGAGAAGAAAAAGTAGGAAAGCGGACCCTGGGCGTCGAAGTGATCACTCCGAACGCAACCGGGATTTAACGCTCGGATGATGATAGTGACACGTAATTCACAGTTCTTACAAGTACAACCATCTACAATAATTCCAAATCGTAGAACAGAAAATCGTAATCACATAAATCGCGCAAAGTCCGGCATTATAAGATACCGAAAGTACCTCGATCGCAGTTGAAACACAACTAAGTCAGTCCCAGACTGACTGACCTTAATATTTGTAAAATAGCTTAGCAAAGTGCCCTCTGGTCCTTGGAATTCTTACCTTGTCAATGGCTTCTAAGAATGCACATGAAATCCAAACAATAGACAGAAGGATTTATGATGTCTTACTGAGAGGCGTACAAAGAGATTTCCGCGAACAATAGATCACTTAAATTCAAAGGGGTAATAAAACACCTGCAAAGGTCCAGTTCGCAACAATACCTTTTTATTAGGTAAGTTTTTGGAATTTACTCTATGGAACTTTTATAAGGAGTAAAATAATACAAGCGTTCACTCAAAAGCGTTACGTTTTCTTATTATACAAATTCGAACTTTAATGCAATGAAATAATTTTAATTATTTAATTAATTATTTATTCCACGCGGACGAAGTCGCGGGCAGAAGCTAGTTAATTATATATTTTTTCTAAATTATTATGAATAGGAAACTAATTTTGTTAATAATTTCTACGTATAATGAATATAATTAAAATATTTTCCGGTGTTAGTGGCACGCATGATAATCATTATTTTAGCTAAATATTACTTATTATATTTATCAATTTATCATAATATTTATTGTATATATATAATAGAAGCAATTATCTAAATAATATAAGTAAATACGATGACATCGACCCGTTTGTAGGTAATCAGTATTTCGGGAGCCAAGCGATGTCCAAGCCTTACATTTTTCAACAGTGACTAAGCATCTCGGCGCCTTTTATACGTCTGCATGTCACTTTTAACCAATAGCTTATTCGTGAAAACCTCTCATTGGCTTTTTTTTGTTAATTATCGTTAACTACATACATACATAACTTCAAGCCAGTTCCCTTGCGGGGTAGGCACGAACAACAGAGTGCCATTTAGGCTTATTCTTACACACCTCACTTGCCTCTTTGACATTCATAACTCTTGTCATGCAAGCTCGTCTGTTCTTAAGGCTCCTGACATCACCTTCTGCTAGTACACGATCAATTTGATCATGGAAGGTGTGTCGTGGCCTTCCACGACTTCTGCATCCAACCACTTTGGCATTGTATATCTGTTTAGTCATTCTTTCATCATGCATTCTTTCCACATGCCCGAACCACCGGAGCATCCAGTCGATTCACACTATTCCCCAAATTCACTCTTCTTTCTATATCAACGGTGTACCTTCCATCCCTGCTAAAAGCACATCCAAGATATACAAACTCATTCACTTGCTCTAGCATAACATCATCGACCATTATCCTTGCAATCGTTCTGGTTTCTTCTCTCGTTCGTTCGTTCGTTCGTCGTTAACTAATCAAATATATTTAGCTGTAGGTTTTCCATGAATAAATGACATGTTGTCATTATAATAAATTATACTTAACTATTTTGTAGTTGGGTCATTTTTGTCATTGCGGTAGAAGTGTTGTCTCGGATAAAACTTCTGCACAGCAATGGGAAAAATCACTCACCAAGAAGAAAAGAGTGATATATATCTTTTTGATACAAAGATATATATCACTCTTTTATATCTTTAACTCTTTATCTTTACAGTGAATAGTGTCAGTGTCAATTGCAGACAAGATGAGTTATTATCTGTGAGTGATATACTGAATACTGATAAACTGATATGAAAAAAATATAAACAAATAGAGTGAAAAAATATAATAAAATTAATTACATTAAAACAAAATTACACCATAAAACTATAGTGTTACGATTTATTTTGGCTTGCTATTATATTCGGTTTCCTCGTTCACTTACTACGCATGCGCAGTGCGCGAGCTAAATTGCGAGAAATCTATTGAGAAATATTGTACTCATTTTTTTTTTAGTTATAAATAATATCCGTGCAGGAGCAAAGAAAGAATAAGTACAATTTCCTGGGACCGGACGGCCTTTTTTTTTTTTTTTTTATTGCAGCAGTTCAGCAGACAGGCAGACGGCCCACTGGATGGAAAGCGGTTACCATCGCCTATGGACATTTGCAACACCAAAGTTGCTACAAATGCGCTGCTGCTCTCTTAAGTGAGTCTGGAACCTGGTCACTAATGCCGGAACACAACTCAAAGTTGTTATGGCGGCATGCTCTAGACCAGGGGTGGTAGCCACCCAGTCGGGCAAATGCCCTACCACCTGGCTGTGGGTTGTTTAGTCGCCTCTTACGACAGGCCGCCCGGCCGCAGGAAATTGTATTCTTTCTCCGTTCCTGTACGGATAAAAAAGGCACGACGGCCTGTCGTAATAGGCGACATACCAACCCACAACATAACAACCTTGAGTTGTATTCCGGCATTAGTGGCCAGGTTCCAAATGTCTGTAGGCGATGGCAACCGCTTTCCGTCAGGTGGGCGTTTGCCTGTCTGCTGCTAACTTCTCGCCGCGCTTTTCCCTTTGCGCTGTGATATGGGGTTTTATAAGAAAAGCGTTATAAAATTTCATAGAGATTGGCGACGCGTCATAGACACTCTTGGTGTTGCAAACGCCCATAGTCTACGACAATCACATTCTATCAGGGTGCTTTTTATCATCTAGCTCTATGACTTTGATAAACACAGCCAATTTCTAAAGTACGGTGTCTCAAAATTACGCTTTTATTTATTCAATACTTAATTTACACTTACACAAATATGTCCTATTTTTTAACCGACTTCAAAAAAAGGAGGAGGTTCTCAGTTCATCGTATCGTATCGTATCTTATCTTTTTTTTTATGTATGTTCATCAATTACTCCGAGATTTATAATGCGATTTACATGATTCTTTTTTTTTGTTCGACGCGAAATAGCTGCCATTTGGTCTCCTAAAAATTTGACATAGTTTGGCTCAGTAGTTTTTATTTTACAAATATTTCTTTGTTCCTGTTTCTTGGGACCTATATTTTTTAAGGAGCGCGGCACCTTTCGTAGGTCTACCCATACATAGCTAGACACTAAAAAGTAATAAATAAAATAAAAAAACTTCGTTTAAAAAAACCGACTTCAAAAACTAAAAAACTAAAAAGTATAAAATAACTTATTTCTAAAGCTATTGTTATTAATATATATTATCTAGAACATGTATGTATGTATGTATGTATCTAGAACATCTTGAAGTCGGTGCAAAGTAAAACATAAAAATGACTATATTTTTTTGAAAATGACTAAGCACCGACTTTAAGATGTTTTAGATAATATATATTAATAATAATAACTTTAGCAATAAGTTATTTTATAATTTTTAGTTTTTGAAGTCGGTTTTTTTAAACGAAGTTTTTTAATATTATTAATTTCTTATATCATATGATCTATATAATGTTACAATTTGGGCCACCTGCAGACCTGTAGACAAAGCACATTTATTACCCGCCGGCGTTTGAGCTAATAACATTAAAACTATTTATGACTGTCTTCTTTTGTTTACTTTGTGTTTAAAATGTATATTTAGAATAACAGCCAATTGTGTATTGTAATCTTCTATGGTAGTCAATTAGCCAGGTATCTCGAACTGATTCTAAGAAATTCGGTCGGGCATACATATTGTATAGGTGCAGTATAAAACAATGGCCCAATGGAGAGATCGGCAGTTGAGCGAGAACCACGATCAAGGCGAGACTTGTGTACATCCGGTGATCTATTTAGTGACGGACTTTGCGCGTGTTATTGAATCGTGCATTACATTTGCACTGGTTGTATTCAGTTGTATTTGTACCTGTGTTTACGTGTTTGTATAGTTCTAATAAACTCTATAATAATTCCAACAGCATTTTAATTCGAGTCCTGTAATTCGTAACAATAATATTGTCTAGCATCAAAATTTGTCATTTAAATAATCATTAATAGAATAATATATCGTCTTCGTGAAGGCTATCATTAATTAATATTTTTTTTATTGCAGGAGTTTAGCAGACAGGCAGACGGCCTACTTGATGGAAAGCGGTTACCATCGCCTATGGACATTTATAACACCAAAGGTGCTACAAATGCGCTGCTGCTCTCTTAAAGGAGAATGGAACCTGGTCACTAATGCCGGAACACAACACAAGGTTGTTATGGCGGCATACTTTAAACCAGGGGTGGTCGCCATCCAGTCAAGCAAATACCCTACCACCTGGCTGTGGATTGTTTAGTCGCCTCTTACGACAGGCCGCCAGGCCGCAGGAAATTGTATTCTTTCTCCGTTCCTGCACGGATAAGCTTCTTATACCTTTAATTTACTATGAAGTGATACAAAACTGTCTTACCTACTAACCTCATAAACAGATTTATGTGAATCGATTCATCTTGCAAAAATATAAATGGTGTTTGTTTGTCTGTCGATTATTACTTTTATTACCGTGGGAATACTAGAATCGTGATAGTGGAATGATGACAAACAAGTCGGGGGTCGCTTGCCAACTGCTCGCGATCTGTCATCGCCTTTGAACAAAGGAAATTCGGACCACTCCACGCCGTATCGTAGTTTGGCTGCACTCCAATTAGATACGGTGATGCTGGAAGTCTATGCGTTCGTTTGATGCTCAAAGCCGACATTAATGCAGCTCTTCATACTTTGCAATACGTTAAATCATATTTAATTTTATGTAATTCTAATAATACGGACCTCGCATTGCATTACACGCACACTTCACAAACAAAGCAAGACACACAAAGAGCCTAAAAATTAATAACCCAGACACAGAAAAGAAAAAACCAACACACATGGCACTAGATAGGACTATATATAAGTATAGATATAAGGCCAACACTGCACATGCACTTCCGCACAACACCAGTATGTAACAGATACACTCTACATTAGTATAACTTTAGTATTAAAAATAGGATAAATTAATATAATAAGTCAATCTTAAGGTACACCATAACATATAAATCACTGAATTAATGTCACACGGTAACAAAAATAAACAATAAGCGTGTATGGACTCTAAAATTTTTCATAGAAATTAAGTTGTAAAAAAAGGTACGGAACTCGAGTCCATAGATATGTAAATAATAATAACTCCGGGGCCAAGGCAAGGCCCCCGCCTCCGTGCTTGCCTTAACCAGCCGGCACGGAGTGGAGATCGCTAGAGCTAAGACTCAAGCTCCAGGGGTGGAAGTGATAAATGGCCTAACGTCGGAAGTAGCTTCGGTGAACCTGCAGCCCACCTCTCGACACCCCTTAGCCACTCACACCCATGTTGCCCCTGTCTTTATGGCATTTTTTGGGGCCCATGCAGGGAGTGGCGAGTCACCGTCTGCCCATTTTTCCATGTTCCCTGAACATTGCGACGGGCAGACGCCATAGTCCCCAAATTCCCCGACCCCTAGTACCATTAGCAGTTCACCACAATAGCCCGGTACTTTTGTCCTCATCTCCCACAATAGTCCTACACTGGCCGGGGCTTGTCCTTGGGTGCATTACTATATGGTGTGGACAGGGATAATCGCCGGTCAGTGTCACACCACATTAACATTAAATTTGTCAAGGGGCCTCTACGTGTTGGCCTTCCCATGGCCCCACGCAAGCCCCCCAAAAGTCCGGGCCATTTTTATGGCCCGTGGTCTTGAAAGACATACAGTATAATAATAATAACTCCGGGGGCCAAGGCAAGGCCCCCGCCTCCGTGCTTGTCTTAACCAGCCGACATGGAGTGGAGATCGCTAGAGCTAAGACTCAAGCTCCAGAGGTGGAAGTGATAAATGGCCTAACGTCGGGAGTAGCTTCGGTTAACATGCAGCCCACCTCTCGACACCCCTTAGCCACCCATATTGCCCCTGTCTTTATGGCATTTTTTGGGGCCCATGCAGGGAGTGGCGAGTCACCGTCTGCCCATTTTTCCATGTTCCCTGAACATTGCGACGGGCAGACGCCATAATCCCCATATTCCCAGACCCCTAGTACCATTAGCAGTTTACCACAATAGCCCGGTACTTTTTGTCCTCATTTCCCACAATAGTCCTACACTGGCCGGGGCTTGTCCTTGGGTGCATTACTATATGGTGTGGACAGGGATAATCGCCGGTCAGTGTCACGCCACATTTACATTAAATTTGTCAAGGGGCCTCTACGCGTTGGCCTTCCCATGGCCCCACGCAAGCCCCCCAAAAGCCGGGGCCATTTTCATGGCCCGTGGTCTTGAAAGATATACAGTATAATAATAAAAAAAAACGGCCCATCCTGATGTATGGGTGCGAAGCTTGGGCGCTTACTCTCAAGGAGGAGAACCAGCTTTTAGTAGCGGAAAGGATGGTTCTCCGTAAAATTCTGGGTCCAACAAAAAGAGAGGATAGTAGCTGGAGGGTCCGAGTCCGAGCCTAACATAATAGGAGAAATAAAAGCTCACTGTCTCTGCTGGCTCGGTCACGTAGAACGGATGGGAGAAGATCGCAGCGTGAGGAAAGCATATTTGGGACGGCCGGTAGGTCGGCCGTCCTAAATATCGCTGGAAGGACAGAGTAGAGGCAGACCTGTCGGAGCTAGGAGCCTGTAATTGGCAAGAAACCGCACAGGACCGAGAAAAGTCGCATGTTCTCATTTCGGAGGCCAAGACCCACTTTGGGTCGCTGAGCCAACAGAGTAAGTAATTCTGATAATGTTTTAAAATTTTACGAGTTATTTGAGTAGAAGCATAGTAGATGAATATCAAGGAGTGACAGTCGCCTTGTAAGCTACGTAACTTGTAACTCACACCTGGCTCCATCAGTGCGTTCTTTAGAGATCAATTTTTGAAGTGAACCTTCTATATAAACGGGGAGTCTTAGGATTTTTCTGTCACGAAAACACGTTACGGCCGCGAGGAAGAGCGGCATAATTTTAGAGTATACTATGGATGCATTTTTTGGTTCCGGATCGAATATTTTTATTTGTTTAATAAAATAACGCATAAGATATGGATTAAATTGTAAGAAGTATTTCTTTGTCCTGTATATTCCATTATTTTTCAAAATATATAAAAAAATATTTATTACTCGGGTTAATGATATTCAAATTTGAATAAGACATTTTTTTTATTGAAGTGAAATTTCTATATAGACGGGGGGATTAGGATTTTTTCTGAAAACAAAAAAGCGTTACAGCAGCGTGGAGAGGCGGCATAATTTTAGAGTAGACTATGGATGTTTTTTTTTATTTCGGATCGAAAAAAAATTTTTTGTTTGATAAAATAAAATATGTTTAAATAAAAAAATGCATTAATTAAAATGTACCTAACCTAACCAAATCATAATTTGCAGTAAACCTGCGAAAAATCGAAATGTGTACTGGGACAGTAGTAGAAGAGAAACTTCAACGGACAAGTGGAAAAATGAATCGCAACAAAATTTTAACTTGTTGTTTGATTGTTAATGTACTTATCCAATTTGAAAACCTGCCCGTAAAACTTCAAACTAAAATTTTGTTACTACTCGTTTTGCCACTTGTCCGTTGAAGTTTCAATTCTACTATGCGTCCCAGGACAATTTTTTTTTTGTATTGCGGAGCCGGCAAGCAAGTAGACAGTCCAGCTCATGGAAAGTGGTTACCGGGAGCGAAGGCAACGCGTTGACAACCTTTAGGATGATATAGAGAAGGAGATGTAGACAGAAGGAAAAGTAGGCCCTTTTTTATTGCTGGAGTACAGCAGGTAGGCTTACGGCCCAACTGTGATGGAAAGTGGTTACCGTCGCCTATAAACATTTGCAATAATAATGGTGCTACTAATGTGCTGCCGGACTCGTAGATGAGGCTGGAACCTGGCCACTAATGCCGGTGCACAACTCAAGGTTGTTATGGCGGCATGCTCTAGACCAGTTGTCGGCAAACTTATTAGCCAAAGAGCCAAATATGAAGATTACAATAATTAAAAAAAAAATCGAAGCCAAATCTGCTTGTTTGTAAACTTTTATTACACTTTTATCCGTGCGGAACGGAGAAAGAATACACTTTCCTGCGGCCGGGCGGCCTGTCGTAAGAGGCGATTAAACAACCCACAGCCAGGTGGTAGGGCATTTGCCCGACTGGATGGCTACCACCCATGGTCTAGAGCATGCCGCCATAACAACTTTAAGTTGTGTTCCGGCATTAGTGACCAGGTTCCAGACTCCCTTAAGAGAGCAGCAGCGCATTTGTAGCACCTTTGGTGTTGCAAACGTCCATAGGCGATGGTAACCGCTTTCCATTCAGTGGGCCGTCTGCCTGTCTGCTGAACTCCTGCAATAAAAAAAAAGATTGAGTAAGTCAGGTTCGTGTGTTGTTGATTTTAATTTTAGGCATGATTCCAAGGTCTCATCGATAAGATTTAATATTGCGCCTTCCGTGGATATTTGTGGGAGTCAAAGAGCCACATGCGGCTCTGGAGCCGCACCTTGCCGACCACTGCTCTAGACTGTAGACCAGGGGTTGTACCAACCAGACTGGCAAATGCCCTACCACCTGGCACCTTATCGTAAGAAATACGTTGAACTCAAAGCTAACTGTTTCACTCTGATATTTTATCAGAGAAACATAAGCGTGTCTTCTAGTCAATTTTGCAGGCAATGTAAGGCGCGAAACGCATTAGTGGCGTTCGTGCTTGGTTAAAGCATTTAGAGCTACATGCACCGACGAAACCCGCAAACCGCTCGGGGAGCTCAACTCCGACTGAGCTAATTCAAGGAGCATGTATTTTATAATAAACTAGCTGACCCGGCAAACTTCGTACCGCCTTACAATCAATAAATAAAATAGCTGAATGATAATTGCAGAATGTTTCAACTTTAATAAAAAAATGTGGTCAAAACTATTAATAATTCTGTTTCTTAATTCTTTCACATTCTTTATTATGACTGTATACCTTTACATTAACATCGGTAACATAGGTATAATTTGCTAAGCCTCACAGACTATGTATACGCGACCGTTAGGCGCAGGAAAGAGACGGGTCGGACTGAGATAGATATAGTTTATTTTTAACCGTTATTAATTTGAAATTAAATAAATAAATTATAATTATAAGAATTGAATATAAAATGTAATAAGCCTTAACTCACTAGGAAATAAATGTTGTAGCGTTGTGCCTTTTATTGACCAGTAGGACCCTATTAGATCCCGGTAAATGAGACCGGGCTACAGGCGTGCAGAACGCCGCCTGGAGCCCGGGACTCAGCATGTAAAGGGAACCGGGTTACAGGCGTGCAGAACGCCGCCTGGAACCCGGGACCCAAAAGGGTAGCGGAAACCGGGCTACGGGACTGCAGAACGCAACCGGAGCCCGGGATCCGTGAGGTATGCCTGCACTACTGCCTACTCCGAACGCGAGTAGGCCATAATGATGGTGCAGGCAGAGGTCCGCGCTCGACAGCGCACGTTTTTGTAATGAGGTAATGGTAAGGGCGCTCAGCGCTTTATATTTATACTAATGAAGCGGGGGGCGAGGTAAACGCCCATTACGACGTCCCGCTAACAAAAACCATGGGTCACAACTGTGTAAGGACCCTCGAAATGTACTAAGATCTAGGGTGTACCAAAATGTATAATAGTGGTAAGTTAACATAAGGCTTAATGTATGTAAAATTAAGGAAATAAAGTAAAGGGGGTGTTACGACGAAGCGAGGGGTCGGCGGAGGTAGCCTCTATAAATATAGGACGCCTTTGGGGCGCATTTTTGTAGTTCGTGAGTAGTCGGTGAGTAGTTCGTTTAGTTCGTTCGCAGTTCATAAGAAGAAGCTCCCTCCCGCCAACGCCAACGAAGTCGAAGCCTCCCGTAGCATCGTTTTCGGTTGTTTTCATTTCGGAAAATCGGTTACCCGAACCAGCGACCAACCCTCTACAGTCCTACAGTCCACTGCAACACCAACATCGTCTGGTCAGCTTCGAGCCGTATTGGAAGAACTGAAGTATGCCGAATACGAGAAGCAGAATCGAAAAGGACGCTGCGCAGGCGAACAAGAAGAGTGCGACAGAGGTAGCAACAACCTCAACGACAACTGGCAGTGTCACGGCGGAATCCGGAACAGAGACTAGCTCAGTAAAAGCAACGACCGTAAAAGCAACGACAGTAAAAGCAACTGCCGTAAAAGCAACGCCAACGGCGTCGGCAACGACAGTAAAAGCAACAATGCCGGTCTCTGTTACGGATTTGCAGCCACAACCACCGCCAGTTTTACGCGAAATACTTCGCAGAAAAGAATGCACTCTAGAAGAAACTTCAAGACCGCAGTCACTACGCTCCACGACTTCCCGCAGACGACTTGCCGAGCTGGAAGCCAAAGAGAGACTAGCCGCATTGAAGTTGAAACAGTTGGAGGCAGCCGTTGAACTCGAACAAGCGAGAATAAATAGGCTACAAGCCGAATCATCGGACGATGATGACGTCATCGAAGAAAGCGAACTACCATCAAGAAGAGTAGACATGTGGTTCGAGAGACTGCCGCAAACGCAGGAACCACATGCCACAGAACCCCCCCCCGCCCCAGCGACGTTAGCCAGCGATATAGGGAGAATGAATGAACGGGGACAGGGCGTCCACGTCGGAAATATGGCACGCGGACAACGGGTCTCAGAACGAGGCCCGCCTGCACGTTCAAACGTCATGGATGTGACGTCACTGGCAGAAGCGATCACTGAAGCGGCGCGAACGAGCACAAGACAGGCGCAGCGATACATGCAAGAACTCCCGACTTTTAATGGAAATAGTGGCGAATGGCTGTCCTTCCAGGCAGCCTTTCGGGAATCGGGAGGGAGCTTCTCAGCAGGGGAGAACGTCGCGCGCCTACGTAGAAGCCTAAGGGGAGCCGCACTGGAGGCCGTCAGTGCCCTGCTGATTACCCAGACGGGGCCTGAAGATATTTTGAAGGCATTGGAAAGAAGGTTCGGCCGTCCAGATGCCCTTGTGCTGGGAGAAATGGAGAAAATGAAGACATGGACACGAGTCACCGACAGCCCTCGGGACTTGTGCCTATTTGCCAACAAGATGGCAAACCTAGTAGCAACAATTGAAGTATTGAACAAGCCGCAGTATTTACATAGCCCAGAGATGCTACGCGCGGCAGTGGAGAAGCTGACTCCAATCGTAAGGAACAAGTGGTACGACTATGCAGCTATGAAGACCGAAGGGGTTCCGGAACTTAAGAAACTTGCGAGCTTCCTGAATGAAGAGGCAGACAAGTGCGCCGCGTATGCACCGATCGAACGCGAGAGCGAGATGGCACGATCGAAAAGGAGGACGGAGCACATACACATAGTGAACAACGACAGTGAACGCGTGAATATGAGAAAAAGTGAACCGTGCCCAGTCTGCAAACGCGATCATAAACTTAGCGATTGCCGCAAGTTCGTCGGTGCGGATGTGAGCGCGCGGTGGGACTTAGCCAAAAAGTGTAAAGTGTGCTTCCGCTGCCTGCGAAGTAGGCATCGACGTTCTTCGTGCCGCGCCCCGCCGTGTGGGGTGGAAAGGTGTACGCTACACCACCACCGCTTGCTGCATCACCAAAGGAGACCTGAAGTTAACGAGGTAAGTCCAAGTGCAGTGAGTGTGACGTCAGAACCGGCGGGAGAAGTGTTAGCGTCCGCGATCAACAGCGTTATCAATGATGGAAGAAACAAACGACGTGCCTATCTGAAGGTGGCCCCGGTCGCTATAACCGGACCGAGGGGCAGTCGTCACACCTACGCACTATTGGACGAAGGCAGCACCGTGACCATTATTGATGCGCAGCTGGCCGAGCAACTGGGACTTAGCGGACCACGGGATCCCATGAAGATGCAGGGAGTCAACGGTGAAGAATCATCGCATGACTACAGCATGCGAGTGTCCGCCAGGATAAGAGGCTCATATGAAACAGAAGAACACACACTGAGGGACGCTCGCACAATAAAGAACATGAGCTTCTTCAGCCAGACCGTTCATCGGAGCGATGTGCAGGGCTGTGCACATCTGCAGGAGATAGAAAATGTACTCATCTATGAAAAAGCTACACCGAAGATACTAATCGGCCAAGATAATTGGGAGCTGATTATTTCAAATGAAGTACGTAAAGGCCCGCGTCACCAACCGGTCGCCTCTCGTACGCAGCTGGGTTGGGTGCTGCACGGCTGCCGCACCTCAACCACATCGCCGGTCGTGTTCTGCTCACACTTGAGCATGATGGAAGAAGACCACGACCCGCTTGAAGAAATTATGAAAAAATATTTCGCGTTGGAATCACTGGGAATCGAACCCAGAACGCAGGTTAGCGATCCGCAACAACGCGCCTTGGAAATATTAGAAAAGAAAACTCGTCGTTTGGAAAATGGACAATTTGAAACGGGACTTTTATGGAAAGATGAAAGTTCACCTATGCCAAATAATTATGAAAATGCATTGAAGAGACTTCAGAACTTAGAAAAAAAATTGGATCGCGATGAAGAGCTTAAAGCGAAGTATGAAGAGAGAATTGAAAATTTAATGTTGTCAGGCTACGCCGAGCGCGCCTCCACTCCCCCCACCAGCGGGAGGACGTGGTATCTTCCCCACTTCGCCGTCGTGAATCCAGACAAGGAGAAAATAAGGGTGGTCCACGACGCAGCCGCCAAGTATCATGGCAGAAGTCTGAACGATATGTTGCTGCCTGGACCCGACCTTCTTCGATCACTACCGGGAGTCATCATGAAGTACCGGCAGTATCCAGTGGCAGTGTCTGCCGACATAAAGGAAATGTTCATGCAAGTGAAGATCATAGAAGCCGACAGGGATGCATTACGCTTTCTGTGGCGTGGCAACCGCCGCGATAGCGAGCCTCCAGAGGAATATAGAATGACGTCGCTCATCTTTGGTGCAACGTCTTCGCCTTGCGTAGCCTTGTACGTGAAAAACAAGAACGCAAGGGAATTTGAAAATGAAGACAGAGAAGCGGCGAGGGCAATAGTGGTCAATCATTACATGGACGACTATCTGCAAAGCCTTCAAACAGTTGAAGAAGCCAGGAAAATGACAGCTGCCGTTGACAACATACAGCGGCGAGCGGGTTTCCAACTCCGAGGGTGGACCTCCAATTATAAGGAGGCGATTTCAAGCTTCGCGCCATCCGGTCAAACCACCGTTGAAATCGGCGGGAGCGAAAAAGAAAATAACGTTGAAAGAAAATTCAAGAAAATCAACGGGAAAATGTTA
This sequence comes from Dendrolimus kikuchii, assembly GCA_019925095.2. Lineage (NCBI taxonomy): Eukaryota > Metazoa > Arthropoda > Insecta > Lepidoptera > Lasiocampidae > Dendrolimus > Dendrolimus kikuchii. The sequence goes on along the minus strand of CM034394.1, from coordinate 484,737 downwards.
ATGTTGTCTGAGCGTAAACTCATTGCGCTCGCACAACGCGAATCGTTCGGCGATAAACCGCTCGATACGATACGTCGACGTCATAACAAGGGAGAGCTCGCCGGTTTAACTATAGAAACCGACGAACATAACATATTGCGACTGCGAGGAAGAATCGACGAGGCGCAAGAAATAAGCTACGAGATGGCCAATCCTGCCATCTTAGACGGGAAACATAAATACACAAAGTTGTACATACAACATGTACACGAGAAACTACACCATGGTGGCGTCGAGATGGTGGTCAACGAGCTACGACAGCGGCTGTGGGTTATGAAGATACGGCCCTCAGTCAAAGCAGTGTTGAGGAACTGCCTCCAATGCCGACTGAGGAGGGCCCAGCCAGCGAGTCCATCGACGGGGAGCCTGCCTGCAGCTCGCCTGGCGCATCACTCGCGCCCCTTCACCTTCACGGGCGTAGACTACTTTGGCCCACTGGAGGTGACCGTGGGCCGTCACCGGGAGAAGAGATATGTGGCGTTATTCACATGTATGACGTCACGGGCACTACACCTCGAGGTCGTCGCGTCGCTGAGTGCTGACTCAGCCATCAACGCGCTGCGCCGCTTCATAGCGCGGCGCGGCGTCCCCACCGAACTCTGGAGCGACAACGCTACGTGTTTCCGCTCGGCCGACCGCGAACTCGCGGAGGCTGGGCGCGCCGTCGAAGAGGAAGCGTCGCGCCGGCAGATCGCCTGGCGGTTCTTACCGCCGGCGGCACCCTTCATGGCCGGCGCCTGGGAGCGCATGGTGCGCACCGTCAAAGAGGCGTTGCGCGTCACCCTGCGCGAGCAGCGCCCGAGCGATGAGACGCTCGCCACACTGCTCGCCGAAGTCGAAGCCACCGTGAACTCGCGGCCGCTCACTCATGTGGCCGTGGGTCCCGACGAGCCCCCAGCCATCACGCCGAACCTGCTACTCCTGGGGCCGAACTGCCACATGCCGGCCCCCGGGAACTTCGAGGCCAGCGACGTGACTGCGCGCGCGCACTGGAGACGCGCGCAGTACCTCGCCGATGTCTTCTGGCGACGGTGGGTGCGGGAGTACCTGCCGCTACTACAATACCGGCGGGAGCCCTACGCAAGTGGTGACAACCCTAAGGTAGGCGATTTGGTTATTATTTGCGACCCAAATCTGCCCCGTAACACATGGCCCCGAGGACGAGTGACTGCAGTGCATCCCGGCAGAGACGGCGAGGTTCGAGTCCTGGACGTGACGACGGCCAGCGGACGAGTGCTGAGGCGGCCTACCAAGAGAGTCGTCGTGCTGCCCATAGGAGAATCGCGAGACGCGACGGCGGGAGAATGTTGACGACGACAAACACAATGTATGAAACTCACCGACCCGTCTCAATAGGCGATAAGAACATAGGTATAATTTGCTAAGCCTCACAGACTATGTATACGCGACCGTTAGGCGCAGGAAAGAGACGGGTCGGACTGAGATAGATATAGTTTATTTTTAACCGTTATTAATTTGAAATTAAATAAATAAATTATAATTATAAGAATTGAATATAAAATGTAATAAGCCTTAACTCACTAGGAAATAAATGTTGTAGCGTTGTGCCTTTTATTGACCAGTAGGACCCTATTAGATCCCGGTAAATGAGACCGGGCTACAGGCGTGCAGAACGCCGCCTGGAGCCCGGGACTCAGCATGTAAAGGGAACCGGGTTACAGGCGTGCAGAACGCCGCCTGGAACCCGGGACCCAAAAGGGTAGCGGAAACCGGGCTACGGGACTGCAGAACGCAACCGGAGCCCGGGATCCGTGAGGTATGCCTGCACTACTGCCTACTCCGAACGCGAGTAGGCCATAATGATGGTGCAGGCAGAGGTCCGCGCTCGACAGCGCACGTTTTTGTAATGAGGTAATGGTAAGGTTTTTTTTTTTTTTTTTATTGGGGTGAGCTATGTCTCCTAGCGTCCCTCGCGGGGACGTGGAGAGATCTTGATTGGCGGCGTCTGAGACGCCGCCGTCTGTGTCTGTCTGTCGGTGCCTGCCAGCCTACTGTTCTAACCGTGGGCGGACTGATCCGGGCCAGCCGTTTCGTAATAACGTCGACTCTGTCCGTCAGGACGTTACGCGGTCGTCGCACAAGAGCCTTTCGACGAGGCTTATAATCGGACGCGGACACGACGAGCGGATTTCGATGGTGCGGCGCGAGATCGAAATACTTACGCGAGAGCGACGTAATGTAGTTTTTGATGGAGGGAAGCTCCAGATCGCGGTGGAGGTCGACGTTACGCATATAGAGGGGAGCACCGACGGCTCTGCGCATGAATTTATTCTGCACGATTTGCAGTTTATCTAAAAGGGCAGGCTTGACATGGCCGAATACCACACTCGCGTATGTCATGATCGGGAGGATGCATGTTTTATACAGAGTAAGCTTGTGTCTGAGGGACATTTTGCTTCGTTTGTCTATCATGGGTGCTAAACGACCCATCACAAATCGCGCTCTATTTCGGACTATAGTGATATGCTCGTTGAAGCGCAAGTTCCGATCTAGGGTGACACCAAGATATTTGGTGTACTTTGCCCAGGGGATTTGTTGGTCATAGAGCGAAATGGTTTTTAGGCGAAGGCTAGCGCGTTTGGGGGAGCGAAGCGTGCCCGGGGAAAAGAACATTGCTGCGCTTTTCTCCGGGTTTACCTCTATCCTCCATTTGCGAAACCATTCGCCTAGTTCTGTGACAGCTGTCTGCAGCCGGATGCAAGCCATTTGTCGGTTTTGATCTGATGTATAGAGTGCGGTGTCATCCGCAAAGAGGGCCAACTCCACATCTGGAGTTTTTGGGATGTCGCTGGTGTACAGCGTGAAGAGTAGTGGCGACAGGGCCGAGCCCTGTGGTACACCGGCTGTGAGTGGGTGAGGGGACGAGCGCGTTCCCTCCACTCGAAAACGGAAGCTACGACCTAGGAGGAAGTCTCGCAAGATGAGCACGAGTCTGTCTGGCATACCGAACTGGTACAGCTTGTAAATCAAGCCGTTGTGCCAGACCTTGTCGAAGGCTTTTGCTACGTCTAGAAACAGTGCGGCTGTTCCTATAGGGCGGGGGCGATGGGCAAAGTGAGATAATATGTGCTCCGTGATGCGGTGCACCTGTTGGACGCATGAGTGTCTGGCACGGAAGCCAAATTGCTCATCGGGTATTAGATGTTTGCTGAAGGCAAAATCTCTAAGTCGAGAGAGGATGACCCTCTCGTAAAGCTTGCTGAGTGCGCTCAGTAGGCTGATTGGACGGTAGCTAGACGGTTTATTAGCCGGTTTTCCCGGCTTGTGAATACCGATGACATCTGCTTCCTTCCAGATCGCGGGAAAGGAGCAGTTTGTTATGGCGGCATTGAAGATGCTCACTAGAATTATAATTAGATGGGCGGGTAGGAGTTTTAAAACGCGATTGTTGATGCCATCGGTCCCTGGGGCCTTTCGCGGTTTGAGAGACTTGATCAGATCTTGCACTTCTTCGACCGTGACCGTGTCGAGTGTGGTTTCCGCTGGTAAGGAGGATCTACGTTCGACCTCGGAGTCTACCTCCGTCAGGTGTGACTGGTCGACGTTTTGCGTAGTGGGGGAGCATTGAAGCTCTAGACTCTGAGCAAGGCACTCGGCCTTCTCCTCGTCATCGAACGCCTCGGTGTTGTCGGCTCTTTCTAGCGCGGGTATGACAGTAAGGGTGTCTGATTTGAGAGCTCTAGCCAGCTTCCAGTATGCCTGGTGAGTTGGCTCGATATCCCTCAACGTTCTGTCCCAACGTTGTTCCCTGACTTCCCGGATACGTAGTTTGACCTCGCGCTCTAGTTCGCGGAGTCGGACTCTGTTATCCTCGGTGGGATATCTGTCGTGAGCTCTGGAGGCGGCTCTCTTTTCCCTCAGCAGTACCCTCACCTCGTCCGGCAGGCATAAGTGGCGGTCATCCTCCACTGGCACCTGCCTGGACGAGTTCCGCACTGCGGATTGAAGGTGGCTGGTGAGGGCCTCGATTGCCGTCTCCGTGTCATGGCGGGACACGATGTGGTCCGGGATGCGGTCCAGGTCTTGTGAGCTGGTTGCCTTGAGGAGGGTCTCAAGTCTCAACCAATCCACAGAGGTCCTAGTTTCAGATGTCTGGTCTGTCTGTGGTCCTAATCTGAGGATAACCGGACGATGGTCCGAGTCGATATCGTCCATCGTTTCGATCGAATGGAACTGAAGGGTTACGCCCCTCAGTAATGCTAGGTCGAGAGTGTTTGGGGTCCCCCAGTCGCGGTTGGGGGGGTATCTTGTGGGGGTCATGGGAGTTAGTATATCAAACAAAAGATTGTCTGATATATTTATTAGGGCTCTGCCATTGGGGTTAGTGGTATTGCAATTCCACTGCTCGTGTTTGCAATTCAGATCTCCGGCTATAATAACAGCCGGGCCTAAGTTGAATAGGGTTTCTAGGTCTTTCTTAATAAGGGTTTTTTGGCATGCGAGGTATGCTGAAACTATGACTAGAGGTTGGTGGCCAGTCATTGCTAGTCTGCAGGCGGATACCTCCATACCGTCTAGTGGGGGGGTGACTACAGGCATGCAGTGTAGGGATCTTCTGAAATAGATCAGGGTGCCGCCACCACGGCCTACCCTGTCATGTCTAGTGATCCGATAGTTAGAGATCTTTGGATCTCTATTACTCGGTTTCAGGAAGGTCTCCTGTACTAGTAGTATATCTACTTGATTGGTAACCAGGAAGTCATGGACCAAGTCGCGCTGGTTTCGAAGGCCATTGGCGTTATAAGTCGCCAGAGTCAATGAGCGTGGTTTATTTCTACCTACATGCGCCATTTGTTACCGGTAACAATAATTTGACTAGGTTGTTTAGTTACAACGATCTAAGTATTTGGAGGAGGTACGCGTGATCCATTTCGATCACGAGTTGATCCCGGAGGGAGGGTTGTGTTGACTCTGAAACTTGCCTCAGTTTCCGAGCCAAGAGTTGGACCTCTTGCAGGTCGAAGGGCAAGTTCTTGGCGAATTTAGTCGCCAAAGCTAAGTCCTCCGCTATAGAGTGGTGGGCCGATGGCCCTGAAGGTCCCTTAGAAATGGGGGCGAGGGCGGGGGCGGGGGTGGCCGAGGGTAGGCCGGCCATAACTGGGGCACGCGTCCTTAGCGGAGGGAACGCTTCCGTCGTGGGAAGACCCGTCCAGTGGTTTACCACTGGGGGGGGGGGCCGCCACGAATGCGGGTTTGTTCGGCACTTTTCTAGTGCCTTTTTGGGCATTGCCCTTTCCGACCTTACGTTTGGGTCGGGGGGCGGCAGGGCAGCCTCTGTAGTTAGCGGGGTGACCCGCTTGGCCGCAGAGGATGCAGCTCGGTGGCTCCGGGGAGTCCCGGGTGCGAGTGCACTCCGAGGTCCCGTGGTCGCCCAGGCACTTGACGCACCTGGGACGGGATTGACAATGTAGGGCAGAGTGCCCATAAAGTTGGCAGCGATGACACTGCCGCAGTGTATGTTTTTCGTGTGGACGTTCCACACGAAGGCCAGAGAGGCCACAGACCTTCTCAAGATCGAAGATCTTTTTCCCCTCTGGGGAGAGGTCGAGGACAACCAATACTAGGTTTAGAGGGGACTTTGTGGCGTCGCCTCTGTGCATACGGTGCACTTCGTGCACTGGTAGGGCTTGGGACTTAAGGTCCTCTAGAATATAGGAACTTTCAATTTCCTGAGGAAGTCCGCGGATTACAGCCCGAAGGCGTTTTTCTTCTGGCAGGGCGTAAGTGTAGTAACCGATTTTACGGTCACATAATAAAGTAGTTAGGGCGCGGTGGTCACTTGAAGACGTGACCATAACTTTGATGCCGTGTTGAGTATCACGGGCTTCCTTTATGGAGATTGCCTTACCTGGCAGTTCTTTAGCGAGTTGAAGCCAATGGGCTTTCTCGCGGATGGTCAGGGGTGGCGGCGGGCGTTGTGAAGGTGGCCCAGGGCGGCTGGAAGGTGCCGCTGTCGGTGTTGTGCCCGCTGTTGGGGCGGGGTTGGGGGGGACCTCCCTCTGGGTCTTACGTTTTTTAGTACGATTAACGGTTATAAAACCGTCATCGTCTTCGCGGTCTAAGGGGATGTTCGCGGGAGGCGCGACATCCATAGGAGTAATTTCATCGGCCGGTGGAAGAGGGGCATCCCTGAGGTTTTGCGGACCTTCAGAGGATAAATCGATTTCTCGACGAGAATCGATTACGCGATGGATGGGCGAACGTGAACGCGATGTCGTCGAACTCGCAGAGCTCGAACGCGGTTTTGTCGATGCGGAACCGCGAGAAAACGAGGCGCGCGACTTTGGTGCCACACGATGGGCATCGTTGAGCGGGGGTGCGGGCGGCGGGCGCACTGGTAACGCAGCGGGTATGGATGCGGGGGGCGCGGGCGCTACGGCAGAGTGCAGGTGGACCGCGGTAAGCGCGGCGGCGGGGGTTGCGGGGCGTGCGCTAGTCGCGGCAGGTGCGATGGTCGCGGCAGATGCGGGTGCGGGGAGGGGGGCCTGCGCGGGGGCCCTTTGCACGTGTGACTCGCGGGACACAGGTTTCTCGGAATTAAGTTCCGAAATAACGGGCACCATTGATTGGGACTCCGGAGTCCTCAAAAATTGGTCGAGAGCTTGAGGGAATTGCTGTCGTAAAAACGACAGCAAACCCTCTAGCAACGATGGGGAGGGCTCCACGCCGTCCATTGTCCCTGAGGGGGACGAACGATTTGGTGGAAAAACCACCTGATGACGCACTTTTAGCAATTGTTTTTTATATATATAGATAGTGTTAAATACCTAACATATATCTATGCCCTTATTCCCCGTTCACTATATTTTGTGACTAACCTCAGCCAGAAGGCCCAACTTGCCATACACAACGCGGTGCTGGTACCTATGCTCACGTATGGAAGCGACAGTTGGGTATGGAAGAGAGAGCATGAAAGTAGAGTAAACGCGGTCGAGATGCGAGCACTGCGCAAAATCTGCGGAGTGACGCTCGCGGACCGCGTTCGTAATACCGAAGTAAGAAAGAGAGTTGGTCTGAAAGAGAGTGTCGGGGGGAAGGTAAGGAAAGGAATGCTCCGGTGGTTCGGGCATGTGGAAAGAATGCATGATGAAAAAATGACTAAACAGATATACAATGCCAAAGTGGATGGATGCAGAAGTCGTGGAAGGCCACGACACACCTTCCATGATCAAATTGATCGTGTACTAGCAGAAGGTGATGTCAGGAGCCTTAAGAACAGACGAGCGTGCATGACAAGAGTTATGAATGTCAAAGAAGCAAGTGAGGTGTGTAAGAATCAGCCTAAATGGCGCTCTGTTGTTCGTGCCTACCCCGCAAGGGAACTGGCGTGAAGTTATGTATGTATGTATGTACTATATTTTGAGGCGCAGGGTTACCAAATTCTAAAAAGTAACATCACATAATATTATGTTACAAAATAGGTTATAAATAGCGATTATTACAAAACGTGAATTATTCTTAATTTTTGTTGGAATTTTCTAGTAATTAATCCGTGCAGGAACGGAGAAAGAATACAATTTCCTACGGCCGGGCGGCCTGTCGTAAGAGGCGACTAAACAACCCACAGCCAGGTGGTAGGGCATTTGCCCGAATGGATGGCTACCACCCCTGGTCTAGACCATGCCGCCATAACAACTTTGAGTTGTGTTCCGGCATTAGTGACCAGGTTCCAGTCTCCCTTAAGAGAGCAGCAGCGCATTTGTAGCACTTTTGGTGTTGCAAATGTCCATAGGCGATGGTAGCTGCTCTCCATCAAGTGGGCCGTCTGCCTGTCTGCTGAACTCATGCAATAAAAAAAAATAAAAAAAAGTAATTAACGTGATTTTAGGTGTTTTTGACTCTAGCTTTAGGTGTTAATATTTTTGATTGTTGGTAACCCTGTGCGTCAAGTTATCGTGAACGCAGTATACAAGATAAAATTTGTATGACATTTTAGTTAAATATTGTATTATATTTAGATGGTTAGAAGACAAATATTTATTACTTAAGAAATTTATAAAATAAACCGACGTCTTTCTCTGAAAAGACAAAGTTATAATCATGTTAGTAATTACACACAATTAGGTACTAAGATGTACGCTAAATACCTAACATTATACGCACTAAGCTTACCTGAAAAGACAAAGAAACGACATTCAAAGTCAATTAACATAAATTCCTATTTAAATAATATTATAAACTGTTATTTTGTTAAGTTTCATCCGTGCAGGAACGGAGAAAGAATACAATTTCCTGCGGCCTGTCGTAAGAGGCGACTAAACAACCCACAGCCAGGAGGTAGGGTATGTGCTCGACTGGATGGCGACCACCCCTGGTCTAGAGTATGTGGCCATAACAACCTTGTGTTGTGTTCCGGCATTAGTGACCAGGTTCCAGTCTCCTTTAAGAGAGCAGCAGCGCATTTGTAGCACCTTTGTTGTTGCAAATGTCCATAGGCGATGGTAACCGCTTTCCATCAAGTGGGCCGTCTGCCTGTCTGCTGAACTCCTGCAATAAAAAAATAAAAAAATTACCACTAGTCACTTTCCAAAAAACTATTTTTGTACCACCGTCATTCACAAATTCACTACGTATCACTTAGGTTGCGTTCCACTTGAATGCTGACATACTGTTCTATTGAACATTGATGTATGCGTTCACTGAGTAACCATTTGTAATTGTTTATTTAATTTCATTACATGGTTATACTTTAATATGTAAGTTTAGACCCTACTTAAGTTAACTAAGTCATTTTAACATCATTGACTATTGTAATACAATATAATCAAAAATGGTGTGTACACACACACTTATGTCTGTGTGTATGTATATATGTGCTTGTGAGTGTTGTAGCAAAATGAACTTCTAAGGATAAAAATAGACGTGTGCGTCTCGGGACGTCCAACAGAAGTGATAACTTAAACTAATCTAAGTTGAACTATTTAATATTGAAATTGTTTAACTTGAGAAAAGCTTAGGTTATTACTTAATTTTAGGTATATTAATATGTTAATGTAAGGAAAGGTTATTTATTAATATATTTTATTCTTAGTTACAATTCTTGAATATGTACATTAGAAGAAATATGGCTAGCACTGTGGGTTAGAGTGAGAGAGGAGGAGCCTGCCTACCACTGCCGCGAGAAAGGGAAGCCAGATAGACTGGCGCCGTAACGCGTTACGTAACGAAGCGGTTTACCCTCCCATAAGAAGTTATCACTTCAAAAACTTACTAATCTCGTAGACAATTTAGGAAACTTCAGTTGACAGTTGACTAAGCTGTCTATCATATTGCTACTTTGCGAATAAGTAACTTAACAAGGAGGTAGAATACGAGTTTACCAAAGACATTCCACGCCCATAACCTATAGACCTCTAACTCCATAAATTGGCTGGTAACAGACCTGGAAGCGTTACCAATTAGGCAGTACACGCTCCCTTAGGTATCCACAAAGGGGCCAAACTCGTACTAACCTAATTCCGCGCGTATGCATGAGGCAATTATGCAAATTTTCCAGTTACCGCGATACCCCCTCCCATTCCTTCAGGTCTAAATGTTGTATTCAATTCGTAGTTCACATACATAAATATGAATAAAACTGTTTCGTACATATTTACTTGTTGAGAATTTAATAAAGGTCTTGTTGCGGGTAGTTTTGCATATGATATCGTGAGTACGTATTAAAAGTCGGATGTTTTCTAGAACTCAGCGTTTCATTTTTACCATGCCGCCAAACATACTAAATGTTTAAAGGATAGTGCCCAAAAATATATGGAGCAAAAACACAGAATCGATTAAAACTATTTATCTGTGGCTAGGTATAGTATACATACTATATCCCAAATCCCATAATATTTTTCGATTAAACCAAGTAATTAAAAAATCGTAACTAATTGACTAAACTTTTAAAAATCTATGATATTTAAAGCGGTTTTACGAACGATATTGTGACGAATTGTGCGTAATATTGAGAGAGATTTGAGAGTAAAGGATATACGTATCTACTGATTATATACATAAATGCATACATAACTTCACGCCAGTTCCCTTGCGGGGTAGGCACGAACAACAGAGCGCCATTCAGGCTTATTCTTACACACCTCACTCGCTTCTTTGACATTCATAACTCTGACATCACCTTCTGCTAGTACACGATAAATTTGACTTCTGCATCCATCCACTTTTGCATTGTATATCTGTTTAGTCATTCTTTTATCATGCATTCTTTCCACATGCCCGAACCACCGGAGCATTCCTTTCCTTACTTTCACCCCGACACTCTCTTTCAGACCAACTCTCTTTCTTACTTCGGTATTACGAACGCGGTCCGCGAGCGTCAGTCCGCAGATTTTGCGCAGTGCTCGCATCTCGACCGCGTTTACTCTACTTTCATGCTCTCTCTTCCATACCCAACTCTCGCTTCCATACGTGAGCGTAGGTACCAGCACCGCGTTGCGTATGGCGAGCTGGGCCTTCTGGCTGCGGTTCTTAGCGCCTACAAGTTTACCTAACGCTCCATTCACACTATTCCCCAAATTCACTCTTCTTTCTATATCAGCGGTGTACCTTCCATCCCTGCTAAAAGCACATCCAAAATACACGGAATTATAATATATAACAAAACATGAGTTACGTCTGTTCTGTTTGGTTTAGGCCCGAGTCCATCGCATGTTAATGGCGGGCAATGAATGTGAGCAGTAAAAGCGTCTACGGTTTTATGGCCCCCACGCGACCGATCCTAAACGCAATAAAATATTGATAAGTGAAATTGTTCCATAAATAAACGGAACGTAAGTAATTTTATATACGTCACATTAGCCGTAATTTAAAATATTGCTCACGTATAAATGGAAAAGCGAATCTACGGCTTTTATATTTTAAAACAATTAGTGGTCGCCCAGTGGTCGAAATTCGACCATAATTAAAATTGTAAATTTGAACATTATTAAGGTTCTGTTGTCAAAGACTATACTTCTATAATCACAGATTTCGCCAAGGCTACACTGTAATTTGACTTTAGCAATAAACAAAAGAGTATATATGCGTGTGTGTGTCAAATACATGGTAGTGTGTGTAATGTTTTTTTTTAATGATTTGATATATTTTTTATGCATAAAAAAATATTAGCATTCTGAACTCGTTCTCTATATAAACTACTAGCTGTGCCCGCGACGCCGTCCGCGTGGAATTTGTTTTCAAAGCCCCGCCGATTTTGAAACATTTTTCATTGCTGCTCCGCTCTTATTGGTCTTAGCATGATGATATATAGCCTATAGGCTTCCTCGATAAATAGACTATCCAACACTGAAAGAATTTTTCAAATCAGACCAGTAGTTCCTGAGATTAGCGTGTTTAAAATTTTATATTCCTCCGTCCGCGCAATATTTGTAAAAAGGGGTACAAAGTTTTTGCTTCACGTATTAATATAATACATACATACATAACTTCACGCCAGTTCCCTTGCGGGGTAGGCACGAACAACAGAGCGCCATTTAGGCTTATTCTTACACACCTCACTTGCTTCTTCTTATTAATATAATGATTAATAGAATACTTTGGGATCATTTTTTACCAGGTAGAACGGCATTAAATTTATACGGATCCAAATATTGGGCCTGTACAAACCGTTTCCTTTATTACTAGTTTACTATAAATTAGCATTAAATAACATTAAACAGTTCAAGTTCATTTTGTATTTGATAAATTAGCGACAATTTTGTTTGAATTAGATTAGTATATATTTTTATTAGACGCGTGAGCCAGTGAGGGTAGAAATTGCAGAAATTGAGGGTAGAAGTCACTCGCTGCGCTCGTCGTGTACGGACATATGTCGGAAGTCGTTCGTTGTTAGATCCACCTCATAAGAGACTCGTTTCGTATTTTGTGTAAAATATTCGCAATTGTCGCCAACCAGTGCATCAGTGCTGCATCGTCGTCACGAGTGTTGTGAAATTACTCGTTTTAAACAAAACTGTGTTCACAAAGAAAGGAGTCGGCGCCGACCAGTGGACTCGAACCCGATCTTTGCAACGTGAGTTGACCTACTCGTTGTAAGATTTATTCTCACTGGCCAACCAACCGTTTTTCGCAAACAATTCTCAATAATACAGTCCGCTTAGGTGCCCCAACGTTGGGGATTGTACAGGGCCACTAAACTGATAGACCAAAACCATGTCTCCACTCAGCTGAGATGAGAATGTTGAGATGGGTGTGGGGTTGCAAGTATAGATAAGTTTCTCACCTTTTTTGTAATGATAATGAGTACATAAAGGGAATATTTGTAAGTTGCATCCGTGACTGAAAAATTGAGAGGAAGAAGATTAAACTGATATGGGCAAGGACGAAATGTACTACTTGCAACAACTCAGAAGGGTTTATGGTAATAAAAGAACAATAACTGGTCCCTATATTTATAATCAGAGAACCCCACGGTTTTCATATATTTCATACACTGACTCTATACAAACATTATTAGAACACCTCGCCATCCCCCCAACAGTTTTAAAGTACAAGAAACTTAGCGAATTGGCACAACCGATAGCGGAGTGAAGTCATTGATAAACTATTTTAATTAAAAAGGTTATGAATGACGAGAATTTAATACATTATCATTTAAAGTAGGTAGGGTAAATAAAACTTTAACAATACTCGTTGACACTTGACATCTTTGTCTTTCGTGATCACGGCCACGGAAAAGTGGCCGAAACGTCGGAAAAACCAAAATCAAATAAAATTACCGCGCTTAAAACCGTTAAAACGTAGTTTTATTATACATACATACATACATAACTTCACGCCAGTTCCCTTGCGGAGTAGGCACGAACAACAGAGCGCCATTTAGGCCCATTCTTACACACCTCACTTGCTTCTTTGACATTCATAGCTCTTGTCATGCACGCTCGTCTGTTCTTAAGGCTCCTGACATCACCCTCCTCTAGTACACGATCAATTTGATCATGGAAGGTGTGTCGTGGCCTTCCACGACTTCTGCATCCATCCACTTTTGCATTGTATATCTGTATAGTCATTCTTTCATCATGCATTCTTTCCACATGCCCGAACCACCGGAGCATTCCTTTCCTTACCTTCACCCCGACACTCTCTTTCAGACCAACTCAGTTTCATTATATTATAAAATATTATGTTTAAACTTTTACATGTAATAAAATCTATTAATAAAAGTGTAATTAAATACTATAAGTAAACTAAGTCTAACATCTATTAACAAAAAACTAAAATATCCTATAAATAAACCTAACTTAAAAATATATACACAATAGTAAAAAAAACTAAAATTAAAATAAAACCTATATTAAAGCCCGTCCAGTCCCACCAGGCCACTGTCGCTGGGCATTGTACCTAGAAGGCTGGCAGCATTACCTCGCTGGATACAGAGGTCAATCCTGTGAGCGAGGTAAGCTCCAGCCTTCCGGTCTCCTGTTTTGTCGACTAGGCGTTTCTTAATTTTTTGTAATAAAATAAATCTAACTTAGTAAAAATCTATCGCGTCTGCCAACATGAAAATAAAATATTTTTCAACACACTTGCTCATAAAGTGGCTCTATGGTCACCGCAATTAGGCACAGAATGACACCCATTATCAAACTGTGAGTAAAAAACATTATAACTCACTAGTGAGTTATAGATTTTTTTTTTAATTTTATTGGTTGAGTTGCTTTGTTCTTAAAAAAGTTTTTATTCAAAAAAAAGATCGTGTTCTATAGAACAAATAAATTAATGTTCCCATTGCTTGCTCATTTCATGCAACTTTTTATTTAAATAGATAATTTTAACTCGTACGTGTTTAATAAATAAAACTTTCACTCATATATAACTCTTTTTTATCTACTAAATAAAATGAGTTTTTGTTGTTATTTTATTCACAAGTGTGTTGAAAAACGTCGTATGATACACGTGTGTATTGATGATTACCGTCCTCGGCTCTCTTAAGGCCCTCGCCTACGGCTCGAGTCTCAATGGCGCCTCGGCGGTAATCACCAATGTTACACACTAGTACCATAATGTACTAATAATCTACACGACTACTATATCACCTTAGAGAAATATTGTTACATAAAATTATAGAGAACTACTCTATACAAAACTGGCGCTAATCACAGAATAAATAACAATATAACATAATTATTCAATAAAGAAAATGGCCGATTGTATTGTTTAGAAATAAGAGGGTATATATAAACAATACATTCTTTCAAATTATAAGAGAAACTTACTTAAGTTGCAAAAAGAAAAGACCCCACATATAATAAAAACTAATTAGTTACAAATTATTTATATATTTATTGCATGCAGATCTACAAATATAACATATACTGTACAAATTAATAAATTATAAACTAATTTATAAAATTATAAAGTAATATTTATTTATTTATTTAATTATTTATAAAGTTAAAAAGTATTTGTGATTTATTTACCTGCAACATCGTATGTCAAAATATTATGTTAATTGGCTTGAATTTGATTTGATCATTGTACTTTTGCTTGTTTCATATGTAACATCATCATCATCATCATCCGAGCGTTAATTCCCGGTTGCGTTCGGAGCGTTCACTCCGACGCCCAGGGTCCGCTTTCCTACTTTTTCTACTCCACTTCGCGCGGTCTTCAGCATCCCCCGTTTTGAGACCATTGGTACGCATGTCATCCTTCACAACGTCAAGCCAACATTTCTTGGGCCTTCCCCTTCGACCGGGACCTGGCGGAGGCGGCAAGGCTAGACTTGTTTCATATGCAACATGTATATATAATAAGGGCTCTATTTAGGTTGCTTTAATTTTTTAGGTACTTATTTTTTTCTTATATGTTGATTATAATATAATTTTATTTCACTTGCATGAATGCATGATGAAAGAATGACTAAACAGATATACAATGCAAAAGTGGATGGATGCAGAAGTCGTGGAAGGCCACGACACACCTTCCATGATCAAATTGATCGTGTACTAGCAGAAGGTGATGTCAGGAGCCTTAAGAACAGACATGCATGACAAGAGCTATGAATGTCAAAGAAGCAAGTGAGGTGTGTAAGAATAAGCCTAAATGGCGCTCTGTTGTTCGTGCCTACCCCGCAAGGGAACTGGCGTGAAGTTATGTATGTATGTTTATTTAACTTGCTTTTACCGTGGGTCACTTGCCTTTGTAATTAAGGAGGTGGGCACTGAAAATCAGTGCTGTGTCGGACTGTGTTTCGGCACAGCACAAAACTGAGTGGCAACCTCGTTTCGCGAATTGCGGCACACAATTTCAATGCTATTATTATTATTATAAATCACTGTTAAAGTGTCGCATTTTTAGAAATAAATATTTTCTTTCTTTCTTTCTTTCTGTATATAACAAAATTAATTATTAACCTTAAAAAGAAACATGAAAAGAACAACTATGCAACTAACTAAATGTAACAGAAAGTCAAAAGGTACAAATTCGTGTATACGATATTTTTTATTGCTGGAGATCAGCAGACAGGCAGACGGCCCACTCGATGGAAAGCGGTTACCATCGCCTATGGACATTTGCAACAGCAAAGCTGCTACAAATGCGCTGCTGCTCTCTTAAGGGAAACTGGAACCTGGTCGCTAATGCCGGAATACAACTCAAGGTTGTTATGGCGACATACTTTAGACTGGATAATGTATTTGGGCACCCTTTTTACCTACATGATGAAAACGTGTTAGACAATCATTATGCGAAATAGAAAAGCATATAAGTACAAATATATTTTCGTAGTTATTTTGAATAGATTCGCAAGTTTTTGAATATAAAAGTACAACTTAAAAAATGTATTGGATTTACTTTGCATCGTAACCCTTTTTAACTTATTTTTCAGTCTGAATTTAAAATGAGGATTGTATAAAATTTGAATGCTTACGAAAATTTGAATATTATATTTGTTTAGTATTGGAAATAAATTTCAAATTTATAAGTTCGTACAAACATATGAAAACTTAAAAGTTCACAAATGATACTAAGTTGCATAAGTTATATTATTTTTATTTTAAAAATACTATTATTGTTTTGTTCATATTACATACATACATACATACATAACTTCACGCCAGTTCCCTTGCGGGGTAGGCACGAACAACAGAGCGCCATTTAGGCCCATTCTTACACACCTCACTTGCTTCTTTGACATTCATAACTCTTGTCATGCACACTCGTCTGTTCTTAAGGCTCCTTTGTTCATATTGCAACGCAATATTCATACAAAGTATAAAATAACTTATTTCTAAAGCTATTTTTAATTATAATATCTTATTTTTTATGTATTATATCTAAAATATCTTAAAGTCGGTGCTTAGTAATTTTCAAAATATAGTAATTTTTATGTTTTACTTCGCACCGACTTCAAGATGTTTTAGATATAATATATAAAAAATAAGAGTTATTTTATACTTTTTAGTTTTTGAAGTCGGTTTTTTTAAACGAAGTTTTTTTTATTTGTTAATTTTTAGTGCCTAGCTATGGGTAGGCCTACGAAAGATGCCGTGCGCCTTAAAAATATAGGTCCTAAGGACGGAACGGAACGGAAAAAATTTTCACAAAAAATTTCATAAAATTAAAACTACTGGACCAAACTATGTTAAATTTTTAGAAGACCAAATGGCAACTATTCCGTATCAAACTAAAGAAGAATCACGTAAATCGGATTATAAATCTCAGCGTAATCGGTGTACATACGAATCGAAACGGGAAAAAAATCATAAAAAATGTTCATAAAATGAAAACTACTGGGCCAAACTATGTTAAATTTTTAGGGGACCAAATGGCACCTATTCCGCGTCGAACTAAAAAAATAATCACGTAAATCGGATCATAAATCTCAGAGTAATCGGTGAACATACATAAAAGAAAAAAAAGATTCCGACGAATTGAGAACCTCCTTCTTTTTTTGAAGTCGGTTAAAAATGCGAAGAAAATAAAAATTAGTGTACACTTATAACTGTAGTTGTGTGGAGTGCTGATAGTCAGATCTTGTAAACGGTATTTGTTGGAACTGTTAGTGATGTTTAATTTACAAAACCAAATCTAGATGGCGCTGTACCGTTTTAGAACGCACTATGTTTTAAAGAATTGTGTAATACAAGTCTTGTAGAATTTGATTGTATAAAACCTTAACTGATTCTCGTAGCGAATACGTATATTTTTGAGCAGCTATCACGTTTGTTTAATTTCGCTTCACTGGGAGTTTTTTGGGACTTTTGTAGGTAAAATAGTAGGTATTGATGTTCTCGAATGATAGTAGCGAGATATTAGCTCCCACAGCTATACAAATTGAATACTTTAAATTTTGAAATATGAATTGAATTGAAGTGGAAAATCCTGGAAAAATACCAAGCAGTAGAGATTAAAAAAATACTTATAATAAAAAATTTAACAAGATTGTTTGAATTATTTTTTACGATATCTTAGATTAAATGTTTTCTTAGGGATGCTTAGTCAAACGACCAATATATTGGATTTTCATAATTTATACAGAAGCATCCTTTATTGTGCGCGGACTGAGTATTTTTGTACCCTATCGCATCGTTACTTGGCGGTTTGAAGCTGGACGAAAATAAGTGTAACTGAAAGGAAAAAGTGCTGACCGCTATATGTTATTATACAATTTCGATCTTTAATGCGATAAAATAAGATCTAAAATAAAATAGTATCCAACTATCCATCAGTGTAATATACGATGTTTTGAAACTAGAAGGTCTTATACACTATACAATTGCTCGATGGTTTTCGAAACTTAGTTCCAACCAGATGTCCTACAAAACACTCATTAGTTTTATTGCTGTTTTAATTCTTATTAGTAGTCGTATAATCAATTATTATTCTACTGTCTTACTTCAAAAGAGAAGTAAATATACTGTTACATGCCGACAGAAGTGAATGCACACCTGCCTACCATAAAGCACAGTTTATTACCTTCCCGCATTTGGACTTCTTTTGTTTACTTAGAAAAACAGTCTATTGTGTATTGTATTAGTTTATAGCCTTTCGCAGGAATAATTAGTCAGGTGTGCGGATTACGTATTTCTAGGAAATTAAGTCGACGATACGGGCGGGCACACTTATATCTGTGAAGTATAAAACGACGGCAGTCTAGCGAGAACCGCAGTCAAGCGACGATTACGACACAAGAAAGACGTGTGTACATTCGATAAGCTGTATAGTGACGGACGTTGCGCGTATTACTGAATCGTGCAGTTTGTACTGATTGTGTCCAGTTATATTTGTACCTGTGTTACACGTGTTTGTATAGTTCTAATAAACTCTATAGTAATTCCCACGGCATGTTATTTACTACTAAAATAGTTAAAAAATACGCTTTTATAGAAAATCCAACTAAAAAAAATTTGAATTAAAAATAGTGTAAGAAAAAATGATTTTATTGTAAAAAAAGCGTGGGGTGCTTTTCAGGATATTATCAAAATAACCCTTTTACTCATATCTGTTCATAAAATATTTATAATTATTTATACCATGCACCCCACGCTTTTTTTACAATAAAATCATTTTTTCTTAGACTATTTTTAATTCAAATTTATTTTCTATTTTTTAGTTGGATTTTCTAAAAAAACATATATTTTTTTTTTACTCTTATTTATTTTTCATTTTTTTCTGATTATTTAGTGATTTAATTCCCTTCTCCGTGGAAACTTTGAAAAAAAAATTAAATACACTCTTATGATAAAATGGACCGTAATGTAAAAATAAGCTTTTTTAAAAAGGTTTTTAAATACAAGCTTTTGAGATCCTGCATCTCATGTAGCAGCAGAGTGCTAGCCAAGACAAGTAAAACGAGCCCAAACACGACGGGTCTATCTTGTTTAGTACAGGAGTTCCTATGGCCACCTTCCGACTCCATCATCAGATCAGCTCCATGGTACCATATTATTGCACTGTCACGCGATATACACATACGTGCAAAATTTCAGCTCAATCGGAAACCGTTACAAACATACAATACAATGTTAAATGACGAAGATTAAACAATTTTCCAGTGCCCCGTTTATCTAGAGAAGTCTTAAAAATTCCTCGGGATGTTTCACGTCTGTGTCAACATGTCGGAGGCGAGGGTTTTACCAAAGGCTTAATATAAACTTTCGGCCGGTTGCAGCAACAATGGGCGGCCGCACCGAGTACGGCGACGTCGGCCTTTATCGCCTGAGGCCATGCCGACTCTGACGAGAGGCCGGGACGCCCTGCTCGCCGCAGATAAAATATTCAAACCTTGTTCTTTAAAACAACAAACGGAGATAAGGTACGCCGCTGCCTATTTCGGCTTATGAAGCCTCTGATGTTTGTGCTCGCAGTTCGTAGAAGAAATATCAACATTACACCAATTCTGGGAAGGATTTTATTTCTAAAGTCAATTTTCTGGATTAAATACAGCTCATTATACCTCTACGTGTCAAATTAATTTACACTCCATTTTTAAACCAACAGTGTTTACGTGTAATAAAACTACGTTGTAACGGTTTTAAGCGCGATAGTATATTTGACTAGCTTCTGCCCGCGTGGAATAGAAGAAAAAAAGTAAGTTAATTGGTGCTCCGCTCCTATTGGTCTTAGCGTGATAATATATAGCCTATAGCCTTCCTCGATAAATGGGCTATCTAACACTGAAATAATTTTTCAAATCAGATCGGTACTTTATGAGATTAGCGCGTTCAAGCAAACAAACAAACATACTCTTCAGCTTTATATATTATTATAGATTTTTATTATTCCGACGTTTCGGCCACTTTCCAGTAGCCGTGGTCGCGGAAGATAAAGATGTCAAGTGTCAATGAGTATTGTTAAAGTTCTATTTAGCCTAACGCCAACTTGTTCATTTTAATTATTTAGTTTTAATTTTGTTTATGGTTATTATTTACTCTATGGGAGCCTAATCTAATTTACCGCCGCTTCGCAACATGGCTCGAAGAGAAGAAGCCGCGCAAGAAACTCTTCAGCAAACATGCCTAGCTCTAATAATTTTATATAAGTAATATTAATAAAATAAAATTTATAAAATAAAAAGAAATGTTCAATCAAGTTGGTTTGTGTTCCGTTGCACGCAGAAAGAGCTCATAGTGTCTTGAGGTCTGGCAGTTGGGTTTTGCTGGGATCTTAATAGTTTTGATGATCAGATCCCAAACAGGTGGTACTTGCCTAAATATATAAAACGTAGTTTTATTATGTATATAAGCCGCGAAAACTTAAGGAAATATTAAGTGTTTATATCTATTAAATTTATATACTAATACTAGCTGTCCCGGCAGACGTTGTTCTGCCCTGAAGAAATAAAATTTAGAACCCGATTGCACCGCCACCTACCGGGTCCAATTGTGAATCTAAACCATCCTCGAATCCACTTGAACACACACAAAAAAAATCATTCAAATCGGTCCAGCCGTTTAGGAGGAGTTCACTGTCAACACACGTACAGAAGAATTATATATATAAAGATTATAAAGAGGAAAGATTTGTATTTTTGTATGTTTGTAACGAATAAAGACAAAAACTACTGGACCGATTTAAAAAATCTTTCCCCATTAGAATGCTATATTTTCCTGAGTAATATTTTAATATATATAAATTACGTGTCACGTTGTTTGTCCGCGATGAACTCGTAAACTACTTGATCGTAAAAGATAGGATAACTTATATTTGGACCAGGTAGGTGGCGCTGGAATCGGGTTCTAAATTTTATTTCTTCAGAGCAGAACAACGTCTGCCGGGACAGCTAGTAGACTATATTTATTCAAAATTAAGGATCTTGCTAAAAGTTTAATAATGTAATCCAGTTTTAAAAAATTGGCCATAACATGTCGTACGCGCTGCGGCAACTATTGATGATAGAACAAAAAAATGTTCTAAAATATTGTTACAACTTAGGCTGCGACAAAGACAAATTCCACGTACAAATCTGTAAAAGCACATTTATTACCTGTCGGCATTTGAACTGATTGTAATCCTTTTATGATCGCCTTCTTTTGTTTACTTATATATTGGCATACGTTTCTAGTTATTGTGGAGAACAGTCCATTATTCTATTGTACTCGTCTACGGTCGCTTGCAGGCTGCATAATTAGCCAGGCGTTGCGGATTATAAGTACAAGCTAATTCTAGGAAATTATGTCGACGTTGCCGGGCGGGCACATTTACATTTGTGCAGTATAAAACGATGGCCTGATTGAAGTTTGTAGATAGTTTTTAGAAAGTTCTTTCCCATGAAGGCAATGCAGATGCTGGGATATGGAATAATTTATGACGTCCCCCGTAATGTCCTCCATTGTTTTATATTTTCGAGAATTTCGGTAATAGTTTAAAATAACATCCTTTGTAAGACCATTTGAGTCAAAGAAAGATGATCCTGACATCTGCCATTGCCATTGTACATATTTTAGAAAATAGTTGTATAATTTAACTGCATGCTTTGTTTTAATTTAGTGAGGCAACAATTTATTCGTTTTTGGACAGGGGTCGCATGTTCCCAGAAGGGTTGGGTCCACGCCGGAGAAATCCTGGGAAGCTGCCGCAAAATGTTAGTTTTTTTTAATGTATTTGTTCGTATAAGTAGTGAGTGATCCGCCAAGACAAGTCAGTGTATTACCAGAGTGTGTATAATCGGTAACTAGAGAGCGGGTTACTGTATTAAGTGTTAGTCAGGGTGTTAGAGTATTATTTGGAGTGTATTAAAAGTAGTAGTCAGCGGGTTAGAGTCTATACAACTTAGTTAACGTACGAATATACCGATTACGGCTTTAATATAGCCAATGGTTATTTTATTGTAAATACAACTCAGTAGCGTTCAAATAAACGACGTGAACCGTAAGAGTGACTGGTGTATTATTTCCACCGGCATATCCCGCCAGCGCCTCCTACAGGCTTCCACCGAAAGCCCTGTCAGAGACCCGCTACAGTTCTTTATATTGGTCCTTCGAGCAGCCGGATTGGGAAGAAACCATGCCACTCACCAGGTCACCGATTGGTTCAAAATCGTCGCTTTGTGAAGAATCGACTGAGATGTATGCTGATGGCAGGACAACGAACGTACCGACCTTGTCAAGGGCACACGTCGCAGCGTTGAGAGGAAATACGACCGTGGGTACTTCGACAGAGACCTCTGGTACTGTTTACCGAGGTACAACCAGAAGAACACGTGCCGTCACCGCAGCAGCCGCCGCCGTTGCCAACGCTGTCAACGCCGCCCATGTACAAGAGTTGCCAGCCTCATCAGCATTGAACGCCTTACACGTAGCCTAGCTGACGGACGCCGCAGCGTCACAGAAATGTACGAATTCGAAGAACATTGGAGGACCTCTTGAGAATCCCCCGTTCGTCTCTTCGATCCCTCTCGTACAAACCGCACCTCCACGATCAACGAAATCGACGAGGAGGGCCGAATTAGAAGCTCGTTTGCAATTGGAAAAACAGAAATTGGAAATTGCACAAGCCAAAGCTGCAATTACAAGAATCCAATTGGAACTTAGTCAGTGCGAATCGGAATGTGAATTGGAAAATGAATTTATCAGAAGCGAACCGATTAGATCAACGCACGTTGAGCAATGGTTAGAACATAGCGCCACCTGTGTCGATCAACCAAAACAAACTGAAGTGCCTCAAAAGAGTGACATAAAAGAGCTAGCCGATGCTATTCTCAACGCAACGAAATCGATACAACCGACCAGCTCGTTTGCGCCGCAGAAAGTCTGGGACTTGCCAGACTTCAATGGAGCTTATGAAGAGTGGTTGCCCTTCAAGAGGACGTATGAAGAAAGTCAAAGTTACTTCAGTGAAGTTGAAAATATGGCTCGCCTACGAAGGTCACTCAAGGGGTCCGCAAAAGAATCAGTACGGAGTTTATTATTCGTAGCATCCGACACGAGTGAAGTTATGAATGCTTTGGAAAGGAGGTTTGGGAAACCGGAGCAATTAGCATTCGCCGAAATTGAAAAAATAAAGGAGTTGCCACGACTTGGTGACGCTCCAAGAGATATAGGGATTTTTGCCTGTCGTATTAACAACGCCGTAGCTACAATACAAGCGTTGAACAAACAACAGTACCTGCATTCGCCGGAAATGAGCAGATGTATAATAGAAAAGTTGAGCCCTATTTTAAAATACAGATGGTATGATTATAACGCCCGTAGCGGTGATGAACCCGAATTGCTGAAACTGAAGAATTTTTTGAACATTGAAGCGGATTTGTGTGGAAAGTTTCTACTTCCTGAAATTATTAAAAAAAGAGTCGGGCCTTCACGCTACCCAGTACACACCGTCCGTGAAGAAACAAAAAATGTTTTAAAGAAATCTTGTGTTATTTGCAATGGAGAGCATTGGATCACCGAATGCAAACGGTTCACAGAGGCGACTGTAGACGTCAGATGGGAAATTATAAGACAGAATAAGCTGTGTTTCAAGTGTCTACGTCGCTCTCACGGGATATCAACGTGCAGAGGGCAGGGTTGCAAGAAATGTAGGCGACCCCATCACGTCATGTTGCACGCCGAGTCGACACATCGTCCACAAGTGCCAGCACAACGCGAGGTACGTACGTCTACATCTCAAGAACACGCACAAGAATGCGAACCAGGAACAGTAACGAAAGCTGTTTATATGTCGACTGGAGCAGAGAAAGCGTTTCTGAAAATTATCCCCGTCGATATCTACGGCCCCAAAGGAACCGCTCGTGTCTTGGCCCTACTAGATGAAGGGTCAACTGTGACACTATTGGATTCTGAGGTGGCAAATCGAATAGGAGTAACGGGGAAATCCGAGACGCTCTTATTGGAAACAGTTGGTGAAAAGATTGTCGAGCGAAAAGAGTCGCAAAAGATGAATTTGAAAATAAAAGGTGTGCATCGAAACGACAAGCGTGGTTTAAAAAATGTGAGAACAGTTGAAGCGTTGCAGTTATCGTCTCAGTGCATCGAAAAGGATTTCATCGTGAAATGCAAGCATTTAAATGAACTCATTTACCAACCAGAAAGGCCAGCGCTGCTGATTGGTCAAGATAACTGGGAGTTGATAGTTTCCAGAAAGATACTAAAGGGAAAGCAAAATGAACCCGTTGCTTCACTCACCAGCCTCGGGTGGGTGTTGCACGGCCGTTATACTGGAAACTCAGCTTCACTCAACGCCGTTAACCACTGTCGACGAATATATGCCGAATCAAACGAAGAATTGAATAGAGAATATGATGAACAAATTGATCACGGGTCGATTGATGCGTATGCTGAAATAGCGGTAGCCGAAACGACGCCGAGTCGCCCTGTTTACTTATCTCAATCTGAGGTCATATACCCTATAACGAAAAAAAATCGCATCGTGTTTGATGCTGCTATCAAATTTCAAGGAAGGAGATTAAACGATGCCTTACTAACCGGTCCAGACTTACTTCATTCGTTATTTGGAGTAATGCTACGATTTGGTGAAGGAAACGTGAATGTAGTGACATACATCAAAGTAATGTTTCTACAAATTAAAAAACAACAAAAAGGATATCCGCAAACGTCATGTGCAATTACATGCAACGACCGCTTGGATAGCTATTTATGGAGTCCTCCAGATACAAAGGCATCGAAAACAATAGAAGCCATAAACACTGTGCGTACGGTAGCCACCACCTTAGACCTCAGACAGTGGGCTAGCAATAAAAGGGATATATTTAAGCAGGGTCCAGCAAAGAAAGAAATGATGAGTGCAGTAAATTTAACTATTGTTCTAATGGGACTCTTCGTTCCGGTCTTGAACAAAAGTAATAATTTCATTCAAGAATTATGGCGAGCAGGAAATAACTGGAATGAATATTTTGAAACGAAGCGATATTCGCTTGGGCAAGAATACGTCGCAAGAAGCACATTGGAGAGCTTCAACGATGTTTGGAAATGGATCGCAGTACCTGCATTCCCATGCGAGCCTGAAACAAAGTGGCTAACTAAAAGATACGATTGGATCTGTCCCATCGGAAAAATGAAGTGGAATGCAGTTCAGCGAATGGCAGACCACATTTGGGACCGCTGGTTGAAAGAATGTCTTTCAACCCTTAAGCCTCGCAGAATAGGCGGAGGCCTTGCAAAGATGTATATAGGACCCCATGGAAGAACAAGAATTGTCGACGTCCAAATAACCGGCGGAGTCATAAGAGGAATCACTTCGCGTATCGTCGTCCTGGTATCTGCAGTAGTGGCATCGTACCCGAGTTTGGAGTGCCTGACGGAGCAGGCACTGGGGGGGAGACTGTTAACGATGCCAAAATAGTTTGTAGATAGTTTTTAGAAAGTTGTTTCCCATGAAGGCAATGCAGATGCTGGGATATGGAATAATTTATGACGTCCCCCGTAATGTCCTCCATTGTTTTATATTTTCGAGAATTTCGGTAATAGTTTAAAATAACATCCTTTGTAAGGCCATTTGAGTTAAAGAAAGATGATCCTGACATCTGCCATTGCCATTGTACATATTTTAGAAAATAGTTGTGTAATTTAACTGCATGCTTTGTTTTAATTTAGTGAGGAAACAATTTATTAGTTTATGGACAGGGGTCGCATCTTCCCAGAAGGGTTGGGTCCAGGCCGGAGAAATCGTGGGAAGCTGCCGCAAAATGTTAGTTTTTTTAATGAATTCGTTCGTATAAGTAGTGAGTGATCCGCCAAGACAAGTCAGTGTGTATTAAGTGTGTGTATAATCAGTAACTAGAGAGCGGGTTACTGTGTCTAATAGTGTATTACCAGAGTGTGTATAATCAGTAACTAGAGAGCGGGTTACTGTGTCTGTTAGAGTATTAGCTGGAGTGTATTAAAAGTAGTAGTCAGCGGGTTAGAGTCTATACAACTTAGTTAACGTACGAGTGTACCGATTACGGCTTTAATATAGCCAATGGTTATTTGATTGTAAATACAACTCAGTAGCGTTCAAATAAACGACGTGAACCGTAAGAGTGACCGGTGTATTATTTCCACCGGCATATCCCGCCAGCACCTCCTACAGGCTTCCACCGAGTGTATTGTACTAGTTTATGGCCGTTCGCAGGAATAATTAAGCAGGTGTGCGGATTACGTATTTCTAGGAAATTAAGTCGACGATACGGGCGGGCACACTTATATTTGTGAAGTATAAAACGAGGCACGGCAGGATGGAGCGGGGAGGCAGTCTAGCGACATTACGATACAAGCAAGACGTGTGTACATTCGACAAGCTATAGTGACGGACTTTGCGCGTCTTATTGAATCGTGCAGTTTGTACCGGTTGTCTCAGTTGTATTTGTACCTATGTTATACGTGTTTGTATAGGTCTAATAAATTCTATAGTAATTCCAACGGCATTTTAATTCGAGTCCCGCGCTCATAACAGTTTTAAGTCTAAAATTAGTCAAGGGACGCATATTTTTTTTATTTTTTTTATTGCAGGAGTTCAGCAGACAGGCAGACGGCCCACTAGATGGAAAGCGATTACCATCGCCTATGGACATTTGCAACACCAAAGGTGCTACAAATGCGCTGCTGCTCTCTTAAGGGAAACGGGAACCTGGTCACTAATGCCGGAACACAACTCAAAGTTGTTATGGCGGCATGCTCTAGACCAGGGGTGGTAGCTATCCTGCCGGGAAAATGCCCTACCACCTGGCTGTGGGTTGTTTAGTCGCCTCTTACGACAGGCCGCCCGGCCGCAAGAAATTGTATTCTTTCTCCGTTCCTGCACGGATAAAAATTATGAGACTTAGTAATAAATTCATATTATCCTTTCATCTTTAAATTTGAAAGTTATTGCTACAACTTGATTAATGTATCTCGTTAATTATCTCCTTTCACTTGAGGTATGATAATCGCAGTATTAGTGTAAATTTGTCTTCAAAGTTCCAAAGACTTAAACAAGAAACAAATCAATCTGTTTGACAAGTTAAATCCCCTCCGATATTGTTCAGGTGCGGTTTGTTAATATATGGTTTCACACGAGGGGTCGTCCCATTCGTGGTCACCATTTTGCATCAAATTACACTCACACTAAGGATTTTAGTGTAATAAGAGCTTAGACATTTCAATGGATTCTTACTCGACTAATACTCGGCTTATTTTTGGGTTGATGTGTTGGAGTGTCTTTATTCTAAAATACAGTACTTAGTTAGACAAAAGTAACATAATCACTATTAAGTAAATGTTATCTAATGCATACATACATAACTTCACGCCAGTTCCCTTGCGGGGTAGGCACGAACAACAGAGCGCCATTCGGGCTTATTCTTACACACCTCACTTGCTTCTTTGACATTCATAACTCTTGTCATGCACGCTCGTCTGTTCTTAAGGCTCCTGACATCACCTTCTGCTAGTACACGATCAATTTGATCATGGAAGGCGTGTCTTGGCCTTCCACGACTTCTAGCCTTCTGGCCTTCTGGCCTTCTACCTAATGCAATAGGGGCTAAAAAGAAAAAAAAATGTTACAAATACAGTGTAAACTCTATGTAACGACACTCGATTTAACGACTCCCTTAAGCGTTGAAATCATTTTTCTTTGGTTGGTTTGGTTTGTCTTCCATACAATGATACACTCTATATAAGTAATAAAAAGTACATTTTAAGTTGCCAAAATAAGTAAAAACTGCGCAGCTGTGTATGTTCTTTAAACGCTTTATTATCCTAGCCTGTAATAAACTTGACAGTCGGCATCATGCATATCGAAATTTCTAAGTACTTCCTTCATCACTAAGATGCCTTAATATCGCAAGATATTAATAAAATAAGTAAAAAAATACAACAAAGTTAATGGTGCAGCAAAAGACGTCAGACAAAAATAATAGATTTCTCTCTATTTAGCGACAACTCTCCATAACGCCATAAAATACTCAGTGCCATTCAGTATCGTTATATAGAGTTTACACTGTAATTTGCAAAACAGAGGGTAGTCTAGCGGTGACTTCATTCGCGTATGATGATTGGAGTGGTGGGGTAACGATGCCTTACTTTCACTTCTTGCTTGACAACCGAGCGCGTCGGACGTTTGTTACTCCTTGCAAGAATAGATGAATTTCGTCAGTTAAATATTTATTTTTTGGTTTTTAGTGTGAAGTCGGTTTTGTTTCTGTTAAATAAAAACACATGATCACAGAAGCCAAAAATGTCAAGGGTAGGCTAAACAATAACTTTAATATTACTCATTGACACTTGGTATGTTTCGATCAACACCATAGAACGTAATTTTATTACGATTAATTTTCTTCAATAATAAAGATCATAGGCATCCAATAGCTCCAACGAGACACGGAGACAAACTGTACTTATAAATTTATAACTCTATATTTTAATCAGCACTCACCTCACGTCTTTCCGAATTGAGATGGAAGTAAAAATACCCTCATTTCCGTAATTTAACCCAATTTTTATGCGAAAGCAAAATCCAACTCATTTATGAGGGTCTTTAATCAAATTAATTAAAACTTTATATAGGGAAAGTGGCCTAAATTACTCCAAATGCAGTTAACACACTTTTGAAATTCTCATTAAGTACCTAAAAGATTTATAAGGACCCAAATCAATGGGATATTTTACCAGTTTTATGACTAAAGTTTGCTACAAATGACAAGTATGGAATTTTGATGGCATTTTACTTTCGTAATTTTTGAGGGAATTTGTACTAAATATATACTGATGTAACACGGAGGTTTTACGCTTCAGCAGCAACCTCCACCAAAGTGAAATGTCAAAGCAAGACAATTCGCTAATGTGCGTTGTGCAAGACTTTTCTGTGATCTGAATTATAACCTATTACAATCCAAAACATCTTAATATTTGTAGTACCTTAGCATATATAAACCGCTAAACTGAGTATTGGAGCGTTAGGTAAATTTCTAGGCGCTAAGAACCTCAGCCAGAAGGCCCAGCTCGCCATACACAACGCGGTGCTGGTACCTACGCTCACGTATGGAAGCGAGAGTTGGGTATGGAAGAGAGAGCATGAAAGTAGAGTAAACGCGGTCGAGATGCGAGCACTGCGCAAAATCTGCGGAGTGACGCTCGCGGGCCGCGTTCGTAATACCGAAGTAAGAAAGAGAGTTGGTCTGAAAGAGAGTGTCGGGGTGAAGGTAAGGAAAGGAATGCTCCGGTGGTTCGGGCATGTGGAAAGAATGCATGATGAAAGAATGACTAAACAGATATACAATGCAAAAGTGGATGGATGCAGAAGTCGTGGAAGGCCACGACACACCTTCCATGATGAACTTGATCGTGTACTAGCAGAAAGTGATGTCAGGAGCCTTAAGAACAGACGAGCGTGCGTGACAAGAGCTATGAATGTCAAAGAAGCAAGTGAGGTGTGTAAGAATAAGCCTAAATAGCGCTCTGTTGTTCGTGCCTACCCCGCAAGGGAACTGGCGTGAAGTTATGTATGTATGTAAAATTAAAATAAAATACTCGTGTAACAACTTGTATCGAATCATCTATTCGATTACAATTCGATTGAGTGATTGCCGAGTATTACCACATTTTGTACGTCACTGACATGAGGCAACACTTAACATTTTAGTTCATAACCTACAAATATTTATTGTGTTATTCTACTGTAAAGATATGAAGTGCTTAATATTGTGACGAGTGCCGGAGTCGAATTAAAAAATGCCGTTCGAATTATTATAGAATTTATTACAACTATACAAACACGTATAGCACAGTTACAAATATAACTGGACACAACCAGTACAAACTGCACGATTCAATAACACGCACAAACTCCGTCACTAAATGTACACCGTTTATCCGTGCTGGAACGGAGAAAGAATACAATTTCCTGCGAGCGGGCGGCCTGTCGTAAGAGACTTCTTATCAACCCACAGCCAGGTGTGGTAGGTCATTTGCTCGACTGGATGGCTACCACCCCTGGTCTAAAGTACGTCGACATAACAATATTGAGTTGTGTTCCGGCATTAGTGACCAGGTTCCGGTCTCCCTTAAGAGAGCAGCAGCGCATTTGTAGCAACTCCCGCCACACAGGCTCTGTTGAGACCTAGTGCGGACCCCAGAGCTAACTTTGGACGCTCCTACAGAATTGTCATAGTATTGTTTAGTTATTTTATGTTTCCTGTACTCATTATGTAAATAAATTTCATTTCATTTCAAATAAACTTTGGTGTTGCAAATTTCCATAGGCGATGGTGACCGCTTTCCATCAAGTGGGCCGTTGCTCGTATTGTAATCGTCGGTTAACTGAGTTTCTCGCTAGACTTCTTCACCCCTCCGTTCGGGCATTGTTTCATACAAATACAATATGTCTACCTGCCAAGCGTCGACGCAATTTCCCAGGAAACGTAATCCGCACACCTGCCTAATTATTCCTGCGAACGGCCATAAACGAGTGCAATACACAATAGGCTGTTTTTCTAAGTAAACAAAAGAAGTCGAAATGCGGGAAGGTAATAAACTGTGCTTCGTGTCAGACAGGTGTGCATTCACTTTTGTCGGCATGTAACAATATATTTTATTTTCCCACTCTATATACTATATAGGCCGTGCATTTTAAATATTATATTAACGACTGTTCTTTTGTCTGTAAAATATTAGAATTTACATACATACATAACTTCACGCCAGTTTCCTTGCGGGGTAGGCACGAACAACGGAGCGCCATTTAGGCTTATCCTTACACACCTCACTTGCTACTTTGACATTCATAACTCTTGTCATGGACGCTCGTCTGTTCTTAAGGCTCCTGACATCACCTTCTGCCAGTACACGATCAATTTTATCATGGAAGGTGTGTCGTGACCTTCCACGACTTCTGCATCCATCCACTTTTGCATTGTGTATCTGTTTAGTCATTCTTTCCACATACCCGAACCACCGGAGCATTCCTTTCCTTACCTTCACCCCGACACTCTCTTTCAGACCAACTCTCTTTCTTACTTCGGTATTACGAACGCGGTCCGCAAGCGTCAGTCCGCAGATTTTGCGCAGTGCTCGCATCTCGACCGCGTTTACTCTACTTTCATGCTGTCTCTTCCATACCCAACTCTCGCTTCCATACGTAAGCGTAGGTACCAGCACCGCGTTGTGTATGGCAAGCTGGGCCTTCTGGCTGAGGTTCTATTAGAATTTATTATAACATATGTTCGCTCTTCTGTTATGTAAAGAAATTGTCTATTTTACTCTGATACGAAAGCATCGATAGAGCATCACGGCTGCATAATTACACTGCCCGCTTCCTTGTCAGTATGACCGTGGCTAAAACGTTATGGACGGTAAAATCAGAGCATAAAGCCATGACTAGACGACTTTGACTGTAATTTAAATTCGTAGGGCGTCGAAGCTGATCGATTTCCCGGCGGGCTGTATCGATTGTTGGAGGCCGCTCTGATAGACGGACTTCAAATCCTATTTGAATATTTGTTGAGGTTTATTATTTCCCAACGGAGCAGACCCGTGTTTTATTTAGACGATTCGAATTACTAGGTCAAATTCTTTAAAAAACTTGTGTTATTTTCAATGCTTTTTTTATTTTTTTATTGCAGGAGTTCAACAGACAGGCAGATGGCCCACTTAATGGAAAGCGGTTACCGTCGCCTATAGACATTTGCAACACCGAAGGTGCTACAAATGCGCTGCTGCTCTCTTAAGGGTGACTGGAACCTGGTCACTAATGCCGGAACACAACTCAATGTCGTTTTGGCGACATACTTTAGACCAGGGGTGGTAGCCATCCAGTCGGGTAAATGCCCTACCACCTGGCTGTGGGTTGTTTTGTCGCCTCTTACGACAGGCCGCCCGGCCGCAGGAAATTGTATTCTTTCTCCGTTCCTGCACGGATAAAATGCTGTAAATAGCAGGTTTCTAGTCTATATCAGTTATCACATCTAACGTTTCTCTTGAAGAAATGAATCCTGGATCGATAAAGATTCTTTGAATACTTTATCCGTGCAGGAACGGAGAAAGAATACAATTTCCTGCGTTGGGGCGGCCTGTCGTAAGAGGCGACAAAATAACCCACAGCCAGGTGACCACCCCTGGTCTAAAGTATGTCGCCATAACAAACTTGAGTTGTGTTACGGCATTAGCGACCAGGTCTCCCTTAAGAGAGCAGCAGCGCATTTGTAGCACCTTTAGTATTGCAAATGTTCATAGGCGACGGTAACCGCTTTCTATAAAGTGGGCCGTCTGCCTGTCTGCTGAACTCCTGCAATAAAAAAAAAGAATATTCAATATGGATTCAAAGTGATATCAGTGGCAACATTGGCTCCACTTACCATCAGGTGGACTGTTTGCTAATTAGACTACACACAAACAAAAAGACATGGGTATTTGTATAAGAAGGTTACTAATAATACTTTACAACGCATTTAAATAATACTTACCCCTTTTTCATAACAGTTATAAAAAGTTTACAAACTTGTTAAAAGAAAACTTTTTATCTTTATACATACATACATAACTTCACGCCAGTTCCCTTGCGGGGTAGGCACGAACAACAGAGCGCCATTCAGGCTTATTCTTACACACCTCACTTGCTTCTTTGACATTGATAACTCTTGTCATGCACGCTCGTCTGTTCTTAAGACTTGAGTACTCAATACTCCAGTAAAACCACCCTCCTCCCATGTGCCCCGCGCTTATGGTAGGAAGAGCGTGAGACTTAGAACGTAGTTACGCCCACGCTAAGCATCACTTATAACCTTAATTCAAGACCAACGTCTAGAAGTACAATTATAGCAATATAACAAAATATCTCCTTTAGTACATTCGCGTGGAAAAATCCCAGCGGAAAGTAGTAAAATAAAAATCAATGCAGGATTAATATGAAGTAAATCCTTTTCCATAGAAAACGGTGTAATAACGCGCGTGTGGATCAGGGGCCATTGTTATTTGTGGCCCTGTGGCGGGACGACGGGGGGCCGAGGCAATCACAGCCGCGGGATTATTGTTAGCTCGCATTCTGTTCCGAGTAATTTGAAGGATTACCTTTTTGCAATAATGTGCGGTTCTTTGTGTGAAATTGAGGTAAAAATCGCCGCTTCAATCATTTATTATAAATATTCAGTAAATGGTTGCTACATATCCTTTTGTAATTACTTTTACCTAATTTACATTTACCTTAGATGACACGAGTTAAGTCAATCATCATAGTATGGGTCTCAAGAGCTCGACAACCCTGCGGCCTATGGCGGCTACACGGTGATGCAATCAGGCCACAGCTGACGGAATGGGTCAACCGCACCAGCGGCACCCTGACCTTCAGGACGACGCAGATAGTTACCGGACACGGATGTTTCGATAACTATCTGTATTGCATTGTGGGCTGCTTGCCTTCCCCGGACTGCCGCCAGTGCGGCGCGCCCGACACGGTGTTACACACGCTAGTCGAGTGCGCCACATGGGCGCCGCAGCGTTTCGAACTTGAGACGCACGTAGGTCCGGTCGACTCGCTCTGCGAGTTGGTCAAGGCCATGCTGCAGAGCAGCGACAATTGGAGGGCTGCGGTTACTTTTTGCGAGACAGTAATGTCACTCAAGGAGGCTGCAGAACGCGATAGGGAGAGGAGTCCTGCAGCGCGTGCTAATGCGTCTTCTCGAGGTCGCCGGCCATCAGCTGGCACCCGGAGAGGCAGGTACGCGCATTACTTCCCTTCCTGAGTTAGGTTCCGTTTACCGCGGGGGGCCTTTAGCTTGCTAGGAGAGCAAAGGACCTTCTACCCCCGCACAACGAAGTGGGGTGTGTTCTCCCAGGGCACACTCCAGGCACTTTATTACGCTGGATCGGCTGGGCGTAACTATGTTCTAAATCTCAGCCTTTCCAACACATACAAAGCGCAGGGTCGTCAGGGAGGAGGGGGTTTTTAGTGGGTATTGGGGTTGCTCGCCCGTGCAGCAACGCTCGGAGTCTTCCACACTATTCTGTGACGTCGATCGCGGACGGAGCGCTGCCAAGAGCATACTATTGCTGCAGTATTATCGCCCCCGACCGACGCGTGTCGTTCCACTAGCAACGACCCAGTTTGTGCGTAAATCGGTTAAGCATTTTCCCTCGCCTCAAAACAAAAAAAAAAAAAAAGAAGGAGTGCAGAATGCTAATTAATATTTTTTTAAATTATGCATAAAAAATACATTAAGGGTCGCTTGCATAACGATCGCCTTTAAATAAAATTAGTTAATCATATTAAACTGCCTAAATACGTTTTACACAAAACATATTGACAGTTCTTTAAATATGTTTAGCGGCAAATTTTGCGTTGTGCAAGACGCTAATTGTATTTAAAGGTGTTAAATACGTTTTGTGTTTCTTAAATAAATTTAAGCAACCTTATGCAAGCGGCCCTAAATCAATAAAAAAAACATTACACACACTACCATGTATTTGACACACACACGCATATATACTCTTTTGTTTATTGTTCAAGTCAAATTAACAATGTAGCTTTGGCGAAATCTGTGATTATAGAAGTATAGTCTGTGACATTAATTATTATGGTCGAAGTTCGACCACGGGCGACCAGTAGTAACTATAAAGATGTCTGTCCAAAATATATTAAGAGCTTAAAACTCCAATTCCGCATGTAATAAGAAATTAAGAGTTCTCGTGTTTCAAAGTTCATTAAAGATTTTTACAGTCTTCAGAAGTTCCGAAGAATCTCGGTATCGAGTTTCGTATAATACAAGTTCGCGGAACACACTTTGTTCGGTCCTCGTGACTGAACTGCGCACACATTGGTATACCTCTACGGGTCTATACAAATGAAACCGCCATATAATTATAAAGAATATCTATGTTATTTACAGCTGTCTAAATAAGCCTCACTTATTATTAAAGTTATATAACTCAAAACTATAATGACATGAACGCGCTATTTTGCGTTACATAAGAGCTTCCCTGGCGCGTGCCGTGAGAGCGAATGCGCGCGGCCTTACACCTTAAGAGTATAGCAAGGACTGACGCCTTGAGCTCCTGAACTCAGCCACGGGCGAGGAGGGGGGGAGGGATTCGGCGGTGCGTCGGAGTTCGATGTTACGATAACAAACGAACATTCCCGAGCGCACGTCGGCTGTATTTCCCTCGCCACATACTTGTTTATTAAATAACTAGCTGTGCCCTCCGATTTTGAAACATTCTTCATTGGTGCTCCGCTCCTATTGGTCTTAGCGTGATGATATATAGCCTATAGCCTTCCTCGATAAATGGGCTATCCAACACTGAAAGAATTTGTATATTTGGCTACAACACTAATAGTTACATTTTAAATATCGCGATATCTTTTGAATGAAACGTCCGAATTGAATAATTCAAAAAGTTCTATACAGGTATTGAATTCGTCTTGAATATGGAGTCATTTATTTTGACAATGATTAATACCAAGGTACAAAATAAAGAGTTTTTGAAGCGACGGCATTTTAATTATTTAAAAAAATAAAAGAAAACACTTATTGTGAGATAACTACAATAGTTAGACATATGGTTAAGCGATATTTTTTGTAGACAATTATATGTTCTGCAAAGTGGTAGTACATTGTTTTGTTCTATAATTAATAGTTTTCGCAGCGCAAGCCGTGTAAGGATTTTTTCGGGTCATTTTTTTACACCTTGGGTTACATTATTGGACTTTTAGTAAGGATCCCTAACTTTTTTGAAAATATAACATAGCATGTAGCCTTCCTCGATAAATGTACTATTCAACACTGAAAGAATTTTTCAAATCGGAACCGCGGTTCCTGAGATTAACGCGTTTAAAAAAACAAACAAACTCTTCAGCTTTATAATATTAGTATAGATATGCGTCTTTTGACAAATTTTATATGGATGTAAAACCGAAGTACATCATGATTTTTCGGATTAAATGGTATAAAAATTGTATTAAAGATTTCGAGAGAAGCATTCAGACAATTTACATTGTATTAAATTTGTACCTAGTCACTAATAGCCCCCGAGTTCCAACCCGTATCTCACGGACGTTATCCTATTTTACAAGATAAAAAGCATCTTATGTCCATTCTCTGTATCGAGACTACATACACGTTAATAAAATAAATACAAAAGCCTTGATTTCTCAAAAATGCCACACCATAATTCCTGCTACTATAAAAATTTGAATGTCATTGTGGCGAAGCAAAACCGGTCAATGAGCAGGCCGGCAAGCCAGATTTTATAAGGTTGTAATTGACAACTGACATATCGTGTTACAATTACAGACCGAAAGATAAAGTTATGAAAAATAAATGATTTCATTATACGTAAGTAATTATTTCTTTCGATCATAGAAATTTATACTAATATTATAAAGCTGAAGAGTTTGTTTGTTTGTTTAAACGTGCTAATCTCAGGAAGTACTGGTCTGATTTGAAAAATTCTTTCAATGTTAGATAGCCCGTTTATCGATGAAGGCTATAGGTTATATTATATTTTAAAAAAAATTGAGGTCCTTACTAAAAGTCTAATAATGTAACCCGCGGTGTAAAAAAAATGACTCGAAAAAATTCTTACACGGCATGCGCTGTGAAAACTATTGATTATAGAACAAAACAATGTACTACCACTTTGCAGAACATATAATTGTCTACATACAATATCACGTAACCATATGTCTAAATATTGTAGTTATCTCACAATAAGTGTTTTCTTTTATTTTTTTAAATAATTAAAATGCGCTTCAAACACTCTTTATTTTGTACCTTGGCATTAATCCTTATCAAAATAAATTACTCCATATTCAAGACGAATTCAATACCTTTCTAGAACTTTTTGAATTACTCAATTCGGACGTTTCATTCAAAAGATATCGCGATATTTAAAATGTAATTATTAGTGTTGTAGACAAATATACTAATATTGTTTGATTGAACGCGCTAATCTCAGGAACTACTGGTCTGATTTGAAAAATACTTTCAATGTTGGATAGTCCATTTATCTAGGAAGGTTAGAGGCTATATATCATTACGCTAAGACCAATAGGAGCGGAGCAGCAATGAAAAATATTTTCAAAATCGGGCACAGCTAGTACTATATATGATTTTCTGGGTCATTTAATTGCCTTACGGACCTGTCATCATCATTCCACCTTGTGAGTGGTCGGCTGCCTCCTCGTTTACGTCTATGAGGGTAGCCTATTCAGGTTGTGCTTTGGTGGGCTGTATATATAGTTTTACAAAATGAAGAAAGTGCGTGTGCAGCAACATGAGATGTTACGTATTGAAAGACTGTTTTCTAAGCAAACTATTTTAATACTTTTTACAAGAGAAGCGCATGTATTAGTGTTTATGGCTTGGCAACCAGGCCTTTAAGCCAGGCGCAATTGTATGCAGTATGTAGGCTACAATCGACGCCGTATAACGGAGTTCTTGTGAAAACTCGAAAGGCCACATTTGACCATACAGTTCACATTTCTCACAAAAACACATAATTACTACTCAAAAACTATCAACATCCTACAACTATTGTTCATTTTAGCAAGATTTTACACATTTTTAGATGATAAAACTGCACAGCATAACGTCCGCTTTCAGTTCCCGCCAAAAACTCCTACATGTCATAATTGCTTACTTGACAGATTCAATCATCATTGCTGTGACGTTTTAGAAATATAAAACTGGTATTCTCAAAACAATGTTCATAATATGAGGCTATAAAGATAATGCATTCATATTATAGAGGTGATATTCTAATAAATGGTACTACATATCAATGTTGTTTCAATGTAAGTTAACATACGTTAGAGTCTTGAATGCAATTGCCGTATGTGATGTGTGTCTCCGGCTGGGCGTAACTATGTTCTAAATCTCAGCCTTTCCAACACATACAAAGCGCAGGGTCGTCAGGGAGGAGGGGGTTTTTAGTGGGTATTGGGGTTGCTCGCCCGTGCAGCAACGCTCGGAGTCTTCCACACTATTCTGTGACGTCGATCGCGGACGGAGCACCGCCAAGAGCATACTAT
Organism: Dendrolimus kikuchii; assembly: GCA_019925095.2. Taxonomy (NCBI): domain Eukaryota; kingdom Metazoa; phylum Arthropoda; class Insecta; order Lepidoptera; family Lasiocampidae; genus Dendrolimus; species Dendrolimus kikuchii. Next base: position 446,796 of record CM034394.1, on the reverse strand, counting down.
TGCTGCAGTGTTATCGCCCCCGACCGACGCGTGTCGTTCCCCTAGCAACGACCCAGTTTGTGCGTAAATCGGTTAAGCATTTTCCCTCGCCTCAAAACCAAAAAAGAAATGTGATGTGTGTGTTGGCAACACCAACAAATTCGACTATGTCACATAAAATTTTCCTTCTAACATGTAATGACGCAAATTTAATATTTTAATTATTTTTTATTTTTATTGCACTTGATGGAAAGCGGTTACCATCGCCTATGGACATTTGCAACACCAAAAGTGCTACAAATACACTGCTGCTCTCTTAAAGGAGACAGGAACCTGGTCACTAATGCCGGAACACAACACAAGGTTGTTATGGCGGTCGCCATCCAGTCGAGCAAATACCCTACCACCTGGCTGTGGGTTGTTTAGTCGCTTCTTACGACAGGCCGCCAGGCCGCAGGAAATTTTACTATTTCCCCGTTCCTACACGGAAGATACCTTTCGTAGAGCAATTTCTATCCTTTACTAACTAGTTTTGAGTTAATCATATATCCGGCTTGAAGGACCATACCGTTTATTTGGCAGCAACTCAGCTATCCGGTGCACAAATTTTAAGTAGTAGGTCGGCGTAGTGGGTAGGGGGAAGGTATATTTACCCTTTCTGCAATTCCTGGGATCCGGAGTTTTTGAAATATTTATTTTTGATAAACATAACCTTACCTATTTTTTCACTAACATTATTGTGATGTGTACAGTGATTTAAGTTAGGTTAGCTTCAAACCAAAGCGCACGAGCCGAGCAAGCAAAGCGAGCTTGCCGCGATAGCGGTCGGCAAGTGCTAGAACCGACTGGTAACCATTTAGTATTTATTTTATACACACGATTTATAATTCCGTCTTTATTGGCCACTATTTTGAATATTTTCATGGTTACTCTTCTAGAGTACCTGTACGATATTCACAGTTTTTTGGTTCTTTTTCTGTTGATTACTGGCTTTCTTTTTGACTTCAAAAGGATTGTTCAACTCTGTAAGTGCCATATTAGTGGAAAAATAAATGAGGTTATGTTTATAAAAAAAAACTGAAGATCTCCGGACCATAGGGGTTATCGTAGGGGTAAGTATGCCTTCACCCTTCCCCAATCCACCAACCCGCTACTTAAAATTCGTGCACCGGAAAGCTATAGATTCACCGTTTATTTTTCCAAAATCAGCCGAATCGATTCCTGTAAAGCTAATCATGCCACTTTAATTTTCGTCTAGCGCTGTTAAGTAAGACAATTCGTCAGAAAATTTAGGAATCTTAGAAAATAATAAACTATTTGTGTTGCTCTGAAAAAACAAAGATTTTATTAAGCACAAGTTTACACTTTAACAAGACAGACAATACGATCCAGATATACAATCCTACTTGAAAAAACAAAGAAACGACATTTCAAGTTTATTAATTAGCTTCTCGACTCTTCTTCCACTGAATTCTTTTTAATTATTAGTTTTATTTAGCACACTATCGCCATATTGAAATTCTCCCCTGTCTTATCTACTTTACCGCAATGCCACTTGTAATGTCAGTGGTGGCATCTATTAATAACTAAGAGTAAACCTGAACTGTTTTATCCATGAACAAATAACTTAAAGAAACTGGCTTATGGCTGCAGGCACTCCCCTCGTCGAATTTGGGCACTTGGTGCTTGCATTGTTGTTCCACACCGCTGTCTCTGCTGAGATAAGGTCGAGTGCCTCGGTCACCATGGGTTATCGTGTAGCAAGAGTGCCGGCAGAATTTCACGCCATGCAACACTTAATGACATAATCCGTCGGGCTCTTGTCACCGCCGGGGTACCTGCCGCCCTAGAACCGAACGGCCTGTGCCGCGACGATGGCAGGAGACCCGATGGTATGTTATTGGTGCCCTGGAAGATGGGTCGCCCCTTAGTATGGGACGCGTCTTGCATCGATACTTTGGCAGCGTCCCATCTTCCAGCTACTAGCATGTCTGCCGGTACAGCAACAGGAGGCCCAAAAACGCCGCAAATACTCAGCCATCGGAAATGGCTACATATTTGCGGCTTTTGGGGTCGAGACCCTGGGACCATGGGGGCCTGAGGCGCACAAGCTTTATCGGGACATAGTCAAACGTCTGGTGGATGTCTCACGTGACCAAAAGACTGGTTTATACCTCGGACAACGCATCAGCATTGCCATTCAGAGAGGCAATGTGGCCAGTCTTTTGGGCACGTTTCCGACTGACAGCGGTCTAGAACTAGATTTTATACTTTAATTTTAGTTTGTATATATAGTTTGTTTTTAGTTTAATTTATTTATAATTTAGTTTATGTATAATTAGATACCTATATAATAGTATTTTTAAGATAGTTTAGTTTATAATTTTTCAACACACTTGCTCATAAAGTGGCTCTATGGTCACCGCTATTAGGCACAGAATGACACCCATAATCAAACTGTGACTAAAAAACATTATAACTCACTAGTGAGTTATAGATTTTTTTTATAATTTTATTGGTTGAGTTGCTTTGTTCTTAAAAAAGTTTTTATTCAAAAAAAAGATCGTGTTCTATAGAACAAATAAATTAATGTTCCTATTGCTTGCTCATTTCATGCAACTTCTTATTTTAATAGATAATTTTAAGTCGTACGTGTTTTATAAATAAAACTTTCACTCATATATAACTTTTTTTATCTACTAAATAAAATGAGTTTTTGTTGTTACTTTATTCACAAGTGTGTTGAAAAGCGTCGTATGATGTATGTCCTCGGCTCTCTTAAGACCCTATGGCCTATGGCTCGAGTCTCAATGGCGCCTCGGCGGTAATCACCAATGTTACACACTAGTACCATAATGTACTATTATTTTATTTTAAAATAGTAAAGTATATGTCTGGAATTTATTAAATTGATTTAATGTAGTATACTTAAAAAAATCAAATTTCGTTACAAGTATAGTCTAGGATTTGGCCCTGAAGGCCGACTTGAAAAATTCACCTGTCTAAACATACATACATAACTTCACGCCAGTTCCCTTGCGGGGTAGGCACGACCAACAGAGCGCCATTCAGGCTTATTCTTACACTCCTCACTTGCTTCTTTGACATTCATAACTCTTGTCATGCACGCTCGTCTGTTCTTAAGGCTCAAGGTGAATTTATCTATCTATATACATACATACATAACTTCAAGCCAGTTCCCTTGCGGGGTAGGCACGAATAACAGAGCGATATTCAGGCTTATTCTTACACACCTCACTTGCTTCTTTGACATTCATAACTCTTGTCATGCACGCTCGTCTGTTCTTAAGGCTCAAGGTGAATTTATCTATCTATATACATACATACATAACTTCACGCCAGTTCCCTTGCGGGGTAGGCACGAACAACAGAGCGCCATTCAGGCTTATTCTTACACACCTCACTTGCTTCTTTGAAATTCATAGCTCTTGTCATGCACGTCTCTTCTTAAGGCTCCTGACATCACCTTCTGCTAGTACGATCACCTTGTATATGTGTAGATTATATGTTGAATCGAAATCCGGTGGTCCTGTTAATGGCAGATTAAATCAACCCCGAAGCAATTAAGCGCACTCAAAATATTTTGATTAATCCCTTCGCAAGTTGCGGAAATCGGGTTACTTTCCTTTTGATCTCATTGTTTGCAGCTGCCACTTGAATTGTTCGAAGTTATTAATTGCTGTTTTGCTACTACATTCCGAATCGGCTTAACCTTGAAAGGGTAATTGAGAAAATCTCTTACTTTTCTCGTCCTGATTTTATAATCTCTATATAATATTGTTACGAGTGTGGGATTCGAATTGAAATGCCGTTGGAATTACTATAGAATTTATTAGAACTATACAAACACGTATAACACAGGTACAAATATAACTGGACGCAACCAGTACAAACGGCACGATTCAATAACAAACGCAAAGTCCGTCACTATATAGCTTATCGAATGTACACGTCTTGCTTTGATCGTGGTTCTCTCTAGACTGCGCCACCCCTCCGTTCGGACATTCCTTTTATCCTGTACAAATACAATATGTCTCGACGCAAAACAACAGTTTCCAAGAATTAGTTCGACACACTTGTCTAATGACTGCCGTAAAAGATTACAATACAGAGAGACTGTTTTTCTTAATTACAAATTTTAAACACAAAGTAAACAAAAGAAGTGCAAATGCGGGAAGGTAATAAACTATTCTTTATGGCAGGTAGGTGTGCATTTGCTTTTGTCGGCATGTAACAATATCTAAATCTTATACTAATATATAAAGCTGAATAGTTTGTTTGTTTGTTTGAACGCGCTAATCTCAGGAACTACTGATCTGATTTGAAAAAGTCTTTCAGTGTGAGGTAGTCCATTTATCGAGGAAGGCTATAGGTTATATATCATTGCGCTAAGACCAATAGGAGCGGAGCACCAATGAAGAATATTTCAAAATCGGGGTTTTTTTGAACTTACTTTTTTTTACTATTCCACGCGAACGAAATTGCTTGAGATATAAATAGAATAAGAAATATAAAGAAAAAAAAAAATTTAGCTAGACGTGTTGCTGAGGAGATTATTGACGCTGCTTCTCCTTAACAGCAATAGCACGTTGCGAAGCGATGTACATAGACTAGGAAGTAAAATTAAATTTTAACCTATATGTATGACCTTCAAAAAGTGTTTTCCAGCGGAATTTATTTTGAATAAAAACTTTTCAATTTGAATTGAAAAGAGTTTGGTATACGCCTCGAAGTTCTCCGTCAGCTTCTCTTTTTCTTTCAATGTTATTCTTTCACGCTTCTCTTTCACTAAAGCTTTGCTTTCATTCTTGCAGAGGCGATAGATTTCTTTCTTCATCTCTTTCATACAGTCATTCTGTTGCAAAGAAGCAACATAATCCAGCCAGGCTTTTCTCTTTCTCTCTGCGCTAGATTTAACATCCGCGTCCCACCATTCATCACCTTTCGTTGTTATGTGCCTCTTTGCGCATCCACATGCTTCTTTTGCGCTTTCCACTACACTTTCTTTCATACTATCCCAGTCATTATCCACATTTAAGTCGGAGAAGTCCGCTTTCGCAAGCGTTTCTTCGACTAGGCGCGCATACATACTCCTTACACTAACATCTTCCAATTTTTCAATTTTACTATGCTATTCTTTAAAATCGATTATTTTAGAACTTCTAAACTGTTTGTGATTTCTTGATTTTCATGGGTTTTTTTTTTATAAAATGTTGAATCTACTTATTACTCTTACTACTATACTATACTATATACGCTTATAGGAAAAAGAACGAATTCTCACTGCAGGTTGCTTTTTAAGGGGATATATTACTAGAAATATCGACGTCTTAATGTAATTTTCAATTGAAAGCGACGCCGCATCCAATCGCCTCACTCTCAATCAAGTGGAAATGGGAAATAATTCGAAGGCGACAACGATCTTTTTCCTGTAAGAAAATCTATAGGAAATCTCGCGAAACCGCCGCGCTGTTTCCGAATTCAATTTTCTTCCCCCTCGAGAGTGATTCAATGCATTACAGAATAGGCTTTTTATATTGTTGCTCTGTTGTTGGCTGATTATTTTACACCTTTAGTGGGGGCTTTGCATACACTTTCGCTCTTGGAAACATTTGGAAGCTTACCTTTCTGTCTGTAAGTTCCCTTGCGGGGTAGGCACGAACAACAGAGCGCCATTTAGGCTTATTCTTACACACCTTACTTGCTTCTTTGACATTCGTAGCTCTTGTCATGCACGCTCGTCTGTTCTTAAGGCTCCTGACATCACCTTCTGCTAGTACACGATCAATTTAATCATGGAAGGTGTGTCGTGGCCTTCCACGATTTCTGCATCCATGCACTTTTGCATTGTATATCTGTTTAGTCATTCTTTCCACATGCCCGAACCACCGAAGCATTCCTTTCCTTACCTTCACCCCGACACTCTCTTTCAGAAATATATATACATACATACATAACTTCACGCCAGTTCCCTTGCGGGGTAGGCTCGAACGACAGAGCGCCATTTAGGCTTATTCTTACACACCTCACTTGCTTCTTTGACATTCATAGCTCTTGTCATGCACGCTCGTCTGTTCTTAAGGCTCCTGACATCACCTTCTGCTAGTACACGATCAATTTGACCATGGAAGGTGTGTCGTGGCCTTCCACGACTTCTGCATCCATCCACTTTTGCATTGTATATCTGTTTAGTCATTCTTTCCACATGCCCGAACCACCGGAGCATTCCTTTCCTTACCTTCGCCCCGTCACTCTCTTTCAGAAATATATATATATAACTTATACTTGTCTATGTTGTATATTATATATTTGTCTGTATATATATTACGCATAAAAACGTATATCAATTCAGGCTACATTGCTCTTTATTCAATTTTATATTCTATAAGAAATGCACTAATCCCGAGGGATAACATATACTCAAATAGATGGCGCTGCAGTCACGTTTTGTTGACACGCCGTTGTAGTTCACTTTGTTAGTGAACTCATCGTATGGCAACGCTATGTTGCCGTGATGAGGTGTTTCTGTCCGTCCATCATAGAAAATAAAATAATAAAATGGCCATTTTCAAATATACCTTGTCTATCTAATATTTTCGTAAGTTTTCGTGACTTGTATACATAATAAAACTACGTTTTAACGGTTTTAAGCGCGGTAATTTTATTTGATTTTGGTTTTTCCGACGTTTCCACTGCAGGATGCAGGGGTCTATAAGCTCGATTGTGAGTGTGGATTGTCATACATTGGGCAAAAAAAGAGGAGCATAAAAACACGAGTAAAAGAACACATTGCTGACATGAAACACACAAGGTCTACGAAGTCTGCGATCAGTGAACACACGCTGGATAAACCCAACCACTACATCAGACTCGATAACCCACAAATCCTCGCGAAAGAGACTCGTTTCATACCTAGAATGATGCGTGAGGCTATTGAAATCAAAAAACACCCAAATTTCAATAGAGAAGATGTGGTTGGCAAGTACCACTTGTTTGGGATCCAATTATCAAAACTATTAAGACCCAAACCCAGCAAAAACCAGCTGCCAGACCTCAAGACACTGTGAGCTCTTTCTGCGTGCAACGGAACACAAACCAACTTGACTGATAATTACTTTTATTTTTTCTTCCACCCATTTTAATATTATATAAAATTATTAGAGCTAGGCATGTTTGCTGAAGAGTTTCTTGCGCCGCTTCTTCTCTTCAAGCCATAACATGTTGCGAAGCGGTATAAATTAGATTAGGCTCCCATAGAGTAAATAATAACCATAAATAAAATTAAAATTAACAAGTTGGCGGTAGGCTAAATAAAACTTTAAAATACTCGTTGACACTTGACATCTTTATCTTCCGTGATCACGGCCACTGAAAAGTGGCCGAAACGTCGGAAAAACCAAAATCAAATAAAATTACCGCGCTTAAAACCGTTAAAACGTAATTTTATTATAACCTTGTCTATCTTCAAGACGCCAGAAACAATCCCAGGCTTGAAAGTCGTCTAAATGTATTTAATCATACGAAGCATAACTTTCGAAATTAATATTACAATCCATCAGAATAATTCAGTACGTCCCAAGACTCCCCCAAACGAAGTTTGCTAGTTTATCAAAGTAGCAAACATTACTTTGTATTAAATCAATTCGAACCTGCTGCTCACGCTAGGATTCCTATTCCTAAATTAATTAGGATTACGCCTAGGAGTTAGTTACAATTAGGAATTGGTAACAAAAGCTTATAATATCTTATCCGTGCAGGAACGGAGAAAGAATACAATTGCCTGCGTTGGGGCGGCCTGTCGTAAGAGGCGACTTAACAACCCACAGCCAGGTGATAGGGCATTTGCCCGACTGGCTGGCTACCACCCCTGGTGTAAAGTATGTCGCCATAACAACCTTGAGTTGTTTTCCGGCGTTAGTGACCAGGTTCCAGGCTCCTTTAAGAGAGCAGCAGCGCATTTGTAGCAACTTTGCTGTTCCAAATGTGCATAGGCGATGGTAACCGCTTTCCATCAAGTGGGCCGTCTGCCTGTCTGCTGATCTCCTGCAATAAAAAAAAAGAAAAAAAAATACTATATGTTATAGTACCAGTCAAAGTATTTTCATGTAGTTAACAATGAAATATCTGTCTTCTTAGTTATTGATAAACAATGCTTTCCACGCGGATTCGCTTACATACTGTATGTATAATGTCTGATCCGTAAAGGTTTCATTGCTTTAATGTTTTTATCCGTGCAGGAACGGAGAAAGAATACAATTTCCTGCGGCCGGGCAGCCTATCGTAAGAGGCGACAAAACAACCCACAGGATGGCTGGACTGGATGGCTACCACCCCTGGTCTAGAGTATGCCGCCATAACAACCTTGAGTTGTGTTTCGGCATTAGTGACCAGATTCCAGTCTCCGTTAAGAAAGCAGCAGCGCATTTGTAGCACCTTTGGCGTTGTAAATTTCCATAGGCGATGGTAACGGCTTTCCATCAAGTGGGCCGTCTGCCTGTCTACTAAACTCCTAGAATAAAAATAATAAAATGAAATTTTACTCGAATGTTATAATACATATTATATATGTATAATATATATACTATTATATAATAATATAATATGACCGGCATACAAACACACACATCGCATATCCCAAGCTTACAGATTAGGTACACTTGTATTATGAGTAACACATTACCAATCACCCAGGATATAGTAAATGATGGAAAGCTCGCTTACGAAATTTACCATACCAGGAATCGAACCCAGAGTTTCTGTGCTGTAATGACGTAGGCCGGCAATGGCTTAACTACTCAACTACAGAGGCCGTCAACTTTTTTTTGTTGCAGGAGTTCAGCAGACAGACGGCCCACTTGATGGAAAGCGGTTACCATCGCCTATGGACATTTGCAACAGCAAAGTTGCTACAAATGCGCTGTTGCTCTCTTAAGGGAGGAACTGTATCTCAATTGGGTAAAACTAGGAAGAAAAATAAATTACAAACTCCCGTCTAGGCTACAGAACTGTCTAGAATGGTGCCTTCGTCCTCTTTCTATCATCGCACCGCTCGCCATCGGTTGGGAGTTCACCCCCACTTCCTCAAGCCGCTTCGCTCATGTACGCAACGGTTCTGTAGAACGTTTCTTTTGCGAACCGTGGGGATTTGGAATGAGCTCCCAGCCTCGCTTTTCCCACAGCACTACGATATGGAATTTTTCAAAAAGGGTGTCATAAAATTTCTTCAAGGCCGGCAGCGCGTTGGTGACATCTCTGATGTTGCAAACGTCCATAGGCGACGGGAACCGCTTTCCACCATGTGGGCCGTCAGCCTGTTTGCTGTACTCCAGCTATAAAAAAAAATTACGATAGTTTTGTAAGGCAAAAGTATAATGCTTTTCAACAATATCTTAGAAAACTTTCAAGAGCTTTCAGTAAACAATTAAAGAAAATAGTTGGTGCGAGAAGGCTTATTAAACGACGAAAGATTTTCTAGGCGACCGCACCGAATGGGAATAATGCGATCGCTAGAAAGCTCTTTCAGTAATTTTCATACAAATTACTATTTTAAACCTCGTATTTAGTTCAATATACATTTTAAAAAAGACCACGTAGACCACCACATATATATAGAATAGAATGGATTAGAATATTCTTTATTGCACACAAGAAAATAATACACACGAGTTAACAATCATCATAATAAATTTCTATTACAGAGCTGGTACCTACGCTCACGTATGGAAGCGAGAGTTGGGTATGGAAGAGAGAGCATCAAAGTAGAGTAAACGCGGTTGCGATGCGAGCACTGCGCAAAATCTGCGGAGTGACGCTCGCGGACCGCGTCCGTAATACCGAAGTAAGAAAGAGAGTTGGTCTGAAAGAGAGTGTCGGGGTGAAGTTAAGGAAAGGAATGCTCCGGTGGTTCGGGCATGTGAAAAGAATGCATGATGAAAGAATGACTAAACAGATATACAATGCAAAAGTGGATGGATGCAGAAGTCGTGGAAGGCCACGACACACCTTCCATGATCGAATTGATCGTGTACTAGCAGAAGGTGATGTCAGGAGCCTTAAGAACAGACGAGCTTGCATGACAAGAGTTATGAATGTCAAAGAGGCAAGTGAGGTGTGTAAGAATAAGCCTAAATGGCACTCTGTTGTCCGTGCCTACCCCGCAAGGGAACTGGCGTGAAGTTATGTATGTATGAGTTAACAATCATGTAATTACCCGTGCAGGAACGGAGAAAGAATACAATTTCCTGCGTTGGGGCAGCTTGTCGTAAGAGGCGACAAAACAACCCACAGTCAGGTGATAGGGCATTTGGCTACCACCCCTGGTCTAGAGTATGTCGCCATAACAACCTTGAGTTGTGTTTTGGCATCCATGACCAGGTTCCAGTCTCCCTTAAGAGAGCAGCAACGCATTTGTAGCACCTTTGGTGTTGCAAATGTCTATAGGCGATGAGTAACCGCTTTCCATCAAGTAGGCCATCTGCCTGTCTGCTGAACTCCTGCAATAAAAAAACTAGTACAATCGGCGGCCGAAGCCGTTAATCGGGAGTTTGTTGTGCCGCTTCTCCTCTTTTAGGATTAACTAAAATTGCTTCGGAAGCGGTAATAGACTTATGACTGTAACATCCCATTTTAAAATAAATACACATTTTCAAAGCTACTTTTAATAACTACAGTTTTTATATAAATATATGTTGTATACAATAGTCTATCTTCAATTTTCGATATTGTCCAAAATTTGAATGTAATTTCTAAATAATGTGCCAAAAAAAAAATGGCAGTCATAGGTACGTATGAATTAAATCATTATAATGTATACGTCAATTTAAAGAACAATAAGCTTTTTGTTACTGAGTACATGATGTGATGTAAGAAAGAAGAAAGAAAAGGATGCCGATGATGATGGTGTATTTTTTTTTATTGCAGGAGTTCAGCAGACAGGCAGACGGACCATTTGATGGAAAGCTGTTACCATCGCCTATGGACATTTGCAATACCAAAGGCGCTACAAATGCGCTGCTGCTCTCTTAAGGGAGACTGGAGCCTGGTCACTAATGCTGGAACACAACTGAAGGTTGTTATGTCGACATACTTTAGACCGGTGGTAGCCATCTAGTCGGGGAAATGCCTTACCACCTGGCTGTGGGTTGTTAATTCGCCTCTTACGTCAGGCCGCCCCAACGCAGGAAATTGTATTCTTTCTCCGTTCCTGCACGGATAAAAAGTGGTGTAGTAAGTTTTCACTCAACGTTATAGACTCAATGGGTCTTCTGAATAAAATTTCCTCTGAAATAACTTCCGATTAATTAAAGCCTTTGTTTGAGTTGATAAAGCTCTCAGCTTGTGGTTTTTGTCAATAGAAAGATGGATGGTTTAGGATGATTGATGATTTGAGTCCTGTTTTACAACTGACTGGCCGCTGCGATTTGCCAATTGAAGTCAAATAGGCCGACGCACTGATATTATATTTCGCCAACACAATAAATCGTTTTATTCCAAACCGATGATAAATATAATAATAAAACTTCGCTTTATCGGTTTTAAGCGCGGTGATTTATTTGATTTTTATTATTCCGATGTTTCGGCCACTTTTCAGTAGCCCGTGATCACGGAAGACAAAGATTACTTTGATTCCTCTGTGTCTCGAGTGTTTTACGCCGCTTCTTCTCTTCAAGCCATAACATGTGATGATGAGCCAGTGCAAGTGATTGAATATTAAGATATAGCAACCGGCCATATGTGAATAACTGTCCAAAGGACGATGAGGACCTATATTGTTAACTCGCCATTTTTGCCTACATTACCTACATAACTAATGCAAATCAGGCTTAAAGCCTAATTTACATTCGCATTAGTTAAGAAGGAAGTTAATTTGCGAAAATGGAGAGTTTAATTTTGTGTTAGTATACAATAAAAAGTTATCTATCTATAAAATAACTCTTTTGCCAGGTGGTAGGGCATTTGCCCGACTGGATGGCTACCACCCCTGGTCTAAAATATGTCGCCATAACAACCTTGAGCTGTGTTCCGGCATTAGTGACCAGGTTCCAGTTTCCCTTAAGAGAGCAGCAGCGCATTTGTAGCAACTTTGCTGTTGCAAATGTCCATAGGCGATGGTAACCGCTTTCCATCAAGTGGGCCGTCTGCCTGTCTGCTGATCTTCCTGCAATAAAAAAAAAATGTTGCGAAGCGGTAGTAAATTAGATTAGGAACCCATAGAGTAAATAATAACCATAAACAACATTAAAACTAAATAATTAAAATGAACAAGTTGGCGGTAGGCTAAATAAAACTAACAATACTCATTGACGCTTGACATATTTGTCATCCGTGTTCACAAATCAAACAAATTAACGCGCTTAAAACCGTTAAATCGTAGTTTTATTATATACACTAGTCGCGAAAACTTAAGAAAATACGATGATAAATATTTTATTACCTATAATATTGTTACGAGCTATAGGACTCGAATTAAGAATGCCGTTGGAACTACTATAGACTTTATTAGAACTGTACAAACACGTATAGAATAGGTACAAATATAACTGGATACAAACACTGCACGGTTCAATAACACGCGCAAAGTTTGTCACTATATCACTTTTCGAATGTTCACACGTCTTGCTAGTATCGTAATCATCGCTTGAGTGACGATCTCTCCGTTCGGGCATTCCTTTATACTTAGCTTACGAATCAAACCTGCGCTTCTGTCGACGCAATTTCCAAGAAACATAATTCTGCACACCTGCCTAATTATGCCTGTGAACGTCGATAAACCAGTACGATAACAATAGGCTATTGTATAATTGCGAATTTTAAACACGAAGTAAACAAAGGAAGTCCAAATGCGGTAGGCCATAAAACTGTGTCAGTATGGCCGGCCGGTGTGCTTCGTAGAATTTTGGCAAGTTGTAACAATATAATAAATTTTAGATGAATCGAATTATTAGTTTAAAAAAGAAAAAGCAGTTCTAAGTCGTACTAGGAGACTCCAAAAATACATCTTTTAGATTTTTTGTGTCTTTTAGACCATATAGTGGAAACTACTAAACAGATTTAAATAAAATTCAAAATTGAGCAACAACAACATTTAGTATATACTTTTGTCCCGACAAATGACGGCGCTCCCGTGAGACTACGTAGTAAGACTACTTAGACTGATTAATTAAGTCTTTCAGTAATTATTCATACAAATTACTTTAAGAAATGTTTACTTTGTCAAACCTAGTATAATATCAAAATACATAAAAAAAAACACGAATGTATAATGTATATACATAATAATGTTACGAGTTACAGGACTCGAATTAAAATGCCGTTGGAAGTACTATAGAATTTTTTAGAACTATACAAGCACGTATAACACAGGTACAAATATAACTGAACACAATCAGTCCAAACGTAATGCTCGATTCAATAACACGCGCAAAGTCCGTCACTAAATAGATTATCGAATGTACACAAGTCTTGCCTCGCGACTGGTTATCGCTTGACTGCCTCACCCTTCTGTTGGGGCATTGCTTTATACTGTACAAATACAATATGTCTGCTCGACCGCGTGGACTGAATTTTCAAGATTCGCACCTGACTAATGACTACCATAAAGATTACAATACACAATGGGCTGTTTTCTAATTACATCATAATAATAATCATCATTACATCTAATTTATATCCGTGCAGGAACGGAGAAAGAATACAATTTCCTGCGTTGGGGCGGCCTGTCGTAAGAGGCAACTTAACAGCCCACAGCCGGGTAGTAGGGTATTTGCTGGACTGGATGGCGACCCCCCTGGTCTAGAGTATGCCACCATAACAACCTTGTGTTTTGTTCCGGCATTAGTGACCAGGTTCCAGTCTCCCTTGAGAGAGCAGCAGCGCATTTGTAGTAACTTTGGTGTTGTAAATGTCCATAGGCGATGGTAACCGCTTTCCATCAAGTGGGCCGTCTGCCTGTCTGCTGATCTCCTGCAAAAAAAAATAATACAAATTTTAAACACAAAGTAAACAAAAGAAGTCCAAATGCCGAAAGGTAATAAACTGCAGGTGTGAATTGGTCTTTGTCGGTCGTAACAATAATAATGAAGTAAAGATCCATGTCGCCCCTCGCCAATCTTGGCATTTTTAGGAGCCCATGTAGTGAGTGGCGAGTCACCGTCTGCCCATAGGCCGACGCGATAGTCCCCATAGTCCCCGATTCGTAACTCCATTAGCAGTTCATCCCAATAGCCCGGTAAGTTTTGCTCTCATTTTCATTCCTACATTAGTCCTACACTTACCGGGGTAGTCCTTGGCTGCATTTTTATATAGTGTAGCTGTCTACAGAGATAATCGCCGGTCAGTGTCACGCCACATGTAGATACAGACCTAGAGTCTAGTGCAGCAACCGCCGCCAAAAAAAAATTGTAGCCTTAATTTTAACTACTATATAAGTTTTAGATGTAACTATATAAGGCCTAGAAATAAGTTTATACAAATAAATGAATTTGAATTTGAAAAAAAAAAAAAAAGATTGAATTTGTTAAAGGCCCTCTACGTATTGGCCTTCCTATGGCCCCACGCAAGCCCTCCAAAAGTCCGTTTTTATGGCCCGTGGACTGCAAAGACATGCATGATGAAGAAGATTGTTGCTGGGGAGTTTGGTGCGCCGCTTCTTCTCCTTTAACAGCAACTAAAATAGATTTGGAAGCGGTGGTATAAACATGACTTTCAATAAGTAATCTGTGAGAATCCATTTTGAAATTAAATGCTCATTTTCATTATTACTAGCACTAAACTAAGATGACGCGAAAAAGAAAAAATTAAGACATGACTGGTACTATCAGAAAAACCACCCAACTTTCCACCTATCAAATATAAGTTACATACATACATAACTTCATACCAGTTCCCTTGCGGGGTAGGCACGAACAACAAAGCGCCATTCAGGCTTATTCTTACACACCTCACTTGCTTCTTTCACATTGATAACTCTTGTCATGCACGCTCGTCTGTTCTTAAGGCTCCTGACATCACCTTCTGCTAGTACACGATCGATTTGATCATGGAAGGTGTGTCGTGGCCTTCCACGACTTCTGCATCCATCCACTTTTGCATTGTATATCTGTTTAGTCATTCTTTCCACATGCCCGAACCACCGGAGCATTCCTTTCCTTACCTTCACCCCGACACTCTCTTTCAGACCAACTCTCTTTCTTACTTCGGTAATCTATAATATTATAAAATTCTAAACATACTGTATCTGTACATTGAAGCTATTAAAAAAAAACTGGAACACACTATATAAACGAAGGAGAACACGATGCATTGTTTTAGATTTCTTGTATGTTTGTCTATTTTTTCGGGATTCACGTACAAACTATTGGGCCGATTCCGATGCTGTTTTCACTGATCCACAGCTAATTCTTAGACTTAAACTCTGTACTACTTTTTATCCCCGGAATCCTGCGGGAATATTCCCGGGAGCGGTTTGAAGTTGTTTGGATGTTTAAAATTTAGCTTATTCCGACACTATTTCCACTAGCTTGCAATTTTTTTTAAATGCTGTATTTATTTGTGTCTCGATAAGCCGCGGAATTTCAAATCAAGCGCGGACGAAGTCGCGGGCGTATCCTAGTTTAGAACGAAAATATATAAAACGTACTAAAATTTTACGTCCATTGCGGCTACAAACTGATTTTGTACAAAATATTAAATATGGCCGCCATATTGACCCAGCCCGTAATAATGCTCCGAATTAATATTAATGCGTGTTCCAACTGCCGGGGAGTGGATCACGCCGCCATATCCACCAGTGTTTGCCGATATTAAATATTTATACGCATTTATAGGTTTTTTAGGCCGGAGATGTTTGTTGAGGAATTGAATTATTTGCCTCTTTCTTGTACTCCATGAATAACTCTTGTATATTTTAACAATTAAAAAAAATGAATAAAGAAACAAAGAATATTTATTTTAAGGCATGAAGACCAAAAAAACGAAATACGTAATACATACATAACTTCACGCCAGTTCCCTTGCGGGGTAGGCACGAACAACAGAGCGTCATTTAGGCTTATTCTTACACACCTCACTTGCTTCTTTGACATTCATAACTCTTGTCATGCACGCTCGTCTGTTCTTAAGGCTCCTGACATCACCTTCTGCTAGTACATGATCAATTTGATCATGGAAGGTGTGTCGTGGCCTTCTACGACTTCTGCATCCATCCACTTTTGCATTGTATATCTGTTTAGTCATTAGTCAGAAATACGTAATATGCTTTAAAAATGGACGGCCGCCGGAGTCTATACTTCACGATGCGTACAACCTGGGTGTCTTCAAAGGTCGAAAAATCTATTCTTTTATCCACCTACTCATACCGAAAATTTACTAGATGCAGGTTGTGGTGTAAAAAAGTAAAAAATTTGGTGTTATCAAATTGACGTTGTGAACAGGTCACGATGTAATTTGCTCTTGAGAAACACCGCTCTCGTTCAGAGCTCTTGAGCATTGGGTCAGTTTCAGGTCAAAGATATTGACCTACACGTCGCATTACAACCGGCTGGAACCGTTTTCACTCGTGCGGGTTGCCTTTCAGAATAATTTTTACGTTAAATTTTAGTATTTCTATGGTATTTCTGGTCATTTCACAAATATAAATTTCCAGAATTCGAAAGGCAAGAGATCATGTCGACATCATAAAAGTTCTATTTTAACCAAAAGGCTACACGATAATAGTACATTATGGTACTAGTGTGTAACATTGGTGATTACCGCCGAGGCGCCATTGAGACTCGAGCCGTAGGCGAGGGTCTTAAGAGAGCCGAGGACGGTAATCATCAATACACACGTGTATCATACGACGTTTTTCAACACACTTGTGTAGATAAAATAACAACATTGGTGAAAGGCGCCATTGAGACTCATTTTATTTAGTACGATAAAAAATAGTATATAATAAAAACTCATTTCATGAAAGTTATTAGTGAAATTTTTATTAAACACGTACGAGTTAAAATTATCTATTTAAATAAGAAGTTGCATGAAATGAGCAAGCAATAGGAACATTAATTTATTTGTTCTATAGAACACGATCTTTTTTTTTTGAATAAAAACTTTTTTAAGAACAAAGCAACTCAACCAATAAAATTTAAAAAAAAATCTATAACTCACTAGTGAGTTATAATGTTTTTTACTCACAGTTTGATAATGGGTGTCATTCTGTGCCTAATTGCGGTGACCATAGAGCCACTTTATGAGCAAGTGTGTTGAAAAAAAAGTTATATATGAGTGAAAGTTTTATTTATTAAACACATACGAGTTAAAATTATCTATTTAAATAAGAAGTTGCATGAAATGAGCAAGCAATAGGAACATTAATTTATTTGTTCTATAGAACACGATCTTTTTTTTTTTTAATAAAAACTTTTTTAAGAACAAAGCAATTCAACCAATAAAATTCTATAACTCACTAGTGAGTTATAATGTTTTTTAGTCACAGTTTGATTATGGGTGTCATTCTGTGCCTAATTGCGGTGACCATAGAGCCACTTTATGAGCAAGTGTGTTGAAAATGATATTTATCATTTATCATAATTATCAATAACGCGAGATTTGTTCTATAATATAGGGATATTTTTTTTGGAATATTTTTTTTTTAAATAATACAAATTAAATTGACTTTTAGATGTTTTGTAATTTAGGAACTAGGAAAACCCCTAGGAAATAGCTTCTGCAATAAGAAGGGTAGTTAGTGTTGCTAGTTTTCTAAATACTAGCTAAACGGGGTAGTCAATCAAAACAAACTATAATATTATAAATTCTAAAAATGCCGTGTCTGTACATTGAAGCTATTTAAAAAAAACAACGGAATCCACTATATAAACGATGGAGAACACGATGCAATTTTTATAGATTTCTTGTCTGTTTGTCTATTGGTCTGTTTGTTCGGTATTCCGATGCGGTGTTCGCTGACCGACAGCAAATTCTTAAATCTAAAATCTGCGCTACTTTTATCCTGGAAATCCCGCGGGAATTTTGAAGTCAAGCGCGGACGAAGTCGCGGGCATATCCTAGTGTTCATATAAAACAGCAGATGTTCAAATACATTGTCATCATCAGAACTTTAAAATATCGTTGGGGAAATCATTTCAAACACGCTTTAAACTATAATTAACAGGCTATTTGACTCATTATAGAAGTGACGTCATAATCCGCAACATTCGTAGAAAAATCTAGGTGGCTTCGGCGTTTTGTAAGTTGGTAAAAAATATTTTTGTTGTTTAATAAAACTACGTTTTAACGGTTTTAAGCGCGGTAATTTTACGTAGAGTAAATAATAACCATAAACAAAATTAAAATTAAATAATTAAAATTAATAAGTTGGCGGTAGGCTAAATAAAACTTTAACAATACTCGTTGACACTTGACATCTGGGTCTTCCGTGATCATGGCCACTGAAAAGTGACCGAAACATCGGAAAAACCAAAATCAAATAAAATTACCGCGCTTAAAACCGTTAAAACGTAGTTTTGTTATGTATACAAGTCGCGAAAACTTAAGAAAATATTATTTTTGTTGTTGTTGACTGTCAACTACCTTATTGTAGGCCACGTTGCCTTCATGGGTCTGAACTGTTTGTTATATTTTAAGATCTTTTGTTTTATACAGGGATTCAGAAAAAATCTTTACATTCCAACGACTTCTGTGGTTAACTGGGCTAAGCCTTTGTCAGCCTACCTCACTATAGCACAGGCTCTGTATTCGATTCCTGGTATGGTAAATTTCCGTTATTTACTTTTTTTATAGCTGGAGTACAGCAAACAGGCAGACGGTCCACCTGATGGAAAGCGGTTACCGTCGCTTATGGACGTTTACTACATGAGATATGTCAACGAGTTGCCGGCTTCCAAGAAATTTTATGACACCCTTTTTGAAGTCCCCATATCGTAGCGCTGTGGGAGAACCTCAACTGGGAGCTCGTTCCAAATCCCAGCAACAGAAACGTTCTGGATAACGGTTGTGTACAAGAGCGAAGCAGCTTGAAGAAGTAGGGATGAACGCCCAGCCGATGACGAGCGGTACGGTGGTAGAAAAAAGATGTTAGGTAGGTCTGGGTGACTGGCTCGAGTGGTCGGTTGTATATATTTTTTTTATTGCAGGAGTTCAGCAGACAGGCACACGGGCCACTGGATGGAAAGCGGTTACCATCGCCTATGGACATTTGCAACACCAAAAGTGCTACAAATGCGCTGCTGCTCTCTTAAGGGAGACTGGAACCTGATCACTAATGCCGGAACACAACTCAAGGTTGTTATGGCGACATGCTTTAGAGCAGGGGTGGTAGCCATCCAGTCGGGCAAACGCCATACCACCTGGCTGTGCGTTGTTTTGTCGCCTCTTACGACAGGCCGCCCGGCCGCAGGAAATTGTATTCTTTCTTCGTTCCTGCACGGATAAACGTATATTATTACCTGTTGGCGCCACCTATTTTCCAATTAGCAATTGTGCCTTGGGTTTATAGCGTCTTGCAACCCCCGCATGTTGCCGCCGCCCGCTCTGCGCGTGAGTCAGTACGTTGCCAAACGCCACGCTACCGCGACGCACGCAACGTTACTAGGACATTCGCCGCAACCAATTTAAAAACTAAAGCCTCATTTACGGAGACGCGGCGCGTCGCGCGTCGCGTAAGGCTGCGCGGCCCGCACTAAATTCAAATGTAGGGCGTTGGATGAGTGCGTTCACGGAGAAGCGATTTTACACGCGTTTTACGGCCGAGCCTGCGGATGGCATCGTCACGTCTCGAAGCGATGCCTGTGGCGGAACTTTCTGCCAGTCTCATTTGGTAATCATGCAACACAGACGTAGTCACCGTCGCAATGGAGTATGATATGATCGACTTTTTTTTAGAAGAAAATTGTATGTTAAGAAGAGAGTTATTTAATGTAAAGAGAAGGAAGAGTGCCGAGTGCTTCGCTACACGCTTGAGAATACCGCCACTCTTCCCGCCTCGCGTCTCTATAAACAACATCGTATATTGCTATAAGTCTATGTATACGCGTGCGATGATACGTGCTGCTTCACGCGCCGCCGCTACGTAAACAATAAAAACGTCCGACGCGCCGCGAGACGCCACGCCACACGCGACGCGCGACGCCCCGCGTAAATGAGGCCTTAAGTGGTCAGTGTATCTGCGTCCCTTGCGCCCCGGGGCTCGTGTAGACCTTGCCACCTTTGCGTATCGCCACGTCGTGATCGGCTGACTGCGAGGTAAGTGCAATATTCTTAATTGGGGAATAAGGGATGGCCATATATTGAGCACATAACCCCCTACTCGCGGAGATTGCCTGACTGCGTCTCCATTACCCATAACACAAGCGTGACGCTTAGCTTGGGGATATGTAATGCGTGTTTGTCTGTCGGTTTATTCATATTTAATTTATTAAGCAAGAGCTTTGCCGTAACAAGTTAAATATTCGTGCACATAGCAAGTTTCAGACATTCCTTTCATTTGGTACTTGTTATTTACCGCTTCCAACAATCTGCAAAGTGGTGATAATCCAATTAGGGGAGCTGCGATCCGGACGCAGGGGACCGAGGCCGGAAACCGGAACTTATACGATTATCCGGTAAGTTGCCGATGATACAGAATCACGATATCGGACGGAAAACCAATCGTACCGTGCCGTATCGACTAATTAACTCCATGTAAGAAAGAATAATAACATTATTGTTAAAATCTATAATTTCATCTTATACTAATATATAAAGCTGAAGAGTTTGTTTGTTTGAACGCGCTAATCTCGGGAACTACTGGTCTGATTTGAAAAATTCTTTCAGTGTTAGATAGCCCGTTTAGCGAGGAAGACTATAAGCTATATTTCGCCGAACAGAGAATTGCAGATTTCTTTGCGATTAGGAGGGCACGCATAGCGGGGCTCTGGGCTCGCCTCCGTGCTTCGGGCAATGGGATTCTTCGCATGTTCTCAGATTGCCTTGACAACCCCATTTTGAGGAGTTGGCAGTCTGTGCACCGTGACATGAATGCATAACGTATGATGATTGAAATGACATAGTACTATTTAATTTTTAATTTTTTAATTTAATTTAATTTAATTTAATAACTTAATTGTAAGATTTTATATTGTAAATTGATATGGGTTATCTATTACCTGAAATAAAGAAATTATTATTATTATTATTATATATCATCACGCTAAGACCAATAGGAGCGGAGCACCAATGAAGAATGTTTCAAAATCGGGGGGTTTTGAAAACAAATTGCACGCGGACAACGTCGCGGGCACAGCTAGTATTATATAATTCTATACATGCCGTGTCTGTACATTAAAGCTATTTATAAAAAACAACTGTGATAGACTATATACACGATGGAGAACACGATCCAATTTTGAAGTGAAACTTCTTTGAAGTCGTTGTGATTTGAAACTCGACGAAACGAAAAAGAGACTCAAAAAAATAAAAAAAACTTCGTTTAAAAAACCGACTTCAAAAAGTATAAGATAATTTATTTCTGAATCGATTATTATTAATATATATTATCTAAAACATCTTGAAGTCGGTGCAAAGTAAAACATAAAAATTACTATATTTTGAAAATTATTAAGCACCGACTTTAAGATGTTTTAGATAATATATATTAATGATAATAGCTTTAGAAATAAGTTATTTTATAGTTTTTAGTTTTTGAAGTCGGTTTTTTAAACGTGGTTTTTTTAATTTTTTTGTTATGGGTAGACCTACGAAAGGTGCCGCGCTCCTTAAAAATATAAGTCCCAAGAAACGGGAACAAAAAAATGTTCGTAAAATGAAAACTACTAGGCCAAACTATGTTAAATTTTTAGGGGACCAAATGGCAACTATTCCGCATCAAACTAAACAAGAATCACGTAAATCGGATAATAACTCTCAGAGTAATCGGTGTACATATGGAACGGAATGGAATTTTTTTCATAAAAAATGTTCATAAAATGAAAACTACTGAGCCAAACTATGTCAAATTTTTAGGGAACCAAATGGCTGCTATTCCGCGTCGAACAAAAAAAGAATCACGTAAGTCGGATCATAAATCTCGGATTAATCGGTGAACATACATAAAAAAAAAGATCCCGACGAATTGAGAAGCTCCTCCTTTTTTTGAAGTCGGTTAAAAAAAATTTTTTTCTACAACATCTTAAAGTTGGTTCGAATTAAAATAAAAATTAGCACATTTTGTTTTGTTAATGTTTTTAGAGTAGAATATAATTTATTGTACATAATGTTACAAAATAAATTCATACATACAATCGTAATAAGTACAATGGGCGATCTTATCACTGGGAGCGCTTCCTTCCAGACAACCTTTGGATGGACAGAAACTAGGTATGGATGGAGGTAGGTATGCAATAGATATAATATTTATTTAATTTGTTTGGGAAACAATGACTAATATATACTAATATATATAAATTACGTGTCACGTTGTTTGTCCGCGATGTACTCCTAAACTACTTGACCGATTTTAATCAAATTTGCACACCGTGTGCAGTTTGATCCGACTTGAAAGATAGCTTACATTTGGAGCCGGTAGGTGGCGCTGGAATCGGGTTCAAAATTTCATTTCTTCAGGGCAGAACAACGTCTGCCGGGACAGCTAGTAATATATATTTTTTATAATGAATAGGTTCGCGTTTGACTGACATTGCGCCTGACGTCAGGTGGAAATGCAGTCTAAAGTGGAGCAGGCTTACCTAGGAGATACCTTCACACGAGACTTGAAGACACCTAGATTGTATTCTTCAGGAACAGACGACGGTAAAGAGTTCCACTCTTCAGAGGTGCGTATGATGAAAGAGGAAGCATAGCGTTTCGTCCGCTTCGTTGGTATTTCCACCATATATCGGTGGCATACGTCTGCTTGTCTGGTGGTAGAATGGTGAGGGAGAAACCAATTCATGTAAATTTTTTTTATTGCAGGAGATCAGCAGACAGGCAGACGGCCCACTTGATGGAAAGCGGCCAAAGTTGCTACAAATGCGCTGCTGCTCTCTTAAGGTAGACTGGAACCTGGTCACTAATGCCGGAACACAACTCAAGGTTTTTATGGCGACATACTTTAGACTAGGCGTGGTAGCCATCCAGTCGGGCAAATGCTCTACCACCTGGCTGTGGGTTGTTAAGTCGCCTCTTACGACAGGCCGCCCCAACGCAGGAAATTGTATTCTTTCTCCGTTCCTGCACGGATAAAATTCCTAATGTAATTATCTAATTTTCTGTCAACATAATTAATCAATATTACTAATTTAAAAATCTTGCCCGAAAAGTCTTAATTAACCGTGTCACCGTTGTTGAGATAATCTGAAGATCTCAATCAGCGTCACCGGAGGCCAAGGGAAGCAGTGATTGGTTGGCTTCATGCCAGGATATGCCGACTAGGTATAGATAAAACAGTAAGTCAATTCCACAGCTGTCTTTATATATGACATATGCACTGTATGGTCAGACTTTACTGACACTGGCTTTATATGCTTAAGGTACAAATATCAAATAACCTTCATATTGTCAAGAACGTAAAAACAGGTGGCTACCACCCTTGGTCTAAAGTATGTCGCCATAACAAACTTGAGTTGTGTTCCGGCATTATAAATTATATTAAAATAACATTAATTAAAATATTAAAATATAAATTATATTAATATAATTATATTAAAACCGAAAACTTGTACTTGTTATGTTAGAATGTTAAATTTTAGTAGTAGTGTAGTTTTAAATGTTTAGAATACAATTTTCTGCGTTGGGGCGGCCTGTCGTAAGAGGCCACTTAACAACCCACAGCCAGGTGGTAGGGCATTTGCCCGACTGGATGGCTACCACCCCTATAACAACTTTGAGTTGTGTTCCGGCATTAATGACCAGGTTCCAGTCTCCCTTAAGAGAGCAGCAGCGCATTTGTAGCAACTTTGGTGTTGCAAATGTCCATAGGCGATGGTAACCGCTTTCCATCGAGTGGGCCGTCTGCCTGTCTGCTGACCTGCAATAAAAAAAAAAAATATTTTGAGAATTATACTGTGATGTTCACTGCAACACACCAAAACTGTTTACTTTTTTTTATTATTAACATCTCTACGGACTCGAGTTCCGTACCATTTCTTACTACTTTTTTTTTTTTAAATCGGCAAACAAACACACACTGTATATCCCCAAATTAAGCAAGTTACGCTTGTGTTATGGGTAATATACAACGGATCACTCTGGGGTCGATCCCAGACACCCAGGCTATAGTAAATAACGGAGAAAATTCGTTTTCGAAATTTACCATACCAGGAATCGAACCCGGAGCGTCTGCGTTGCAGTGAGGTAAGCCGGCAAAGGCTTAGCCCGCTCAACCACAGAGGCCGTCAATTACTTAATTTCTATGAAAAATTTGAGACTCCATACACGCCTATTGTTTATTTTTGTTACAGTGTGTGACATTAATTTAGTGATTTCTATGTTATGGTGTACCTTATGATTAACTTATTATATTAATTTATTCTAATTTTAATACTAAACTTATACTAATGTAGAGTGTATCTGTTACACGCTGGAAACTGTTTACTTAAGATCGCGAAAAGAAATTTTAATACTGAACTTACTGCCTTTCGTATGTGTACAGTATACATGTATGTATTTACTAGTGGTGGCATTTACCTTGAATAATTCATAGCGCGGCGGCTCTTTACATGTTCAATTAAGTTCGCCGTTTGGGCCCCGCCCTTGACAGCCACCACAGGGAAACCTTGTTCGGCCTTTTCACGAAAACTTATATGTATGAAGGGTGTATAATAAACACATACATGCATAACTTCACGCCAGTTCCCTTGCGGGGCAGGCACGAGTAACAGAGCTCCATTCACGCTTATTCTTACACTCCTCACTTGCTTCTTTGACATTCATAGCTCTTGTCATGCACGCTCGTCTGTTCTTAAGGCAATTCCCCACTATTCACACTATTCACCAAATTCACCTCTTCTTTCTATATCAGCGGTGTACCTTCCATCCCTGCTAAAAGCACATCCAAAATGTACAAACTCATTCACTTGCTCCAGCATAGCATCATCGACCATTATCCTTGCATTCGTTCTAATTTCTTCTCATTCAAACACCATAACCTTTGTTTTCTTCGCATGACAGTCATCTTTCGTCATTGTGACTAGTGTTTGCAGTTCTGATGGCGAGTCGGCTAAAACGGCAATATTTGAAGACTCCTAAATTCTATATTTCATGAATTATTATTATATAACATTTATCAGGCCTGCTTGTGTCATTTCCGATGCCCGTGGCCGTCGCACCGGCACCCCCACCCACCTCACCAAGGTATGAATAATTTATTATCAGCATTCTCCATTTTCCATTTTAAGGCTCCTGACATCACCCTCCGCTAGTACACGATCAATTTGATCATGGAAGGTGTGTCGTGGCCTTCCACGACTTCTGCATCCATCCACTTTTGCATTGCATATCTGTTTAATAGTGTTTGTATATAATATAATAATAATAGCAGCCCATAAATGTCCCACTGCTGGGCTCGGGCCTCCTACTATAGGGGAACGGACAGTCGTTTATTTATTTTTGTAGTGAATGGTTCTTTATTATTTATTGTACACAAAAAACATACTAAATTACAGTAGGTATAGTGGTGATTTACAAAGGCGAGCTTTTAACCCTAAAAGAGTTTCCTTCCAGCAAACCTATGAGTCTAGCTAGACGGGGAGAAGCAGAAGACAGGGTTGTGTACACTAAGATATTTTACGATTTAACTATGTAATATATAATATTCATTCGCTTCTATTACATACATACATACATACATACATAACTTCACGCCAGTTCCCTTGCGGGGTAGGCACGAACAACAGAGTGCCATTTAGGCTTATTCTTACACACCTCACTTGCCTCTTTGACATTCATAACTCTTGTCATGCAAGCTCGTCTGTTCTTAAGGCTCCTGACATCACCTTCTGCTAGTACACGATTGATTTGATCATGGAAGGTGTGTCGTGGCCTTCCACGACTTCTGCATCCATCCACTTTTGCATTGTATATCTGTTTAGTCATTCTTTCATCATGCATTCTTTCCACATGCCCGAACCACCGGAGCATTCCTTTCCTTACCTTCACGCTTCTATTGACCTCAATAAACCAGTTCAAGTTATTTTGCATATTGCATCTTTGAAAACCTACCTAAGGTAAAATGATACGGCCTAATCATGGACCTGTAAATAGCCGATATGAGACCAAAACTAAGGAACACGTGTTTCATGATAAAGTATCTAATTTCTTTCGCACTGAGGCAAATATGTAATCTCATAGACGCGTCGAAGTTGTGACGGGCAGCGAACAAAATCTAACTGACTAACTAACGCTTTGAGAATTTTAATAGGACACCCAGAAAGGCCAGTAATATAATTTATTAAGACATCGAAACTTTCAAAGCCTGAGAAAAATATTCTTACTTACAGCATTTCGATCCGTTTTACGAATTGCGGAACTTGAATTAAAATACCGTTGGAATTATTATAGAGCTTATTAGAACTATACAAACATGTACAAATATAACCGAACACAACAAATCCAAACGTAATGCAGAAGGTCGTAATTAAATAGAACGCGCAAAGCCCGTCAATATTAGATCCGAATGTAAACAGGTCTCGCCTTGATCGTGGTTCTCGCTCAACTGCCTCCTCTTTCTACCAGGCCGTCGTTTTATACTTCACAAATGCAAAAGAATCCGCAGCACCTGGCTAATGATGCTAACGAGCGAGTACAATAGGACAATAGGCTATTCTCCACAACAATTAGAAACGTATGCCAATAAATAAGTGAAAAAAGAAGACGATCAGAAAAGGATTACAATTAGTTCAAATGCCGACAGGTAATAAAATGTGCTTCTACAGAGTTGTACGTGGAATTTATGTCTTTGTCGGCGCCTAGGTTGTAACAATATAAACGGATTACCGAAAATTAATTATATATATATATATACGAGATACACTTAAGATACATACATACATATATAATGTAAAATGTAAGGACAATTTAAGATAGATAGTGTTCTTTGAGTTTTGTTTGAAACTGCTCTCCGATGAACTATCTCGCACGATATGAAAAAAAATAAGTAAAAAAAATACAACAAAATTATTGATGCAGTAAAAGACGTCAGAGAAAAATAACAGATTTCTCTCCATTTAACGACAACACACATTTCAGTGTCGTTATATAGAGTTTACACTGTAATAGCTTTTGCCTGCTGCTTGGCTCGTGTTATATAAAATCCTAATTAAGTTTTTACGTAAGTAAAATAGAGTTACTAAGGTTTGATCCGCGGTGAAAACTCTAGTGACCATATAATAAGTATTACATTTAAACCCCTGGTCTAAAGTATGTCGCCATAACAACCTTGAGTTGTGTTCCGGCATTAGTGACCAGGTTCCAGTTTCCCTTAAGAGAGCAGCAGCGCATTTGTAGCACCTTTGGTGTTGCAAATGTCCATAGGCGATGGTAACCGCTTTTCATCAAGTGGGCCGTCTGCCTGTCTGCTGATCTCCTGCAATTAAAAAAAAATTGACTGTTACATTCCAAAACCTTTAATAACGAAAGTCAGAATTATAGACTAATAAAAGTTCCATTCAGAAACTCGGATACACAAATGTTGGGTCGTTAAAATCTGTCCATTCATTAAGGAGTAGGGTCCTTTGAATGGTGGACCCTCGCAAGAAGAGGGCTCTCGGCTAAGACCTCATTTTTCTTTGCTTTCAATGCTCTCTCCTTAATGACTTGCTATTTAACACCCGCTATATAAAAGCCGTATAGCTCCTGGGCTGGGCTTGAGAGGCTTCACGGAAATGGCGGCCGTGGCCAATATTTAAATTCGACTTATATTACACGTCCATTTCTGTTTAATAGTAATATTGTTACGAGTGCGGGACTCAAATTAAAAATGCCGTTGGAATTACTATAGAAATTATTAGAACTATACATACATAGCTTCACGTCAGTTCCCTTGCGGGGTAGGCACGTATAACAGAGCGCCATTCAGGCTTATTCTTATGGCTTCTGCTAGTACATAATCAATTTGATCATGGAAGATGTGTCGTGGCCTTCCACGACTTCTGCATCCATCCACTTTTGCATTGTATATCTGTTTAGTCATTCCTTCCACATGCCCGAACCACCGGAGCATTCCTTTCCTTACCTTCACCCCGACACTCTCTTTCAGACCAACTCTCTTTCTTACTTCGGTATTACTAACGCGGTCCGCGAGCGTCACTCCGCAGATTTTGCGCAGTGCTCGCATCTCGACCGCGTTTACTCTACTTTCATGCTCTCTCTTCCATACCCAAGTCTCGCTTCCATACGTGAACGTAGGTACCAGCGCCGCGTTGTGTATGACAAGCTGGGCCTTCTGGCTGAGGTTCTTAGCGCCTAGAAGTTTACCTAACGCTCCATTCACACTATTCCCCAAATTCACTCTTCTTTCTATATCAGCGGTGTACCTTCCACCCCCAGAACTATACAAACACGCATAACACAGGTACAAATATAACTGAACACAATCAGTTCAAACGTAATGCGCGATTCAATAACACGCGCAAAGTCCGTCACTATATAGGTTATCGAATGTACACAAGTCTCGCCTTGATCGTGGTTCTCGCTAGACTGACGATCTCTCCATTGGGCCATTGCTTTATAATGCACCGATGCAATATGTCTACCTGGCAAGCGTCGACGCAATTTCCCAGAAAACGTAATCCGCACACCTGCGTAATTATGCCTGCGAACGGCCATAAACGAGTACAATACACAATAGGCTGTTTTCTAATTACAAATTTTAAACACAAAGTAAACAAAAGAAGATAGTCATAAAACAGTTTCAATTTTATTAGCTCAAACCCCGCGGCAGATAAAGGTGCTTTGTCTACAGGTATGCAAGTGGCCCAACTTGTAACAATAGAATCCCTAATTTTTGGTTGTTTTCAAATTATATCACCAAAAACCCAGTTTTTGAGAAGAATAACTGTGAGATATCATATACAAATACAAATGGATAGACAGACAGATGGGCTAATATGATAAAATAATTCCAGTTTAGGTCAAATGACTGAGGAATCCTCATAAAAAATAGATAGATGTGTGAAAGACAACATAATACATTGTAGTGTATGTAATAAAGGAAGTCTTATAATAAAGAAGTATGGAAGTAAATTGCCTATTGCGTTTCGCCTCATCAATTCTGGTGCGCACTGCATAAGAGTGGAATAATTTGCTGGAGTCTGTTTCTCCTAAGAAATACAATCTTGATTTCTTTAAGTCTTGCGTAAATAGGTTTTTTCTTATTGCTGAGTTCAGCAGACAGGCAGACAGCCCATTTGATGATGATAGACGTTTGTAATACAAAAGGTGCTACAAATGCGCTGCTGCTCTCTTAAGGGAGACTGGAACCTGGCCACTGATGCCGAAACACAACTAAAGCTTGTTATGACGGCACACTCTAGACCAGGGGTGGTAGCCATCCAATCGGGTAAATACCCTCCCACCTAACTGTGGGTTGTTTTGTCGCCTCTTACGACAAGCCACCCGGCCGCAGTAATTTATGTTCTTTCTCCGTTCCTGCATGGATGAAAATCTAAGTAAGCATGCTCCATCCTAGACCGCATCATCACCCGACATCAGGTGAGACAGTGGTCATCTATAAAAAACCCCAAATAATGGTGAGGATTTATAAGGTTGCAGAAAACTGACTGAC
Source organism: Dendrolimus kikuchii (assembly GCA_019925095.2). NCBI lineage: Eukaryota > Metazoa > Arthropoda > Insecta > Lepidoptera > Lasiocampidae > Dendrolimus > Dendrolimus kikuchii. The sequence continues at coordinate 417,038 of CM034394.1, read as the reverse complement.
CGTACTCTTCTTTCAACCAAAATAACTGACAATGTTCAAATGCAAACAATTCAAATTCAAAAGTTTTTATTGAAAATAAGTTCCACTGGAGAACACTTTTTGAAGGTCATACATGTAAGTTAATTTTTTTTTTTTTTTACTTCATATTCTATGTACACCGCTTCGCAACGTGTTGATGCTGTAAAGGAGAAGAAGCGGCAAGAAACTCCCCAGCAACACGTCTAGCTAAATATTGTGCCTCTTTATATTTCATATTCTATTTATATCTCAAATTCTTTTTTTTAATAAGTATTGTACAGAAGTATGTTACAGAATCACTTTTTGAAGAATTAATGGAGTTGTAGCAAACAGTGCATACTCAATAAGACCAAGACAATAAAAGGAAAGAAAAATAATATTATAGTTATAATAATGACATGACGTGCTAAAATGTTATGCTGCAATATGTCTCCGCAAATTCCTTACAAGCATGGCACCATAAAAAATAAAAACGTTATACAAAATTTAGTACAAGAGGTTGGAGCTAGGTGCTATGTAAATGAATTTTTGTCATTTAAATATTCTTCAATAGAAGAATCAATATATTCATCAGATAAAAGCTGTGCTAGATTGTGCGACACGAGGCCTTGACATTATCCGTTTGTGCCAGTTCGGGCCCGTGCCAACCTCCGCCTCGGCCGCCTGCACGTTGTACGGGGCCTCTAAAATACTGGATATGCTCTATAGCGACAGCAGATGACAATTTAATATTTGGCTTAGGAATACTAAACGCATAGCAATTAAATGAATGATGAAGACTGGACACAGAGAGTAAGTTGGAAAGAAAAAATAAAAAAACTTCGTTTAAAAAATTGACTTCAAAAACTAAAACGACTCATTGACTCTTCGGGTGATCAGAGGGCTGGTGCTTACCTCGGCCAACGGATCAGTATGGCGATCCAGCGAGGAAACGTAGCCAGCCTTCTGGGCACCTTACCCATAGAAGACGGTGATCTGGGCTCAGTATTCTACTTATAGTCTTGAGGGATTATGAGTAGAATACAATACAAATAATTTAAGTTTTATTGCATTGTATTCGATTATATGTTTTTACTATAAAAAAAAAAAACTAAAAAGTGTAAAATAACTTATTTCTAAAGCTATTGTTATTAATATATATTATCTAAAACATCTTGAAGTCGGTGCAAAGTAAAACATAAAAATTACTATATTTTTAATAATTTAATTATTTTATACTTTTTAGTGTTTTTTAGTTTTTGAAATCGGTTTTTTAAACGAAGTTTTTTTTATTTTTTCGTTACTTTTTAGTGTCTAGGTATGTATGGGTAGACCTACGAAAGGTGCCGCGCTCCTTAAAAAATATAGGTCCCAAGAAACGGGAACAAAAAAATGTTCGTAAAATGAAAACTACTGGGCCAAACTATGTCAAATTTTTAGGGGACTAAACGGCACTTATTCCGCATCAAACAAACTAAACAAGAATCACGTAAATCGGATCATAAATCTCGGAGTAATCGGTGAACATATATAAAAATAAAAATTAAAGATTCCGACGAATTGAGGATCTCCTCCTTTTTTTGAAGTCGGTTAAAAAGACGACCAATAAAGAGGTAGTGATTTTTTTTTCTTGTAGACAAACACCTGATGGTAGGTGGCTATCGTCGCCCATGGTCATCTGTAACACGGGAACTGCTACGTTGCCTACCTAGTTAAGATACCAAATATCTGTTTCTGCCCCTTTCAAAGGGCTCCTAGCAAAACCGCCGAAGAGAGTTTATTCTTCTATGATGAAGGAAAAATGTAAAGATTTAAAGTACATACATACATAACTTCACGCCAGTTCCCTTGCGGGGTAGGCACGAACAACAGAGCGCCATTCAGGCTTATTCTTACACACCTCACTTGCTTCTTTGACATTCATAACTCTTGTCATGCACGCTCGTCTGTTCTTAAGGCTCCTGACATCACCTTCTGCTAGTACACGATCAATTTGATCATGGAAGGTGTGTCGTGGCCTTCCACGACTTCTGCATCCATCCACTTTTGCATTGTATATCTGTTTAGTCATTCTTTCGTCATGCATACTTTCCACATGCCTGAAACACCGGATCATTCCTTTCCTTACCTTCACCCCGACACTCTCTTTCAGACCAACTCTCTTTCTTACTTCGGTATTACGAACGCGGTCCGCGAGCGTCACTCCGCAGATTCAGAGAGCACAGCAGAGCACATTGTTTAAATGAAATAGATCGACAAGTTAATACATAAATACCTTTTGGAATTAAAGACTGCGTAACTTTCACCAGAAAAGCAGCAGTCCAGATGATTATCAAAGATGTAAGCCTTGTAAGCGTTTACATAAATCCACGTAATACAAAGGCGCTCTGTCGCTGTAGGGTAGTCACGTCGCGGTCTGCGTCGTGAAGCGAGATAACAAAGGTCGCTTAATGAACAGGGGTGCACACTATTTGCTAGACCCTTGCAACAGCCTCGTGACATCTACACGGCTTGTGTGGACTTTCTTACCTATAATGGGCTTCTATGTCTATGAACATTTGCAACACCAAAGTGCTACAAATGCGCTGCTGCTCTCTTAAGGGAGACTAAAGGTCTAAAAGTATGTCGCCATAACATCCTTGAGTTGTGTTCCGGCATTAGTGACCAGGTTCCAGTCTCCCTTAAGAGAGCAGCAGCGCATTTCTAGCATCTTCCGTGTTGCATATCCATGTCCATAGGCGATGATAACCGCTATCCATCAAGTGGGCCGTCTGCCTGTCTGCTGATCTCCTGCAATAAAAAAAAATTGAATACCATTCCTTAACAATGTGCTGCCGCTCTCTGAAGGGAGACTGGAACCTAACTGCTAATACCGGAACACAACTTGAGGTGGTTATAGCAGCATACTCTAGATGGGTGGTAGCCATCCAGACGAGCAAATACCCTACGATCTGGCTGTGGGTTGTTTTACTGCCTCTTACGACAGACCGCCTGGTCGCAGGAAATTGTATACCTTCTGCGTGCCTGCAAGGATAAATTAGATGACAGTAGTCTTATGTGACTAAAGGACTGGCGTTTACTTTGGACAGCGTTAGGGTCCAACAAGACCACGTCTTTGGAAACCTTTTCAAACAATAATAATAATTTGGAACTCAACCTTTATTGTTTTTTCATTTCAAGATTCTTCACTTTTTGCTTATTTTTATATATTTACATACAAATAAACTTTCATGAAAAACTTGAATATCGTGATATGAGTTTTCTACGTCTAACTGATTAAGTATGTACAGAGTAAATATTGAGTCGTGATAGCGCAGGCAAGCGCACGCGTCCTAATTTCAAAAGGCGCAGGTTCGAATCCTCGCCGGAGAGCATGCACCACTTAGGCAGTTTTCTGACCTAATGGAAAATGTCGTGATGAAACTTGCATCGAAACCTGCCTTGAAGAAGCGTAGTGGGTATACTGCTCGTTTCCTAATTGTGGGAGGCCCCCGAAGTCATCAATGGGACGTTTATGGGCTGTTATTATTATTGGTGGCAGTTGCTTCTTGTTTTTGGAAATTAAAACTCGATGTAATTGGACTGTATGATTATTATAAAATTATAAATATACATTTAATGAGTAAAACAAAATATGCAAGAGAGTTGAGTACAATATATGATTGGCTGAATTAATAGTTGTTCAGGTTTTCTGTGGACAACTTTTTGCCTCCTATGTCCCGTATCCCGTCCGACGCCTAGCTGCTAATTGCGCGAGCTATGGGCGTCGCGATATGCGGGGCGCGGAGAGTAGAAGTGCTCCGGCGGGCGGATCAGGGGGGTGCTATCTGTCCGCAACAAATATATTATTATTAACTGATTAATTTAAAAAATATACCAAGTTCTAATACCACGTCAAATATTTTTGCCTACTTTAAGTAACTTTAAGTAATTCATTGTTAGCATTTGCTAGATTAAATAGAGCTGAAGTTGTAATAGCAAATAAGAGTTGTATTACAATTTTCTCCTAATTAAAGGAGACGGATACACTTTCATAAATTCTTGGGTCCAGATATTATATGAATATGTTAATATTTCTTATAATAGTAGTGGGTTTAGTTATTTTAAATTAATTCATCGTGTGGTGTAAGTGTTTTCATAATATTGTTACGAGTGTGGGACTCGAATTAAAATGCCGTTGGAATTACTATAGAATTTATTAGAACTATACAAACACGTATAACATAGGTACAAATATAACTAGACACTACTAATACAAATTGCACGATTCAATAACACGCGCAGAGTCCGTCACTATATCGCTTGTCGAATACTGCCCCACCCCTCCGTTCGGGCATTGTTTTATAGTAAACTGTACAATACACAATGGAAGCTCGTGGGCCGGGTTCTTCCAAGAAAATGTAATTGGCACACCTGCGGCCAACAAAGTTGAAAATAATAACAAGAAGGATTAGTTCGACACTAATGACGGCCATAAAACCAGTAGAAAAACAATACCACGTTTTTCTTAATTACAAATTCTAAACACAAAGTAGACAAAATAATTCCTAAATCCGGGAAGGCAATAAACTGCGCTTTTACGACCGGCAGGTGTGCGCATTTCTTTGTCGGTATGTTAATGTATGTATACTTGGTTTGGAAATCTAAAGTGAACTAAAACGTTCTAGTCTGTAAATATATTCGTATCGGTACTACGGTGCAAGTCAGCTACGCCGTCGGAAGGTGATTTTCGGTCTTTATTTAAATGGACTACGAGTCACGCTTCACTACGCCCAAGTCGCACCTTTAGAAATCTTTGAAGGTAGTCTGCTCCCGGCTTTATCGGAGACAGTTCAGTTTGCAGAATGTCTGGATGAGTTGTGTGAATCCTTTAAAGGAAATCCCAGAATTGTTTAGAAGAAAATGCTTATAATAGGTTGGGGAAAAAGTCTTATCGCTTATAGTATGTATGAACTTGTAATAAGATCTCTTTGGCTGTACCATTGGTATATTGGTAAAAAGTTCTAATTTTAAAGAAGACAATTCAAATTAGGAAAACGTGTGATTTTCATTTGTTTTTCTTATTGTTAAAATGTGTGAATCTAATGAAGAAATTCGAGACATTTTAAAAGTTTACTACAAAAAAGGTAAAAATGCAACACAAGCCGCGAAAAATTTGTGATGTTTATGGACCTAATGCAGTATCTGTGAGAGCAGCGCAAATTTGGTTTAAGCGTTTTCAATCCGGAAATTTTGATATCAAAGATGCACGTCGCTCTGGTCGCCCTGTTACGGACAAAATTGATGCCATTTTTGAAAAAGTGGAGCAAGATCGGCATATTAGTAGTTACGATGTAGCTGGAGAACTGGGGATTGACCACAAAACGGTTTTGGCGCATTTGAAAAAAGCTGGGTACACAAAAAAGCTCGATATTTGGGTGCCTCATGAGCTCACTGAAAGAAACCTAATGAACCGTGTACTTATTTGTGATTCTTTATTACGACGTAATGAAACCGAACCATTTTTGAAGAAGCTGATAACTGGTGATGAAAAGTGGATCACGTACGACAAGAACGTGCGAAAAAGATCGTGGTCAAAGGCCGGTCAGGCTTCACAGACTGTGGCGAAACCCGGGTTAACTCGCAACAAGGTGATGCTGTGTGTATGGTGGGATTGGAAGGGCATCATTCATTATGAGCTGTTACCGCCAGGCAGGACCATCGATTCTGAACTGTACTGCGAACAACTGATGAGATTAAAGCAAAAATTTGAGAGAAAGCGGCCGGAATTAATCAACAGAAGGGGTGTGGTTTTTCACCATGATAACGCTAGACCTCACACATCTTTAGCCACTCAGCAAAAATGACGAGAGTTTGGCTGGGAGGTGTTAATGCATCCGCCGTATAGTCCTGACCTTGCACCTTCAGATTTGCACCTGTTTCGGTCTCTGCAGAATTCCTTAAGCAGTGTCAGGTTAACATCACAAGAGGACTGCCAAAACCACTTGTCGCAGGTTTTTGATCAGAAGCCCCAACATTTTCATAGCAATGGGATCACGTCCCTACCTACAAGATGGCAAAAAGTTATCCAACAAAATGGCACCTACATTTTTTTTATTGCAGGAAGCGGTTACCATCGCCTATGGACATTTGCAACACCAAAGTTGCTACAAATGCGCTGATGCTCTCTTAAAGGAGACTGGAACCTGGTCACTAATGCCGGAACACAACTGAAGGTTGTTATGTCGACATACTTTGCTGTGGATTGTGGGTTGTTAAATCGCCTCTTACGACAGGCCACCAAAGCAGGAAATTGTATTCTTTCTCCGTTCCTGCACGGATAAAAGTATTCAAATTGGTTTAAAACTTTATAACTTTTCTTACTCGTTGATTAAAACAATTAAGAAGGAGATCGAGAGGGGTGTGAAGAGAGAGGCTTTGAGGCGTCAACTAATCGAGGTGCTGTCCGATTGAATACCAATAACGACGCCGCGGAACCCTCTCAGCGTACACCTTCCTTAATTAATGATCACTTCCCCTCAGTTAGTCGGTCTCTTTCAAGATGTCAATTACGCCGACAATTACTGAATGAAATGGTTTTTCTACTTCATTACCAATTTAGAAATTAGTTGAAGTATATTTAGAGCCGCTTGCATAACGTTGCTTAAATTTATTTATATACATACATACATAACTTCACGCCAGTTCCCTTGCGGGGTAGGCACGGGCAACAGTGCGCCATTTAGGCTTATTCTTACACACCTCACTTGCTTCTTTGACATTTATAATTCTTGTCATGCACGCTCGTCTGTTCTTAAGGCTCCTAACATCACCTTCTGCTAGTACACGATCAATTATTTATCAATTTATGTAAAAAACATAAAACGCATTTAACACCCTTAAATACAAAATTTGCTCCTAAATATGTTTAAAGAACTGTCAATACGTTTTGTGTAAAATGTATTTAAGCAGTTTAATATGCCTTTCCTTGTTAAATGGTTTTGATCCTAAAGGGCCATTCACATGGAGAGAGTTTAGGCGAGAATCGTATACTATTTTTGTAGGCGACACTCTTTAGACATTTTTTATCTGTGCAGGAACGGAGAAAGAATACAATTTCCTGCGGCCAGGCGGCCTATCGTAAGAGGCAACAAAACTACCCACAGCCAGGTGGTAGGGCATTTGCCCGACTGGATTTTTTTTCAGGAGATCAGCAGACAGGCAGACGGCCCACTTGATGGAAAGCGGTTACCATCGCCTATGGACATTTGCAACAGCAAAGTTGCTACAAATGCGCTGCTGCTCTCTTAAGGGAGACTGGAACCTGCTCACTAATGCCGGAACACAACTCAAAGTTGTTATGGCGACATACTTTAGACCAGGGGTGGTAGCCATCCAGTCGGGCAAATGCCCTACCACCTGGCTGTGGGTTGTTAAGTCGCCTCTTACGACAGGCCGCCCCAACGCAGGAAATTGTATTCTTTCTCCGTTCCTGCACGGATCCTGACTGGATGGCTACTACCCCTGGTCTAGAGTATGCCGCCATAATAACCTTGAGTTGTGTTCCGGCATTAGTGACCAGGCTCCAGACTCCCTTAACCCTTAAGACAATATCTCGTAATATACCAAAAAAATATACCCATTTCATACAACTCCTATATAAACAGAGTGAGACAACAACACAATTAACGATCACGTGCACAAACGCGATCTGCACTGTCATCGCGGACACATATGTGCTAATAGTGAGCTAAAGAGTTAAGAGAGCAGCAGCGTATTTGTAGCACCTTTGGTGTAGTAAATGTCCATAGGCGACGGTAACCTCTTTCCATCAAGACAAAGATGTCAAGTGTCAACGAGTATTGGTAAAGTTTTATTTAGCCTACCGCCAACTTGTTAATTTTAATTTTGTTTATGGTTATTATTTACTCTATGGGAGCCTAATCTAATTTACTACCGCTTCGCCACATGTTATGGCTTGAAGAGAAGAAGCGGCGCAAGAAACTCTTCGGCAAACATGACTAGCTCTAATAATTTTATATAATATTAAAATGGGTGGAAGGAAAAATAAAAGCAATTATCAGTCAAGTTGGTTTGTGTCCCGTTGTACGCAGAAAGAGCTCACAGTGTCTTGAGCTCTGGCGGCTGGTTTTTGCTGGGTTTGGGTCTTAATAGTTTTGATGATTGGATCCCAAACAGGTGGTACTTGCCTACTTACTTGCTTTATTATGTATACAAGTCGCGAAAACTTAAGAAAATAGCATTGAGATATTGCCGATTTCTTGACTTCTCTAAATTAGAACTCGTATGACATTTCTTCAAGTTCATACGAGTATCGTATAAATCAGTTTAAACCGATTTGAATGCGAGACTTGCGTCTCGAGCTCGGTGATGTGTATGGTATTTTATAATATACATATAATTACCTATAGATAAGATATAATTTATACTAAAAACATTTAACTTCTGAATATCTGAACAAATATGCCTATAGCGTGCGAAGCTCAAAGGGAGCGGGTTCGAATCTGGGTCGACAAGCACCTATAACATAGGTATTTTTTTGGACCTAATACTCATGTTGTTACAATTACCATGTGCTAACGGTGATAAATATCATGATGAAACACACATCGAGATAACCACTGTGCAGGTTATTATTATTGTTACAAGTTAGGCCATATACAATACCTGTATTTATTACCTGCCGCAGCTTGCATGCTGATAACGTTGAAACTGTTTTATGACTATCTCCTTTTTTCTTTGTGTTTAAAATTTGCAATTAGACAATAGCCTATTGTTATTGTACTCGTTTATGGCCGTTCGCAGGCATAATTATGCAGGTGTACGGAATTATGTTTCCTGGGAATAGCGCCGACAGTGGCCAGGTGTGGTTCTTGGAAATCATTGTTTACACGGTCGTGATATATTGGAAGCTGAGTATAAAGGAATGCCCGAACGGAGAGATCGGCATTACGATACAAGCAGGACGTGTACATTCGACAAGCGATATAGTGACGGACTTTGCGCGTGTTATTGATCGTGCAGATTGTAACAAGTAGTGTCTAGTTTTATTTGTACTTGTGTTATACGTGTTTGTATAGTTCTGATAATAATATCAGCCCATAAATGTCCCACTGCTGGGCTCGGGCCTCCCATTAATAAGGGAACGGACGTATACCCGCCACGCTTGTCCAAGGTGGCTTGGCAGGTTTGACACAACGGTTATCTCGATGTGCAGGTTGCATCACGATGTTTTCCTTCACCGTTATTAGCACGTGGTAATTGTAACAATATGCACATTAGATCAGAAAACTGACTTAAGTGGTGTACGCGTTCCGGCCAGGATCGAACCCGCGCCCTCTGAGTTTGGGACGCGTGCACTAGCCATTACGCTACCACGAGTTCTAATAAATTCTATAGTAATTCCAACGGCATTTTAATTCGAGTACCACACTCGTAACATTATTATATCTTAAAATTCCCATATGTGCAGGTGGGCTAAACCCGCTTTTGGGCCCCTGTACACTCCCCAATGTCGGGATTGCGGCTAAATGGACTGTATTACTGGGAATTTCATGCGAATCTATGCGAAAAACGGTGAGCTGGCCAGTGAGAACAAAACTTACACCGAGTAATCAACTCACCTTCTGAAGAGCGGGTTTCAAGTCCAATGGTCGGCGCCGACTCCTTCCTTTGCGGACACAATTTTAGTTCAAAACGAGTAGTTTTTACAGCACTCGCGTCGAGGATGCAGCACTGACACTCTGGATGGCGAAGGTTGTGAATATTTCTACAAAATACGAAATGAGTCTCTTTTGATGCGAATTCAACCAATAAAACTTGGCGACTATGTCCGTATACGACGGACGCAGCCAGTGACTCCCGCCACAATTTTCTATCCTCATTAGCTCGCGCGACAACAAAATACTAATCTAACCCGAACGAAAACTGTCGCCAATTAAACGGATATGAACTAATTTAAACTATTGAATTTATTATATCAAATTCAAATCTATATATATAAAAGAAAGTCGTGTTAGTTACACTATTTATAAGTCAAGAACGACTGTACCGATTTGACTGAAAATTGGTGGGAAGGTAGCTTAGAACCAGGAGACGGACGTAGGATACTTTTTATCCCGTTGGAACCGGTAGATGGCGCTGAGATCGGGTTCTACAATCCTCCTAATTACCTGGACCGAATTTGTTTTTATGTGTTTGAGTGGGTTCACGGATGGTATAAATCCACAATTGGAACCGGTAGGTGGCGCTGGGATCGGGTCCTAGATTTTTATTTTTTCAGAGCAGGGCGACGCCTGCCGGGCCCGCTAGTTAATACTGAAACTAATAAAAGGAGGACGGTTGGAACAGCCCCCTTTGCCCAGATTCTTATTACGTAAATGACATGAGAAAGAAGAAAGAGAGAGAGAGATAATACTTTATTCCACACCAAAATATACATTTACAAAAACACCATATTTACAATATTTTATAGACATTACAATAGGCGGCCTTATCGCTCAAAGCGATCTCTTTCAGGCAACCTAAACCAAAGAAAATTGAATCAGGCGATATTGATGGTGCAAGAAGAAGGCAATAGATACATAAATACTCAAACTAATTAAGAAATAAATATACATATATCATAGTCATATATATATATACACAAAGTATCAAAATTAATTGCAATGTAATGAGACTTCTTACATCTACCGGTATATCTAGACACGTGTCAATTTCATAAGGCGAGTCTACATAATTGACCACATTGGTCCTTCAAATCTCTTGGTAAATGCTCTAATTCTTAATTAAAACCAAACAAGATAATAGAGGGACCATAAAAAACCGCCAAGCCTAATAACAACCAGTGATTAATTACTTTCCATCAGATCATATCAATTTCATAATTTGATTGATTTCTGCAATAGCTGAGACGCGTGGTAGCACTAATTACTTGTACCGAAAGAGCTATTAATCAATAAATTTTGAAATCTATCCTTTTAGTACTGACAGTCAAAACTTGATTCAAGCCGATATTACACGGTTCACCTCTATCTTTCAATTTGGAAGATTAGATCAATATACTGTTACAAGTTGGGCCACTTGCATACCACCACCTTGTTTATTGCCCCTCTCGCATTCGGAGTTCTTTTGTTTACTTAAACTTTAAAAACATCTATTGTTATCGTACTTATTTTATGGCTGTAATTAGAGTCGAACTAATCCTTTTTTTTATGACCGTCGAAGCTTACCAGGTGTGTGGGATTAACTCGGCGAACGCGATCCTTTGTTCTATTATACACTTTAGTATAAAACAATAACCGAACGGAGGGGTGGGGCAGTCAAGCGACGACTACGATACGATTAAGACGTGTGTAGTACTTTCGATTAGCGATATAGTGACGGACTTTGCACGTGTTGAATTGCATTGAATCGTGCAGTGTAAACTGGTTGCATCCAGTTTTATTTGTACTTGTTTTATACGTGTTTGTACAGTTCTAATAAAGTCTATAGTAATTCCAACGGCATTTATTTTAATTCGAGTCCTGTAGCTCGTAACAACACAATGAAAATATTGTAATTTAGTATATCTATTTCATTAAAACCGAATATTATCTGATTAACATAAATTACTAGCAGTCTCGGCTGACGTTGTCCTGCCCTGAAAAATAAAAATCTAAGGACCCGATCCCAGCGCCACCTACCGGTTCCAATTCAAACATACACAATTTTGTTTATCGAAATCGCTAAAGTCGTTCTCAAGTTATGTGCGTACAAACATACATTTCTACGAATCATTTTTATTTATATAGATTACTATGCTTTGCTCGCGACTTCGTCCAGGTAGGATCTTTAGTAAAGATTACAGTTGTTTGACACAGAGAAGTTGAAATTATTGCATCATAATCAAAAAACAGAATGACTAAACAGATATACAATGCAAAAGTGGATGGATGCAGAAGTCGTGGAAGGCCACGACACACCTTCCATGATCAAATTGATCGTGTACTAGCAGAAGGTGATGTCAGGAGCCTTAAGAACAGACGAGCGTGCATGACAAGAGTTATGAATGTCAAAGAAGCAAGTGAGGTGTGTAAGAATAAGCCTAAATGGCGCTCTGTTGTTCGTGCCTACCCCGCAAGGAAACTGGCGTGAAATTATGTATGTATGTATGTATAATCAAAAAAACATTCGACAAGGCCACTTTAAAACACTCCCAAAAAAAATCCCGCGGGATGCCTAGATCAAAATTATGAAAGATTGTACGTCCAGAAATTTGCTGTTGGTCTACAGAAACCGCATCTAAATCGGTCCGATAGTTTTGCGTGTATCCCGGACAAACGGACAAATATAAAGAAACAAAAGACTACACTTTTGTATATATATATCCGTGCAGGAACGGAGAAAGAATACAATTTCCTGCGCCCGGGCGGCCTGTCGTAAGAGGCGACTTAACAACCCACAGCCAGGTGGTAGGGCATTTGCTCGACTGGATGGCTACCACCCCTGGTCTAGAGTATGTCGCCATAACAACCTTGAGTTGTGTTCCGGCATTAGTGACCGAGATTCCAGTCTCCCTTAAGAGAGCAGCAGCGCATTTGTAGCACCTTTGGTGTTGCAAATGTCCATAGGCGATGGTAACCGCTTTCCATTAAGTGGGCCGTCTGCCTGTCTGCTGAACTCCTGCAATAAAAAAATATATATATATAATATTAGCTTCATATTTTATTTTAATGTAGATTTAAAACTAGGTACTAGTAATTCGTGATAGGCAGAAATTATAAATTCAAGATAATTATGACAGGAGCCATCAGGCGGGTCCCCTCGAAACGCAATGAAGGCTGTGCGTGTCCCGGCCACGTCTGAAGGCTTTTAATGAAATCCCCCATTTACATAAGACGCCGTCTCACGTGCCGAAGTTTATTTCATTACAACAAAAACGCAAGAATATTTTTACTAAGTTTCTTAAAGCACTCCGCTCTCGTTTAAAATTTAATTGAGTTAAGGATCGTGTTTGTTAGCGCCACTTATTTCCCAATTACCAATTGTGTCTTGGGTTCATAGCGTCTTGCAACCCCCGTATGTTGCCGCCGCTCGCTCGGCGCGTGAGTTCAGTACGTTGCCAAACGCCACGCTACCGCGACGCACACGCAGTAGTATCGCACCCGCATAAATACACGTATTAGCTATCGAAGATTTCCGCGTCCAGTAGTTAATTACTAGGACATTCGCCTCAACCATAAATAAACTTAAGTGATCAGTGTATCTGCGTCCCTTGCGCCCCGGGGCTCGTGTAGAAGGACTTTGCCACCTTTATCGCCACGTGAGAAGCAACGGCAGAACCCTGAACCAGCACTGTCGTGGCTGGTGGCTGACTGCGAGGTAAGTGCAAGGTTATATAATCTACGGGCACCAGTTCTTAATTGGGGAATAAGGGATGGGCATACATTGAGCACATAACCCCCTACCCGCGGAGATTGCCTGATTGTGTCTCCAGTGTTTAAATTTATATAATTTGTCGTCCAAGTGGAATTCGTTTTCAAAACCCTCCGATTTTGAAACATTCTTCATTGGTGCTCCACTCCTATTGGTCTTAGCGTGATCATATATAGCCTATAGCCTTCCTCGATGAATGGGCTATCCAACACTGAAATAAATTTTCAAATCAGACCAGTAGTTCCTGAGATTAGCGCGTTCAATCCAACAATATATTAATATATTTGGCTCCAACACTAATACTTACATTTTAAATATCGCGATATCTTTTGAATGAAACGTCCGAATTTAATAATTCAAAAAGTTCTAGAAAGGTACTGAATTCGTCTTGAATATGGAGTAATTTATTTTGATAAGGATTAATACCAAGGTACAATTTTTTTTTGTAGACAATTATATGTTCTGCAAAGTGGTAGTACATTGTTTTGTTCTATAATCAATAGTTTTCGCAACGCACGCCATGTAAGGATTTTTTCGGCTCATTTTTTTTCACCTTGGGTTACATTATTGGACTTTTAGTAAGGATCCCTAATTTTTTTGAAAATATAATATAGCCTATAGCCTTCCTCGATAAATTTACTATTCAACACTGAAAGAATTTTTCAAATCGGACCAGCGGTTCTTGAGATTACTGCGTTTAAACAAACAAACTCTTCAGCTTTATAATATTAGTATAGATAAGATAATTTATAGAACTGACGTTTTAGTTGGAAGTAGCCTCATCTATTACGGTCTATTTTAATATTATTTAAAAAAGTAATTATTTATATTTCTATCCTATATTAAAAAAAGTTTGAGCTACATAAATAAGAAGAAAAACAATTTTATCTAGACGTGTTGCTGGGGATTTCTTGCCTGCCTGTCTCTTTACATTAGATGGTAATATTAATGTGTGTAACAACGTCACTTAATATAATCAACATAAAAAGAAACCACATCGATTGTAATGCTTAGTTTTACCAATGCATCACTAGATGGCGCTGTACAATATCAGCGAATGACTACATCGCGCTGACGAGTTTTTAATGCAAAACATCAACATCGCGGGAAAACCATGTTTCGTCAATCCAGCTACCACACGTTCCGCTGCGCTTCTGGATAGTTTCATCCTTGAAACTTCTCTGGAACTGTGCGTCTTCGGCAGCTATTCAGGACGTGTAGACTGTCTACTCACGTATCATCACGTATTGCATCTTATCGTATCGTATCCTAACGCATCGCTTGATCGTCGTGTGCTTCGGTTCAGTGCTGTCATCTACCACGCCGTACTCTTACCCCGATCTTTGGAGTAGGGGGATTCCTTGCAGCGTGTAACTTCCAGATTGTGCTAAATACACGTCATCTATTATCTGCCATCCGTCTATTCTTGCCTTCCGGGCGTGCCACCGAACCCCCGCAAATATATATACGTTTCATGTGGTATTTTAAAATATAACTTTTATGACAAAAAAATTAACTTGAAGTTTTACGGACAGGTTTTCAAATTGGACAAGTACATTAACAATATGTCCGCAAAACTTCAAGTTAAAACTTTGTTGCGATTCGTTTTTCCACTTGTCCGTTGAAGTTTCACTTCTACTAGTGTCCCAGCACACATTTCGATTTTTCGCAGGTTTACTGAAATTTATGATTTGGTTAGGTTAAGTACATTTTAATTAATGCATTTTTTATTTAAACATATTTTATTTCATAGTCTACTCTAAAATTATGCCGCCTCTCACCACGTCTAGTCTAAATGTATGCCGCCCCTTCACGCGGCCGTGACGCTTTTTCGTGACAGAAAAAATCCTAAGACCTCATCTATATAGAAGTTTCACTTCAACAATACTTTACGTTCATTTCGTATACGATTTCTACAATTGTAGCTGAAACTTGAATGTACATACAGAACCAGACACGAAGTTGTGCATTTTCCGGTAGTACATTTTATTTGCATCGGCAGCTAACGTCCTCCAACCCGTAATAGACGGCCAACCGTTTGGATTTACACAGTACTATTATAAACAGTGGACTAAACAAGTATTTATGTATTTTTTATTGCAGGAGTTCAGCAGACAGCCGGACTGCCCACTTGATGGAAAGCGGCTACCATCGCCTCTGGCCATTGCCACAGCAAAGGTGCTACAAATGCGCTGCTGCTCTCTTAAGGGAGACTGGAACCTGATCACTAATGCCGGAACAACACAAGATTGTTATGGCGGCATACTCTAGACCAGGGGTGGTCGCCATCCAGTCGAGCAAATACCCTACCACCTGGCTGTGGGTTGTTTAGTCGCCTTACGACAGGCCGCCAGGCCGCAGGAAATTGTATTCTTTCTCTTTCAAAATTTTTATTTTTATATTTCTCATTGTTTATATATTTTAAGTGAAACCTTCGAAAATTAAACAAGCTAATCGAATCAAAAGATCGTTCTTTTGGTGTATTACGTAAGTATGTAAAAGTTAGCCTTCATTTAATTTTATATCTTACCTACATTTGCAGTAAACTGACTTTCAATTTGTAGGTAGATCTTTTTGTTTTCTTGTGTACCTGAGATTTGTCTGATGTATATTATAAATAGATCTAAAACATAAAAATAACTTGTATAGTTTATTACACAATGTGTTTGTTTATTTGCCTTTTTCATTATTAATTTAATCAGTGTAACCACATATAATATGTCATACATACTATTGGTGGCAGTTGCTTCTTGTTTTTGGAAATCAAAACTCGATGTAATAATGGACTGTATGTGTTGGATCCTCACGATTTATACTGATGTGGGTAGTTTTGTAAGTGTCGCTGGCTTTCGGTCTCGCCGCCATTGCGTGATGGCGAACCAGTCTCCAACGCACGCGAAGTCAGTTCGGACGTTCCGTTTTCTCCGTGCAAGTGAACGTTTCACATCCCATTCTTGGAGATCCTATTAAACTTTAGATACAAGCCGTGCTTGCTCTTGGTGTGAGTGTGCCATAAATTAGACCTAAGTGCCATCCGAGGACTTGTTAGTGCCGTGCACTTCAGGAGCTGTCTAGCTGCCCCATTGGAGGTGGATTCCGAGGTTAGTGGTGCTTATTACCCCATTGGTTTTTGTGCAGGATTTGGCATACTTCTCACTCTCAAATATATATACCTATACAGTCCACAAATAAATCATTTAATAGAACCAGCGAAGCTGTGTTATAAGGATCCGTGATCCAGCATTGCACAGTATGATTATTATTAAATTATAGATGTAGATTTAATGAGTAGAACAAAGTATGCAAGAGAGTTGAGTACAATATATGAATGGCTGAATGGCTGAATTAATAGTTGTTCAGGATTTAGGTTTTTTCCTCCTATATCACGCATTCCGTCCAACGCCTAGTTGCTAACTCCGCCAGCTATGGGCGTCAACGGTATGCGGGGCGCGGAGAGTGTATGTGCTCCGGCGGGCGGATCAGGGGGGTGCTCTCTGTCCGCAACACATACACACATATACATAACGGAAATAATTTTAATTACCATTTAAACAATAAATGAATGCTCCATTTGACGCCTTTTACATGAACAAAATAATCAAACAAGAGGCTACCACACACTAAAACACTTAATTTCAGCTGTCACATCATCATCAATTCGGAAACGTGATTTTGTTCAATCATAAATAATATTATAACACAAAATTATGACGTAGTAGTTTAATACAGTCGTACAAAAGCGACTTTTGTAAGACGATAAAAAGTATCTCAATTGTTACACTATTGCAAGTGTATTCTTTGTTATAAATTCTAATAAATCAGTTTTTCAAGTTTAAATTATTACATCCATACGCATACATAACTTCACGCCAGTTCCCTTGCGGGGTAGGCACGAACAACAGAGCGCCATTTAGGCTTATTCTTACACACCTCACTTGCTTCTTTGACATTCATAACTCTTGTCATGCACGCTCGTCTGTTCTTAAGGCTCCTGACATCACCTTCTGCTAGTACACGATCGATTTGATCATGAAAGGTGTGTCGTGGCCTTCCACGACTTCTGCATCCGTCCACTTTTGCATTGTATATCTGTTTAGTCATTCTTTCCACATGCCCGAACCACCGGAGCATTCCTTTGCTTACCTTCACCCCGACACTCTCTTTCAGACCAACTCTCTCTCTTACTTCGGTATTACGAACGCGGTCCGCGAGCGTCACTCCGCAGATTTTGCGTAGTGCTCGCATTTTAACTTATTATTCTACTAAACTGCACTTGACTGCGTGCTATCAAGGCTTTCACGTCTATTTGCTCTCCTACAACGAGGTTGGAGATAAAATCCCAGTTTGACATCAATTTCTCTAGAGATTCCCATTTTAAGCCATCAAGCACAGATAAGTAAAGAATTACTTATTTTAAATATGTGTAGTTTATCACTATTCATGATTTGTTTAAGACATACATGTATATAACTTATGTGTATATTTGGATATATAGTATAGTTATATATGTACAATAATTATGTATACCACCGTCGCCACTCCTAATCAGAATATTCTTGCCACGGGTTGTCTGGAAGAGATCGCTTTTTAGCGATAAGACCGCCCTTTGTACCCAACTAGACTAATACTAGTTCCTAAGTTTTTCTGTAATGGTGTACAATAAAGTGTTATCTATCTATCTACATTTAATTATTTAGCTTTAGCGGCAATTATCCTAATCGCGCTTCGCGCATGTTCATGATTATGGGATAATTGCCGCTTTTCAAGGTCATTCATTATCATTTGACGTTGTGGCGGTGGTGAAGTATCGGTGGATTGGAAATCCAGCGAGTATAAAAGAACAGTTTACCAGGCTTAGTTCACAGACAGATTACAAAACTGACGCCGGAGAGCCCCCGGCTTGGATCCTCTTACACAAAGGTAAGACCAATCACACTCACTCACTACAGACACAAGTAGCCATACAAGATTAGCTTAGGCGTGCTGCTGGAGAGTTTCTTCCGCCGCTTCTTCTCCTCCAGCTATAACACGTTGCGAAGCGGTAGTAATGATAAACTAGGATTGGCTCCGCTGGCGGAGTCGGTGATTAGTCCCCAAATAATCACTTCAGCCTGTTGGCTTAGCTCATTCAGCTTTTTACGGCTAAATCTCAATATAGAGTCAACCCCCGCAGCGGTCGAGCCGAGGTCGATCCTCACAGAAGTGCCTTCTCGAGCGCGCTGCTTCCAGGCTGAACTCCTCCGCTCCCACGGAGTCGGGAAGCCCCCAAAGTCCGGTGTCGCTAAAACAGCCATCTGCGGCTATACAGCTGGGTCCAGCTCCAAAAAATAAAAACAATTATTCACAGTTGCTCTTCAGCAGTGAACGAGTAAGCATCAAAATTGACAAGTTACGTGAGTTTTTGGTTTTTAAAAACGACCAACGTAGAATCACAGAGTATGTTAGTCGACGAAAACGATCGTGTCCAGATTGTGTCCTTGAACGAAAATCGGGAGGAAACGATGGAAAAATTTCCGGAGCAGAATACACAGTACGTACTGGAAGTGGCACATGTGGAAAAGAAAAAAACCCGAAAAAGGAAAAACAGTAGTAGCGACTCAGAAGAAGGTAGTTATGAACTTTAATAAGATGGTTGGAGACTTTTTGGCAAACTACAAAGATGTTGAGGATAATGAAACCGTTTCTGAAAAAAGTGAACGATCAAGCCCTGAAAGATAATAATATGAAACTCTTCAACGTGGCACAGACACTTCAAAGAATAATGAAAGAATTTTTCATAGGAATGAAAAATCAAAACCAACCATTGACCGATTGTTCGTACAATACTTTCGAGGAGTGGTACTTAAACGAAGAGTTATCCGTGATGTATGGAAAGCTCCAGACGACGGTTTGAGAAGCCGATTTAGAAACACTATTATTCAACCATTACTCAACGTGTCTCGTAGAATTACAGGAAATAGAGTAGGAGGAGGAGGAAATCCCTACAACATACCAGGAATCTTCATCGTCGCGGAACATGAGAAACATCTCCATGTCATCCACGACTGCTCATAATCCGGATCGTGTTGCAGATGCACCCACATCTAGCGTTTTAAAGAATATCTTACAAAGTCAACAGACTGCGAAGAAATCTCGAGATGGGCAGTCAGCCAAGTTAGTGACGTTCCAGAAGGAGAAATCAGCTTGCAGGAAGCGGAGAATAGAACTATCATCGGAACAAGAGGAAGAGGAGGTAAGCGACGAAGAGTCAGCAATGAAGAATTGAAAGACGTATCATATGGATAAAACAGTAGAAGTTCAGAGCGAACCAGAATTGGACATACCAATACCGAAGAAGAAGAAGAAGAGAGCAGAAACAGAAAGCGAGGAGTGAGAGAACGAAGAAGAAGTGCAGAACGAAGAGGGCGTCTCCTCTATGATCGTCAATCTTGCCCTAGCTCGCTCGTTAGTACGCAGTACTGGCAAAATCTCACAAACTATTTCAATAAAGGAAGGAGACGGATATATCAATATATCGTCGCCGGGAGAGCGTGGGTTGATGCTGGCGAAATTAGAGCTTTACCCATTCAAAGATTGTATGAGCTTAAACAAAAATCAGTACTGGACCAAGAGGACATTCACATCACTGGCAGTGATCTCTAGCGAGGATTCGCCTGTGTACAAAACAGTAATGAAGCTACGTCATCAACTAACAAAACAGGTGATGTCTCTAAAAGATGTACAGGTGGAAAAGAAAAATCAAACAGGTTGGAAAAGTCTCTAAGAAGTTTCGTAATAACACCTACAAAAAACATCGTATATACAAGTCACTGGACCACTGGACCATTTAAATATATGCCAAGAAATAAGGCGATTTTAACCACCTGTATTCATAATATAAATCAAGAATTGTGTGACTTAACATACAGACGAATATTTTTACAAAGTCGCAATATACATATCTATGAACAAATTAATCTAAGTGGCTTCATGGAATTCAGTAGGTGAATATTATTATAACATCAGTATCTGGTAAAGTTTTGGAAGAATTATTATTGTTTCAATTCGAAACAAAAAAACTGGTTTATAATTTTTTAACGAATTTATATGATTTAACTGATAAGAAAATTCCTAAACGTAATTCTACGTGTATAGTTGGTCCACCTAATTTGGGTAAAAATTCTATTTTGATTGTGTAATTTTGGACAAATTGGAAACTTTCACAAACTTTGAACCTGGGATAGAAGAAGTATTGCAAATGCTATTTGGCGGAGATAATTGCAAAGTTAAATATGAAGGTGATGCCATAGTTGGTAGAAGACCCATTATTATATTGAGTAATCGTGACGTCATTCCAAAAGACACCACTCAAAGTCGAGTTTGGCAATATGAATGGACAACGGCAGCATTTTTAAAATATTTAACTAAGAAACCTCATTCTTTTGTCTATATTTTATTTGAAGGCTTATTTCCAGACATGGTATACCCACAGGCTGAATTTTTAAGTGGGCCTACAGGGCCTAATTCTGAATTACACGAAATTGCGATATACACTCAAAAGTTCCAAGTCGCTCAACAGGCTATGGAGCGAGCTATGTTGGGTGTTTCCCTTATGGATAGAATTAGAAATGAGGATATCCGTAAGAGAACCAATGTATAATAAAAGTACGTTGTAACGGTTTTAAGCGCGGCAATTCTATTTGATTTCGGTTTTTCCGACCTTTCGGCCACTTTTCAGTGGCCGTGATCACGGAAGACAAAGATGTCAAGTGTCAACGAATATTGTTAAAGTTTTATTTAGCCTACCGCCAACTTGTTAATTTTAATTTTGTTTATGGTTATTATTTACTCTATGGGAGCCTAATCTAATTTACTACCGCTTCGCAACATCTTATGGCTTGAAGAGAATAAGCGGCGCAAGAAACTCTTCAGCAAACATGCCTAGCTCTAATAATTTTATGTAATAATAAAATGGGTGAAAGGAAAAATAAAAGTAATTATCAGTCAAGTTGGTTTGTGTTCCGTTGTACGCAGAAAGAGCTCACAGTGTCTTGAGGTCTGGCAGCTGGTTTTTACTGGGTTTGGGTCTTAATAGTTTTGATAATTGGATCCCAAACAGGTGGTACTTGCCAACCATCTTCTCTATTGAATTTTGGGTGTTTTTTGATTTCAATAGCCTCACGCATTATTCTAGGTATGAAACGATTCTCTTTCGCGAGGATTTGTGAGTTATCGAATCTGATGTAGTGGTTGGGGTTATCCAGCGTGTGTTCACTGATGATGAAACACACAAGGTCTACGAAGTCTGCGATGTCTGCGATCACTTCGGAAAAACAAAAATCAAATAAAATTACCGCGCTTAAAACCGTTAAAACGTAGTTTTATTATGTATACAAGTCGCGAAAACTTAAGAAAATATTATGAGAACCAAGGTAACCGACTAAGTTTGCAAAATTAGTAAGATGAAGTGGCAGTGAGCCGGTTACATCTGTCCGATGGAGCAGAAGAGTCGGTCGGACGTAGTCGGACGCCTTCCAGCCCGATAGATTGACGACCTGCGCAAGGTCGCCGGTAGGTGCTGAATGAGGAAGGTTTAGAACCGGGCTGAGTGACGCCGATTTGTGGAGAGCTACGTCCAGCAGTGGACTGTGATTGGCTAACGAAGTCGTCACTGAAAAGAGTCGCGGGGCGATTTTATCTCGCTATTTCGTGTAGTACGACGACGACACACCTTCCATGATCAAATTGATCGTGTATTAGCAGAAGGTGATGTCAGGAGCCTTAAGAACAGACGAGCGTGCATGACAAGAGTTATGAATGTCAAAGAAGCAAGTGAGGTGTGTAAGAATAAGCCTAAATTGCGCTCTGTTGTTCGTGCCTACCCCGCAAGGGAACTGGCGTGAAGTTATGTATGTATGTATGTATTTCGTGTAGTTTAGGATTTGGCCCTGTAGGTATACAATGTTCCGATGACCAAGAGAGCAAGCAAGAAAATGTTGACAGAAATGGACAGCGCGAATATGTCATATTCGCATTGTATTCACAAATTGTCGCTGTCCATTTCCCTCGTCCGCTTACTGCGGAGGAAGTGGGCCAGTGTAAGCTAGACATAAAATATAAGCCTCAGATATATTTAGGTGCAAAACGTCGCCAACTTGACGCTTGCCCAGTGTCCTACAACATGTTGCTTCATTTGCCCCTTAGAGTATCTGAGGCTATAGGAACCACTTAGCCCCTTTTAAGTAATACATACACTCTTTTTGTTAGTTTTTTTCTTACAAACTTACAAATTTTCAATCTAAACTAATATTATAAAGCTGAAGAGTTTGTTTGTTTGTTTGTTTAAACGCGCTAATCTCAGGAACCGCTGGTCCGATTTGAAAAATTCTTTCAGTGTTGAATAGTACATTTATCAAGGAAGGCTATAGCTTATATTATATTTTCAAAAAAAGTAGGGATCCTCACTAAAAGTCCAATAATGTAACCCAAGGTGTAAAAAAATGACCCGAAAAAATCCTTACACGGCGTGCGCTGCGAAAACTATTGATTATAGAACAAAACAATGTACTACCACTTTGCAGAACATATAATTATCTACAAAAAATATAGCGTAACTATATGTCTAACTATTGTAGTTATCTCACAATAAGTGTTTTATTTTATTTTTTTAAATAATTAAAATGCCGTCGCTCAAAAACTCTTTATTTTGTACCTTGGTATTAATCCTTATCAAAATAAATCACTCCATATTCAAGACGAATTCAATACCTTTCTAGAACTTTTTGAATTATTCAATTCGGACGTTTCATTAAAAAAATATCGCGTTATTCAAAATGTTAGTATTAGTGTTGTACCCAAAAATACTAATATTGTTTGATTGAACTCGCTAATCTCAGGAACTACTGGTCTAATTTGAAAAATTCTTTCAGCGTTGGATAGCCCATTTATCGAGGAAGGCTATAGGCTATCTATCATCACTCTAAGACCAATAGGAGCAGAGCACCAATGAAGAATGTTTCAAAATCGGAGGGTTTTGAAAGCAAATTCCACGCGGACGCCGTCGCGGGCACAGCTAGTTATTTATAGAATTATAATGTATAGCATACACAAACAAACTAATTACGAAGTGGTAATTGGCATTTAATTTACATCTAGACTTAGACTTTCATACGAATGTGTTAAGTGCCTACAAACCAATTTGTGAAGATCAGCTATACTCAACCTTTTTTTTTCGGGCCGCACAGAGGTTTTAGATCAAGTACCACCTGCCGCAACTATATTTTATTTATGTGTTTTTATTGCTAAAATATTTATTTTTTTATCAAAAACAAACCCGACTTAATAAATTTACTATGTTTATATTTTTATCTTATCCGTGCAGGAACGGAGAAAGAATACAATTTCCTGCGTTGGGGCGGCCTGTCGTAAGAGGCGACAAAACAACCCACAGCCAGGTGGTAGGGCACTTATCCGACTGGATGGCTACCACCCCTGGTCTAAAATATGTCGCCATAACAACCTTGAGTTGTGTTCCGCGGCATTAGTGACCAGGTCCCAGTCCCCTTAAGAGAGCAGCAGCGCATTTGTAGCACCTTTGGTGTTGCAAATGTCCATAGGCGATGGGAACCGCTTTCCATTAAGTGGGCCGTCTGCCTGTCAGCTGAACTCCTGCAATAAAAAATAAAATAAAATATACTATAAAAAAATTACTAGATTTTGTAAATTTGTTGTTGTTCTTTTATGTTTTACTTGGCACCAAATTCAAAATGTTGTAGGGAGAAGTCGATAAATAAATACTTTTTTTTTAGTATGAAGTTGGTTTTGTTTTTGATAAAAAAAATATGTTTTACTTTTTAGTTGCGCAAATACTTCAATAGCTTTAGAAATAATATATTGTTACAAGTTGGGCCACCTGCATACCTGTAGACAAAGCACATTTATTACCTGCCGCGGCGTTTGGTCTAATAACGTTTTATGACTATCTGCTTTTGTTTACTTTGTGTCTTGTACTCGTTTATGGCCGTTTGCAGGCATAATTACGCCGATGTGCGGATTATATTTTCTGGGAAATTGCATCGATGCATTATAAATCAATGGTCCAATGGAGAGATCGTCAGTTTAGCGAGAACCACGATCAAGGCGAGACTTGTGTAATGTACGATAACCTATATAGTGACGGACTTTGCGCGTGTTATTGAATCGCGCATTACGTTTGAACTGATTGTGTTCACTTATATTTGTATCTGTGTTATACGTGTTTGTATAGTTCTAATAAATTCTGAGTCCTGCAACTCGTAACAATATTAAGCAGCTGTAGAAATTTATACAAATTATACGCGTATTCAAATTTGCCATCTCACTCTTTGGTGTATGTGCTCTTCAACAAGGGTTGCTCTCGATTTCCTTGCGAACCACAAATCAGATCCTTAAGGGTAAATTTCGATTTCTCTGGGATCCACTCATCAGACCCTGACTTGGTGATCATGGGACCGCCTCGGAAGTATACATACTTACTTACTTATTATAAGGTTTATACTCGATAGCCCTGGGAGCCGATCCCCTAATCAGATTCTGACTTCGTGACCATGGAACTACCTCGGGAGTATACTACGAGTAAAGAAAACAATTTGAAAATCGGTTCAAAATTAACGGAGATATCGTATTACATAGAAGGTGGTTAACAATGTTCGTGAGTTTCTCTAATTCCTTGAAATCCACTCATCAGATCCTGACATGGTGATTAAAAGAAATATTTTGATAGTCAGTCCACAATTGATGGAGCAATCGAGTAACAAACATATAAAAACATACATACCAGTGAATTGACAACCTCCGCCTTTTTTGAAGTCGGTTAAAAATCCATAGCAGACGGACTGATGGTTCACCTGATGGCAAGCGGTTATATCATCTATGGATATTTGTAACACCAGAGGTGTTACAAATGCAAATCCATTGTTTTGTACAACTGTGTAGTATGTTGTTGCACCTTCCATGATCAAATTGATCGTGTACTAGCAGAAGGTGATGTCAGGAGCCTTAAGAACAGACGAGCATGCATGACAAAAGCTATGAATGTCAAAGAAGCAAGTGAGGTGTGTAAGAATAAGCCTGAATGGCGCTCTGTTGTTCGTATGTGTAGTATGTCAGACGGGCCACTCACATAAGCCCGGTGGGCCACGTGCGGCCCGCAGCCTGCAGGTTGAGTATCGCGGGTTAACTTTATGTTAGTTTTATAAGTACTTATACTAAAACAATATTAATTGGATATACTCATAGTAGTAAAACTTTTTGACTTGATAACGTAGAATGTTCTCATATTAATATTTCCTTTACCTAATTAGTAGAATAGACTATATAAACGATGGATGACGATGCAATTTTTTCATGTCTTGTCTGTTTATTCAGGATTCACGTAAGAGCTACTAGACCGATTTCGATGCGATTTTTGCTGATCAACAGCAAATTCGTAGACTTAATTGTTGGAATCATATATATATTACATTAAAATAATTAATGGCTTTTCCTGGGAATTAATTAAAATGACAAGATTGAAAAAAAAATTTAACACCAGTGCTAATTTTTCACTGACCGATAGGTAATTTTATGTAATAAAATGTGTGATATTTTCTCCCGGGAGAGGTTTCAAGTTGTTCGGGTGCATAAAAATTTACATTTTTTTTTAATTTTTATTAACAACTACGGACTCTAGTTCCGTACCCCTTTTTACAATTAAATTTAAGAAGTTAGGAAGTTGTACACCCTTATTTGTTACTTTGTTATTGTGTGTGACATTTAATGAATGCATGTCTGTGTTGTGGTGTACCTTAAGAATAACTTATTATATTACATGCTAGTGTTGTGAGGAAGTGCATGTGCAGTGTGGGCCTTATCTACCTTAATATATATAAATTACGTGTCACGTAGTTTATCCGCGATGAACTCCTAAACTACTTGACCGATTTTAATCAAATTTGCACACCGTGTGCAGTTTGATCCGATTTAAAAGATAGGATAGCTTACATTTGGACCCGGTAGGTGGCGCTGGAATCGGGTTCTAAATTTTATTTCTTCAGGGCAGAACAACGTCTGCCGGGACAGCTAGTACCTATATATATATATTATCTTAACTAGTGCCATGTGTCGCATATTTTCATTAAAACGATAGCTTAGATCCCTTTTTAATCCCGCGGGTATTTCGAGTCAAGCGTAGACGAAGTCGTGGGCATATCCTAGTATCATAATAATTGCTATAAGATATATAATGAATACCGTCTGTATACAATTGACAGATTTTGAAATATACATACATAACTTCACGCCAGTTCCCTTGCGGGGTAGGCACGAGCAACAGAGCGCCATTTAGGCTTATTCTTACACACCTCACTTGCTTCTTTGTCATGCACGCTCGTCTGTTCTTAAGGCTCCTGACATCACCTTCTGCTGGTACACGATCAATTTGATCATGGAAGGTGTGTCGTGGCCTTCCACGACTTCTGCATCCATCCACTTTTGCATTTTGAAATATAATCTACACAATTACAACATCATATTAGAGATAAATATTGTTACATAAAATCATGGTAAATTATAGAGAACTACTCCATGCAAAACAGAGGCTAATCACAGAATAAATAAAAATATGACATTATTATTCAATTAAGGAAATAGCCGATTGTATCGTTTAGAAATAAGAGGGTACATCATAAAATTAAGTATATAAAACCTGACAAGAACAACTATGCAACTAAATAAATGTAACACAACGCTAGACATACATACATACACATACTCAAACCAACGCGCACTAGCATCGCATTGCATTACACGCACACTCCACAAACAAACCAAGACACACAAAGAGCCTAAAAATTAATAACCCAGGCACAGAAAAGAAAAAACCAACACGCATGGCACTAGATAGGACTATATCTAAGTGTAGATATAAGGCCCACACTGCACATGCACTTCCTCACAACACCAGCATGTGACAGATACACTCTACTTTAGTATAAGTTTAGTATTAAAAATAGGATAAACTAATATAATAAGTTAATCTTAAGGTACACCATAACATATAAATCACTAAATTAATGTCACACACTAATAAAAATAAACAATAAGCGTGTATGGACTCTAAAATTTTTCATAGAAATTAAGTTGTAAAAAAAGCTACGGAACTCGAGTCCGTAGAGATGTTAAGAAAAAAAAAAAAAAAAACGCGAGATGATGATCACTATGAACTGATAATAATTCCATGTGACTTTCTTCTTTGAAACAGTGTTTAAAAATCAGCATATAAAGCAAACAAAGCTACATGCATACATAGCTTCACGCCAGTTCCCTTGCGGGGTAGGCACGAACAACAGAGCGCCATTCAGGCTTATTCTTACACACCTCACTCGCTTCTTTGACATTTATAGCTCTTGTCATGCACGCTCGTCTGTTCTTAAGGCTATACGATCAATTTGATCATGGAAGGTGTGCAAACAAAGTTATTATCTAAATAATCCAAAATTATTGAACGTCTCCCGAAACACAGTTGATACGAGCTTAACCGGTTAAAGCAACACAACCAGACAAATGTAACCCGGTTGTAAATCCTGTAATAATGCAACAATTAATCTTAGCGATTGCTTAATTGTATTAGATTGGGGGCACGTGTTACAGGAATTGTAATAACCCGCCCAAAATTAATATTCAAATCCGGTTGGAACCGGATTGATCCGGATTAGGGCCCCCGCCGTTATTGGCCCCCGGCGCCTCTGATTTATTAGCCTTATTAAGATTTAGACAAGCACCGTCGCGATCTACGTGAATCAGTTTTTAGAATAATCCCATGAAATTACAATTATATCTTGTTTTATATTCTCATTCTTGAAGTGAAACTTCTTTAGATCTTTGGATATGAAACGCGATGAAACTAAAAAGTGACAATAAAAAGAGATAATAACAAATCCATAGGACTTAGCGTGCGAGAGAATGAGATAGAATACATACATACATACATAGCTTCACGCCAGTTCCCTTGCGGGGTAGGCACGAACAACAGAGCGCCATTCAGGCTTATTCTTACACACCTCACTTGCTTCTTTGACATTCATAACTCTAGTCATGCACGCTCGTCTGTTCTTAAGGCTCCTGACATCACCTTCTGCTAGTACACGATCAATTTGATCATGGAAGGTGTGTCGTGGCCTTCCACGACTTCTGCATCCATCCACTTTTGCATTGTATATCTGTTTAGTCATTCTTTCATCATGCATTCTTTCCACATACCCGAACCACCGGAGCATTCCTTTCCTTACCTTCACCCCGACACTCTCTTAGATAGAATACATTATATTTAATCATTTAAACACCATGTTCATACAGATAGAGGTGGAAACGTTTTGAAGTTTTTCATTAATATTTCAAATTTCACGTTTTAAAGCTTAATAACAATATAATCATAGCCGGGCATTAACTCGTTAATCCGTTAATCGTTGATTAACCAAGTTAACATATGGAGTAACGGATTAACTTTTAATTTAACTTAAAAATATGTTAACGGACTCGTTAACTTCCGTTAAATTTCCCAAAGTCCTTTAATCGTTAATCCAGCAACAAATCTTTAAAGAGCAAAGCTCAAAGTCTCGTCAAAGTGTGACTAGACATAAAGTCGAAAGACTCGTTAAACGATGCGGCATTCCTCGGGGAACGGTTATTCGCAAATCTGTTTATTAAATATAATACTGCTATACCCTCAAGCGCTGCAGTTGAACGTCTTTTCTGCACGGGCAAGGAGAGAGAGGAGCAAGCTTTCAGACGAGAACTTCAACATATTAATGTTCATGAAGGGGAATATTCATATTATGCCAGATGACTAAATTTACAGATAAATTGGACGGGTTAGTATCGTTTCGTCTAAGATGTAAGTGGTCTATGTAGCAATTTGTCTAAATAGCAATTCGTCATTATATTACTATAAAATCGTCTTAAAATTAGTTTGTCTAATTAGTGTTTCATCCAGAATGCAACTAGTCTATCTTAATCAAATAAATTCTAAGCCTTAATCCAATGAATGAAAAAACATTGTTTGTCAACATGCCTATATTAAACACTAATAATTATACCCGTCTTTTTTTTGTTTCTAACCTGTTAACTTCCAGAACCAACACTTTTTATAAGAAAACGCAATTTTTATCACGTGTTAACGGATTAATCATTAACGTTAACTTGCGTTAAATTTTCTGAAATGAAACGCTTTAACTTTTAACGAAGTTAATTTTTTCAGTCACGGATTAGGGATTAACGAAGTTAACTACTTGATTAACGGTGCCCAACCGTAAATTACGTGTCACGTTGTTTCTCCGCGTTGAACTCTTAAACTACTTGACCGATTTTAATCAAATTCGCACACCGTGTGCAGTTTGATCCGACTTGAAAGATAGGATAGCTTACATTT
Source organism: Dendrolimus kikuchii (assembly GCA_019925095.2). Classification (NCBI taxonomy): domain Eukaryota; kingdom Metazoa; phylum Arthropoda; class Insecta; order Lepidoptera; family Lasiocampidae; genus Dendrolimus; species Dendrolimus kikuchii. Next base: position 387,202 of record CM034394.1, on the reverse strand, counting down.
GGACCCGGTAGGTGGCGTTGGAATCGGGTTCTAAATTTTATTTCTTCAGGGCAGAACAACGTCTGCCGGGACAGCTAGTAATATATATGTATGAAATGTGACGTCACGAAGTTTAGAACCCCTTTCACTCCTTGTCAACTTTGTTTCACTTCTACTGCATGTGGACTGCACATACATACAATTTTTCTTTTTTTATTGCGAAACCGGCAATCATACAGATGGCCCACTCGGTGGAAAGTGGTTACCGTTCAAAGACAAAGTAATTTATTTCTTTGCAACATGGACATTTTTGCAGATGTTAAGCTAAGTTGATCGTGTACTAGCAGAAGTTGATGTCAGGAGCCTTAAGAACAGACGAGCGAGCATGACAAGAGTTATGAATGTCAAAGAAGCAAGTGAGGTGTGTAAGAATAAGCCGGAATGGCGCTCTGTTGTTCGTGCCTACCCCGCAAGGGAACTGGCGTGAAGTTATGTATGTATGTATAAATCGATATTATTGACATATCGAATTGTTAACATTTATCGTCGTAAAGTAAAAAAGCGAATGACATTGGCAAAATCAATGCCAAAGGCGTTGGAGCCAGCCAACAACAAAGATAGAATAGAATAGAAAAAAAAGTGACAGTACTGTAATTTATTCTTATGAACTTTACAATAACTAATTCAAAACTCGTTTACTAAACTAAAAAACACTTTTAGTGTTTATATATTAAGTATAAGTGTATTCATAAACACAAATCAAACTTTTTTTATCAACAAAAGTGACATAACCTTGTTTATCAAACGTCTTTTTGTTTTTCCCATTATTCATTCAAAACTAGTTGGTGGACCCTAAAACCGTGTTTCCTAGCCCAAAATAACAGGTCTAGTGTCTATATTATAAGGCGTATGTATACTAAACTCAATTTGCCTTAATCTCAAGCCATTGTATAATCAACGTTAGAGATGATTATGTGAAATCCTTAGCTTAGGTCATCTATACTATATTATTATTATAAAATTATAAAGAGGTAAAAAGTTTGTGACGTTGTAGGGGGTAATCTCAGGATCTATTAAACCGATTTTAAAAATTCTTTTACTGTTCGAAACCTACGTTAACAGGGAGTGTCATAGGCTGTATAACATGACTCTATATACCACGGGAGCGGGACAGAGCGCGGGTGAAACCGCGCCGGGCCGCTAGTTTTCTATAAGTAAGGTACCCAAAAATTTGACGACATCACAATGTTGGATCGTCATAATTATTGATACCTTGCCTACATACAGCATGAGTAGTGCTCTAATCCCCTGATCAACTGAGCAAGGAATGAAGAAAAATATACATAAAATATGTTCTATGTTGTTGTGTATGTTCATTATCTAAAAATTAAATTTAAAAAGAGTTATGAATGTCAAAGAGGCAAGTGAGGTGTGTAAGAATAAGCCTAAATGGCACTCTGTTGTTCGTGCCTACCCCGCAAGGGAACTGGCGTGAAGTTATGTATGTATGTATGTATGTAAATTTAAAAAAATTGAAATGTTTTAATTTTGTTTGTTCTTGTTGGTTATGGACCGGGAAATAATACGGCGCATATTGTGAATACCAGCAGAGTTTTATTCTTGACAATTATACACGCATATCGGATACTTAGATACCTAGAAAACAACCGACACTAAGACGTTACTATATTATAATGTAGTTTAAATATAGAAGACCCTATGAAAAAGGTTCTTGTTGAAATGACGAGGTTTATTTCAACAGTTCTTCATTTGCATGTACCTTAATTAATAAAATAAATTAGCAATTTGGTTTTCATAGTCCATTTCCATTCAAAGATTCATTTAAAATTATTCAAAAGATATTACAAACATTGCGGACGTGCGCTCTGGTTCTTTATGCTTCGTTTCGTTCGTAAATTAACATGATAACATTATTAGGCTTTCAAAAGTAAAAATATAAAAAGCAGCGGCCCTTTTGGCTTTAATTAAATTCAACGTAAAGGTTAGGACTTTTTATTGCAAACATAAAGCGAATCACTAGGCCTCACAGTTCATTTATATGTCGGTTTACAGCCGAATATACGCTAATGTATATATTGTTAATGGATTAATTTGGTTAAAATAGCAGGTGTAAGCCCCGACGCACGACTGGAGTATACCTTAGTGTACTTTGCGACGCAGCTGCGAAACGTACCGCGCGGGAAGTACGGCGACTAATGCCCGGGTTACACGAGGTTAGTTTGTGCGCTTCAGGGGCTATCATGCATCAAGGGAGCAGAGGAGTCTTCAGCCCTGTCGTCGAAGTGAGTTTGCTCTTCCAGGGGCTTTCTCAGGCACTTATTGCACTAGGATCGGCGTGGGCGTAACTACGTTCTAAGTCTCATGCCTTTCCGGCCATAAGCGCGGGGCATCGGAGGAGGGTGGTTTTAGTGGGTATTAGCCATTTCGGCTCGAGTCTCCACACAAGCCGGTTGATTAGATTGCCCCTTCTGGGAAGGCCTCCATGATCAACTATGGTCTAATCCCTTGCAAAGGACCCGGTATTGTGCGTAAATAGCATTTCCCACGCCTGAAAAAAAAATTACTGCCAAGGCACGCGGAGTTGGGAATCATGCAGTCTCGTAGAACTGGCATAAGGCGCAGGACGGAACACCCAGGGGTTTTGGTGGGTGGCTAGTGGTGACCTCCTTCTGCGAGGACGTTATGTCCAAGAAGGAGGCTGCCGAAAGAATAAGGGAGGAGAATGAGCAGGCGGCGCTTTGCTCATCTCCTCCCCATAACATAGTGGGACGGGGGGGTCGGGGGATCCTCCCGACGAGCCACACCCAGTGCCGTGGGGTGTTCTATTCGCAGGGACACCCCTCCTTGTCGGCTTGCATCGAGGTGTCACGGCAGTCATACCCATGGTTACGGTCCCGTGGCGCCTCATTATGATGCGGAGGGACGCTGGAAGGTTTAGTGGGTAGTCTAGCGGTCGGTGCTTGCAAGCTATAACGTTGAAGCTTATGTGCAACACCAGCAGCCGGGAGTCCCACATACCCCTTGGTGGCATCCCCCGGGGCCCGAGGATAACCTGGTTTTTGGTGTGAAGTCAGTTTTGTTTTTGTTAAAAAAAAATATTTTGTACTTTTTACTTGCGCAAATAAGTCAATAGCTTTAGAAATAATATATTAAGCACCTGTAAAAATTTTACAACTGGCGCGTATACAAATTTGCCATCTCATTCTTCGGTGTATACATAAATCAGGTCCTTAAAGTAACTCTCGATTTCTCTGAAATCCAGTCATCAGATCCTGACTTGGCGACCATGGGACTGCCCCGGGACTATACACTTACGAGCAAAGGAAATAATTTGAAAATCGGTTTACGATTGACGGAGATTTTATCCGTGCAGGAACAGGACAAAACAACCCACAGCCAGATGGTAGGGGCCCGACTGGATGGCTACTACCCCTGGTCTAGAGTATGCCGCCATAACAACCTTGAGTCGTGTTCCGGCATTAGTGACCAGGTTCCAGTCTCCCTTCAAAGAGCAGCAGCGCAGTTGTAGTACCTTTGGTGTTGCAAATGTCCATAGGCAATGGTAACTGCTTTCCTTCAAATGGGCCGTCTGCCTACTGCAAAACTATTAATAGACATATATGTATTAAGAGATTAATGAAAGTAGATGAAGCAAAAAATGTAAATCAATATCGTAGCAAGTGGAGATCCAGCATCTCTGCCTACTTCTATGAGGAACAGGAATGATATTATGTATTTTATGTTCTAAGAAGCGTAAAGGATAACTCTAAATCCAGAATTTGCATAATTTCTTAAAGTTTGCGCTCCGTGCTTTTCTTTCCATCCCAGGAGTTAAATGCATAGCTCGGAAGGCCTCCCCACGCGAGTAATGAAACCGCCTGAGCGAACAACTGCTGCTTACAATATTGCGCCAGTCGTCTGTACAAAACCTAAAACTTTGTGTTCTGCACATCGTACACACGGGCACCAGGATCCGTCATACAAAAATATTATCAAAAATGTAAATGTAAGTATGTCCATACTTTAATATTGTTACTGAAAATTTGAGTCTCATGCCTTTACTACTCAATCAATCATCATGAAAGGAGACGGGAACTTCGGGGCCAAAGAAATTTATATATATTAATAGTTTCGTCAAAGAGATTTGCAAGAAACTCTTTGATGCCACCCGTGATCAGAAGGCTGGCTCATATTTCGCCCAACGAATAAGCATCGCCATACAGCGCGGCACTGCAGCCAGTTTTCTGGGCACGCTCCCATCTGGCAGCGATTTGTTACACAGTCTATAATCGCTTGTACTTTATAACTTAGTTTATTTTAGTTTATATTTTTTTTTTTTATATAATTTATATATATTATCTCATCTCATCCGTGCAGGAACGGAGAAAGAATACAATTTCCTGCGGCCGGGCGGCCTGTCGTAAGACGCGACAAAACCACCCACAGCCAGGTGGTAGGGCATTTGCCCGACTGGATAGCTACCGCCCCTGGTCTAGAGTATGTCGCCATAACAACCTTGTGCTGTGTTCCGGCATTAGTGACCAGGTTCCAGTTTCCCTTAAGAGAGCAGCAGCGCATTTGTAGCAACTTTGGTGTTGCAAATGTCCATAGGCGATGGTAACCGCTTTCCATCAAGTGGGCCGTCTGCCTGTCTGCTGATCTCCTGGAATAAAAAAAAATACAAAATGAAAAATACCAGCTCCAAATTATATCTGGAAGATGAGAAATCTTACAGGACACTAAAAAATAAGTCTTCGATGACCATAATCGGTTCATGGGAATGAATTTCAACAATTAATAATATGAAAACAATTACACCACAGAATTAATTGATTAAAAATAACTAAACCCACTACAATATTTAAAAAAATATCAACGTAACAAAAATAAATCTTAAATATCTCTCACTTTTTTTTTATAATCTGGGCCCAAGAATATATGAAAGCATATCCGTCTCCTTTTACATACATGTTGTCAGCGGCACAGACAAGGACAAGGTACCATTGGCCGAAAATCAAGCACCACTTAGACAGGGTTCTTGACCTGACGTGCATATTGTTACAATTTCCACGTACTGATGATAAAAAAAAATAAAAAAAACTTCTTTTAAAAAAACCGACTTCAAAAACTAAAAAGTATAAAATAACTTATTCCAAAAGCTATAATTATTATTAATATATATTATCTAAAACATCTTGAAGTCGGTGCAAAGTAAAACATAAAAATTACTATATTTTGAAAATTCCTAAGCACCGACTTTAAGATGTTTCAGATAATATATATTAATAATAATAGCTTTAAAAATAAGTTATTTTATACTTTTTAGTTTTTGAAGTTGGTTGTTTTGAACGAAGTTTTTTTTTTATTTTTTTGTGACTTTAGTTTCTAGCTATGTATGGGCAGACCTACGAAAGGTGCTGCGCTCCTTAAAAATAAAGGTCCCACGAAACGGGAACAAAAAAATGTTCGTAAAATGAAAACTACTGGGCCAAACTACGTTAAAGTTTTAGGGGACCAAATGGCAGCTATTCCGCGTCGAACAAAAAAAGAATCACGTAAATCGGATCATAAATCTCGGAGTAATCGGTGAACATACATTTAAAAAAAAGATCCCGACCAATTGAGAATCTCCTCCTTTTTTGGAGTCGGTTAAAAACAGAAGGCGGTGATGTTTATACTGTCCGCAAACCCACATAAGATAGTTGACCGTATCTGTTGGCGCCACCCATGTCCTAGTTAGCAGTTGTGCCTGGGGTTTATAGCGTTGCAACCCCTGCATATAGCCGCCGCCCGCTCTGCGCGTGAGTCAATACGTAGCCAAACGCCACGCTACCGCGACGCATGCGAAGTAGTATCGCACCCGCCTTTATCACTACACATAATTAAGCTATCGAAGATTTCTGCGTCCAGTTACTAGGATATGAACCTCAACCCGTTTATTTTATCCGTGCAGGAACGGAGAAAGAATACAATTTCCTGCGGCCGGGAGGCCTGTCGTAAGAGGCGACAAAACAACCCACAGCCAGGTGGTAGGGCATTTTCCCGACAGGATGGCTACCACCCCTGGTCTAAAGTCTGTCGCCATAACAACCTTGAGTTGTGTTCCGGCATTAGTGACCAGGTTCCAGTCTCCCTTAAGAGAGCAGCAGCGCATTTGTAGCGCCTTTGGTGTTGCAAATGTCCATAGGCGATGGTAACCGCTTTCCATGAAGTGGGCCATCTGCCTGTATGCAGAACTCCTACAATAAAAAAAACCAATATATACACTTAAGTGGTCAGTGTATCTGCGTCCCTTGCGCCCCAGGGCTTATACAGAAGGATCTAGCCACCTTTGTGTATCGCCACATGACAAGCAGCTGCAGACCCCCTGAACCCACGCTGTCGTGGACTGGTGGCTGCCTGCGAGGTAAATGCAAAATTCTATATCCTCCGGCACCATTCTTGCAGGAGTTCAGCAGCCAGGCAGACGGCCCACTTGATTGAAAGCGGTTACCATCGCCTATGGACATTTGCAACATCGAAGGTGCTACAAATGCGCTGCTGCTCTCTTAAAGGGGACTGGAACCTGGTCACTAATGCCGGAACACAACTCAAGGTTGTTATGGCGACATACTTTAGACGAGGGATGGTAGCCATCCAGTCGGGCAAATGCCCTACCACCTGGCTGTGGTTTGTTAAGTCGCCTCTTACGACAGGCCGCCCGGCCGCAGGAAATTGTATTCTTTCTCCGTTCCAGCACCTGCGGAGAATGCCTGATCTGACCTGCCTACATCTCCAGTATCCGTATATAATGCTTCGTTTTGTAAATCCGATTAAAATTAAAGACACGAAGACATTAATAATGTATGTCAGACAGCAATTTGAGAGTGAAATCTGTAAGAGTGCAGTTTGAAAACATAAAAGCATAGATGTGAACTGAATGGTGAATCCGGGTGTAACCAAAAATAGCCATCCATTACATTTTAGGGCCCGCGGCGCACACGCGTCAAATTAGTGTTGTGTTGTTTATGAACGATACACTATTAAGAATCGGTTCTCTACGCTGTACTAAAAGAAACGCTTCACAATACCCAACGTTAATCGGTCTATTCATTCACTCGGTCAGCTCTTAGCGCATCAGTCAGCGATCCTACTTGTGTAGTTCATGAATGACGCACTATTAGGAACCCTGCTTACTAACAAGAAAACTAAAAAGTTCTAATGACCTGTAATACAGAAGGAGAATGCTAGCTACGATAGTAGATATAGACTGGTTTGAATTAACTAATGCTAATGCAACTGTTCCTAATAAAAGAGCAAAGGACCTTCTACCCCCGCACAACGAAGTGGGGTGTGTTCTCCCAGGGCACACTCCAGGCACTTTATTGCGCTGGATCGGCTGGGCGTAACTATGTTCTAAATCTCAGCCTTTCCAACACAAACAAAAGCGCAGGGTCGTCAGGGAGGAGGGGGTTTTTAGTGGGTATTGGGGTTGCTCGCTCGTGCAGCAACGCTCGGAGTCTTCCACACTATTCTGTGACGTCGATCGCGGACGGGGCACTGCCAAGAGCATACTATTGCTGCAGTGTTATCGCCCCCGACCGACGCGTGTCGTTCCCCTAGCAACGACCCAGTTTGTGCGTAAATCGGTTAAGCATTTTCGCTCGCCTCAAAACAAAAAAAAAACTGTTCCTAATAAATATTGTTACAATTTGGGCCACCTGCATATTTGTAAACAAAGCACATTTATTACCCGCCGGCGTTTGAGCTAATAACATTGAAACTATTTATGACTGTCTTCTTTTGTTTACCTTGTGTTTAAAATTTGTGATTAAAAAAAACAGCCCATTGTGTATTGTAATCTTTTATGGCAGTCATTAGACAGGTGTAAACATATTATATAGGTGCAGTATAAAGCAATGGCTCAATGGAGAGGTCGGCAGTCAAGCGATAACAAGCGAGATGTGTGTACATTCGATAATCTATATAGTGACGGGCTTTGCGCGAGTTTTTGAATCGCGCATTACGTTTGGACTGATTGTGTTCAGTTATATTTGTACCTGTGTTTTTTTATTATTAACAACTCTACGAACTCAAGTTCGGTACCCTTTTTTACAACCTAATTTCTAGTTTTTTTTTTTTATTTAACACCCTTATTAGTTGTGTATCGTCGTGTATGTATCTTACGAATAACTTATTATATTAATTTATTCTAGTTTTAATACTAAACTTATACTAATATAGAGTGTATCTGTTACATGCTGGTGTTGTGAAGAAGTGCATGTGCAGTGTGGGCCTTATATCTATACTTATATATATTGTCCTATCTAGTGCCATGTGTGTTGTTTTTTCTTTTCTGTTCCTGGGTTATTAATTTTTAGGCTCTTTGTGTGTCTGTGTACCTGTGTTATACGTGTTTGTATAGTTCTAATAAATTCTATAGTAATTCCAACGGCATTTTAATTCGAGTCCTGTAATTCGTAACAATACGTATAAGCGACAAAATTAAATTGCAAAACCGAACGTGTCGTAGCCAAGATCATGGCATATTAAAGATAAAAATACAAAACATCAAAATGTACGTGTGGTAAGTATGTCCACTACAGTACTCATCTAACATTAAGGTGAACTAGTTCAATGAGTAAATTGAACTAGAGAGCAGCGCTCACTTGAATGACTGAATAAGCACGAGACTACGTCAAATGAGACTGAACCAGCCCGTATGGAAATTGTTTTAAGATATTATCGCAACTTTACGATGTACTTTGATTGATCTTGAACGTCTTTGCTAACAGAAAAGACATTACAATAATATGTTTTAGGATAATAAAGATGCTGTTCCGGGACGAAAATTTGACTTATTCGTATTTTTTAAAATATTTTTGTACTTTTAGTTTGCGTATTTTAATAATAACGAAATTATGTGTAGCTAAAGTCATCTGAAACGGAGTTGTCGTGTATTTCTGTAAGGATTGAATCTATACTAATATTATAAAGAGGTAAAGTTTGTGAGTTTGTGACGTTGTAGGGGGTAATCTCTGGATCTACTAAACCGATTTTAAAAATTCTTTTACTGTTCAAAAGCTACGTTAACAGGGAGTATAGGCTATATAACATGGGAGCGGGACAGAGCGCGGGTAAAACCGCGCCAGGCCGCGGTATTATAATAAATCTGTAATATTATAACATTTTAAAAATATTGTGCCTGTACATTGAAACTATTTAAAAAATAACAACTGTAATGGACTACATAAACAATGGAAAACGCGATGCAATTCTTTTAGATTTCTTGTCTGTTCGTCGGTTTGTCTGTTTGTTCGGGATTTTTATCCGTGCAGGAACGGAGAAAGAATACAATTTCCTGCGGCCGGGCGGCCTGTCGTAAGAGGCGACTTAACAACCCACAGCCAGGTGGTAGGGCATTTGCCCGACTGGATGGCTACCACCCCTGGTCTAAAGTATGTCGCCAAAACAACCTTGAGTTGTGTTCCGGCATTAGTGACCAGGTTCCAGTTTCCCTTAAGAGAGCAGCAGCGCATTTGTAGCAACTTTGGTGTTGCAAATGTCCATAGGCGATGGTAACCGCTTTCCATCAAGTGGGCCGTCAGCGAGTCTGCTGATCTCCTGCAAAAAAAAAAAAACACGTGAAAACTACTAAGGCGATTTCGATACAGTTTTCGCTGATCCGTAGAAAATTATTAGACTTAAAATATGCGCTACTTTTTAACCTGGAAATCCCGCGGAATTTTTTCTGGGAATGATTTAAAATGGCCAGATTAAAAAAAACAAATTCCAATATGATTCTTTTAGTGATAGATAGCAAATTTGATGTAATAAAATGTGTTAAATTTTTTAACCCATGAATCCTGTGGGAATTTTCCCGGTAGCGGTATGTAGTTGTTCAGGTGCGTAAAAATTAGCTTATTCCTATAGTTTTCAATAAAAAGATGGCTTACATTCTTTTTCAAATGCTGCGGTATTTTGTGTCCAGGTGATCCCGTGGGAATTTCAAGTCAAGCGTAGATGAATTCCCGGGCATACCCTAGTATATATGAAACCGAAATTAAGTATATTTTTTTGTTACTTTTCATATCTATGTTGCTAAACGGATCATAATGAAACTTAGCAAGGGGATAGATTTAACTGTGAGGAATACCTAGCCTAATTTTTATCCCAAAACACATTCTGAAAGGTGGGTGAAATAAAAGATCATAATATGAAAAACGTATTTATATTCAAGTAGCTTCTGCCAGCGACTTCATTCGCGTGAAATAGTTTGCTTGGTGCTCCTTTCCTATTGGTCTTAGCGTGATGATATATAGCCTATAGCCTTCCTCGATAAATGGGCTATCTAACACTGAAAGAATTTTTTAAATCAGACCAGTAGTTCCTGAGATTAGCGCGTACAAACAAACTCTTCAGTTTTATATATTAGTATAAGTATACGATGATATATAGCCTATAGCCTTCCTCGATAAATGGGCTATCTAACACTGAAAGAATTTTTAAAATCAGACCAGTAGTTCCTGAGATTAGCGCGTACAAACAAACTCTTCAGCTTCATATATTAGTATAAGTATAAGGTGATATATAGCCTATAGCCTTCCTCGATAAATGGGCTATCTAACACTGAAAGAATTTTTAAAATCAGACCAGTAGTTCCTGAGATTAGCGCATACAAAGAAACTCTTCAGCTTTATATATTAGTATAAGTATAAGATGATATATAGCCTATAGCCTTCACCGATAAATGGGCTATCTAACACTGGAAGAATTTTTAAAATCAGACCAGTAGTTCCTGAGATTAGCGCGTTCAAACAAACAAACTCTTCAGCTTTATACATTAGTATAAGATACTCAATTCATAACATAAGAAAAGTAAGAAACAAAGTCACCGGCAACAACTAGTAGCTTATACATTCCTGTTAATATCAAAAGAGGAAAGTATATCCCCAAAGAATCGATTATAGGACGCACCCGCGTTGGGACGCGTGCCGCGTTACGTCCTACGGCCGATGCGCCCTGAAAGCCGGATGAAGTATTAGGAACATTTGTTATAACCGGATCGCATATTTCACCAATCGACTGACGGTGATTGAAGGCACGGATATAGCGAATTTTTCGGATGATTTATATGCGACAACAGGGACGAAATGCTCAGCGTTCTCGGTCAATTTGTTAAAGTTCTTGGGTGAAGGTAATAAACCGTCTTCAAAATGGGGGTTTATTACCTTCATCACACACCACGACAATTAAACAATAAATTATAACACCACACAAAGTCACAAACTCATAACTAATAACAAAATTTATACACATACTGAAATCAACGCGCACTACACTTCACAAACAAACCAAGACACACAAAGAGCCTAAAAATTAATAACTCAGGCACAGAAAAGAAAAAAAGAACACACATGGCACTAGATAGGACTATATGTAAGTATAGATATAAGGCCAACACTGCACATGCACTTCCTCACAACACCAGCATGTAACAGATACACTCTACATTAGTATAAGTTTAGTATTATAACTAGAATAAATTAATATAATAAGTTATTCGTAAGGTACGTACACCTCAACACAAAAATCAATAAATTAATGTCACACACAAGAACCAAAATGAATAATAAGGGTGTTAAATTCAAAAAATTAAATCTAGAAATTCGTCGTCATCCGTGCAGGAACGGAGAAAGAATACAATTTCCTGCGGCCGGGAGGCCTGTCGTAAGAGGCGACTAAACAACCCACAGCCAGGTGGTAGGGCATTTGCCCGACTGGATGGCTACCACCCCTGGTCTTAAGTATGTCGCTATAACAACCTTGAGCTGTGTTCCGGCATTAGTAACCAGGTTCCAGTCTCCCTTAAGAGAGCAGCAGCGCATTTGTAGCACATCTGGTGTTGCAAATGCGCTGCTGTTCTCTTTCTTCTGCCTGTCTGCTGAACTCCTGCGATAAAAAAATAAAAAAATCTTCTTTTGTTTACTTTGTGTTTCAAATATGTAATTAGAAAACAGCCTATTCAAATTCATAAGTTTTTATTCAAAATAAGTTCCATTGGAGAACACTTTTTGGAGGTCATGCATATAGGTTACTAGTCTATGTACACCGCTTCGCAACCTGTTATTGCTGTTAAGGAGAAGAAGCGGCAAGAAACTCCCCAGCAACACGTCTAGCTAAGAATTGATTTTCTTTATATTTCTTATTCTATATATATCACAAGTTTTTTTATAAGTTTTATACAGAAGTATGTTACAGAATGACTTTTGAAGAATTAATGGAGTTGCAAGAAACAGTGCATGTTCAATAAGACAGAGACACGATAAAAGTAAAGAAAGATTTTATTATAGTTATAATAAAGACATGACGTACTAATTTTTTTTTTTGCTACAATTATTATTATTGTATATTGTACTTGTTTATGGCCATATGGCATATTACGCAGGTGTGCGGATTACGTTTTCTGGGAAATTGCGTCGACGCTTGCCAGGTAGACATATTGCATCGGTGCATTATAAAGAAATGGCCCAATGGAGAGTGGGTCAGTCGAGCGAGAACCACGGTCAAGGCAAGACTTGTGTACATTCGATAATCTATTTAGTGACGGACTTTGCGCGTGTTATTAAATCGTGCATTACGTTTGTACTGGTTGTGTTCAGTTATACCTGTGTTATACGTTTTTGTATAGTTCTAAATAAACTCTGTAGTAATTCTAACGGCATTTTAATTCGAGTCCCACACTCGTAGCAATATAAAATAAAACATAAAAATTAGTAGATTTTCCAAATTTGTCGCTATTATCTTATGTTTTACCGACTTCAAGATGTAGAGATTATTGATTTTTTGCTTTAAGGTTACTTTTGGAGTTTGATTTGTTTTTGAATAACGCAGTCTGTAGTCGCATTGGTGATATACAATGTCAACAGTTGCCTGACAGTTTCCGCTTTTGGGATTTTTTAAGCTTCAATACAACAGACAGACTGACGGGTCGCTTGATGGTAAGTGGCCATTGATGACTATAGACGATATGCAATCGTTGGGGTTGCCGGGTGAGAAAATCGTCATAGATATTACCTGAATAAATATGTTGAGTAATATTTTCTTAAGTTTTCGCGACTTGTATACATAATAAAACTATGTTTTAACGGTTTTAAGCGCGGTAATTTTATTTGATTTTGGTTTTTCCGACGTTTCGGCCACTTTTCAGTGGCCGTGATCACGGAAGACAAAGATGTCAAGTGTCAACGAGTATTGTTAAAGTTTTATTTAGCCTACCGCCAACTTATTAATTATAATTATTTAATTTTATTTTTAATTTTGTTTCAAATATTCTTCCACCTTCCACCCATTTTAATATTATATAAAATTATTAGAGCTAGACATGTTTGCTGAAGAGTTTCTTGCGCCGCTTCTTCTCTTCAAGCCATAACATGTTGCGAAGCGGTAGTAAATTAGATTAGGCTCCCATAGAGTAAATAATAACCATAAACAAAATTAAAACGAAATAATTAAAATTAACAAGTTGGCGGTAGGCTAAATAAAACTTTAACAATACTCGTTGACACTTGACATCTTTGTCTTCCGTGATCACGGCCACTGAAAAGTGGCCGAAACGTCGGAAAAACCAAAATCAAATAAAATTACCGCGCTTAAAACCGTTAAAACGTAGTTTTATTAAATATGTTGAGTATTTTTTTTTTGTTTTGAGAAATAGATGTTTTAAATCAACAGCCTTTAAAAATCTAAATAATACTTCAGAAAACCAACAACAGTTTTTTTACCTTTTACAATTTCAAATGACTATATTAACTACATAAGAATTTGTGAAATTTTATTTGTTATACATCCTTAAACGCCGTGTGTCACAATTTAATATTGTTTTGCGATTTGTGAGAACACATTGCCGAAAGAGAAGACTCAAGGCATGCACTTTGATCCACTAGAAGTACAACACAAAACTTTTAGGGTAGATGACAGTCAATTTCAAATAGGACGGTATTTAAGAAATTACGTAAATAGACAAATAAATATTGTAATTCTAATTATAATATTATTAAATAGTAACAGAATTAAATTTATTTTTATATAATTAAAATTAATATTAATTTCGTAGGAAAACTTACGATAACGCTACAAATTACGTTCTATGGATATGTCATTTTATCCGTGCAGGAACGGAGAAAGAATACAATTTCCTGCGTTGTGGCGGCCTGTCGTAAGAGGCGACTAAACAACCCACAGCCAGGTGGTAGATAGAGTATTCGCTCGACTAGATGGCGACCACCTCTGGTCTAGAGTATGCCGCCATAACAACCTTGTGTAAGTGACCAGGTTCCAGTCTCCCTTAAGAGAGCAGCAGCGCATTTGTAGCACCTTTGTTGTTGCAAATGTCCATAAGCGATGATAACCGCTTTCCATCTAATGGGCCGTTTGCCTGTCTGCTGAACTCCTGCAATAAAAACAAATGTCATACACTGCTTACATACTGCGCTTTGTTGTAATTTAAACTGTATTGAGCAATTTCTATATAATACAACACATATACAAAGTAAAATAACATTCAGTGTGTAAATTTTGCACAGAAATTGTTGCGTACAACAAAATTATATCACAATAAAAGATAGCAAAGCTATTATTGCAAAAATAACAGCTTATAACATATACGAAGTTCGTTCGTTCCTAATACCGAAGTAAGAAAGAGAATTGGTCTGAAAGAGAGTGTCGGGGTGAAGGTAAGGAAAGGAATGCTCCGGTGGTTCGGGCATGTGGAAAGAATGACCAAACAGATATACAATGTAAAAGTGGATGGATTCAGAAGTCGTGGAAGGCCACGACACACCTTCCATGATCAAATTGATCGTGTACTAGCAGAAGGTGACGTCAAGAGCATTCAAAACAGACGAGCGTGCATGATAAGAGCTATGAATGTCAAAAAGCAAGCGAGGTGTGTAAGAACAAGCCTGAATGGCGCTCTGTCGTACGTGCCTACCCCGCAAGGGAACTGGCGTGAAGCTATGTATGTATAACATATACCTTGTAATATTATTTTGCACAATTATAATACTTACACGTCAAAGTTAAAAATGTCATCAATTATAAAAACTTATGTACACAAGTAATTAATAATTGTGTTAAAAAATCCTAGAATAGGGCGTTTGCTCGATGTTCACGTCAAAATAGATTAAGTATTGCTAACGTCGTCTTCTAATACATACATATTTCACGCCAGTTCCCTTGCGGGGTAGGCACGAACAACAGAGCGCCATTTAGGCTTATTCTTACACACCTCACTTGCTTCTTTGACATTCATAACTCTTGTCATGCACACTCGTCTGTTCTTAAGGCTCCTGACATCACCTTCTGCTAGTACACGATCGATTTGATCATGGAAGGTGTGTCCTGTTACTGTTATCCAAAAATAACAGCATTGGCATTGGTTATCTGTTATTAAATAACATATTGTTATTTAGTCATTATTGGAACGAAGTTCCTTTACGCGGCTTGCAGTGCATACCTACTGTCGGCAACTTAACTCTTTCAGTGTTAAATTTTTATCTCTATGTACACACAGAATTATTTTTCAACGATTAGCACCTCACTTTGCGCTTTTTTGAATTCTGTAACTCATCACTGATATATCGACGTGTATTGAAATATTATCGTCAAAAGACGAAGTATTTGCAATAAAGTAAGAAAATATCTATTTTATTACTTTATTTTCAGCGGTTTTTCCAAATCTATGCCAATCTAGCGCTTATTAAGAGTTCACATAGCATGTTTTCTCTAAGGTAAGTTGGCAGCATAAAAACCGCGTCCGATTCTGGGCGTGCACATTGTCTCCGGACGCGTTCCGTAATTAAATGCTTTACATTCTGTTACCTTATAAATATTAGGTGCGCCTCGTTTCAGCCCGTATAAATTCTTGAAGTGTAAATAAGACACTGGTATGAATAATAGGTACATCTCTTTTTAGCTTAATTATGATTTGCTTAGATAGAACGAGAGAAAAATAATAATTAATGGAACAGTTAAAAGATATTTGTTTATCTATGATTTGTTATGTGCCTGTTATCGATAGAACAGGTATTCCATTCTAGGAATAACAAATGTTTTCTGTTGTCTGTGAATATCTGTTATTAGTATCTGTTAGCATGAATATGCCTCACGCCTAGTAAGAAACGTAACAGCTCTAACTTTATTTTATAGACTGCCTAAATAATACATTATCTCTGCTAGAAAATTCAAATCGCGTCATTGTGAAGTTTGCGATGTCTCTTATCCTTTTTAATTATTTTTTTACTTAAAATTACACACTGAATTTAGAGCAGTACTGTGTGCAAAAGGCTAAACTACACATATCAGTTCCGTGAGCTGAGTGAATCATCCACTTTATTTGTATCCCTTCAATATACGGATTATCTTAACGAATGTACTGTATTGAACACTATCGGACTAATAATAAATCACCCTGTTTATCCATTCACTTTATGTCTACCATAAGAATAAATCATCCTATTTCTTAAGAAGAAAGCAGGTTATGTTACCTTATTTTTTTATTTATTTTTTATTGCAGGATTTCAGCAGACAGGCAGACGGCCCACAGAATGGAAAGCGGTTACCATCGCCTATGGACATTTGCAACACCAAAAGTGCTACAAATGCGCTGCTGCTCTCTTAAGGGAGCCTGGAACCTGGTCACTAATGCCGGAACACAACTCAAAGTTGTTATGGCGGCATGTTCTAGACCAGGGGTGGTAGCCATCTAGTCGGGCGATGCCCTACCACCTGGCTGAAGGTTGTTTAGTCGCCTCTTACGACAGGCCGCCACAACGCAGGAAATTGTATTCTTTCTCCGTTCCTGCACGGATAAAAAAAGCCTTAGCCTTAGCTTCTAAAAGAATTAAATAAATAATAAATATACTAGAGTTTACCCCGCGGCTGCGCCGCGCGTCAACCTCTAGTGCCTGTCTCTTGTTTAAAGAGCAAGTAGTACAGGTTACATTGTATTATTTTTTTATGTATTTGCCCCCGAAAGATTCACTTCATTTTATATCGCAAACTATACCACCCCCGTCTATACGTAAACTACATAAATGACAAAACTTGACAAAAATGACAAAATAGATAACATGGTCCAAGTGGACCAAGTGTTCCATATGGACCCAGTGGACCCAGTGGACGAAATGGACAAAATCACAAAACCTGTCCT
The DNA here is from genome assembly GCA_019925095.2 of Dendrolimus kikuchii. NCBI lineage: Eukaryota > Metazoa > Arthropoda > Insecta > Lepidoptera > Lasiocampidae > Dendrolimus > Dendrolimus kikuchii. Next base: position 370,011 of record CM034394.1, on the reverse strand, counting down.
AGTTTCCGGGATAAACTTTACATAAATCTATCCCAAAATGTATCCCATTATCCGGGCAAAAAAGTATCCCTTGAGCACTCTCGGTATTCAAATTATATCAGTTCCGTGAGCTGAGTGAATCGGTCCACTATTTTGTATCCCTTCAAGGATACGGATTATCTTAACGAATGTACTGTTATCCCGAACACTATCCCACTTTTCGGGATAATAAATCACCTATGTTTATTCTCGGCATCGAAAATATATGTCTACTGAGTAAGAGCCAAATCGGTCCAGTATTTCTTAAGTGAAAACGGAACAGACAGACAGTTAGAGTTACCTAAGCTTCTAAAAGAATTAAATAAATAATAAATATATAAATAATCGGCAGACAAACACACATATTGTATATCCCCAAATTAAGCAAGTTACGCTTGTGTTATGGGTTATATACAACGGACTACTCTGGGGCCGCTCCAAGACACGCAGACCATAGTAAATAACGGAGAAAATACCTTTCCGAAATTTAGTATACCAGGAATCGAACCCGGAGCCTCTGCGTTGCAGTGAGGTAGGCCGGCAAAGGCTTAGCCCGCTCAACCACAGAGGCCGTCAAATTAGGTTTAATCAGTCATTTACTAATTCATATTAGATTAGATGAATCAATACACGTTGTTATGCGAAATATACATACAAGCATGTTACAATATAAGTAGAGACAAGCATGAATTATATAAACTTTTTTTTCAACACACTTGCTCATAAAGTGGCTCTATGGTCACCGCAATTAGGCACAGAATGACACCCATAACCAAATTGTGAGTAAAAAACATTATAACTCACTAGTAAGTTATAGATTTTTTTTTAAATTTTATAGGTTGACTTGCTTTGTTCTTAAAAAAGTTTTTATTCAAAAAAAAAAAGATCGTGTTCTATAGAACAAATAAATTAATGTTCCTATTGCTTGCTCATTTCATGCAACTTCTTATTTAAATAGATAATTTTAATTCGTACGTGTTTAATAAATAAAACTTTCACTCATATATAACTGTTTTTTATCTACTAAATAAAATGAGTTTTTGTTGTTATTTTATTCACAAGTGTGTTGAAAAACGTCGTATGATACACGTGTGTATTGATGATTACCGTCCTCGGCTCTCTTAAGACCCTCGCCTACGGCTCGAGTCTCAATGGCGCCTCGGCGGTAATCACCAATGTTACACACTAGTACCATAATGTACTATTATTTAACCCTTTAGCTCACTATTAGCACATATATGTCCGCGATGACAGTGCAGATCGCGTTTGTTCACGTGATCGATAAATGTGTTGTTGTCTCACTCTGTTTATATAGGAGTAGTATGATTTGCATGAAATGGGTATATTTTCTTAGTATACTACGAGATAGTGATAGTGTTGGTCTTGCGGTTTTTTGGTATATCGGTAATTGTCTTAAGGGTTAAATCATAAAATTCACAAAATATTCAGGGCGTTTTAGTATTATTATGCCGGCACAGCAATAAGCTGAATACAAACCTTGTTTGGTGAAAATGCGGCGTACAAATTCTGTAAATATGTATGTCGCTATTTCTTCAAACATTTCTTTCTTTCTTACTTATTAAGTGTCTTTACAAACAGATAAAGCTTACCACGCGACTTTACTCGCGTTGTTTCCAAATCTATAGATATGGACATCTTGCGAAAAATAATTTATTTTTTGTATTAAAAAGTATCATATGTGCATTTTATCATCCAAGTTATGATAAGTTCTTGAGGATACGGGAAAGCATTCTCGTAACAAAAACAAGTTATTATCTCATGTACTAACTTGGTACATTCTGTGACCACTACGCTACCTAAAAACTTCTATTCTTCATTGCAACGGCGTTGCAAAGCATACGTTGTCGTTATGGCAACGCGAACAAAGTTCACAGGCACTACTAATTAATTATTACAGTGGTGGGGCTTCATCTAGGTTAATGTTACAGATATAGGCCGTTTCACGCAGATGTGGCGATGGATATAACGCGTTATTTGAGATGCGACATTTTTAATGACGTTAAATATTGACAGAAAACAATATATATATATATATATATATATATATATATATATATATATATATATATATATATATATATACACTAATATGGCTATTCGATAATGGCATAATTTTTAACGCTCTAAGTAAGACGCTTACGGCCAAAGTCAATATCTTTAATATTATCACAGGTGCGGCCGCACCATATTATATGAATGTAAGCATATTAGAACTTGAGAACATCTTTACCGTCCATCATCATCAACATCAACACCAACTGGAAATTTTTCATGTCACAACAACTAAACAATAAATTATAACACCACACAAAGTCACAATCACATAACTAACAATAAAAATTATACACATACTTAAACCTACGCGCACTACCATCGCATTGCATTACACGCACACTCCACAAACAAACCGAGACACACAAAGAGCCTAAAAATTAATAACCCAGGCACAGAAAAGAAAAAAACCAACACACATGGCACTAGATAGGACTATATATAAGTATAGATATAAGGCCAACACTGCACATGCACTTCCTCACAACACCAGCATGTAACAGATACACTCTGCATTAGTATAAGTTTAGTATTAAAATTAGAATAAATTAATATAATAAGTTATTCTTAAGGTACACCAAAACAGAAAAATTACTACATATAATGTCACATACACTAACAAAAATAAACAATAACCGTGTATGGAGTCTCAAATTTCTCATAGAAATTAAGTAGTAAAAAAGGGTACGGAACTCGAGTCCGTAGAGATATTAATACATATACATACATAACTTCACGCCAGTTCCCTTGCGGGGTAGGCACAAACAACAGAGTGTCATTTAGGCTTATTATACACACCTCACTTGCCTCTTTGACATTCATAACTCTTGTCATGCAAGCTCGTCTGTTCTTAAGGCTCCTGACATCACCTTCTGCTAGTACACGACCAATTTGATCATGGAAGGTGTGTCGTGACCTTCCACGACTTCTGCATCCATCCACTTTTGCATTATGAGATATTAATAATAATAATAAAAAAAGAAAAAAAAACATCTTTACCGATGTTGATGAAATTTTTCGTGTGTCCTCGGATGATTTTAGATTCACAATTAGAACCGGTAGGTGGTACTAGAATCAGGTCCTAGATTTTTACACTTTCAGGGCATGACAACGTCTGCCGAGACCGCTAGTGAAAAATAAAAGCAATATATTTTACAACACATCTTACAATATTACACATTGCGTGTATTCATAGTACTGACAACAATAAATCAACCAGTTTATAGTCCGCACTCGCCATTCCCATGGCATAGGAAGCGATTTCAAAAGAAGCATCTCCTTGGAGATTTCAAATACCAATCTTCCATTACCATAAATTCATACAACCATTCTGTAGTTCTAATTAATTTTAAATGAACTGCGAGATATCGAGATGAGGAATTCGCTGTCGGCGATTCGATGGGAAAGAGGCGAGCTATTTTTATGCGAAGGTAGTCCATTCTTGTGAAACAAGTCCCTAGCGACTTGAATATTGGAAATTCATATTTGTGTTAATTTTCGTAATTAAATTCGCAACATTGGCATTTAATAATAAATTCTAAGACGATACATACATACATAACTTCACGCCAGTTCCCTTGCGGGGTAGGCACGAACAACAGAGTGCCATTTAGGCTTATTCTTACACACCTCACTTGCCTCTTTGACATTCATAACTCTTGTCATGCAAGCTCGTCTGTTCTTAAGGCTCCTGACATCACCTTCTGCTAGTACACGATCAATTTGATCATGGAAGGTGTGTCGTAGCCTTCCACGACTTCTGCATCCGTCCACTTTTGCATTGTATATCTGTTTAGTCATTCTTTCATCATGCATTCTTTCCACATGCCCGAACCACCGGAGCATTCCTTTCCTTACCTTCACCCCGACACTCTCTTTCAGACCAACTCTCTTTCTTACTTCTAAGACGATGTTTGTGTGTAATAAGGGTGGGCGATCAAACAACCTATCGCTATCATATTGTTACGACCGACAAAGACCAATTCACACCAGCACTTTAATACCTTTTGGGCATTTGGACTTCTTTTGTTTACTTTGTGTTTAAAATTTGTGATTAGAAAAACAGCCCATTGTGTATTGTAGTCATTAGCCAGGTGTGATTCTAGGAAATTCGGTCCATGCGGCCGAGCAGACATATTGCATTTGTATAGTATAAACCAATGCCCCAATTGAGAGATGAGGCAGTCAAGCCATTCCCGGACGGCATCCGTGCGAAGCAGTCGCAAATGCCCGTGCTCTTTGCGGAAAATTGCAATTTTTTACGCTTTTTCGCTCTCAAAAAGCGACAAATTGCGACAACAGTTGTGTAGTGATAGTGTACAGTGTTATTTAGTTTGATTCCGGCGCGAATCAGTTGTTTTTCGACTGGGGTGAGTTGTTAAGCTCTATTCGCTTGTTTATTTCGGCGCGCCTAAGCGCATTACGCAATAACGGTCGTTTGTGTCGATAGTTATTCACACGCGTCGACTGGTCTCGGCAAAGGAACGGGCCTCCAGTAATGGATGGCCCAGGCCCCCAGAAGGCCCCGAGGCCTTCGAGTGTCCCGCGAAAGCGGGACCACGCGAAGGCCAAGGATGGCTGGTTAATGCCTGAGATCGGGGAGACGCGGGTGAAAAAGGCGTCTTCTTCATCGGCCCGTCGCAGCAGGTCGGTTGCCGGGCCGCGTCACGGGCATGCGGATAGTGCCGTTTTCACGGCTGCCGATATGCCCGGCTCGGTAGGGGATGCGTCGGCGGTGGTAGACCTCACCGCCGCCACGCATGAGGATAGGTGCGGCGCGATGGGACCGCCTCCGGTTCCCATGGCGCCTAGGGCCCCATCCGGGCGTGCCGCGCGCAGGAGCGCAGCACACCCGGAGATAGATAGGAACGTACTGCTTGCAGCGAACTCGGCCGTTTGCCTGGCCGTGAGCGCTGCAAGCACCATAGTTCAATATGCCTACATGGCGCCACCCACCTCTGCGCGAGCCTCACTCGTGCAAGGGAGCGGCGCCTACGTAGAGCATGATCACATCCCACCGTCCGGCAGCGTCCCAGACTCGCTGGAGCACGCGCTCTACGGTGCGATTCGCGACCATAGTTATTCCCGCCCTGAAGCGCCTGCCTGTAGTCCGGTATACACGGCGGCCGGTTCAGCGACGGCAGGGGATGGGTGCCCTACGACGACGGTGTCGTATAGCGCACGGGCTTCACCTGTGCCTACGACATCGACTTGCAACCTTTCGGGCTGCAACGTCGAGAGCAGCCGTCCCACGACACCGGTTGTCGCGCGAGCCTCACTCGCGCCCTCGGCCGGGGTCGTGAATAGGGACCTCGTAGGCGCGGCAGCGGCGACCCCCTCGTCTTCCTTCCCTAATGGGATGGGAGCCGCTGTTGCGATGTCGGCGCCTGCGTCTTCGGCTGCGGCGGTGTCCACGTCCTCGTCTTCAGCGGCAGCGGCGGCGGGCACGACGACGTCGTCATGTTCATTCACAGCCTCATCGTCTTCGGCATCGGGTTCGGCGGCGCCGTCAACGTCTTCAACGGCAACGGTGCCGATTTCGTGTGCCCCGATGCTCGTTCCCGGATCGAGGTCGCGCTTCTGGGACCGGTCCCAGAGCAGCGGCGCCGATTCGGACGGCACGTCGGGTGCTTCTTCCCCAGCGCGCGCGCGCTCGCCTCTGCGCCCCACGGGGGGCGCACCCGCGGCGTCTACCAGCATTCTCGCGGGTGCGGAGGCCTACCTCCGCACCGAGGGGGGTGAAAAGGGGCGCAAGGCGCGCAAGGCAACCGCCGCCAAAGTGGCCGCGGCTAGCCAGTGCGCCGCCCTCGTCGGGAATATATCGGCTCTCGGCCCTGGGGAGCTCCGCCTAGCGGCGTGCGCCCAGGTCGCCGAGATAATTCAAATTGCCCAAACGTCGGGCAATTTGAAGGGGGTTTACGTGCGCCGGCTGAAGGAGGCCGCGTCCAGGGTGTCGGACATCGTCGACACACTGGTCACGCGAAATCCGGAATCCGAGGCCTGGAAGCTCGGTAACGAGAACGCCAGGCTACGCATGGAGTTAAGCTCGCTGCGGGAGGAAAACCGCTCCTACCGCAGGGAGTTTGAAGACATGCGTAAGGCCCTAAAGGCCTCCGCTTCGGTTGCGGAGCCGGCGCCTGCTGTAATGGCGGCGCCGACCCCCGTACCCGTCAAGCGAAAGGCCCAAGCCGCCACGGCGGAGGCGGCGGCGGTACCGGAACCGCCCGCCGCACCCGCTGCGGTTAAAAAATCGCGTCCGGCCCGTGCTGCGGTAGCAGGGCCGACACCGGCTCCCGTCGTCGGGACGGAGCGAGCTCCAGCGGCCGCCAACGGGGTGGCGCCGACACCCGCTCCAACGGGGCCCGGCGGCATCGATCACGACGCGTTTGTGCGGGCCGTGATCGACGTTGTCGCCCCCATACTCGATGCCCGGTTCGCCGGAATCGAGGACCGGCTGAATGCCGCGCCGACCCTCCGTCCACCGCTAGCGGCCGACCGAGGCAAGGCGCCGGCAATCAAACCGGCACCAAAAGTGGCCGTTAGGCCGAAAACGGCCACGGCTGCCGCTGCCGTCCGGCGGAATGCGGGGGAAGTAAGTACCCCGGTTCCGATGGAGGTGGTGGCGACCCCGGCTGTCGGGGTGACGGACTCCCCACCGTCACCGGGCCCCCCCCCCTAAAAAAAAGACGAATAGAGGGGGGGTGAAGTGGAGGCTGAAAATGCAGCGGAGAGCGGCACGCGATGCCGCCGTTGCATTAACGGCCCCCGCCACGGCACCCGTGCCTGTGGTGTCGGCTCCTAGGCCGGCCCCTAGGCAACGGACGGCGCCCGCGGCCGCGACATCGGTCGTCGCGGCGCCCGCCGTCCGCGCTCGCATCGCGCACGTCGCGCCGCCGCCCGCGCCCGTGGCCCCCGCCCCCGCCCCGGAGGGGGGGGCGTGGACGACGGTCGTCAAGCGGAAAAAGGGTAAGGGGGCGAGGGCCGATGGGCCCCCTCCCCCCACCCAGGCGCAAGCTGCTCCCCTGCCGTCGGGGCGGGGGCAGCAACAACGGAAACAGGCTGCGAAGCCTGCGGTAGTATTCCGTGAGCCGAAGTCGGCCGCAGTTATCATCAAACTGCTGCCGGCAGCGGCCGCGAAGGGTGTCGGTTATCGCGAGGTCTTCGCGAAGGCCTCGACGGTGGTCGACATCGCGGCCATGGGCCTCCGCGAGGGGCTGAAGGTGGTGCGGACCGTCAGGGACGCGCGCCTTCTCGAGTTCCAGCCGGGACCCGAGAGCGCGGCCAAGGCGGACCGCGTCGCCGAGGCTCTGCGCGGAGCCCTTGCAGGGATGGCCGAGGTCGTCCGCCCCGTAAAGCGTGGGGAGCTTTACGTCTCTGGGCTGGACGAATCGGTCACGGTCGATGGGCTGCGTGACGCGATCGCGCGCGCCGGCAAATGCCGGCGCGACGACGTGCGCACGAAGCACATCGGTGCAGGACCGGGCGGTTTGGGCGCATCGTACGTGATGTGCCCCGTCGCTGCTGCCAAAGTCATCGTCGAGATGGGCTACCTCGTGGTAGGCTTCACCTCGGCGAGGGTAGAGGCACTGGAAGCCAGACCGATACGTTGTTACCGGTGTTACAACGTCGGCCATGGCGCCCAGACCTGTCCGGACACGTGCCCGGACCGGACTAACTTGTGTCTCCGCTGCGGTAAGAGCGGACACAAGATGCCGGACTGCACGGCCCGGAACCCCCACTGCGCGGCGTGTGCGGCGGGGGGACTCAACGCTGCCCACCCCACGTTGGCGAGGTTCTGCCAGCCTCCCTACGTGAAGGGCAAATTCGTCCATCCGAGGACGAAACAACGCACGGGTGTTACGGGAGTACGCGCAATGGACACCTCCAATGCCTAGTACGCCCGTAACAATACTATTTCAGGCGAACGTAAACCACTCCCCCACCGCTCAGGATTTGTGCCTGCAGGCGATGGCGGAGTGGCAAGCGAACTTGGCCGTAATAAGCGAACCTTATTACGTGCCGCCTTGCGGCAATTGGGTGGGCGACCTCGACGACGTGGTAGCGGTGGTGGCCAGAGCCGGTTCTGGCACACCGCTTACATGTCTTGAAAGAGGAAAGGGCTATGCGGTGGCGGAGAGCGGGAGTATCGTCGTCATAGGCGTTTACTTTTCGCGCAGCCGCCCCCTGGCGGAGTTCGAGCTTCACTTGGACGCCATCAGGGCTGCCATAGACAGATTGTCGCCTAAAACGATCTTCGTGATGGGCGACTTTAACGCAAAACACTGTTCCTGGGGAAATACGTTCACGGAACCTAGGGGCCGGACGGTTGAGGAATGGGCTCTTCAATCCGGCCTGACCATATTGAACCAGGGATCGGTCCAGACCTGCGTGCGCGCGCGGGGTGGATCGGTCATCGACCTGTCATTCGCCACTCATGCGGCCGCCCGCAGAGTTGTCGGATGGAGGGTGCTGGAGGAGGTGGAGTCGCTCTCTGATCATCGGTACATCAGATTTGAGCTTACCCCCTCCTCCGGTCCGAGCCCTGTTCATCGCCCCCCTCTCTTCCCGCGTTGGGCCCTTACCAAGCTCGATCCGGAGCAGGCTGAGGAGTGGGCACTCACGGAAAGCTGGGCCTACCCAGTCGAATTCGAGAACCTGGAGTCGCAGGCAGAGCACATGCGCAAGACCCTGACGAGGGTTTGCGACGCGGCGATGCCTCGCGTCTCCAAGCGGCAGCCTCCGTGCAAGCAGGTCCACTGGTGGACCGAGGAGCTGGGCGAGATGCGAAAGGCAGTTCGCATCATCAGCCACAGGCTCAAACGCTGCAGGGCGCGCCGTCCTCCGGACTACGTCGCGGAAAATGGACTCGTGGGAGAGTTTAGGGAGGCCAGAAAGGCCCTTTCGATTGCAATACTGCAAGCGAAAGCCCGGGCTCGGGCCGAGCTCCTCGAGACGCTCGATCGGGACCCTTGGGGGCGTCCGTACCGTGGGGCTCGCAACACGTTGCGGCCTTGCACATCCACGGTCACGGAAACGCTCGAACCCGAGGTGCTCCGGTCGGTTATCGACGGGCTCTTCCCGGATCCGGGAAACTTCACTCCCCCCAGTATGGGTCCACCCGTTCCCGACACTCCCACGGACGAGGAGCCTCACTCCATCTCCGAGGGGGAACTAGACGTTGCCCTGGACCGGCTCCGGGGCAGGAAGACGGCACCGGGACCCGACGGGGTTCCAGGTCGACTCCTCTTCCTGGCCGCTAAACATCTACGCGGCCAGCTGCGGGAACTGTTCGAAGCCTGTATTCGCGCAGGTCGGCTCCCGTCGCAATGGAAGGAGGGTCGTTTGTGCCTGATTCCCAAGGGAGGTCGGCCTCCCAACGATCCGTCCGCCTTCAGGCCCATAGTGCTGCTGAACGAGGTCGCTAAGGTCTTCGAAAAGATCTTGGCGGAGCGGCTCGTGAAGCATCTCGACACTGTGGAGCCGGGGCTTTCAGAAACGCAGTTCGGGTTTCGGCGGAGGCGCTCCACGATGGACGCCTTCGAGACGCTGCGAACGTCAACGGACGAAGCCGTCCAAGCGAAGGATGTCGTTCTTGCGGTGTCGCTAGACATAGCGAACGCCTTTAACAGCCTCCCTCATGAGACGATCAGGGAGGGGCTCCGCGCGCATGGAGTCCCCCCGTACCTCACGAGGCTGTTGGGCGCGTACCTGCAGGATCGACATATCCTTTGGGAGGGCGGTGAGTCCGGCAATCCCGAGGTAGGTCGTCGACGCGTCGCGTGCGGCGTTCCACAGGGGTCGGTCCTCGGGCCGATTCTTTGGAACGTAGGTTATGACTGGATCCTTCGGGTTCCGGTCCTACCCGGGGTAGGGCTGATGCTAGTTCCCAAACTCGTCAAATCCGCGGGCGCACTCTCGAGGCTGCTTCCCAACGTAGGGGGCCCGGGAGGTGCGACGCGGAAACTTTACTCTGGCATCCTGAGGAGTATGGCACTGTACGGTGCACCCGTCTGGTCCATTGCACTTCACCGCCACAACAGAACCCTGCTGCAACGGGCGCAGCAGGTTCTGGCCGTGAGGACCATACGGGGGTATCGCACAGTGTCGCGGACGGCGGCCACCCTCCTGGCAGGCGATCCGCCCTGGCATCTCCAGGCGGACGTCCTGACAGTGGTGCGCCGCACCCGGCAGGATGCCCTAGCTAGAGGCCTGACCTTCTGTCAGGTCGAAATCGAGGCGATCAGGAAGCGGGAAACCGCCTCCATGATCGCCGTCTGGTCTCAAGAGCTCGACAACCCTGCGGCCTATGGCACCCTGACCTTCAGGACGACACAGATACTTACCGGACACGGATGTTTCGATAAGTATCTGTGTCGCATTGTGGGCTGCTTGCCTTCCCCGGACTGCCGCCAGTGCGGCGCGCCCGACACGGCGTTACACACGCTTGTCGAGTGCGCCGCATGGGCGCCGCAGCGTTTCGAACTTGAGACGCACGTAGGTCCAGTCGACTCGCTCTGCGACTTGGTCAAGGCCATGCTGCAGAGCAGCGACAATTGGGGGGCTGCGGTTACTTTTTGCGAGACAGTAATGTCACTCAAGGAGGCCGCAGAACGAGACAGGGAGAGAAGTCCTGCAGCGCGTGCCAATGCGTCTTCTCGAGGTCGCCGGCCTTCAGCTGGCACCCGGAGAGGCAGGTACGCGCATTACTTCCCTCCCTGAGTTAGGTTCCGTTTACCGCGGGGGGCCTTTAGCTTGCTAGGAAGAGCAAAGGACCTTCTACCCCCGCACAACGAAGTGGGGTGTGTTCTCCCAGGGCACACTCCAGGCACTTTATTGCGCTGGATCGGCTGGGCGTAACTATGTTCTAAATCTCAGCCTTTCCAACACATTCAAAGCGCAGGGTCGTCAGGGAGGAGGGGGTTTTTAGTGGGTATTGGGGTTGCTCGCCCGTGCAGCAACGCTCGGAGTCTTCCACACTATTCTGTGACGTCGATCGCGGACGGAGCGCTGCCAAGAGCATACTATTGCTGCAGTGTTATCGCCCCCGACCGACGCGTGTCGTTCCCCTAGCAACGACCCAGTTTGTGCGTAAATCGGTTAAGCATTTTCCCTCGCCTCAAAACCAAAAAAAAAAAAAGACTGCATGACATTTATATTGAATTTAAGTATTTCACTTTATTATCTTTTTAACCGACTTCAAAAAAGGAGGAGATTCTCAATTCGTCGGGATCTTTTTTTTTATGTATGTTCACCGATTACTCCGAGATTTATGATCCGATTTACGTGATTCTTTTTTTGTTCGACGCGAAATAGCTGCCATTTGGTCTCCTAAAAATTTGACATAGTTTGGCCCAGTAGTTTTCATTTTATGAACATTTTTCCATTCCGTTCCATATGTACACCGATTACGCTGAGATTCATGATCCGATTTAAGTGATTCTTGTTTAGTTTGATGCGGAATAGTTGCCATTTGGTTCCCTAAAAATTTAACTTAGTTTGGCCCAGTAGTTTTCATTTTACGAACATTTTTTGTTCCCGTTTCTTGGGACCTATATTTTTTAAGGAGCGCGGCACCTTTCGTAGGTCTACCCATACATAGAGCCATACACTAAAGAGTAATAAAAAAACTTCGTTTAAAAAACCGACTTCAAAAACTAAAAAGTATAAAATAACTTATTTCTAAAGCTGTTATTATTAATATATATTATCTAAAACATTTTAAAGTCGGTGCTTAGTAATTTTCAAAATATAGTAATTTTTATGTTTTACTTTGCACCGACTTCAAGATGTTTTAGATAATATATATTAATAATAATCGCTTTACAAATAAGTTATTCTATACTTTTTAGTTTTTGAAGTCGGTTTTTTTAAATGAAGTTTTTTGACATACAACAATACTCTAATTTAATTTAATTTTCCGTGGTTAAAGGTTATAAGGAATGTAATTACGTCGCTATTTCTACAAATAAAGTTTTTCTTTCTTTCTTTCTTTAATTATATCTCTTATAAGACAATGTAATACCGAATAACCGCGTTCGTAATACCGAAGTAAGAAAGAGAGTTGGTCTGAAAGAGAGTGTCGGGGTGAAGGTAAGGAAAGGAATGCTCCGGTGGTTCGGGCATGTGGAAAGAATGACTAAACAGATATACAATGCAAAAGTGGATGGATGCAGAAGTCGCGGAAGGCCACGACACACCTTCCATGATCAAATTGATCGTGTACTAGCAGAGGGTGATGTCAGGAGCCTTAAGAACAGACGAGCGTGCATGACAAGAGTTATGAATGTCAAAGAAGCAAGTGAGGTGTGTAAGAATGGGCCTAAATGGCGCTCTGTTGTTCGTGCCTACCCCGCAAGGGAACTGGCGTGAAGTTATGTATGTATGTATGTATGTATGTATAAGACAATGTAATGCTTGCACACCCTATGGGTAATGACAAGTGAACTCATATATTTAAATTTAAACCTGTATAAATTTTATGTATCATGTCATATGCAAATAAATTTTCATTAATTTGAAAAAAATAAGGGAACAAAAAAATCCAAACTTAACGCTTTTTCAAATGGCTGTATCGGCCGTATCGGAGCCCTACAAAATCTATTTAGTAGTAAGTCTCTAGTTTCAAATTTTGATTAGATATCGATGATCAGAAACAAAATCATCCATATGCATTCAAAGTCCAACAGCTCAGCGAGAAATGGTCAAGACTTTAAAGAAAAAAAAATAAAGCTGTATAAACAACCTATCCGACCCATATAGTGGTTTAGCCGGAAAAAAAAATCGAAGTCCGTATACGATAAAAAACAATAAAAAAATATTATGGTATTGATTAGGATTGCGCGATACTTGTTGCTTAAAAAAAATAGCCCAAGATCTCGAAACTAGAGACTTTAAGCTCCAAATTGCTTTTTTTAATGACTCCGAGACGGCTATTTTCTTAAAAAAGATAGAATCATTTGAAATTATTTAATTTTCTAGTTCCCTTAATTTTTTCCACTAATGTAATTTTTAAATATCCTCATAAATTAATCACTGTTTAAACAATAAATTGCACGTTATTTGACTCGTTAAAGATATGACGTCATAACTTACTATGCTCGTGTAAAATCCAGGCGGCTTGTCACCTACCCAAATAGATATTATTATAACACCGCCGTGATATTATTTACTTATGTATTTGTTTTATAAATCTACTAACTTACATAGTTTTAGTAGATTAATAAATTTTAGGTCCTTGAAACTGTTTAAAAAAAAATGTCAAATGACATTTTTTTCAGTTTTTCAAAATTCCAAAACAAAGTAAATAACCAGTAGCCATTATAATAAATAATCTCGGTTTGAAATAGCGACGGAGCCCTAAAAACTAGCCACATTATGCATTGTTATAATCTATACATATATAAAAATCAATTGCTGTTCGTTAGTCTCGCTCAAACTCGAGAACGGCTGGATTGATTTGGCTAATTTTGGTTTTGATTTATTTGGGCAAGTCCAGCGAAGGTTTTAAATGTGAGTAAATATGAAAAAATGCTTGGAATATAGTAAAAGAACAATTTCGCTTAGAAACTATTCCTACCTGTCAAACATTTGATGTTCGTCCGGTCGTTCAGAAATCCAATTAAATTTAAAAGTGAAGTTTTTTTTCATTTTTTTGGTTTTGAATGTCAAACGTTTGATGTTCGTTCCGGTTAAGTTTTGACCACATTTTTTATTACAGTTGAAACATTCTGCAATGATCATACAGCTTTTTTATTTATTGATTCTGAGGCGGTACGAAGTTTGCCGGCTCAGCTAGTACACGATAAATATATATTTCACTAAATTTAAAACTAAATTAAAAAGCATCTTGCTAAAAAGGGGATACTATACTATTGAAGAATACTTAAATGACAAAAATTCATTTACATAGCAGCTCGCTCCAACCTCTTATACTAAATTAATGTTTTTTTTTATCTTGCCATGCTTGTAAGGAATTTGTGAAGACATATTGCAGCATAACATTTTAGTACGTCATGTCATTATTATAACTATAACATTATGTTTCTTTCCTTTTATTGTCTTGGTCTTATTGAGTATGCATTGTTTGCTACAACTCCATTAATTCTTCAAAAAGTAATTCTGTAACATACTTCTGTACAAAACTTATAAATATAAAGAGGCACAATATTTAGCTAGACGTGTTGCTGGGGAGTTTCTTGCCGCTTCTTCTCCTCTACAGCATCAACACGTTGGTACATAGAATAGGAAGTAAAAATTAAATTTTAACTTACATGTATGACCTTCAAAAAGTGTTCTCCAGTGGAACTTATTTTGAATAAAAACTTTTGAATTTGAATAACATACAGTACTTATGACTTTTAGCAATGCAAGCTACTAGCCAAATCCAAAACTAGTTTCAGTAGCATAGCTTTTGATAGGTGCAAGTAATTAGTAACTATTGCAGCGGCTTCACATCGCGCCGCCTGGTAAGCCGAGCTCCAGCCACGGCCACCACTCGGATAATTGACTTTGTTCGGTGAAACCGGCCACTAGCCGGCGGCTAAATCCCTCTGGACCAATACGGATGTCTTCTTAAGTGATATACACGTTACTAGGAAACGTCCGCTTCGAAAGATTCAAGCTGTTTCTCTCTTAAGCTAAAATTCTTTCATTTACAATTTTAAGTTAAATTGACACGCAAAGAGCCTAAAAATTAATAACCCAGGCACAGAAAAGAAAAAAAACAACACACATGGCACAAGATAGGACTACATAACTTCACGCCAGTTCCCTTGCGGGGTAGGAACAACAGAGCGCCATTTAGGCTTATTCTTACACACCTCACTTGCTTCTTTGACATTCATAACTCTTGTCATGCACGCTCGTCTGTTCTTAAGGCTCCTGACATCACCTTCTGCTAGTACACGATCAATTTGATCATGGAAGGTGTGTCGTGGCCTTCCACGACTTCTGCATCCATCCACTTTTGCATTGTATATCTGTTTAGTCATTCTTTCATCATGCATTCTTTCCACATGCCCGAACCACCGGAGCATTACTTTCCTTACCTTCACCCCGACACTTGAATTAAAAATAGTGTAAGAAAAAATGATTTTATTGTAAAAAAAGCGTGGGGTGCTTTTCAGGATATTATCAAAATAACCCTTCTACTCATATCTGGTCATAAAATATTTATAACTATTGATACCATGCACCCCACGCTTTTTTTATAATAAAATATTTTTTTCTTACACTATTTTTAATTCAAATTTATTTTCTATTTTTTAGTTGGATTTTTTATAAAAGCGTATATTTTTTTTAAACTATTATTTATTTTTCATTTTTTTGTGATTATTTTGTGATTTAATTCCCTTCTCCGTGGAAACTTTGAAAAAAGAATTAAATACACTCTTATGATAAAATGGAACGTTATGTAAAAATAAGCTTTTTTAAAAAGGTTTTTAAATAGGAGCTTTTGAGATCCTGCATATCAAGTAGCAGCAGAGTGCTAGCCAAGACAAGTAAAATGAGCCCAAACATGACGGGTCTATCTTGTTTAGTACAGGAGTTCCTATGGCCACCTTCCGACTCCATCATCAGATCAGCTCCATGGTACCATATTATTGCATTGTCACGCGATGTACACATACGTGCAAAATTACAGCTCAATCGGAAACCGGGATGTCGATCAAATTTAACTTGACAGATTCCGTTACTAACATACCTATGAAGCTAATAAAAGCGTATTAAAAAGCCTTATAATGTACCTCGATGTCATCAAACAGAGTACATTAAACTAGGCCTTTGAATACCGCGTCACGTGTGACTTAAGGACGGACATAAAGACTAGACGTGGTGTAATGGCGGCGCTCGTTCAAATGCTCCCTTTATCACGCTCGCATCAGCCTTCTTGTTACAAGGAAAGGACAAAGCGACTGTGTGTCTAATAATGGCTGTAATGACATTTTATGGCGTGTCCGTGAACGGCCAAACACGACGCTACGCTTTTTTTTATTGTAGGAGTTCAGCAGACAGGCAGACGGCCGGCCCACTTGATGGAAAGCAGTTACCATCGCCTATGGACATTTGCAACACCAAAGGTGCTACAAATGCGCTGCTGCTCTCTTAAGGGAGACTGGAACCTGGTCACTAATGCCGGAACACAACTCAAGGTGGTTATGGCGGCATACTCTAGAGCAGGGGTGGTCGCCATCCAATCGAGCAAATACCCTACCACCTGGCTGTGGGTTGTTTAGTCGCCTCTTACGACAGGCCGCCCGGCCGCAGGAAATTGTATTCTTTCTCCGTTCCTGCACGGATAAAACTCTTTACATAATGTTACAACCTAGGCCCCGACAAAGACAAATTCCACGTACAGATCTGTAAAGACAGATTTTATTACCAGTCGGCATTTGAACTAATTGTATTCCTTTTATGATCGTCTTCTTTTGTTCACTCATTTATTGGCATACGTTTCTAGTTATTGTGGAGAACAGCCTATTGTCCTATTGTATTCGCTTTTTTATTACAATTACAACCTAACTCTAGGAAACTGTGTCGACGTTGCCGGGCGGGCACATTTTGCATTTGTGAAGTATAAAACGACGGCCTGATGGAGAGAGCGGCCAGTTGAGCTACAACTACGATACGGACGTGACGTGTGTACGTTCGGGAATCTAATAGGTACGGACCTTGCGCGTGTTATTGAATTACGACCTTCTGCAGTACGTTTGGATTTGTTGTGTTCGGTTATATTTGTAACTGTGTTATACGTGTTTGTATAATTCTAATAAACTCTATAATAATTCTAACGGCATTTTAATTCGAGTCCCGCTAACTCGTAACAATATTAATTATACTATTTTTGAAGATCACGTTAGGCCTAATCTTTACGTCATCTCGACAATATATTACGTCAAATTATCGATATTACTCATTCATTCTCTTATGTCTAACATTAGGATATAAGTATTTACGCATATATGTATGTTGCGACGTCTCACGGCCGCTAACACTATCAAGTGTTTTATACATATTGCATAAATGTATGTATTGTATCCATAGGTTCAAATCCGGCTCGAAGGACCAATGTATAAAAAACTGATATGTATTTAATGTGAAAATAATTAAAAGAAAAATGATTGAAAAATCATAATGACAAGAAGAAAAACAAAGAAAAAGAAACATAATATACAGTAAGCCTAACTAATATTATAAATACGAATGTAAGCGTGTTTGTTACGTTTTTACGCCTTAATTACCCAATAGATTGTAATGAAATTTTTCATACACGTTACCAAGGATATATAGTAAGACATGGGGTGCCTTTCATACAGAATATTATCCGTGAAGGAACAGAGGAAGTAATTTCCTGCGTTGGGGCGGCCTGTCGTAAGAGGTGACAAAACCACTCCCAGCCAGGTCATAGGGCATTTGCCCATCTGGATACCTACCATGTTCTAATCTCCTTTTAGTGAGCGGCAGCACATTTGAGTTCATAGGCGACGTTACCGCTTTCAGTCAGGTGGGGCGTCTGCCTGTCTGCTGAACTCATACAAAAAAAGGCAGTTTACTTAATTTTTAATTTATATACATAACCCTCAAGGCAATGTTCTTCGATGGAATTCAATACGAATCAAAACTGTTAAATCTAAATTTGACATTACTTCGTAATACCGAAGTAAGAAAGAGAGTTGGTCTGAAAGAGAGTGTCGGGGTGAAGGTAAGGAAAGGAATGCTCCGGTGGTTCGGGAATGTGGAGAGAATGCATGACGAAAGAATGGCTAAACAGATATACAATGCAAAAGTGGACGGATGCAGAAGTCGTGGAAGGCCACGACACATCTTCCATGATCAAATTGATCGTGTACTAGCAGAAGGTGATGTCAGGAGCCTTAAGAACAGACAAGCGTGCATGACAAGAGTTATGAATGTCAAAGAAGCAAGTGAGGTGTGTAAGAATAAGCCTAAATGGCGCTCTGTTGTTCGTGCCTACCCCGCAAGGGAACTGGCGTGAAATTATGTATGTATGTATGTATGTATGTATGTACTAATAACAATGGGTACTATATGTTTTTATCGCTTCCATTGTAAAGCTGTGGAGTACATTATTTCGTTAAGAGTGATCATCTTCATGATATACCCAATGATTTTTCAAAAACCCCTTCAATAATCTAAAGTATGACTCAAAATATCATCTAGATTAATGACACAAAAATTTAGCTATATCTTGGCGTGCATTCAACTTAAGTACTACTAAAACTTTTTTGAATTCTTTACTGAAATTTCAATCTCGGTGAGCGCTCCAATTTTAAGTCTGCATATTTTGAAATATTTCAGACTAACTTAAATCAAGATCTTAAAATATGAGATAAATTTACATTCGAAACGTTTATAAGTTTTCAAATGGTTTTTATTTTAATTTTGAACTTGAATTTGAGACACTATCTACCATAGATATATCTCAAAACTCATGAGGATGCATTTTAATGTTTTTCTTTTTTATTGCAGGAGATCAGCAGACAGGCAGACGGCCCACTTGATGGAAAGCGGTTACCATCGCCTATGGACATTTGCAACACGGAAGATGCTACAAATGCGCTGCTGCTCTCTTAAGGGAAACTGGAACCTAGTCACTAAAGCTGGAACACAAGTCAAGGTTGTTATGACGACATTTAGACCAGAGGTGGTAGCCATCCAGTCGGGCAAATGCCCTACCACCTGGCTATGGGTTGTTAAGTCGCCTCTTACGACAGGCCGCCCCAACGCAGGACATTGTATTCTTTCTCCGTTCCTGCTCGGATAGAAAGAGTGAGAAGTGAGTATCCTTGTCCCGTCTGATTTTTGTACTATTAAACGGAGAATTATGAAAGAAATCAATATAGTAGCACATAGATAGAATGAATATGAAAAAAAAAATAGGGAAGCTTACTGTCAACGTCAGTCACTTCGCGTCAAAATATTTCATATAAAAAACATACATAAGCATATATTTGAAATCTATTGTAATAGCCTTGCATAGATTCGGGTAAGAAAGTACTAAATATACATACATACATAACTTCACGCAAGTTCCCTTGCGGGGTAGGCACGAACAACAGAGCGCCATTCAGGCTTATTCTTACACACCTCACTTGCTTCTTTGACATTCATAACCCTTGACATGCACGCTCGTCTATTCTTAAGGCTCCTGACATCACCTTCTGCTAGTACACGATCAATTTGATCACGGAAGGTGTGTCGTGGCCTTCCACGACTTCTGCATTCATCCACTTTTGCATTGTATATCTGTTTAGTCATTCTTTAGTACTAAATATACCAAATATTAACTATTTGGGCAGTGTTTCCCTAAATATTGTTCAGCCTTTGGTGTGACTATCCACACAG
The DNA here is from genome assembly GCA_019925095.2 of Dendrolimus kikuchii. NCBI lineage: Eukaryota > Metazoa > Arthropoda > Insecta > Lepidoptera > Lasiocampidae > Dendrolimus > Dendrolimus kikuchii. The sequence continues at coordinate 350,556 of CM034394.1, read as the reverse complement.
CACAGTAAGCAATGAACACCGTCTACACGCCGCTACGCCTTTTATACGAAAATACTATTATACTACCCTACAAAACAATAATATTGCATACATCTTAGTGTTGCCAGGATCACAAAAACAATTACAATAATTAGCTGATGCACTAAATTATCTAGACGATAATTTAGTGGGCTCATAAAATTAAGTAACCGGTAGAAAATGGTAATTTGATTATAAATCGACTAAAAATATTATCTATGACGATTGTCTATGTGATATTAATATACACTATGGTTCTTATGACTACTGTGGTGGACACCTTGTAACACTATCTTATTTTGTGTATATCTGAAAATTATCATGTCATAATGTTAATATCTTCGTATGTTTAATGAGTTAATGACGTGATGTATTACACTAATGTAGCTAATCATTAATGGCCTTATTTTTTAACGCTATAAACAAGACGCATTTGGCCACATTTCGTTAATATCAACATTATTTCAAATAGAGCAGGGACATAACGAAGCACATGGTTTTCATTGTGTTCTTCACGAAACTTTCACATGATGCAGTATTGAGCTTTTCAAACGAGGCGTGAAAAGGTATTTGAAGTCTCAACAAGATAGGCAACGCAGCCGATGTCCATGGGCCAAGATATTCAAGATAACCACTTACCATCGAGCGAGTCGTTTGCCACTTTACCTAGAAATAAAAATAAAGAATTTATCTTTAAATATTATTCTTAATAGCTGTCGATATTTGCATTTTAAATCTACAATGAATTTTGTTATTTCAAAAGAATTCGCAAAGCTCTCAGATTTTAGTTATTATATTGTACTCAGAATCATTTGAAAATATAAAAAGAAAAGTTATTTTCTAAACGGTTATAGAGAGCTCCAAAATCGTAAAATATGCTCTCATTTTAATTCGTATTGAACACAATGAAGATACGGCCTAGCCACGCATTTGTCGCTATATGCGACAGATACGTACGAGGCGACGGGCGACGAAAACAAAAGTATTAAGATCTAAGAAGTATGTCACGACTCGTCGTGCTCAGCGGTAATGCGGGATATTTGTGTGGAGTGAATTGCAGTACAGCAGTGATAAAATCCGCGGGGACGGCCACGGCGGAAGCAAATGTATAGGCTAACTAGAGAGAGGGCACCACTTGCATCAACGAAAGCAGGAACCTAAATACGTAATTTACCCATGAATAAGTGAAAGGGATGTGTAGCATCCGGGCATAAGGACTTGAGGGGTGCAACCTTCTGTTAGTTTTAAACAGATGATACCTATCATTAAAAAAAACCAACTTAAAAACCAGAAAATTTGTTCCAATGTTGACAAATTACCAATTTTACTATAAGTTAGATAAAAATTAAACTTAATTTTTATTTTTGGTGCGGGAGGCTAAGACTAATTTTCGTACTACAGCACTCGATATGATTAAGACGGCCTTGTTAGTTGCTGCCACTGTCACTACAGGGGAAGTCGTGGCACGAACATCGCTCTGACGCATCGCCCGTCGCCAAGCCCAAGTTCGTGGCCAGGCCCTTACGGTATATTACAAGTAAGTGAATGATAACGATCTTTATTTAGGGATTAACTATTGTTATATGCCCGTATGTCAACAAAGGTGAGCGGTTAAGTAATAGAGCGACCATAATACTGTACATTAAGCCTTATGTAGTGACAGGTCGGCTTCACGTCGAGGTCACCACTGTGGGGTTAAATATGTGGTTTAATAATCAAAAGGTTGCTTATCAGATGGTGTCCTTGAGGTGTGAAAGAAATCAAACTAAGTTTTTTTTTAATTTTTTTATTGCATGAGTTCAGCAGACAGGCAGACGGCCCACTTGATGAAAAGTGATTACCATCGCCTATGGACATTTGCAACACTAAAGGTGCTACAAATGCGCTGCTGCTCTCTTAAGGGAGACTGGAACCTGGTCACTAATGCCGGAACACAACTCAAGGTTATTATGGCGACATATTTTAGACCAGGGGTGGTAGCCATCCAGTCGGGCAAATGCCCTACCACCTGGCTGTGGGTTGTTAAGTCGCCTCTTACGACAGGCCGCCCCAACGCAGGAAATTGTATTCTTTCTCCGTTCCTGCACGGATGGTTATTAAGGTAAATAAACTCGTCATAAATAAATAAGAAGCCTATTTGAAAATATTATTGAATAAATAATACTCGTAAGTGTTTTCTATCTTATAAAAGTAAAACAACGTATCTTCCCGGAATCGGGTACTCATAAAGAATACTCGTTCTTATTAAATAACGTCGAGTTACGTTAATTACTTTGTTACATTTTTACGCCTATTTAAAAGATAAAAATATATGAATTTATTTACAAAACACTTCTGTCTATTAATTTATTTAGTGATAAATACAAATGTCAATTTTCCTGTTAAAGTGAAACGGCGGCAACGAGACACGATTGGTCCCGAAGCGACGCTCGATACGATATCAATGATGCCTCGACAAGGAAGATAAGCGGAGGAGTTTAATCACAAAAAAAACCGACTTCAAATACTAAAAAGTATAAAATAACTTATTTCTAAAGCTATTTTTAATTATAATGTCTTATTTTTAATATATATTATCTAAAACATCTTCAAGTCGGTGCGAAGTAAAACATAAAAATTACTATATTTTGTAAAAATTGCTAAGATGTTTTAGATAATATATATTAAAAATAAGATATTACAATTAAAAATAGCTTTAGAAATAACTTATTTTATACTGTTTAGTTTTTGAAGTCGGTTTTTTTAGCTGAAGTTTTTTTATTTGTTACCTTAAAAAATATAGGTCCTAAGGACGAAACGGAACGGAAAATTTTTTCACAAAAAAATTTTCATAAAATGAAAACTACTGGGCCAAACTATGTTAAATTTTTAAGAGACCAAATGGCAACTATTCCGCATCAAACTAAGGAACAATCACGTAAATCGGATCATAAATCTCAGCGTAATCGGTGTACATACGGAACGAAACGGAAAAAAATACCTAAAAAATGTTCATAAAATGAAAACTACTGAGCCAAACTATGTTGAATTTTTAGGGAACCAAATAGCAAGTATTCTGCATCAAACTAAAGAAGAACCACGTAAATCGGATCATAAATCGCAGAGTAATCGGTGTACATACATAAAAAAAAATAGCAATCAAGTTGAGAACCTTAGGAGCCTTAAGAACAGACGAGCGTGCATGACAAGCGCTATGAATGTCAAAGACGCAAGTGATGTGTGTAAGAATAAGCCTAAATGGCGCTCTGTTGTTCGTGCCTACCCCGCAAGAGAACTGACGTGAAGTTAAGTATTGGAAGTCGGTTAACAATCAACAGCAGAAAGCTTACTGCCACTATACTTATTTGCACATTCGATGCGACGATGTAGGAATTTATGAATAAACCAACTTTAGAAGTAATTAAACAAAAAAAAAACAACTACTCTCTATTATAAAATTACGATTTAACGGTTTTAAGCGTGGCGATTTATTCGATTTTTATTATTCCGATGTTATAGAGATTAAAGTGACATATATAGACATACATACATACATAACTTCACGCCAGTTCCCTTGCGGGGTAGGCACGAACAACAGAGCGCCATTTAGGCCCATTCTTACACACCTCACTTGCTTCTTTGACATTCACGACTCTTGTCATGCATTCGTCTGTTCTTAAGGCTCCTGACATCACCTTCTGCTAGTACACGATCGATTTGATCATGGAAGGCGTGTCGTGGCCTTCCACGACTTCTGCATCCATCCACTTTTGCATTGTATATCTGTTTAGTCATTCTTTCATCATGCATTCTTTCCACATGCCCGAACCACCGGAGCATTCCTTTCCTTACCATACATAGACACAGAGGCAAATAAGATGTAAACCGAGTAGAAAGGATTAAAATAGGAAAAGAAAGGAATAAGGAACTTGTCAATAAAGTAGATTTTTTATGTATTTAACTTTGACGCAGTTGGGGGTATTCATTAGGGTTCATTTATATCGGCCAATGGCAGGCTTGGCTCGGCCGTCACGTTTCGCCAACTCAGCGTGAAAAAGCCTAATTGACGACCCTTTGTTTAAACATAACAAAATACCTGTAAATTTTAAACTTAATTTTAATTAAGGTTACCTCTGTTTATGCGGAAGTTTGTACTGGCTTACTTTATAATGCAGCGAAGTTTTGCTAAGTCATTATTTATTAGGAATTTTCGCTGCCGTGTTTGGTTTAAAATTTATAATTATCTAGCTCACATTTTAAATAAGACAGGTAAATTGTAGAGACTTATAATGAACAAGACAAAAACTAAAAAAATAAAAAGTATAAAATTTTTTTTGCTTTTTTTTATGTATGTTCACCGATTACTCCGAGATTTATGATCCAATTTACGTGATTCTTTTTTTGTTCGAAGCGGAATAGCTGCCATTTGGTCTCCTAAAAATTTGACTTAGTTTGGCCTAGTAGTTTTCATTTTATGAACATTTTTTAAGAAAACTTTTCCATTCCGTTCCATATGTACACCGATTACGCTGAGATTTATGATCCGATTTACGTGATTCTTGTTTAGTTTGATGCGGAATACTTGCCATTTAGTCCCCTAAAAATTTAATATAGTTTGGCCCAGTAGTTTTTATTTTACGAACATTTTTTTGTTCCCGTTTCTTGGGACCTATATTTTTTAAGGAGCGCGGCACCTTTCATATGTCTACCCATACATAGCTAGACACTAAAAAGTAACAAATAAAATAAAAAAACTTCGTTTAAAAAAACCGTCTTCAAAAACTAATAAGTATAAAATAACTTATTTCTAAAGCTATTATTATTAATATATAATATCTAAAACATCTTAAAGTCGATGCTTAGTGATTTTCAAAATATAGTAATTTTTATGTTTTACCTTGCACCGACTTTAAGATGTTTTAGATAATATATATTAATAATAATAGCTTTAGAAATAAGTTATTTTATACCTTTTAGTTTTTTAGTTTTTGAAGTCGGTTTTTTTAAACGAAGTTTTATTTTTATTTTATTTGTTACTTTTTAGTGTCTAGCTATGTATGGGTAGACCTACGAAAGGTGCCGCGCTCCTTAAAAAATATAGGTCCCAAAAAACGGGAAAGAAAAATGTTCGTAAAACGAGAACTACTGGGCCAAACTATGTTAAACTTTTAGGGGACCAAATGGCAGCTATTCCGCGTCGAACAAAAAAGGAATCACGTAAATCGGATCATAAATCTCGGAGTAATCTGTAATTGAGAACCTCCTCCTTTTTTTGAATTCGGTTAAAAATAAAAAAGAAAGCTCATATATAGGTCTATGTTATAGTCAAAGTTCGGTTTTCAGTCTCTTCCCGGAATGACTGGTTTGTCCTAGGTTTCACCCAGGCCTTTCCACAAACCCTGAAATAAATTTATATAAAAAACACTTTGACTAAACTATTTTTAGTTTAGTTTCAAACCTAGAAGTACTTAAGTTTTTAGTCAAACGTCGAACGTAAAATAATGTTTCGGGGTTTACCTAGTCGATCCTAGAAGTGACTAAGGCAGACTCGGTCAGAGGAGGCCATGTCTAATTTACAAATGGATGAAAGTCGGTCAGTCGGGAAATGCGCCAGTCGTGTTCTGACTGCGAACGAGGCGTTACCTAGTGCACTTTCGGAGCGAGTATCTTATAACGACGAACTGTGCGCGATGTATGTATGTATTAACGATTTTCTGGCTCGTGTGTGTAATTCTAATAATTCCAACGGCATTATAAAATTTGCATCCTACAAATCATTCACAAATTCGTAACAATATATAAAAAACCGAATTAAATTTTTGTGTAAGTAAAATAAAGCTACTGCCTAGGGTTTGAAACCGAGTTTAAACCTAGCCGAGAGACAAAGTCTAGTCAGCAATAAGTTGAGAGATCTATTGAGGCGCGTGTACACTACACCGCCACCACAGCGCCGCCGCCGCGCTGCTATTCTGTGTATATGCGAACGTTGTCCGCCGTTCCAAACCGGTGTCTAATCCCTGAAGGCCGCTTGACAGATGACAGGAGACACGCGCTTATATATTCTTATTTGATATTTGACTTTACTACGAAAGTATAATACAGGTATCAATTGAAGCAACAAAAGAAATCGTTTGGTAAAGTAAAGTAGAAATTCAATATTCTAAGAGAGCAATACTTACTATCTTGAACGCAGATGTAATATCGATGGAAAATCAATGCTCCCGGGGGATGAATGGGACTTTTGTACCACCCCGAACCCGCTTCGCTATCTTACAGAAGGCTTCTAACAATACGAGCCTTACTTTGAACAGTAATTTCCCAATATCAACAACATGTAGTACATGACAACTGAAAAGGGAGAACTCCCTATTAAGGCGGAAACACATAATAACCCGCGATGTGACCCGAAGCCACGTCACGCGTGTGAATTCAAATCAAAATGTGCTGTTTTTAATCCACTTCGTGTAATTTTTTTTTATGTATTTTCAGCCATAACTTTGTTGTTTCTGAACCGAGTTTGATGACTTTTTTGCGTTCGATTCGTCCGATATAATTGTATTGCTAGGAGACTTTGGGTTCCGAAGATATAGCAGAAAAACACTTGAAATCAAACTGAAATGTGAATTTTTGCGGTTTTCCAGCCATCACTTTTTTATTCTAAACCGATTTTGGTCATTCTATTTGCGTTCAATTTATTATTACTTCAAAATTATGTCGTGTAAATTTCATTGGTACTAGATCTTAAATTCCGAAGATATAATAAATAAACGTAATAAACCCATAAAATCGAGTAAAAACATTATAGAGCATGACGTCTGTAACTATTTTATTTCTGAACCAATTTTAATTATTTCTTTTGCATTCGATTCAAAATATCTTCATAGTAGTCTGGTATAAATTTCATTGTTATCGGATTTTGGGTTTCGAAGATCTAGCAAAAAGTTGAGAATCGTCTACCTGGTCGCTCCAGTCAACCAAACCGCACCACAGTGTGTTATTTTTTAAATAACTTGACCGCACCTATTGTGATGAAGACTCGTTCATATTGATGTGTGCGACCATTTAATCCTCAACAACCGCTGCTGAAATATTTCCAGGCTTCCTGAAGTAGGAAAAGTGCAGTTTTGGGAGGATAAGGTTACTGGCTTGATTTTCTTTCTCATATAATCAATTGGATGCAACAATTGATCTGATTGTCCTGTTGTTTCCTGCTCTTGAGTTCCACCACACCAATCCAGGAGGCAAGACAATTGAATTTATACGCGCCGCTACGTGGTGTACTTAGAGGACATAAGAAGACCTCAAAAATATATCCTTGGCACCACCAGGTGACTTGCGTTTAAAGTCGCGAAAACGTCGATATAAAAATCACATAAAATGTTGCGCGTAAAACTATTAAAATTTAGTTTTAATTAAGCAAACAATTTTGGACATTGTCAAGCAACATCCTGGCCGTCTGACATCAGAAATTGCCATGGTGACTTGACGTCGTATGTAGTTAATGTGCACGCGTCTTGTTTAAAAAAAAATTATATTATGAACAACTCTACGGACTCGAGTTCCGTACCCTTTTTTACAACATAATTTCTAGATTTAATCTTTTGAATTTAACACGCTTATTAGTTATTTTGGTTCTTGTGTGTGACATTAATTTATTGATTTTTGTGTTGAGGTGTATGTATCTTACGAATAACTTATTATATTAATTTATTCTAGTTTTAATACTAAACTTATACTAATGTACAGTGTATCTGTTACATATATATTTATATATATTGTCCTATCTAGTGCCATGTGTGTTGTGTGTGTGTGTGCAAGCGTCTCGTTAGAAATGTTCCGTCGGATGTTGCGTTAATAATATGTTCCTGCCTTTATAGAAATAACTAATGATCATGATTATGTTTAAAAGGACTCATGAAGCAGTATAATAAATAATAAGAGCCCATAAACGTCCCACTCCCACTGCTGGGCTCGAGCCTCCCATTGATAGAGGAACGAACAGCATACCCGCGATCTTATCCAAAGCGATTTGGCAGGTTTGATGCATCGGTTATCTCGATGTGCTCGTTTCATCAGGACGATTCTCTTCACCGTCAGCATGTGGTAACAATATGCACATTGGGTCAGAAATCTGCCTAACTTGTGCATATTTTTTTCTCAAGTATTATAGGCACGCACGTGTTTCATTTTTTTTTAAGTTAGTCAAGTATTTGCGTGACTAAAATTTTAAAAAAATAACAAATAGCAAAACTGACTTCAACAGTTAAAGAAAAAAAGCAAAAATATATATATATATTTTTTTTTAAATCGATGCCAAGATAAATAGAAAATAAGCTTTTTTAAAAGGTTTTTAAATACAAGCTTTTGAGATCCTGCATATCATGTAGCAGCAGAGTGCTAGCCAAGACAAGTAAAACGAGCCCAAACACGACGGGTCTATCTTGTTTAGTACAGGAGTTCCTATGGCCACCTTCCGACTCCATTATCAGATCAGCTCCATGGTACCATATTATTGCATTGAAACCGGGAAGTTGGTCAAATTTAACTTGCAAGATTCCACTCGAACTTACATACATACATACATAGGTACATCCATTGCAAGTGAAATAGAAGCTTGTAAAAACAATATATTTGCAAATTATAGTAATTTGTATGTTTTACTTCGCACCGACTTCAACATGTAGAATGTTGCTTTTTAGTTACTTTTGAACTCAGTTTTAGTTTGTGATAAAAATTTTAATAAATCGAGTTAATTTAATACTTTTTATAAAAAGGTATAAAGGGGAAATTGATTTGTTCTCGTGACCCACAAGCAGAGGACGCCACTTGGGGGATTTGAGTCCAATGGTGTTTCTTAGTAATAGTCTTTACCAAACATAAATTTGATTAAACTTATTCTGACGGCCCCTGTGGTTTAACATCCTAAGTCTTAGTCGGCCGAACTCGCTGGAATGCAGAGGCTTTGTGATGATGATTGTTCCGACCGTTTTCGGCCATGGCGACCACTTTGACCCCTAATCAGATAATTGAGGCTGGTGCGTGCGAAGATGGCTTATGTAGCCTATCTTGGCGGCGAAACTCCGTGCACACCAAGGGCACGTGAGTACGCCGTTGTCATAGTTGTATATAATGGCAGCAGGTGGGCGAGCCTTTAACTGGTCGCGTTTAGTATCAAGGTCACCTATACGCTGAACCTCGAACTCGCGTACTTGGCTGTTCACCATCCTGCGCCATTCTGGCCGCTGTGCTGCCAAGCTTTCCCATCGAGAGGGCTCTATATTGCATCTTTTCATGTGTCGCTTTAGGACATCCTTGAACCGGAGAAGGGGACCGCCATGATTCCGCTTTCCCTCCTCCAGTTCAGAAAAGAAGATGCGCTTGGCCACTCTTTCCTCCGCCATACGAGATACGTGACCGCACCACCGAAGCTGTCGACGCATTAAGTAGGCTTCAATACCACCAACATTGGCTCGCCGAAGAACTTCGGTATTTCGCACTCTATCGGACCATCTGATCTTCATGATGGTACGAAGGCATTTAAGGTGGAAGCGGTCCAGAGTGCGGATGTGGCGGCGGTATGCACACCATGTCTCAGAGGAGTATAAGAGGTTTGGCAGCACGACTGTCATATACACTGATATCTTAGTGGCCAACTTAAGGTCATGCTCAGGCCAAACTTACGGCAGGCTTGGTGGAATGCGGACATCAGCTGTTGCAGGCCGTCTAGGGATTCTGCCAGGAAGCACAAGTCATCAGCATACATGATCTCAGTGATCAGTGCGTATGAGACTTTAGTACGAGCCTTAAGTCTGGCCAAGTTGAAAAGGCTGCCATCTGTGCGGAAGCGAATGCGGACTCCGTGAAAAACAGTTTGTAAGACCTCTCTAACTACCACCGCAAAGTATAAGGCGAACAGAGTAGGCGCTAAAACGCATCCTTGCTTCACCCCACAGGTAACAGGGAAGAAGTCTGTCTGTTCACCGTCTACGGCAACGCAGCATTGCATGTCGTCATGCAGGAGTCTAAGAAGTCTCACAAACCTTTCCGTGCACCCGAGCTTACCTAGCACCAACCATAGGGCTTCCCGAGGCACGCTGTCAAAAGCCTTCTCTAGGTCAACAAAGCAAAGGTATAGCTGACAACCCTGTTCTCTGCTCTTTTCCTGCAGTTGACGCACAGAGAATATAGCTTCGCATGTTCCTCGGTCCGGTCGGAAGCCAAGCTGGGTTTCAGGCAGAATCTTTTCAGACAAGTTCTTTAAGCGGTTTAAGAGCACTCTAGCAAAGACCTTTCCGGGAGCTGAAAGGAGCGAAATACCACGGTACGAGCTGCAGTCAGATCGGTCACCCTTTTTCTTGTAGAGAGCAGTTATGCGCGATAATTTAAATGTATCCGGGACGCGTTCCTGCTCCCACATACGAACAAACAGTTCCCACATCAACGTGTGCAGCTCATCTCCGCCGTATTTTATCAGCTCTCCCGGTATGAGGTCAATACCAGCAGTCCGTTTGTTTTGTTGCTGTCTGATGGCAGTAATAACCTCGCCACGTAATAGAGGCTCGTCCAGCTCAAAGGCAAGAGGGAGCTGAGGCATTAAGCCAATACTTTGCAGATCAGCTGATCGATCCACATTTAGCAGTGTGTTGAAGTGCTCCGCCCAGCGCTTTAGTACCTCCTCCTTGCTCGTCAACAGGTGACTACCGTCTAGAGACCTTAAAGGCACCCTTGCTTGGTAGGATGTACCAATCAGCTTACGTACCTCACTGTAGAATTCTCCCAGCTGGTTTGTATCAGTGAGCCATTGCATGTGACTAGCTTTGTCCTGCCACCACTTGTCTTTCATATGTCGAGTCAGGTTGCGCAATTCGAGGTCACTAGCTTTAACAACCGCAACGCTTCCTCTTTGCCTTTTGTGCTGTCACAGGAGATCTCGGTGTTTGTCGAATACTGCCCGCAAGATTTCATCATTCTCGTCAAACCAGTCTTCGTTGCGACGGAATTTGTTTCCCAGTGCAGTTGAAGCGGTATCCATGATATGAGATGACAATGTTCCCCAGGCAGCATCAACATCACCTACCTCATTAACTGGCAACAGCTTTTCAGACAGGGCTTCAGCGTATTTCTCCCTGACCGCGAGATCTTTTAGCTTATCCACGTTCAAAGAAGCAGGCTTTTTTATAAGAGATCTACGCGGGCGACGGGGGCAGATTCGCAGTTTAGTGACAATGAGTCGGTGGTCAGACCAACAGTGTGCACCACGCATAACGCGGGTGACCTGCACTTGGCCGAAATCTTTTTGCCTCACGATTGCATAGTCGATCAAATGCCAATGCTTGGATCTAGGGTGCATCCATGTTGTTTTGTACTTGGCAGCAAGTCTAAACATAGTGTTCGTAATTGCCAGACCGTGTTGAGCACAAAGACTGAGCAGCAACTGACCATTGTTGTTCATGTTGCCAACTCCATGTTTACCCAGAACTCCAGGCCAAGCGTCATAGTCCCGACCAACCCTGGCATTGAAATCGCCCATCAATAGAACCTGCTCTCTGGCGTTTATGCTATCGAGGCAATAAGTCAATTCCTCATAGAACTTGTCCTTGATGTCATCAGACTTGTCTAGTGTAGGAGCATAAACACTGATGACATTAAGGTAGTTGTCTTTGCCCTGGTGAAGGCGCAGTGTGGTAACGCGATCTGAGATATGTACAGGGTACTCCTCTAAACGCTTTGCTAAGTGATTCTTGATGGCAAATCCCACACCTGATCGTCGAGTTTCGGAGGCAGCGGTACCTTTCCAGAAAAAAGTGTAGCCGCCACCTACTTCCACCAGCTCTCCTTCATCAGGGAGATGTGTTTCGCTGAGAGCAGCCACATCCACGTTGTAGCGATGAAGTTCCCGAGCTACTATGGCAGTCTTACGTTCAGGGCAAGCGTTACCATCTCGATCAAGAAGCGTTCGAACGTTCCACGCGCCGAATGTCATAACAGATGTACTTTTATATCCTTTGCGACGTCGACCACGATTTGGATGATGCGATGATAGCCGCGGTTACTACCACCTGTTGAGTCGGGACGAGCATTTTTTTAGGGCACCTTTTCTAGCCCCCTCCCCGGCTGAGCGGGGAAAGCAGTGCCTCCCTAAATAGGGCTGCTTTACCATCCCGAGTGCTGCCGAGCCCGCGCTGTCGCCCCAAATTTGCAGCGCGGAAACGACCACGGCGTGTACTCACGCCCCCGGGACCGCCTGTGTGCAGGTATCAGACAAAGCCTAGCTTGCATCGGGCTATACCTCTCTACCTTTACCCATCGCCACAGGACTTTTGCGTAAATCGGAGTCTTAGCAGCGGAAGCGGTCAGATGCGCAGGATATATTAACGTGCACAGGGGTACGCGCGAGACCCAGGTGCACATGTTCATCCCTGTCCTTCAAGACCCAGTGGAACGGAGGCCGTTACGACCGGAGAAAGACTTGGATGGATGGATCAGCATCATGGTGAGAAAGTTACAAGGGGCCAGTACCTTCTCACACTCCCTTAATCGCCTTTTACGATGCCCACGGGAAGATATGGGGTGGTGCTATTCTACTCTGCCGGCACCACACGGCAATATATACAAATTTCCAACAATAATAGACGGGCCTCGGCCTGCGAGGCATAACATAATAATAATAATAATCGGCAGACAAACACACATATTGTAGATCCCCAAATTAAGCAAGTTACGCTTGTGCTATGGGTAATATACAACGTACTACTCTGGGGCCGATCCCAGACACCCAGACCATAGTAAATAACGGAGAAAATACTTTACCGAAATTTACTATACCAGGAATCGAACCCGGAGCCTCTGCTTTGCAGTGAGGTAGGCCGGCAATGACTTAGCCCGCTCAACCATTCGGCTGGGCGTAACTATGTTCTAAATCTCAGCCTTTCCAACACATACAAAGCGCAGGGTCGTCAGGGAGGAGGGGGTTTTTAGTGGGTATTGGGGTTGCTCGCCCGTGCAGCAACGCTCGGAGTCTTCCACACTATTCTGTGACGTCGATCGCGGACGGAGCACTGCCTAGAGCATACTATTGCTGCAGAGTTATCGCCCCCGACCGACGCGTGTCGTTCCCCTAGCAACGACCCAGTTTGTGCGTTAATCGGTTAAGCATTTTCCCTCGCCTCAAAACAAAAAAAAAGCTCGCTCAACCACAGAGGCCGTCTTATCATAACAATAGCCTCGCTGGAAGACCTTCCTTTGAGACGGAGGAGCATTCCATCTCGCTCCCCTAGCACTCATACAAGTACATTAAAAAAAATAACAGATTGGTGTTTCATTGGCAATTAAAAGCGATATGAATACCCAATGGCCGATACAAAAGCACCGATTGAATGATTTCCCTTTATGTTGCGCGCCAATTAGCCCGGCCATCGGTGGAGGGTGCTCGCAGTTCGATTCGAGTGCCCCTCCAGCCGCCGCGGGAGTGGGGGGAGGGGGCACAAACACCGAATACCCTCTCGGTGGGTTTCGAGTGTTTTTATAACAAGATTGCGCCCAACTTTCAAATTCAATGCTCCACTTTCGATAATATTTCGAAACTTATTTGGAGGAATTTTATTTGTACTATCATCTTTTAATACATAAAAATAGTCGAGTTTTAGGCTTTATTTATTACTTTACAAAGTCAATACAAATCAAAGACAAATCGGACAGAAAGGACAAAAAGGACAAATCGGACAAAAAAGACAAATCGGACAAATCGGACAAAATGGACAAATCTGACAAATCGGACAGAAAGGACAAAAAGGACAAATCGGACAAAATGGACAAATCTGACAAATCGGACAGAAAGGACAAAAAGGACAAATCGGACAAAAAAGACAAATCGGACAAATCGGACAAAATGGACAAATCTGACAAATCGGACAGAAAGGACAAAAAGGACAAATCGGACAAAAAAGACAAATCGGACAAATCGGACAAAATGGACAAATCTGACAAATCGGACAGAAAGGACAAAAAGGACAAATCGAACAAAAAAGACAAATCGGACAAATCGGACAAAATGGACAAATCTGACAAATCGGACAGAAAGGACAAAAAGGACAAATCGGACAAAAAAGACAAATCGGACAAATCGGACAAAATGGACAAATCTGACAAATCGGACAGAAAGGACAAATCGGACAAATCTGACCAAAATAACGAAAATGGATAATCACAAAAACCTATCCCACTTTTTGGGATAACCTTTACATAAATCTATCTCAAATTCTATCCCATTATCCGTGATAAAAGGTATCCATTGTCCACCCTCGGTATTAAAGTTACATGTATACCGAATTTCAACTAAATCGGTCCAGTAGTTTTTCCGTCAAAGCGTAACAAACAGAAAGACAGATATATTTTTATATCGGAAACTATCCCATTTTTCGGGATAAAAAGTATCCTATGTTCATTCTCGGCATCAAAAATACTCGTATATAATGAGTTTCAGCCAAATCGATCCAGTAGTTTTTCCGTGAAAACGGAACAGACAGACAGAGTTACTTTCGCATTTATAATATTAATAGGGATTAAAAATCACAGTAACTTTAATAAAAAGGCAAAATCGCCAAGCACACCAAAACACTTTTTTACCGTTTCCAAAATAAATTAATTCACTTCAGTTCACATCAGCACTCGGTTGCCATCTGAAGTATCATTTAACCTCTACCTTTCGCTGCTACAGATTATTAAAGTATTCCTCTTCAAAAAAAAAAAAACAACACACATGGCACTATATAGGACAATATAGTATAGATATAAGGCCCACACTGCACATGCACTTCCTCACAACACCAGCATGTAACAGATACACTCTACATTAGTATAAGTTTAGTATTGAAACTAGAATAAATTAATATAATAAGTTATTCGTAAGATACATACACCTCAACACAAAAATCAATAAATTAATGTCACGCACAAGAACCAAAATAACTAACAAGCGTGTTAAATTCAAAAAAATAAATCTAGAAATTAAGTTGTAAAAAGGGATCAGAACTCGAGTCCGTAGAGTTGTTAATTATAAAAATAAGTAATAGTTTAAAAAAATTAAAAAATACGCTTTTTAGAAAGTCCAACTAAAAAATAGAAAATAAATTTGAATTAAAAATAGTGTCAGAAAAAATGATTTTATTGTAAAAAAAGCGTGGGGTGCATGGTATCAGTAGTTTGAAAAGCACCCCACGCTTTTTATTTTACTATTACTTATTTTTCATTTTTTATTGATTTAATTCCCTTCTCCGTGGAAACTTTGAAAAAAGAATTAAATACACTCCTATGATAAAATGGAACGTTATATAAAAGTAAGTTTTTTTAAAAAGGTTTTTAAATACAAGCTTTTGAGATCCTGTGTATCATGTAGCAACAGAGTGCTAGCCAAGACAAGTAAAACGAGCCCAAACACGACGGGTCTATCTTGTTTAGTACAGGAGTTCCTATGGCCACCTTCCGACTCCATCATCAGATCAGCTCCATGGTACCATATTATTGCATTGTCACGCGATATACACATACGTGCAAAATTTCAGCTCAATCGGAAACCGGGAAGTCGATCAAATTTAACTTGAAAGATTCCGTTACTACGTATGAAGCTAATAAAAGCGTATTAAAAAAAAGAAAGTATCCCTCTTCTACATATAATTTCTTAAGACTACAAGCAGAATACTGAGTCTAGGTCACCGTCTTCTGTGGGTCGGGTGCCCAGAAAGCTGACTATATCACCTTGCTGGAGTGCCATATTGATCCCTTGTCTAAAGTAGACACCAGTCCTCTTACATGTTGATAGTTTTTTATTGGATAAATAGTTATTATAGAAGTGATGTTTATAATTTTTTTTTATTGCACGAGTTCAGCAGACAGGCAGACGGCCCACTTGATGGAAAGCGGTTAACATCGCCTATGGACATTTGCAAGACCAAAGGT
Source organism: Dendrolimus kikuchii (assembly GCA_019925095.2). Taxonomy (NCBI): domain Eukaryota; kingdom Metazoa; phylum Arthropoda; class Insecta; order Lepidoptera; family Lasiocampidae; genus Dendrolimus; species Dendrolimus kikuchii. Next base: position 334,605 of record CM034394.1, on the reverse strand, counting down.
GCAACAAATGCACTGCTACTCTGTTAATGGAGACTAGAACCTGATCACTAATGCCGGAACACAACTCAAGGTCGTTCTCTAGACCCGGGCTGGCTACCTACCACCTGGCTGTGGGTTGTTTTGTCGCCTCTTACGACAGGGCGCCCGGACGCAGGAAATTGTATTCTTTCTCCGTTCCTGCACGAATAGAACATTATGGCTTCGCTTGGAGTGAATAATTAATTATTAGGACTGTAAAACTTTATAATTTAAATGTTCGTGAAATCGTGTAATAATTATTGGTACATACCTAGAACACTATACGCTTTGAATTCTCTTCAAAGTGATTTTACCCTTATTTCTAGTATAAGTTTAAATATAAGCAATTTATATATTAAAAATACTTTAATTTTGCATGGATGATTGACGGCCTCTGTGTTTGAGCGGGCTAAGCCTTTGCCGGCCAACCTCACTACAACGCAGAGGTTCCGGGTTCGATTCCTGATTTCGGAAACGTATTTTCTCCGTTATTTACTATGGTCTGGGTGTCTGGGATCAGCCCCAGAGTAGTCGCCGTTGTATATTACCCATAATGCAAGCGTAACTTGCTTAATTTGGGGATATACAATATGTGTGTTTGTCTGCCGATTATTATTATTAGTTGAGTGACACTGTGATTGAATGTGCTAAGCCTTTGTGAACCTAGCTCAATGAACAGCAAAAGTCCCCAATTCTATTCCTGGCATGATAAATTTCATAAAACAACAGTCTGTTAGTTACTATGGTCTGGGTGTCTGGGATTTGCCACAGATTGGTCCCTATTATATTACCCATAAGACAAAGGTAACTTGTTCAGTGTGAAATTGTTATTAATTGAGAATCACGTTAATATAGACAGATAATGTATTTATATATACACTATTTTATCATATTCGGGGTCCGCTATGACAAAATTTGAATGTTGAAGTGTGACTTGAGGAACTGGATCTTGTTATAAGTTATGAACGGTTAAGGGCGAACAAGGGCCTGCGGTGGAGGGGGCTCAAGGGCAGGTGGGAGGCGTGGGGGGGGGGGCAAATCAGCACAATCACCTTTTGGCACGTTTTCTTCAAACGCTTATATGTCACGCAAAATCTTACGCAATAAAGGAAATTGTTTCCGATTTCTTTGAGATTTTTTATAATTCCGTAGCAATTTCGGCAAAATTGGAGCTTCTATGTAATCGCGATGTCCATCTGTATGTCATAGACATTTTTTCGGAAACGACTGCGTCTGTGTGAATGAAATTTTACAAGGTTTTATCCGTGCAGGAACGGAGAAAGAATACAATTTCCTGCGGCCGTGCGGCCTGTCGTAAGAGGCGACTAAACAACACACAGCCAGGTGGTAGGGCATCGCCCGACTGGATGACTACCACCCCTGGTCTAGAGCATGCCGCCATAACAACTTTGAGTTGTGTTCCGGTATTAGTAACCCGGTTCCACTCACTTAAGAGAGCAGCAGCGCATTTGTAGCACCTTTAGTATTGCAAATGTCCATAGGCGATGGTAACCGCTTTCCATCAAGTGGGCCGTCTGCCTGTCTGCTGAACTCCTGCAATAAAGAAAAAAAAAAAAAAAAAAGGTGTAGTCAGTCTATTTCATTCCTGACATATTACAGAAAAATATTACAAAATTGATTCTGTGACCATTATAAAACTACGTTTTAACGGTTTTAAGCGCGGCAATTTTATTTGATTTTGGTTTTTCCGACGTTTCGGCCACTTTTCAGTGGCCGTGATCACGGAAGACAAAGATGTCAAGTGTCAACGAGTATTGTTAAAGTTTTATTTAGCCTACCGCCAACTTATTAATTTTAATTATTTAATTTTTAATTTTGTTTATGGTTATTATTTAATCTATGGGAGCCTAATCTAATTTACTACCGCTTCGCAACATGTTATGGCTTGAAGAGAAGAAGCGGCGCAAGAAACTCTTCAGCAAACATGCCTAGCTCTAATAATTTTATATAATATTAAAATGGGTGGAAGGAAAAATAAAAGTAATTATCAGTCAAGTTGGTTTGTGTTCCGTTGTACGCAGAAAGAGCTCACAGTGTCTTGAGGTCTGGCAGCTGGTTTTTGCTGGGTTTGGGTCTTAATAGTTTTGATAATTGGATCCCAAACAGGTGGTACTTGCCAACCATCTTCTCTATTGAAATTTGGGTGTTTTTTGATTTCAATAGCCTCACGCATCATTCTAGGTATGAAACGATTCTCTTTCGCGAGGATTTGTGGGTTGACTAACCCATAATATATCAAAACTATTAAGACCCAAACCCAGCAAAAACCAGCTGCCAGACCTCAAGACACTGTGAGCTCTTTCTGCGTACAACGGAACACAAACCAACTTGACTGATAATTACTTTTATTTTTCCTTCCACCCATTTTAATATTATATAAAATTATTAGAGCTAGGCATGTTTGCTGAAGAGTTTCTTGCGCCGCTTCTTCTCTTCAAGCCATAACATGTTGCGAAGCGGTAGTAAATTAGATTAGGCTCCCATAGATTAAATAATAACCATAAACAAAATTAAAAATTAAATAATTAAAATTAATAAGTTGGCGGTAGGCTAAATAAAACTTTAACAATACTCGTTGACACTTGACATCTTTGTCTTCCGTGATCACGGCCACTGAAAAGTGGCCGAAACGTCGGAAAAACCAAAATCAAATAAAATTGCCGCGCTTAAAACCGTTAAAACGTAGTTTTATTATGTATACAAGTCGCGAAAACTTAAGAAAATATTCTGTGACCATTGTTTATATTTTGTTTTTAGTTTTTTTACAAATGTATATAGTGTAGAGAGTTGGTCTGAAAGAAAGTGTCGGGGTGAAGGTAAGGAAAGGAATGCTCCGGTGGTTCGGGCATGTGGAAAGAATGCATGATGAAAGAATGACTAAACAGATATACAATGCAAAAGTGGATGGATGCAGAAGTCGTGGAAGGCCACGACACACCTTCCATGATCAAATTGATCGTGTACTAGCGGAGGGTGATGTCAGGAGCCTTAAGAACAGACGAGCGTGCATGACAAGAGTTATGAATGTCAAAGAAGCAAGTGAGGTGTGTAAGAATGGGCCTAAATGGCGCTCTGTTGTTCGTGCCTACCCCGCAAGGGAACTGGCGTGAAGTTATGTATGTATGTATGTATGTATGTATGTATGTATATAGTGTATATTTTCCCAGATACGCTTTCATAGCAGTCTATCGACGAATGAACATCACTACGAAAGAATATGTATCAATGACAAACTGCTTTTAGATAGCAGTTCACTCCAGCCTTATTTTACTATCTTCTGTTTAACCGTTTTATTTCATCAAACATGTTAGGAATTTATGGAGATTTTTAGTATATCTTGTCTTAAAAATATATATATGTATTAATCGTATTTGTTATTATAAAGTAACCATATGACGGAAGTAATCAATAACCGGATAAAGTATTCTTTAATGTAGTAATCGGAAGTCGTATAACCGGATGTCAATGTAGAAGCATTTATTATTAAGCTAACGGATATCGGAAATGGAGTAATCGGATGTTGGAAGTTAATACGTATGGTGGAAGTTGATTTTATGAAGAAAGTGTAACTGAAATGGCGCCACAGCATTACCGGATGGTGTCACTGCGGCGCTCTACGAGGACCTGTTAAATACGCGGTGTTCGGGCAGAGGAGGGGCAGTCTTCAACCGGCAGTCTACGACGGACAGTCTACATTGGTAGTCTTGGACGAGGAGCACATAGTACAATGTGGTCGATAATCACTGCTTGATAATCGCAGTATTCTTGGAGGGCAAATTGCTGCTCGACACCTGACAAGCGTGGATGCAACTCTTGGAGTTGTCCTAATATTTCTGTGTATTATTGTGCAATATTTAATATCGTAATTCTGATAATTTTAGTGTAATAAACTTTGATTATAATATTTCAGATTATTATTGTTATTCTCGGAGCGTCATTCGTTCGCTCCCGGCGTGAACCCGACATATATAATTTATGTATTTATTATTAAAAAGTAAGTAGTTCGTACTATATGTTACGTATACCACCATCGCCATTATCATCTCAATTCATTCATGGAGTTGTCTGGAAGAGATCGCTTTTTAGCGATAAGACCGCCCTTTGTACATGACTAGATATAATTTAAGTCTTTAAGTCCATTTTTGTATTGGTGTATAATAGTGTTATCTATCTATCTAAATTTATGGGTCATACAGATAAACGGATATACATGACGACTGCATTCGGTTTTTAACCGACTTCAAAAAAAGGAGTAGGTTCTCAATTCGTCGGGATCTTTTTTTTTTTGCTTTTTTTATATGTATGTTCACCGATTACTCTGAGATTTATGATCCGATTTATGTGATTCTTTTTTTGTTCGAAGTGGAATAGCTGCCATTTGGTCTCCTAAAAATTTGACATAGTTTGGCTCAGTAGTTTTCATTTTATGAACATTTTTTATGAAAATTTTTCCATTCCGTTCCATATGTACACCGATTACGCTGAGATTTATGATCCGATTTACGTGATTCTTGTTTAGTTTGATGCGGAATAGTTGCTATTTGGTCCCCTAAAAATTTAACATAGTTTGGCCCAGTAGCTTTCATTTTACGAACATGTTTTTGTTCCCGTTTCTTGGGACCTATATTTTTTAAGGAGCGCGGCACCTTTCGTAGGTCTACCCATACATAGCTAGACACTAAAAGTAACAAATAAAATAAAAAAACTTCGTTTAAAAAAACCGATTTCAAAAACTAAAAAACTAAAAACTATAAAATAACTTATTTCTAAAGCTATTATTATTAATGTATATTATCTAAAACGTCTTGAAGTCGGTGCAAAGTAAAACATAAAAATTATCATAATACTTACTAATATAATAATAATAATAAAATTACTTTTTAGTTTTTTAGTTTTTGAAGTCGGTTTTTTTAAACGAAGTTTTTTTTATTTTTACCAAAACAACTACAGCACCCTAATAAGGTAGCTACTAGTAAAAACTTTGTAATATTCTTGAGCTGCCAGTTTGTACAATTTTCAATAAATTCAGACAAAACGTCACATTGTTGGTGTACAGTCATTATTAACAGCAGCTAAAAGCTAGCGTCGTAAAACTGGATAGATTTTTTACGACACTTTGAGTTCAGTCTAGGTAGTTCTTGACTCAGCTGTCTAACAAACATAAATGGATTTTACGGACAAACTCTTTAGTGAGTGTATTAGTAGTATTAAAAAAGTTCTCTTGTCTCTTCGTGAGATCAAAGAAATTGCTTTTATATTGTACAGTTTAAATCGATAGGCTATATATCACGTTCAGATGAAATACTATTTCAACAATGTTGTACAAATGATCGTTCATATCGTAGTATCATAATACTGCCTTTGTCAATCATATTACAGCAATTGAGTTATTAATAATATCTACCTATATAGCTCAATTATTATGACTAATAATTCACGACTTAACTTTGCCGAAATGTTATCTTATACTAATATATAAAGCCGAAGAGTTTGTTTGTTTGAACGCGCTAATGTCAGGAATTACTGGTCTGATTTGAAAAATTCTTTCAGTGTTAGATAGCCCATTTATCAAGGAAGGCTATAGGCTACATATTATCGCGCTAAGACCAATAGGAGCGGAGCAGGAATGAAGAATGTTTTTTTAACTATTCCACGCGTACGAAGTCGCGGGCAGAAGCTAGTCAATTTATATAGTACGAGCATGCATAGAGTACTGTTCGCGCCTTTGGGATGGATCAGAGAAATACCAACTCCAAGCAGTAGAATCAATTGAGCGCAGAGGAGTAAGCTGATAGGCATTGAATGATTAGTTATTTAATGAGAAATTCCGATTTTCTATCGGGTACACTTTTTTTTATTGCAGAAGATCAGCAAACAGGCAGACAGCCCACTTGATGGAAAGCGGTTACCATCGCCTATGGACATTTGCAACACCAAAGTTGCTACAAATGCGCTGCTGCTGTCTTAAGGGAGACTGGAACCTGATCACTAATGCCGGAACACAACTCAAGGTTGTTATGGCGACATACTCTAGACCAGGGATGGTAGCCATCCAGTCGGGCAAATGCCCTACCACCTGGCTGTGGGTTGTTAAGTCGCCTCTTACGACAGGCAGCCCGGCCGCAGGAAATTGTATTCTTTCTCCGTTCTTCTACACGCATAACTAACGACACACTGTCCCGATGGTAAGATATCTGACTCACAATACCGTCGCCGATATTGCGTAGACCACCTCCTGCTACTGCAGTGCTCACCCCCGGAATATACCGCGCGTAGCTCGCTTCTGGATTTTCTTTTAAACTACATTAAACTCCTCCTTTTACTGAACTGCCTACTAAACTCTGCGCTAAACACGTCACTGTCTTTTGTTAAACTTCTCTTCCAACTCGTATCGCACTGGTCGCTTCGCAGTCTTGAACTGAACTACTCGGTAGGCGCGCCTTACACTGCTTACATACCCGGAAGAATCTTCTGGAACCCATAATTTCGATCTTCTTTTCGTTGTTCTTTTATTTACTATCTATCTCTTTCTAAACATCTGTGCTAGGTGGTAGGGCATTTGCCCGACTGGATGGCTATCACCCCTGGTCTAAAGTATGTCGCCATAACAACCTTGAGTTGTGTTCCGGCATTAGTGACCAGGTTCCAGTTTCCCTTAAGAGAGCAGCAGCGCATTTGCAGCAACTTGGTGTTGCAAATGTCCATAGGCGATGGTAACCGCTTTCCATCAAGTGGGCCGTCTGCCTGTCTGCTGATCTCCTGCAATAAAAAATAATCTAACCACCTCTGTCTTTTCCTTCCTAAACCTTCTCTTCCAGAATCTTCTACATTTTTCTGAAAGTTCATAAACCAAATAGATCGTTCTGCCATCACTCGCCACAACATTTTTGTAAAGATTTCCATATGACTGAGCTGTTCTAGTGAAACGTAGTGTAATACGTACACATGATACTCTCGTACGTGGCTTTGCAAAATCATATTTTTCCATGCAAGTTTCAGTAAGACATATTAGAGATTTCTCTGATACAAGAATATGTGCCCCCGTTATACGCTTTGGCTGGTGGACGTAAATAACATTTCGCTCAAAGTCGTGAGCCCATATTTAAGCAATATTAATAAAGTTGGCGACCGGCTCCGCGGCAAGACTTCACATATTCTAAGGGCAATATTCTTTAATGCCGCGACTTAGGAATTTTATCTCGACGTGATCCCTCCTCGTGCTACATCAGCCTCAACATTGTTACAGAATAAACTTTGACGTCAGTTTATCTCGATATACTTGTAATATTACGCGAAACGAACTTGTAAAATGTGCGTTGCATTTTTAATTTCATGTAACTTCTTTGCGTGTCAACTTTTGTGACTTAGGAGGTTCTAAAACTTCTCTAAAATATTTATGCTTTACTCAGCTGTACCCGGCAGACGTTGTCTTGCTCTTAAAAAATAAAAATCTAGAAACCGATTGCTGCTCCATCTACCGGGACCAATTGTTAAGCTAAACCATCCCGGAATCCACTTGAACACACACACAAATAATATCACCTAAATCCTGGAACCCGATTGCAGCGCCATATACCTGGTTCAAATTTGAATCTAAACCATCCCGGGACCCACTTGAACACACACAAAAATACATACATACATACATACATAACTTCACGCCAGTTCCCTTGCAGGGTAGGCAAGGACAACAGAGCGCCATTTAGGCTTATTCTTACACACCTCACTTGCTTCTTTGACATTCATAACTCTTGTCATGCACGCTCGTCTGTTCTTAAGGATCCTGACATCACCTTCTGCTAGTACACGATCAATCTGATCATGGTAGGTGTGTCGTGGCCTTCCACGACTTCTGCATCCATCCACTTTTGCATTGTATATCTGTTTAGTCATTCTTTCATCGTGCATTCTTTCCACATGCCCGAACCACCGAATGCACATTAATGTGCATATTGTTACAATTACCACGTGCTAACAACGGTGAAGAAAAACATCGTGATGCAACCTGCACATCGAGATAACCGATGTGTCAAACTTGCCCAACCGCCTTGGTCAAGCGTGGCGGGTATACTATCCGTTCCCCCTATAATGGGAGGCCCGAGCCCAGCAGTGGGACATTTATGGGCTGATATTATATATATAGACAGAAGAAACCATTGCCGATATCAGTCGGGAAAGATCATAACCAATAAATGGCTAGACTGACTTTTTTTTTGATATTTTTTTTGTTGATGAATATCATATTTTAATAGAAAGAAAGAAAGACTTATTTTATTTAGGACAAATACAACATACAGTATTTATTATCAAACAGTAAAATAACAGAAACAGAATAAGTCCTAAAATTGGACCCAGCCTCAGCATATGCTGACCAATTAAGACCAGCGCTGTTCTTCCGCCTGGGACCAGCAGGTGAAGTCACGAAAGACAATACAACACACATACATACATAACTTCACGCCAGTTCCCTTGCGGGGTAGGCACGGACAACAGAGCGCCATTTAGGCGTATTCTTACACACCTCACTTGCTTCTTTGACATTCATAACTCTTGTCATGCACGCTCGTCTGTTCTTAAGGCTCCTGACATCACCTTCTGCTAGTACACGATCAATTTGATCATGGAAGGTGTGTCGTGGCCTTCCGCGACTTCTGCATCCATCCACTTTTGCAAAAAATAATACATATAAAAATACACATAATCATAAATAATAAATAAATTAATATATATTTTAATACTTATTATCCTATTCCGGACGAAGACAATTCCAAAAACACAAAAATCATACAAATTGGTCCAGCCGTTCTTAAGTTATAAATGGTGTAACTAACACGACGTTTTATATATATAGATAATGACACGTCTAGGAACGGAGAAAGAATACAATTTCCTGAGGCCGGGAGGCCTGTCGTAAAAGACGACAAAACAACCCACAGCCACGTGGTAGAGTATTTGCCCGTCTGGATGGCTACCACCCCTGGTCTGCAGTATGCTGCCATAACACCCTTGAGCTGTATTCCGGCATTAGTGGCCAGATTCCGCTCTCCCTATAAAGAGCGGTAACACATTGTCCATAGGCGATAGTAACCACTTTCCATCAGTAGGCCGTCTGCCTGTCAGTTAAACTCATGCAATAAAAAATATAAAAAAGCAATCAAACTGCATTATAACTCTCAGAGTCGGCTCAATTGGTGTAATACCACGCTTTCACGGAATATCGGTGTGAAATAATCAGTTTTGAGGTAATTATGTTTTTTTATTGCAGGAGTTTAGCAGACAGGCAGACGGCCCACTTGATGTAAAGCGGTTACCATCGCCTATAGACATTTGCAACACCAAAGGTGCTACAAATGCGCTGCTGCTTTCTTAAGGGAGACTGGAACCTGATCACTAATGCCGGAACACAACTTATGGTGGTTATGGCGACATACTTTAGACCAGGGGTGGTAGCCATCCAGTCGGGCAAATTTGACACAGCAATACATTGAGTGTCAATCACATTTATCCACTAGCGGCATACAACTCTAATAATGTTTTGTCTCATCTAATTTTTAGGAGAAATTTCTATTATATTATTCCTCGCCCTGGCGTAGTTTTTTGTGAAAGTTACAGACTTGGGGCCCTGATAGTAAGATAGAGAAACCCAGCAATTGTCAATATAGGCTTGTTTGCGCCTCTATTATGGTCGCCCCGAGCGCCATGGCGGGCGCCGATGGCCCGGCAAATAGGCGGCCGATACTCCCCAAATACGCCGTAAAATCTAGACGCGCGTTTATTGGACACGCGTTAAGGTTTTTATGATGCTGAAATCAATCGCGAAAAACGAACGGTGAGCCATGCGTAAAATTGGGAATATAAAACGTGTTTATCACCTCGCTTTCACGCGATCCCGGTGGGGTGATTTCTTAGCTGCCTGTTGTTTTAGGAACACATAGTACCTACTACCAAATTTGCTTTCAAAGCCACTGTTATTTAGGCATCATCATTATATTAATACGTGAAGCCAAAACTTTGTACCCATTTTTACGAAAATAGCGCGCACGGAGGAGTGTGAAATTTCGCACACTTATAGTTTATATAGAGAAGAAGCGATGAATACTAAAATTATGCATAAAAAATACATTAAATCAATAAAAAAATATTACACACACTACATACATACATACATATATACTCTTTTGTTTATTGTTATTTTGTTTATTTAACACACCTTCCATGATCAAATTGATCGTGTACTAGCAGAAGGTGATGTCAGGAGCCTTAAGAACAGACGAGTGTGCATGACAAGAGTTATGAATGTGAAAGAAGCAAGTGAGGTTTGTAAGAATAAGCCTAAATGGCACTCTGTTGCTCGTGCCTACCCCGCAAGGGAACTGGCGTGAAGTTATGTATGTATGTATGTTTATTGTTCAAGTCAAATTAACAGTGTAGCCTTGGCGAAATCTGTGATTATAGAAGTATAGTCTTTGACATATTTTTTTTTTTAATTTTCGCCTCTCCGGACGAAAATGATTGTCAGGGCTGTTTACTTATTTCTTTTTATCTTCTATGTGCGAGCAGCTCGTCGCGCATATAATATATATTTGTGGTGCACGCTGATGGTGGTGGTTCTAGGGTACCCAGGTCGATGTACTCGTAGAAATTAAACACTGTTAGTTGGTGAAAACTTGTAATAATATTACTTTACATATAAGAGCGTCTGCTTTCGGCTACAACCCAAACGGAAGAAGCACAAAAATGCAACTACAATGTTGCCAGTAAAAAATATTTTATATTGGTGTTGCCCCAACACTATGTATATATATTATTTATTTTTATTTTTTTATTATTATTAACATATCTACGGACTCGAGTTCCGTACCTTTTTTTACTACTTAATTTCTATGAAAAATTTTAGAGTCCATACACGCTTATTGTTTATTTTTGTTAGTGTGTGACATTAATTTAGTGATTTCTATGTTATGGTGTACCTTAAGATTTTTTTTTTTTTTATTGCAGGAGATCAGCAGACAGGCAGACGGCCCACTTGATGGAAAGCGGTTACCATCGCGTATGGACATTTGCAACACCAAAGGTGCTACAAATGCGCTGCTGCTCTCTTAAAGGAGACTGGAACCTGGTCAATAATGCCGGAACACATCACAGGGTTGTTATGGCGGCATACTCTAGACCCTGCACGGATAAACTTATTATATTAATTTATCCTATTTTTAATACTAAACTTACACTAATGTAGAGTGTATCTGTTACATGCTGGTGTTGTGAGGTAGTGCATGTGCAGTGTGGGCCTTATATCTATACTTATATATAGTCCTATCTAGTGCCATGTGTGTTGTTTTTTTCTTTTCTGTGCCTGGGTATTAATTTTTAGGCTCTTTGTGTGTCTTGGTTTGTTTGTGGAGTGTGCGTGTAATGCAATGCTATGGTAGTGCGCGTTGGTTTAAGTATGTGTATAAGTTTTATTGTTAGTTATGTGTTTGTGACTTTGTGTGCTGTTATAATTTATTGTTTAATTGTTGTGACATGAAAAATTTTCAGTTAGTGTTGATGATGATGGATGGTTTAGGAGGGGGATTATTGGCCCTCCATTAGGTGTTGGACCACCGTCTTGTCTCTCATGCGTATCGCCATTTTTATATTATAATCCCTATATATTTTTGTTTTTTTTCTCTTTCTTTTTTGTGTCTTTTTATTTATTTTCTTTATTAAAAGTATACATTGGTCCTTACGTCTAATACAGTCTTATGCTAGAGTCACTTATTTGTATAGGTTACATGATTATTTATGCTACTTTATTTGATTATATTATTTCTACGTGTATGCTAATATCTTATTTCCACGTTGTTACATTCTCATACTTATATCTTATTTGTTACAATATTTTATTACTTGGTATTCTACGTTTATACGTCTATTATATCTCCTATGATATCTCTTATTCCTATTATTGTTTTTATTATTTATCTATATCTGTTTAATATCTATCTATATTTAATTTCTTAGAGCTATTTTTATTACTATTGTTACGAGTGTGGGTCGAATTAATATGCCGTTGGAATTACTATAGAATTTACTAGAACTATACAAACACGTATAACATAGGTACAAATAAAACTAGACACTACTTCTTACAATCTGCACGATCAATAACACGCGCTAAGTCCGTCACTATATCGCTTGTCGTATGTACACGTCTTGCTTGTATCGTAATCGTCGCTCGACCGCCTCACCCCTCCGTTCGGTCATTGTTTTATACTAAACTGTAAGGACCGTGTTCACCGAGTTAATCCGCACACCTGGCAAACAAGGATTAGTTCGACACTAATGACGGCCATAAAAGAAGTAGAAAAACAATAGCATGTTTTTCTGAACTACAATTCTAAACACAAAGTAAACAAAAGAACTCCTAAATGCGGTGGCAATAAAACTGCGTTTTACGACCTAACACTATTTTATTTTCGTACATTTTTTCTATATATTATTAAATATACGTAACAATGTACTATTATGTATCTGTTTTATTTTTATTTACCACCTTTTTGATTATTGTTGTGCAAAATTTAATAAACTCCTCAAAATTACGTTTGGACATCAAGTCACTCATGTTTCTATATACGACATCTATGCCTAATTTTGACTCTATTTCATTCCTCTCACGGGAATACACTGGACACCGGAAGATAAGATGCGGTATAACCTCTATTTCATTAGTCTTTGACATTAAATATTATGGTCGAATTTCGATCCCGGGCGACCACTAGTATATATCACTATCCATAGCTGGGCTTGTTATTCCGTTAACTGTTAATTAACGAAGTTAACATTTCGAGTAACGGATTAACTTTTAAGTTAACTTAAAAATATGTTAACGGACTCGTTAACTTTCGTTAAATTGCCCAAAGTCAGTTAATCGTTAATCCAGCACAATCACAATCTGTTTATTAAATATAATACTGCTATACCCCCAAGCGCTGCAGTTGAACGTCTTTTCTCCGCGGACAAGGATATACTACAGCCAAAACGAGCCTCGCTTTCAGACGAGAACTTCAACATATTAATGTTCATGAATATTCCTATTATGCCCGATGACTAAATTGACAGATAAATTGGACGGGTTAGTATCCTTTCGTCTAAGATGTAAGTGGTCTATGTAGCAATTCGTCGTTATATTACTATCAAATCGTCTTAAAATTATTTCGTCTAATTAGTGTTTCGTCCAGAACGAAACTAGTCTATCTTAATAAAATAAATTCTAAACCTTAATCCAAATGAATGAAAAAACATTGTTTGACAACATGCCTATATTAAACACTCTAATAATTATACCCGTCTTTTTTTGTTTCTAACCAGTTAACTTCTAGAACCAACAGTTTTTACAAGAAGATCCAATTTTTATCACGTGTTAACGGATTAACGATTAACGTTAACTTGCGTTAAATTTTCTGAAATGTAACGCTTTAACTTTTAACAAAGTTAACTTTTTCAGTAACTGATTAGCGATTAACGAAGTTAACTATTTGATTAGCAGTGCCCAGCAATATCACTATCTATATACTTAAGTTACATAGATAACTAGGCATATACGTTAGGCTTGTACTCCCTTAACGAAGAAGGCGCAATCGATTAAGCCAAGGAGATAATTAAACTTTTACCCAGACACTGTCTCCAATGTTACGTATAGCAGCCAATCAACTAGATCAAGTTACGTGTTCTTATATATATATATTATTACGTGTGGCAGGACTCGAATTAAAATGCCGTTGGAATTATTATAGAGTTTATTAGAACTATACAAACACGTATAACACAGGTCCATATATAACCGAACGCAACAAGTCCAAACGTAATGCAGAAGATCGTAATTCAATAACACGTGCATAGCCCGTCACTAAATAGATTATCGAATGTATACAAGTCTTGCTTCGCTCGTGGTCATCACTCGACTGCTTCGTCCCTCGATGGAATATCTCTGCTCGGCCGCGTGGACCGAATTTCCTAGAATCAGTTTGTACTTTAAATCCGACACACCTGGCTAATGACTGCCATAAAGGATTACAATACACAATGGGCTGTTTTCTAATCACAATTTCTAAACACAAAGTAAACAAAAGAAGTCCAAATGCCGAAAGGTAATAAAATGTGTTTCTAAAGGTATCCAGGTGTGAATTTGTCTTTGTCGGCGTCTAGGCCGTAACAATTTAATCAAATTCGTTGTATCATAAGGCTCTATTTTCATGAATTTAATGTTTATAGCATCACACAAATAATTATATGAATAACCACTCTATTGTTCTCAACTGATTTTACTAATTCATACTCAAAAATTCCTTATAAAAACAAAAAACAATTCTTTGAAAAACAACCATACATTAAATAATGGCCGATTCCGGTACTGTATAATTCATTAAATTGTTTTCCTACTACTGATATTATACGGATCAACCGAATTGACTCAAATTGGTTGCAATGCATAGAATTATATTATACGGTAGAATGTTAAAAAGCACTGAATAATATTACAGTGATTTCCGCTTCATTAATGCGTAACAATTACTACGCATCTTTTGAATTTCCAATGTTTTTTTTTATTTTTTTTTATTGCAGGAGTTCAGCAGACAGGCAGACGGCCCACTTGATGGAAAGCGGTTACCATCGCCTATGGGCATTTGCAACACCAAAAGTGCTACAAATGCGCTGCTGCTCTCTTAAGGGAGACTGGAACCTGGTCACTAATGCCGGAACACAACTCAAGGTTGTTATGGCGACATACTCTAGACTAGGGGTGGTAGCCATCCAGTCGGGCAAATGCCCTACCACCTAGCTGTGGGTTGTTTTGTCCCCTCTTTCGACAGGCCGCCCGGCCGCAGGAAATTGTATTCTTTCTCCGTTCCTGCACAGATAAAATGTCTAATTCGGTAATTACGAACAATGTTGCTATTATATAAGCGACACATTCTTACTGTGGTGTTAAAAAGAAAGTGCTATTAATAAAATGAATTTAAATCAGCCTTAACGTCCGGTCCAAACGAGGCGAGTCGCTCGCCCGAGTACCGCCCGCCACAACACCGCACACTCGTTCCTGTTTACACTTAACACCGCAGCGCGTATTTTGTAAACTGTACTCAAATAGCTAGGATCGTTATACAGGAAGTTGGAAACACTTTATGTTAGTTTTTATAAGAACTAATTACAGATAAATTAGCTCAGAGACGTTTTTGCGTTTGTAGTAGGGTACGGTCAGCAAAAAAATTTATAAACTCATATTTTTAATATATTTATATTATAGGCAAATACTTAATATGAAACTAATAATAGTAAACGATATTAAAATAATTAATATTATTATTGTTACAACCTAGGCGCCGACAAAGACAAATTCCACGTACAGATTTGTCAGGAGCCTTAAGAACAGACGAGCGTGCATGACAAGAGTTATGAATGACAAAGAAGCAAGTGAGGTGTGTAAGAATAAGCTTGAATGGCGCTCTGTTGTTCGTGCCTACCCCGCAAAGGAACTGGCGTGAAGTTATGTATGTATGTATGTGTGTAGATTTGTAGAAGCACATTTATTACCCGTCGGCATTTGAACTAATTGTAATTCTTTTATGATCGTCTTCTTTTGTTTACTTATTTATATAGGGAGGTGGGGCAGTCGAGCGAGAAACACGATCAAAGCGAGACGTGTGTACATTCGGGAATCTAATAGTGACGGATTTTGCGCGTGTTATTGAATTACGACCTTCTGCATTACGTTTGGCTTTGTTGTGTTCGGTTATATTTGTACCTGTGTTATACGTGTTTGTATAGTTCTAATAAACTCTATAATAACTCCAACGGTATTTTAATTAGAGTCCCGCAACTCGTAACATTATTAAACATAATTTTAATACTAAATTTCAAGGACTAGTTCAAGGATACTACTACAAACGCAAAAATGTCTCGAACCTAATTTACCTGTTTTTCCAATTTAGATTTTACAGCCCACCAAATATAATAACCTCCGATAGATGACAATTAAATCAATTAAAATTAAAGTAATTGCTCGTATCTCAAAATTTAATCTTATGTTTTCAAAACAGTTTTTGTTACTCTTAAAGGTAAAGAAACAGCGAAACAACTTCCCGGCACATTATTTACTTTAAAAAAAATTACAGCAAATTACAGTCTAAATTCAAATTCAAATTTAAAAGTTTTATTCAAAATAAGTTCCACTGGAGAACACTTTTTGAAGGTCATACATGTAAGTTAAAATTGATTTTTTACTTCCTATTCTATGTACACCGCTTCGCAACGTGTTGATGCTGTAAAGGAGAAGAAGCGGCAAGAAACTCCCCAGCAACACGTCTAGCTAAATATTGTTTTTCTTTATATTTCATATTCTATTCATATCTCAAATTCTTTTTTTTAATAAGTATTGTACAGAAGTATGTTACAGAATCACTTTTTGAAGAATTAATGGAGTTGTAGCAAACAATGCATACTCAATAAGGCCAAGACAATAACAGGAAAGACAAATAATATTATAGTTATAATAATGACATGACGTGCTAAAATGTTATGCTGCAATATGTCTCCACAAATTCCTTACATGCATGGCAAGATAAAAAAATTAATAAAAACGTTATAAAAAATTTAGTATAAGAGGTTGGAGCGAGCTGCTATGTAAATGATTTTTTGTCAATTAAGTATTCTTCAATAGTGTAGTAAAGTAAGTAAAGTATAATAAACTAGCAAATACATTATTGCGTGAGACTCACATAATGGTTCTTTTTTTATTGCAGGAGTTCAGCAGATAGGCAGACGGCCCACGAGATGGAAAGCGGTTACCATCGCCTATAGACATTTGCAACACGAAAGGTGCTACAAATGCGCTGCTAGAGCAGACTTAAGGGAGACTGGAACCTGGTCAGAACCTGTGGTTCTTGAGTGAATTTTTAAATATGGCAAAGGATTTAGCTTTTCTGACGTCACTGGGCAAAGAGTTACAAAAAAAGACAGCTTGCGCAGCGAAGGAGTTGAAATAACATGTCGAAGAGTGTGCAGATGCTTTTAACAGAAGATTATTAGTGGAGCGCAAATTCATTCCTTAAGATAAGGATACATACATACATACATAACCTCACGCCAGTTCCCTTGCGGGGTAGGCACTAACAACAGAGCGCGATTCAGGCTTATTCTTACACACCTCACTTGCTTCTTTGACATTCATAACTCTTGTCACGCACGCTCGTCTGTTCTTAAGGCTCCTGACATCACCTTCTGCTAGTACACGATCAATTTGATCATGGAAGGTGTGTCGTGGCCTTCCACGACTTCTGCATCCATCCACTTTTGCATTGTATATCTGTTTAGTCATTCTTTCATCATGCATTCTTTCCACATGCCCGAACCACCGGAGCATTCCTTTCCTTACCTTCATCCCGATACATAAGGAGGGATATAAAGTATAAACAGTATACGATATAGTAAATTGGGAAGATGAGCATTCCGGCGAAGTGTTTTATCCGTGCAGGAACGGAGAAAGAATACAATTTCCTGCATTGGGGCGGCCTGTCGTAAGAGGCGACAAACAACCCACAGCCAGGTGGTAGAGCATCTGCCCGACTGGATGGTTACCACCGCTGATCTAGAGTATGCCGCCATAACAACGTTGAGATGTGTTCCGGCATTAGTGACCAGCTTCCAGTCTCCCTTAAGAGAGCAGCAGCGCATTAGTAGCACCTTTGGTGTTAAAAATGTCCATAGGCGATGGTAACCGCTTTCAATTAAGTGGGCCGTCTGCCTCTCTGCTGAACTCTTGCAATAAAAAAAAGTGTTGAGCTTTTTGCGGTATTGAGAAACATGGTCACATTTGTTTGTTGTACAATAAAGATCTATCTTTGTTTTCGAGCAGCGGTAAGCGTGGCGGCTAACATTTTAACAGTATATCGCTCTTTTGTTTCTAATTGATATAATGGTGTATTTTGAGTCGATATGCGTCGTACGGCAGCACGTTGGAAGCGGCGTCAGTAGTGTGTCATCGACCCGCAACTATTTCTGTCATTGCTCCATCGGCAACGTGATTCTTGAATGGCCGCGGATTGTAAACATCCCTCTTCCCATGTGGATTCGTGCCTGCCGCGTGACCACTATCAAATACTTCTTAAACTGTTATTATTCATTACATACATACATACATAACTTCACGCCAGTTCCCTTGCGGGGTAGCCACGAGCAACAGAGCGTTATTTAGGCTTATTCTTACACACCTCACTTGCTTCTTTCACATTCATAACTCTTGTCATGCACGCTCGTCTGTTCTTAAGGCTCCTGACATCACCTTCTGCTAGTACACGATCAATTTGATCATGGAAGGTGTGTCGTGGCCTTCCACGAATTCTGCATCCATCCACTTTTGCATTGTATATCTGTTTAGTCATTCTTTCCACATGCCCGAACCACCGGAGCATTCCTTTCCTTACCTTCACCCCGACATTCTCTTTCTTGCTACTCCGCAGATGTTGCGCAGTGCTCGCATCTCAACCGCGTTTACTCTACTTTCATGCTCTCTCTTCCATACCCAACTCTCGCTTCCATACGTGAGCGTAGGTACCAGCACCGCGTTGTGTTTATTATTCATTACGACTACACTTAATAGGACAAGTAGTAAAACTAATAGCGAAGAGTTTCAACCGACACCTAGAGAAGCTCTGGCTAACTAAGTGGGTGAAGTAATAATAATAAAATAATTTATTAGGTAAAAGCAAGCGTCCATGACAAGAGCTATGAATGTCAAAGAAGCAAGTGAGGTGTGTAAGAATAAGCCTGAATGGCGCTCTGTTGTTCGTGCCTACCCCGCAAGGGAACTGGCGTGAAGTTATGTATGTATGTATTAAGTAGAAGAGCATTATTATAACAGTAATAGAAAGCGCTATTACAATAAAAGAAAAGTTAAAACTAATATATTTTTTTTTATTACAGGAGTTCAGCAGACAGGCAGACGGCCCACTTGATGGAAAGCGGTTACCATCGCCTATGGACATTTGCAATAGCAAAGTTACTACAAATGCGCTGCTGCTCTCTTAAGGGCGACTGGAACCTGGTCACTAATGCCGGAACACAACTCAGGTTACTATGGCGACATACTTTAGACCAGGGGTGGTAGCTATCCAGTCGGGCAAATGCCATACCACCTGGCTGTGGGTTGTTTGATAAATGACATTGGTTGATTTAAAAATCGCGCCCTTTTCAATATCAATCGATAGAGAGAATTAATTGTCTGTGGTCAACACCCACTTCAACCCACCTCTTGACATGGGTCGTTGTGAACGCTGTGTGATGATGTTATTAGTGACGTTTTTGCCACTACCATAATGCCTTGATCGCCATGTGACGGAGCATTTTGAGCGTTGTGAGTTACTAACGGAACCCTTCCACCATTGGTTACATGTATTGGATTATATCAAATTTTTGCCGATTGTAACGCAAAATGATAGTTGATAAAATATATGAACGGGCCTTTATAGATACAAGCAAAACTCCATATTTTTATTGCATGAGTTCAGCAGACAGCCGAACGGTCCACCAAATGGATAGCGATTAACATCGGCTAAAAGGGAGACTGGAACCTGGCCACTAATGCCGGAACACGGTTCTGATGTTCTACCACTCAGCTGTGGATGTTTCGTCGCCTCTTACGACAGGTTGCCCCAAAGTAGCAAATTCTATAAAATTATTAAGCGGTGAATGGTTAAAAGTTTAAACTAAATATTAGTTTTAATAGTCAAAGTAGCGAAGTCGTTGGCCTCGGTCTATTCCCGTCATTCGCTACTCGTGGATGGCCTTCCATAAACATC
Organism: Dendrolimus kikuchii; assembly: GCA_019925095.2. Lineage (NCBI taxonomy): Eukaryota > Metazoa > Arthropoda > Insecta > Lepidoptera > Lasiocampidae > Dendrolimus > Dendrolimus kikuchii. Next base: position 314,731 of record CM034394.1, on the reverse strand, counting down.
CCTTCAACAATACGGGGCTTTGATCTTGATTCATGGCCGAGACTACATTTACATCATTTCATCCCATGATAACCTCTGTTTTTTATCAATTGAGAACACTTTTATGACTACCACGGACAATGATTATGGTGTTGTAATTTAAAAACACACAATGAATACTTTCATTTAAATATCACTCTAACAATACGTTTTATCAGTGCAGGAACGGAGAAAGAATACAATTTCCTGCGTTGGGGCGGCCTGTCGTAAGAGGCGACTTAACAACCCACAGCCAGGTGGTAGGGCATTTGCCTGACTGGATGGATATCACCCCTGGTCTAGAGTATGCCGCCATAGCAACCTTGAGTTGTGTTCTAGCATTAGTGACCAGGTTCCAGCCTCCCTTAAGAGAACAGCAGCGCATTTGTAGCAACTTTGGTGTTGCAAATGTCCATAGGCGATGGTAACCGCTTTCCTTCAAGTGGGCTGTTTGCCTGTCTGCTGAACTACTGCAATAATTTTTTTTTTTTTTTTAAATACGTGTAAGATCTTATGCTTAACTAGCTGTGCCCGCAACGTCGTCCGCATGGAATATGCTTTCAAAACCCGCCGATTTTGAAACATTCTTCATTGGTGCTCCGCTTCTATTGGTCTTAGCGTGATGATATATAGCCTATAGCCTTCCTCGATAAATGGGCTATCCAACACTGAAAGATTTTTTCAAATCAGACCAATAGTTCCTGAGATTAGCGCGGTCAACCAAACATTATATTAGTATATTTGGCTACAACACTAATACTTACATTTTAAATATCGCGATATCTTTTGAATGAAACGTTCGAATTGAATACTTAAAAAAGTTCTAGAAAGGTATTGAATTCGTCTTGAATATGGAGTAATTTATTTTGATAAGGATTAATACCAAGGTACAAAATAAAGAGTTTTTGAAGCGATGGCATTTTAATTATTTAAAAAAATAAAAGAAAACACTTATTGTGAGATAACTACAATAGTTAGACATATGGTTACGCGATATTTTTTGTAGACAATTATATGTTCTGCAAAGTGGTAGTACATTGCTTTGTTCTATAATCAATAGTTTTCTACTATTCAACACTGAAAGAATTTTTCAAATCGGACCAGCGGTTCCTGAGATTAGTGCGTTTAAACAAACAAACTCTTCAGCTTTATAATATTAGTATAGATTGAGTTACAGAAATCCTCGCGAAAGAGAATCGTTTCGTAAATAATAATCATAAACAAAATTAAAACTAAATAATGAAAAGAAACAAGTTGACCGTAGGTTAAAAAAAACTTTAACAATACTCATTGACACTTGACATCTTTGTCTTCCGTTATCACGGCTACTGAAAAGTGGGTGAAACGTCGGAATAATAAAAATTAAATAAATTACCGCACTTAAAACCGTTAAAACCTAGTTTTATTATGTATACAAATTGTGAAAACTTAAGAAAAGTCTAAAAGAAAACTCTATCCGTGCAGGAACGGAGAAAAAATACAATTTCCTGCGGCCTGGCGGCCTGTCGTAATAGGCGACTAAACAACCCACAGCCAGGTGGTAGGGCATTCGCCCGACTGGATGGCTACCACCCCTGGTCTAGAGTATGCCGCCATAACAACCTTGTGTTGTGTTCCGGCATTAGTGACCAGGTTCCAGTCTCCTTTAAGAGAGCAGCAGGGCATTTGTAGCACTTTTGGTGTTGCAAATGTCCATAGGCGATGGTAACCGCTTTCCATCAAGTGGGCCGTCTGTCTGTCTGCTGAACTCCAGCAATAAAAAAAAAGAAAAGAAAATATTAGGAGTTAACGAAAGTTTTTTTTTTTTTTTTTTTGTAATTCTCCTCCACCCTGACAAACATGATATGTCAGGGTTAGTTAGAATAAGTTTATAGGTAAAAGCTTAGAAACTGACTCTAAATCTCTAGTAGAGGGGTCAGAGGAGACAGGGATTTTTGAGTCAAAAAAATTTATCACTTGGGATATGGCTTAAAAAAGTATAGTTTTCTATTACACAATGGACAAACTCATTCTTAAATTATACCTAGAAGATGAAAATTCTTGTGGTGGAACACTTACAATACAATAGATGGCGCTGTGCAATAATTAAGGTCACAAACGTCTCCCGAAACATACATAGAATATATACAAAATTTCCACTAAAACAGATGGGCTTAGGCCTACAAGAAACAACACTATACTCGCTGGAAGATCTTCCTTTGAAACGGAGGAGCATTCCGTCTCGCTCTTCCGTCCTAGTTGGGACAAGCCCTTTATTCTTAAAAAATAAAGTCACGAATAAAATAAGTTACCGATTACCATAATCGGTTTATGCGAATGAATTTTAGTAATAATTAGTAATATGAAATCACTTACATCACACGATTCATTCATTCATTCAATTAGATAAAAATTCAAACTCATTTCAAATCTATATATATAAAAGAAAGTCGTGTTAGTTACACTATTTCTAACTCAAGAACGGCTCTATCGATTTGGCTGAAAATTTGTGGAGAGGTAGCTTAGAACCAGGAGACGGACATAGGATACTTTTCATCCCGTTGAAACCGGTAGGTGGCACTGGGATCGGGTCCTAGTTTTTTATGTTTTCAGGGCAAGACAACGTCTGTTGGGGCCGCTAGTTAAGTATAAAAACGCAAACAGACTATATTAACAAGTTCTTTGTTAAATTACGACAAAACAATATGATAATTAGTCAACTACTAATTACTAATTCGCAATTTACACAAAGCCTTTTCCACTTGAAAAGACTTAATTAATGGATATTGGTTCGTTACATAATATTTGAAGATCTCAGAACAAAAAACATTATAATTTTTTCTTTGTTATCTTCATCCAGCTGTACTGCTTTATTAAAAATCTCATTGTTAAACTATGAAGATTTTCAAGAGCAGAAACTAAATATTTATATAAAGCTGCTTCTGATAAGATAAACACATTCTTTATAACTATTTTATTATATCAACGTTCAACACTTTCAGTCGATAATTGGACTGGGAACATTTGGTTATTTTATATTATCATTATATTACCAACGCCCCTGTTTCATTATTAATTTACTTTCATTACATAAATCTAAATTTTACTTTAGTAAGATGAATTCTTGTTCAGTGCTTATTTATCTACCTTACCTTTGTCTATATTAAGTTTGTATATCTCAAATAATATTCAAAAACTTTAGAAACTTTCCCAGTTTTCCTTTAAGAGAGCAGCAGCGCATTTGTAGCAACTTTGCTGTTGCAAATGTCCATAGGCGATGGTAACCGCTTTCCATCGAGTAGGCCGTCTGCCTGTCTGCTGATCTCCTCCAATAAAAAAAATGACTTATTCATATGCTAATTTTTAAGACCGTGAACAAAAAAAAACCCAATCACCTGCATATATACATATTTTAGCGCCTGTTGCCTTTGGGGTAGGCTAGACTACGGATCTCCAATTGCGGCGATCCTGAAATACAACTCTCGCTTCATCTGCTTTCATTAAGTTCTTCATATATACACGTATATTTCAGAGAGGTCAGGTAATAAGAATTATTACCTGACCTCTCTTTAACAATGCTGCTATTTGATTACGGTGTGTAGGTCTCGGTCTACTGGCAGCAACTCTACTATTCACAATACTCTCATACACTTGCTTAGTGATTCTACTTTTATCCATTCTCTCTACATACCCAAACCACCTTAACATTCCTTTTTCAACTCTTGTTATTACATCATCTTTTAATCCACAGTTTCCTTTTTTTTATTGCAGGAGATTAGCAGGCAGACGGCCCACTTGATGGAAAGCGGTTACCATCATCTATGGACATTTGCAACACCAAAGTGCTGCTGCTCTCTTAAGGGAGACTGGAACCTGGTCACTAATGTCAGAACATAACTCAAGGTTGTTATGGCGACATACTTTAGACCAGGGGTGGTAGCCATCCAGTCGGGCAAATGCCCTACCACCTGGCTGTGGGTTGTTAAGTCGCCTCTTACGACAGGCCGCCCGACCGCAGGAAATTGTATTCTTTCTCCATTCCTGCACGGATAAAATCATATCATCATACTGTTTCTTATCATATTGTTCAAAATAACCGCACATATACTTCGCAAAGCACTCATTTTATTTCAACTGCGTGTATCTTACCTTCATGTTTCTTTTGTCATACCCAACTTTCACTGCCATACATCAGTGTGCCAATCAATACCCCTTGATGGACAACCAAGCGCTCCATTCACCTTATTACCTGCTATTATTCTCATTCCATTTCCATATCACTTCCATGCTTATATTATACATTGTTTAGAAGTAACAATTTTAGAATTTGTTGGACCAGGTCGCTCTAATTTACAAAAATATTAAATTAAACATATATATTATTACGCTTACTGCGAAAATTATACCTTCCGTGAATGGAATCTCAGTTGAAGCGAGCCTTATTGAAATTTGGCGTGACGTCACGTACTTAAATGTCCTCGAGTAGTAATTTTATAACGTATCATTTGATTAAATCGACGTAATTATTTATGAACAAATTCCTTACGTACTTTTTTACTTTAGAAATATGGAAAGCTATTTAACATGATGAATTGGTATAATTGGCACGCGACGCCTGCTTTCTTGCATGTATTTTAAATTTCGGAAGAATATTTTTACATTTGTAATTTTACATGGAATTTAAATGATTATTTCAAGTAAATCTTTTAGTTCAAATTCAATTTCAAAAGTTTTAATTCAAAATACGTTCCACTGGAGAACACTTTTTGAAGGTCATACTACATATAGGTTATTTTACTTCCTGGTCTACATTTCGCAATGTGTTATTGCTGTTAAGAAGAAGAAGCGCAAGAAACTTCCCAGCAACACGTCTGGCTAAAAATTGTTAGTTTTTTTCTTTTGATTTCCTCGTTGAATTTGTGGGGACGGTAGTACAAACAAAAGCTTCTTAGCTGATTACTACTCATTCATTTGTCTTATATAACAACTCAAACACATCCCACTGCTGGGCTCGGGCTTCCCGATTTTAGGCGAATGTACAGTATACCCGCCACGTTTATCTAAGGCAGCTTCGCTGGTTTTAGATATCGATTATCTCCATGTGTAGGTTTCATCACGATGTTTTCCATCACCATCATGTGCACATGCTAAGTGTTATAATATGCACATTATGTCAGAAAACTGCCTAAATGATGAATGCCAGAATTTTAATCACATATATGATATAGGAAAAAAAATTAAACACAAAAAGCCATCACCTAATAAAAACAACTACCTTCATATGAAAAAAAAAATTAGACAAAAGATTTCTAGCAACCTAGCCTAGAACATCAAAGCCAATATAAAAAAATATTTTTAAATTCAAAAATCTAACAATATATATAAACAAAGTAAACTTTATTTCTGTTTACCAGACTATACCATGAGATGAAAGCTTAAGTTAAATACCCACATTAAGTTTAGTAGCAGGCGGGACCTATTTTAATTTTCTTTCGGTTTATAATTTACAATTGGGTCCCGCCTGCTACTAAACATAATGCGGGTATTTAACTTAGACTTTCAGCTCATCATATAGTTTGTTGAACCGAAGAAGAGTTTACTTTGTTCATAGTTTGTTTTAATTTTGTTTTCTACTCTCAATGTTGTTTGGTTTTTTAGTGCATTACTTTTAAATTGTCTTTATTGCAGTCGAGTTTTTGATTTTCGATTTAAATATAACCAATAACCAATTTATTATTCCTAATTAAATTTAAACATATGACTTATATATATATATATATATATATATATATATATATATATATATATATATATATATATATATATATATAACACATTTATTCATAACAAAGTTACACGTCAATTCCTACATCAGTTTACAGGTCGTAAATAAAATTAAAATATTATATAATAATATATTATAATATTATGGGATATAACCTCCTCATGATTATAGGTGTGCTCGACTAACCATTTCCTGAGCCATGTTTTAAATAAGCCGACGGATGGTGACTCCGTTATCCTACTCGGTAGTTTATTACATATAAGTAATCCCTTTTTAATTTCCTTTATTTTGATACCCTACTCGATAGGTTTGGTTATTTTTTTAATTATTATCGTAGTATTATTTGACGCCAAATATCCACCATTTTTTTTTTCAAACACCTATCTTAAAATACTTGGGTTTTTGAGACAAATACAACGATGCCTTAACTGTTGAAATCGATCAAGTCATTCGGAAGATACGAGGTAATAAAGAAATTTACATAACCCTTTCTTGGCAGTCGGGTAAAAAGAAACAATACATGTGTATAATAAACAAAGGTGGAAAGTCTGTCCGTGCGATAGCCACAACCTATCTCCATGTATTGAAAACCTGCTTCGGAAAACTCCCCGCATTATTCGATTAACCCGTGCGGTGTTACCTGCAGCCGCGCGGCCTCTAAAGCCCCACGCTCCCCTAACACAGTCTCTTTTTGCCAACATATTTAAACAAATTCTTCAGTGTTCACTTTATTAATACACTGTTGAGTTTTATTATCCTAACTAATATTGTAAATGCGAGTTTCTTTGTAATTCTTTCACGCCTTAACTACGCAACAGATTTTCATGAAATTCTGCATACACGTTGTTAAGGGTATAGAAAAGAATATATGGTAACTTTCATCGAGAAGAAAGTACTTTTCTTGAGGGATAGACCAATATAAGCGAAAAGACGGCGCTCTAACCGCGTTTTATTGGCACCACCGTTGCTCACTAACAAATACATTTTTGTTTGCATGAGTTCAGCAGACAGACAGGCGATCCACCTGTTGGAAAGCGGTTACCGTCGCCTATGGACATTTGTAAGGGGACTACCAATGTGCTGCCGCTCTTTAAAGGGAGACTTGACCACTAATGCCGGAATACAACTCAAAGTTGTTATGACGGCATAGTCTAGACTAGGGTGGTAGCCATCCACAAAGGCAAACACTCTACCACCTAGCTTTGGGTTATTTTGTCACCCCTTACGACAGGTCAGGACACCCCTTACGGCAACAACACGACAGCGACTGAATGAAATGACTTTTAATGTATTGCATTCGTAGTTAGCTCCACATTCGCTATTTGCCGTTATGGGTATTATCAATAGATTTTTAAATTTGAAGTTCGGCTATTCTATGAATTTATAGCATGCCCACTGCATGACATATGTCTGTGCTACTCAACAATTATTGACAAAATCATAACATTAGCTTTAATTTCGTAAGAACACATCCACGCCATGTAGGATTTGCTCGGTTTTGAACAGCGCCATCTAGTTTAATCTTGTGCAACCAAATGACAACATATCAATACTTTACCTCTGTATTAAAAGACGACGTTAGCATTATATAATCTATTTTGACGTGAACAACATAGATATCCTTTTTTAATGCGAAGAAGCCACGGGCAAATGCTAGTGGTTTTATAATGTTGTCTTTCATTACCTATTTTGATAGTGGAGCGGACAGTCATATCTAATGAGAAATTTTTCATCATCTTGCAAAATGTATTTTAACGCTTCTTTATTTTTTCGGCAGGTAGATGGCCCACCTGATGGAAAGTGGTCACCGCCGCCCGTGGACGTTTGCAACACCATAATATGTAAATAATGTTACAATAAACGTTCCCATACAACGTGATAACGCGGCCAGCGTCCTGGGAACGTACCCAACTGATGGTGATTTGGGCCCGTTTACTATTTGTAACTTTTTATTGTTTATAAATTAAGCTGTATATATTATTAATACAGATATATTTTAGTTTTAATTTCGTTTATAGATAGATAGATAGACAACAGATTATACAGAGGATCGCAGCCTGAGAAAAGCATATTTGGGACGGCCGGTAGGTCGGCGTCCGGTCGGCCGTCTCAAATATCGCTGGAAAAACAGAGTGGAGGCTGACCTGTCGGAGCTACGGGCCAATGTAAAATTGCATGCTTTCATTTTGGAGGCCAGGTCGCTGAGCCATCGGAGTAAGTAAAGCGGAAGCCGTAAGAGAAGATGATAAAAAGTAACTCATACCAGTTGACCATCTATCCGTGCAAGAACGGAGAAAGAATACAATTTCCTGCGGCCGGGCGGCCAGTCGTAAGAGGTGACTAAACAACCCTCAGCCAGGTGGTAGAGCATTTGCCCGACTGGACGGCTACCACCCCTGGTCAAAAGTATGTCGCCATAACAACCTTGAGTTGTGTTCCGGCATTAGTGACCAGGTTCCAGTCTCCCTTAAGAGAGCAGCAGCGCATTTGTAGCACCTTTGGTGTTGCAAATGTTGCAAATGTCTATAAGCGATGGTAACCGCATTCCATCAAGTGGGCCGTCTGCCTGTCTGCTGAACTCCTGCAATAAAATTTTTAAAAAAAAGTTGATTCGGCCGCCCGCTTCCCTATCGGCCGACGCCGTAGCATTTCCCCGCTGTCCCCTTGGACCCGTTTCAAAAGTTTTGTTTTAACTACAAATGTTATTCGGATGCAAACAATGGAACAAAAGGGACGCCGCTCTCCGTTTTAGCAACTCCGATCCATGGTTTTTGTCCGAATACATTTGGAAATACGTAATTAAAATACAAATACGTATTTTGTATTTGTATTTCAATTACTTCTTAAAAATGTAATTTGTAATTAGTATTTCAAATACCTGACGCTGAGGTATTTTGTAATTAGTATTTCAAATACTTATGGTTGCAAAATACATTTTACAAAATACATTTAGCTACCTTATTGATGGGTGTGTTCTTCAGAAAATAGCGCTCGATAGCTTTCATAAGCAAAATGGTGACCGCTAAATATTAGGTACGTTCTGCAGTACTGGCCATTTAAAATAAATATTTCTGTTTGGCTAAGATATATAATTTCAAATTAATTTTACTTTGAAAACATGAAATTCTTTTTTAAAAATTAGTCATTTATTTATTGATAAGTGTTATGTTTTCTTCGCATTTGAATCTTTTTCGTCATAATGGATAGTTTAAAATTCGAGTAATTATGGAATAAGAGTACCATCGTGGCAGCAACGCGGCAAGAGCGACAAACAACATCAACGGCCTTTATGACCGAATACTACAATAAACGCACCACTTGTTATTGGTTTCTCCGCTTCCATTTGGCAAATTTCGACCTTTTTTTATAGCTGAAGTACAGCAGACAGGCTGACGGCCTACCTGATGGAAAGCGGTTACTATCGCTTATGGACATTTGCAACACCAGAAATTTCATCAACCCGCTGCCGGCCTCGAAGAAATTTTATGACACCCTTTTTGAAAAACTCCATATCGTAGCGCTGTGAAAAAACCTCGGCTGGGAGCTCATTCCAAATCCCCACGGTATGAAAGAAAAAGGCTCTGCAGAACCGTTGCGTACATGAGCGAAGCGCCTTAAAGAACTGGGGGTGAAATCGAAATCGGTAGAAAGAGGATTAATACACCATTCTATACAGTTCTTCCGAATACTCCTCGTTATACAGTCAGTACAATACGTAGAGAGAAGTGAAGTCTCTCATAAGGCCAAGCCTATCTAGACCATCTGTGAGTGTGGGATCATCAACAACGTGAATGGCTCGACGTTAAATACAGTCTAGGAGATCGAGTTGGTAGCCAGGTGCTCCAGTCCAAAAGTGTGAGCAGTACTCCATATGCGGGCTCACCTGGGTTTTACAAAGCACAAAGCGTTGCCGCGGTGTGAAATACTGCTTGGACCGGTTTAACATTCCCAGCTTCTTAGAGGCAAGTTTTGCCTTGCCTTCAAGATGGCCCCTGAACATCGTTCGCGATGTCAACACTGAGGATCCCAATACTATTGGAGGTGGTAAGGGGAGTTCCTTGGAACTGAAGCGATTGCTCGAATGGAGTCTTTTTGGCAGAGAATACGTAGACCTATATCTTCTTGGGGTTGAAATGGACAAGGTTTTGTCTCCCTCATTCAGAGACTCATTCTAAGGAATACTCTACTTCAGATACAAATCTAACCCAACTATCCTCCATAAATGATCGAGGGAAGTTTGCACGACCAGAGTACGGCGCATCGCCTGTGCTGTCATCCGCATTGGAATGAATGTTGCGAATAGACAACATATCATTGATTTGTAAGATGAACAACGTTGGCGATAGCACACAACCCTGGGGCACACCAGCGTTGATGGGCTTGAAACTTGAGCAACAACCGTCGACAACGACGTGAATGCTGCGCTCATCAAAAAAGCTGGATATCCAGGTGCAAGGCCCTTCGGGTATCCCAAACGATGGCCGCTCCGTTAGAAGAGCCCTGTACCAGACCCGGTCGAAGACCTTAGCAATATCTAGAATTCTAGACTAACTGCCAGTGCTTCCCCTTTGCTCTGAATGGCTTCAGCCCAACGGTGGGTTAGGTAAACCAAGAGATCCCGAACTGAGCGACCGTGGCGGAAGCCGTATTGCCGATCGTTTAGCAGCTGGGAATCTTCGAGGTAACACAAGAGCTGCGCGTTGATAATACGCTCCATCACCATTGAGAGCAAAAAGCTTATTGCTATAAGCCTATTCGACGTGTCTGTTACGTCCCCTTTTTTGGGGACAAGGTGCACATGGGCAATCTTATACGAAGCGAGGACACAACCCTTGTAGTAAGAGAGAGTGAAAAGTCGGACAAGGATTGGCTGGGGACAGATCAGCTAAACACGTCTGCAGCACAATGGCAGGAATGCTATCAGGGCCAGAAGACTTTTTGACGTCGAGGGAGAGGAGAGCACATCGGACTGCTTTTTGAGTAAAGCGCACCTCCGACATTCTAGACTCACACTCTGGGATTGTAGGTGAAGTTTCTCCTATGTCTCAAGACTTGAATTGGCCGCAAAGATTTCATACAGATTATCTTTGGCGGCGTGTACCAGACGGTCGTGCACTGTGCACAGAGGTGGAAGAGACGCCCGACAAAAGTTTCCTTGTACAGCTTTGGTGAGGGCCCAAAAAGCTCTAGTCCCAGAAGAGTAGCTAGAGAGGCGCTCACCAATTCTGTCGATGTGATCGAATTTTGCTCTTGCGAGCTGTTTTTTGAGGGACCTGGGGGCGGCATTGTATCACTTTTTAGGTCAGAGGAACTTGGAGCCTGACGAGCCCGCGCTGCAGTCCAGGCTGAATAAGCCTGTTTCTTTAGCTTTACAGCTTCACTGTTGTACTTATTGAACCATTGTGGTTTACTCGTACCACCGATAAGTACAGTTGAGTTTGGAATTAAACATGCTATTCGCTGCAGTACTACATCGGCGATCCAGTCTGTGCTCGGATCAGAAGCTTCCGACGAGAAACCTAACTGCCTCCACGGGTAGGATGCATAGAATTCACGGAGTCCATCCCAATCTGCTGACCTGTATCACCACACTTTCCGTCGTCCAGCGGGACGAGTCCGATCGGGAATAGGAAGGGGCACCACCAAAGATACCAGACAATGATCAGAGGTTCCCAGTGTAGCACTGAAGGAGATCTGGTAGTTCTCAGGGTGTGTGGTCAGCAGAAGATCCAGCAAAGAAGACTCATGATCCACTCTATCCGGTATTCGGGTAAACTCCGTAATCACCTGAGTGAATCCATTGGCGAGAGCAAATTCGTAGGCAGTAGTCTCTGACAGATCAGTTCTCGGGGAACCCAACCACTCAGCGTAATGAGCATTAAAATTCTCGAGTATGACTACCTCTGCAAAAGGATACTGCCCAAAAACTTTGTCGGTCACCTCATGAAAGAGTTCAAAAAAGCGAGCTGTTTCAGTCCTTGTGCATTCCCTGCCATGGGGCCGATATAATCACTCATAGATCCGGGTGGAACCACCAAAATCTACGCGTACCTACAAGATGGAAATGGCGACGAATTGTGAAGCTTGCCACCACCTCTGTCATGAGGACCACGACCACTCTGCCAAGAGTGTGACGACGGAGAAGAAGAAGAATAAGATGGAAATATCCCTATCTTCAAGGCCGTGGAGATTAAAATAAAAAAAATATAATAAAATTAGGTTAACTTATTTCAGAAAAACGGCAGTTACATAGGCAAGGACCTAATAATAATTATTATTTCATTTTTTGTGAGTATTTTATTTACATAAACCAACACCTGACGGTATTTTGTAATTTGTATTTTGTATTTGTATTTTAAATACATATAGTTGAAACGCTGTATTTTGTATTTTATATTTCAAATACCCGACTTAAAAGTATTTTGTATTTCGTATTTTAAATACATGGGAGAAAGTATTTTGTAGTATTACAATCCTACAATATAAGTAATAAATCTGTAGGGGGAAGTACAAGTTTGTACAATGGAATTAAAGAAGTCATGTTCTGGCTGCGAACGAGGCGTTCACAGTCAGAAGATGTCTAGCGCATTTCCCGACTGACCGACCCTCATCCACTATGTAAATTAGACATGTCCTCCTAGCAACATGCCGCCCACTGGTTCTTGAAATCGTTATATGATCAGCTTAATGGCTTCCGAGAATTCGCATGAAATACCAACAGAGGAAAGAAGGTTTTATGACGTCTTACGGCGGCGTGAACAAAGAGATTAGCGCTAACAATAGATCACTCAAATTCAAAGGGTTAATAGGACACCTGCAAAGGATTAGTATCAGCTTGCAACAATATTATTTCTAAATTTATTCAAGTATTTGCGCAACTAAAAAGTAGACAATATTTTATTAATAAAAACAAAACTAACTAAAAAACAAAACAAAAATTCTACAACATCTTGAAGTCCGGTGGTTCGGGCATGTGGAAAGAATGCATGATGAAAGAATGACTAAACAGATATACAATGCAAAAGTGGATGGATGCAGAAGTCGTGGAAGGCCACGACACACCTTCCATGATCAAATTGATCGTGTACTAGCAGAAGGTGATGTCAGGAGCCTTAAGAACAGACGAGCGTGCATGACAAGAGTTATGAATGTCAAAGAAGCAAGTGAGGTGTGTAAGAATGGGCCTAAATGGCGCTCTGTTGTTCGTGCCTACTCCGCAAGGGAACCAGCGTGAAGTTATGTATGTATGTATGTATCTTGAAGTCGATGCGAAGTAAAATATAAAAATAACTATATTTCGCAAATCTGTTCTTCTTTTTTATTTTTTATTTGGACTTTTTTTTGCTTTTTAGTTTGAAGTACATTTTGTTTTTGTTATAAAAAAGCAATTTACTACTTTTTAGTTGTATTCTCACACAATACGTCTATTTCGGTTCTGGCTTGAACACCTTTGGCTTTGTGGATAGTTTTCAACATACGTAAACGTCACATTAACAGTGACAGATAAAATGTCACTCTACTAACTTTAATGTAACAGTATGTAATCATACTGTTACGACTCAGGTCCCGACAAAAACAAAATCCACCTGCATATCTGAAACAAAACACATTTATTACCCGTCGGCATTTAAACTAATACCATTGAAATTCTTTTATGGTCGTCTTCTTTTGTTTACTTATTGACAAACAGCCCATTGTTGTATTGTAACCTCTTATGGCGGTCATTAGCCAGGTGCTTCGGATTAAATCGACTTAGATACAGGGACATTGCAGTTGCGCAGTATAAAACGATGACCTGGTGGAGGGGGAGCCAGTCGAGCGATAACCACGAGTGAAGTAAGACGTGTGTACTACAATCGGGAATCTAATAAGTGATGGACTTTGCGCGTTTTATTGAATTACAACCTTCTGCATTACGATTGGACTTGTTGTGTTCGGTTATATTTGTTCTAATAAAGTATATAGTGATTCTAACGGCATTTTAATTCGAGTCTCGCGGCTCGTAACAATACGTTCAAATAAACCAGCGTAACGATTATTTTGAAACACAAATTATACGAATTAATACGATAAACCCTATCATTTTAGATATCCTCAGTTCCTGCGTCTACAAGTTGCTTGAATATCTTTAGAAATACTATTTTAAGTGCTTGTTGAAATTGTACTACTCGCACGCGTATACAAGTTTTACCTTTCGAAGAGTGATGCTAACCGCTCTTTAACAAGGGTTGGGGTTGCTGTCGATTTCCTTGGGATCCACTCATCAGACATTGCCTTGGACAAAGGGACTAACCTCAGAAGTATACGCTTTTCAATAAAGAAGAAAAGTCGGTCTACAATTGACAGAGAAATCGCGTAACAAACATACAAAAACAATATACAGTTGAATTGTTAACCGCCTCCTTGCGGAAGTACATACATACATACATACATACATAACTTCACGCCAGTTCCCTTGCGGGGTAGGCACGAACAACAGAGCGCCATTCAGGCTTATTCTTACACACCTCACTTGCTTCTTTGACATTCATAGCTCTTGTCATGCACGCTCGTCTGTTCTTAAGGCTCAAGGTGAATTTATCTATCTGTATACATACATACATACATAACTTCACGCCAGTTCCCTTGCGGGGTAGGCACGAACAACAGAGCGCCATTTAGGCCCATTCTTACACACCTCACTTGCTTCTTTGACATTCATAACTCTTGTCATGCACGCTCGTATATATATGTATATAAGAGTATATAATAGATAGATTCCGAAACGATATAGCAAATGACGTAACATCTCTTGCTTGTCTTTTCCTCTGTGCATTCTCTCTGTGCTTCCTCTGTTCTTAAGGCTCCTCCTAAAAATATCATAAAATATTAATAATCTTCTACTGCCCCAAATACGGTTCATTATTGTGAAAATATGAGTGAGAAAGCAACTAGGGTGCTCGAGAAATAGGTTAATTGGCCTCAGGAATCGGCCTAATTCCCTAATAATTACTCAGTTTGTTAAATTGGGAGGCTGACAACGAGCAAATAGAGTCCCGCCTAACATAACAACGTGGAGGTGTATTTGCTCTTCAGTTTCTTCTTTCATCAAAATCGTCTTGATGAGGCTTCATTAAATATTATAAACTCCTCAATTGCTAACCAATTTTGTACCATCCGTGCAGGAACGGAGAAAGAATACAATTTCCTGCGTTGGGGCGGCCTGTCGTAAGAGGCGACAAAACAACCCACAGCCAGGTCGTAGGGCATTTGCCCGACTGGAAGGGCAACTTTAGACCCCTGGTCTAAAGTATGTCGCCATAACAACCTTGAGTTGTGTTCCGGCATTCGGCATCTCCTTAACAGCAATAACACGTTGCGAAGCGGTGTACATAGACCTCCAAAAAGTGTTCTCTAAGTGGCACTTAGTTTTTGAATTCAAGTCGTTGTTGTGCGAATAGAGCATGTGATACATAATGATCTAGGAGTATTACACGTGTGCTGCCCATTTGCATGTCAAAGGGTCGCCTCGTTTCGCGGTGACATAGCTGCGAATGGCCGGAATTAAGATGGCATCCATGTCACAGGTCGGCCTGTAAAACAGATATAAATCTTTTCAAAATAACTTTCTTATTAAAGTAAATATCAACAGTTTTATAAGCTACGAACATTTTAAATCAATACTTTCCTAACAGCTTCTTGGTAATTGGTAAACATTTCATCTAAGCATCGTCATAAAAAACTTTAGCAGCTAACCTTTTTGTTCCATTAGATGTTTGTAGAATTCTATTTTTTTTATTTTTTATTATTATATATATATCTCTACGGACTCGAGTTCCGTGCCCTTTTTTAATACTTAATTTCTATGAAAAATTTGAGACTCCGTACACGCTTATTGTTTATTTTTGTTAGTGTATGTGACATTATATGTAGTAATTTTTCTGTTTTGGTGTACCTTAAGAATAACTTATTATATTAATTTATTCTAATTTTAATACTAAACTTATACTAATCTAGAGTGTATCTGTTACATGCTGGTGTTGTGAGGAAGTGCATGTGCAGTGTTGGCCTTATATCTATACTTATATATAGTCCTATCTAGTGCCATGTGTGTTGGTTTTTTTCTTTTCTGTGCCTGGGTTATTAATTTTTAGGCTCTTTGTGTGTCTTGGTTTGTTTGTGGAGTGTGCGTGTAATGCAATGCGATGATAGTGCGCGTAGGTATAAGTTTTATTGTTAGTTATGTGTTTGTGACTTTGTGTGGTGTTATAATTTATTGTTTAGTTGTTGTGACATGAAAAATTTCCAGTTGGAGAATTCTATTTAAAAAGTTGTTAAAATGAATCGCCGTAAATACATGAAAGAAACTTAAGCTTAGGTAAATTATAATTATTTAATCATTATTATTTGTTGAATCCTCAGATTTTGTAAAGATGTGGGTAATTTTATAAGTGCCGCTGCAGTTCGTTTCGACGCCCTGGCGTGATACTTAATCAGTCTCCAGTGAGCGTTTGGCCAGTCCGGACGTTCCATTTACTCCGTGCAAAGAGAACTCTGTGAATGTTTCAAATATTTATATGTCTCCTTGAACCTTTTTTTTTTGATAACGTAGGGGGAATGTCTTTGGACACCGTCCTCGGGATCTTCAGGGGAAGAGCCAAATGCAGCGCACAAGCATGCATCGACGGTGTGTGGGACTCTCAGCCACCGGTTCTCCACGCTATCTTCAAACAGAAGCAGTCGCGAGAAACCGATCGCCAAGCTGCCCACTAAACCTAAACCTGCGCCCCTGTATCAGCGCTTTTACGGGGCGTCACGGAATTTAGATCAGAGTTACTGCACCGTGACACCCCCATGCTCGGCAATACTGGGTCACCCCGGTGGCTGCGTGACCCACTTCATCAATTCAATTCAATCAATCAAGTCCGCTGCTACTATTGTAGCAGCGGCCCTCTGTGACGGTAATTATGGGAGGAGGAGATGAGCGTAGTGGCGCCTTTGACCGCCAGTCCGCCTCTTGCGGATATATCTCCATGAACCTTACCTCAAACTGTACTTACTCTGATATGTGACTATGGTACAGAAGTATGTTATACAATTAGTTTTTGAAGTATTAATGGGTTTATAGTAAATAGTGCACTAATAACGACGAAACTGATAATTTACAAAGTTGTCGTCGTGGTCAGCCATTCGTAGTCCACTGCTGAACGTAGGCCTCCTGTTCTCCTCATCCAGCGCCTACCAGCGACCTTGCACAGGTCCATCGGGCTGGAGGGCGTCCGACACTACGTTTACCGAGACGCGGTCTCCACTCCAAGACTCGTCTGCTCCATCGGCCCTGCGGCAGACGTGACCGGCCCATTGCCACTTCAACTTGCTAATTTTGCGAGCTATGTCGATTACCTTGGTTCTCTTACGGATATCCTCATTTCTGATTTGATCCATAGGAGAAATACCCAACATAGCTCGCTCCATAGCCCGTTAAGCGACTTGGAACTTGTGGACCAACCCTGCCGTCAGTGTCCATGTCTCGGCCCCGAAGGTCAGGACGGGAAAGACGCACTGCTCGAAGACTTTTGTCTTCGGAATGCTGCCCAGCCCAACTGAATCCTCCTATTGGCTTCCCCCTCGAAGTTGTGCCTGCCGACCTGTATTTTCTGTCCAAGATAGACATATTCCTGTACAACCTCCAGAGGGACGCTATTGACGTTTATCGGTCTCGGCATGACGTGTTCATTGAACATGACTTTCGTCTTGTCCAAATTCATGCCGAGACCAGTCGGGAAGATTCATTTAAGCTGCCCAGCATTTCGGCAAGTTCCTCCAAAGTCTCTGCAAAGACAACGATATCTACCGCGAAACGGAGGTGAGATGTGCTCGCTGATGACGTTAATTAAGGATTAATTCACAAAGTAATCCTTCATTTTAATGTTACATGTTCAGTGAGTACATGTTCAGTGTTTCTACAGTCCGTCCCTTCTTGCCTTTCCTTGAGTATTTTCTGTGGCATGAAATACTAGTTGTAAACCTAGTAAACCTAGTTGTTAGTACATAATAGAGGCGTTAAGAGGCACATTGTTAGGCGCGGTTGGCGTTTCGCGTGTACTGAATACACGGAACCTAATAAAGATTTCATACCCATTTGCATGCATAAGTCGGCGAAGTGAGCTTGTAAATAATTAATTAATACATTTTAGCACTATCGCAAGTGACACGCGTTACGAGTGCTTACCTTGAGTGAAGCTTCTACACTAAGTACTTAAGAAATTCCTGGTAGAGCCCTAAAGTATGATGTTCGTTAAGTTCAGTGTCTATAATATATTGTTACGAGTTAGCGGGATTCCAATTAGAATGCCGTTATAATTATTATAACTATACAAACACATATAACACAAGTACAAATATAACCGAACACAAAAAATCAAACAAACGTAATGTAGAAGGTGGTAATTCAATAAAACGCGCAAAGTCCGTCACTATTAGATTCCCGAATGTACACACGTCACGCCTGTATCGTAGTTGTAGCTCAACTGACCCCCTCCCTCAATCAGGCCATCATTTTATACTACACAAATGCAATGTGCTCGCCCGGCAACTTCGACCGAATTTCATAGAATAAGCTTATACTTTAAAATCCGTAACACCTGGCTAATGATCGTTTTATACTACACAAATGCAATGTGCCCGCCCGGCAACTTGGACCGAATTTCATACAATAAGCTTATACTTTAAAATCCGTAACACCTGGCTAATGATTACAATACAACAATAGGCTGTTTTCTAGAAACGTATGCTAATAAATAAGTAAACAAAAGAAGACGATCATAAAATAATTACAACAGTTTCAATGTTATTAGCTCAAATGCCGACGGGTAATAAATGTACTTCTACAAATCTGTACGGGGAAATTGTCTTTGTCGGCGCCTAGGTTGTAACAATATATTTCTATTTTAACCTGTGGTCAGCGCTGTGGGCTGCATTACTTAATATTTTAAGTAACTCTGCATTCAATTTTTATAATGTAGCTGTTTGTTGTTCTAATAAAATAAAAATGTTGCTCTTTACGCTGAAACCATTCTAAGCTCAATTTTCGCTGTTGTATTAGGAAAAAACACATTGGTATTAAAATACAATCTCTATAGTTTGTTTACAGACAGTAAACAAAAACTACCCATTTTCAAAACAAACGTTAAGGGCCTTAGAAAGTACTGCAACGCTGCTTTTACTGTAGTGCAAAATATCCATGTAAATATTGTCAGAGGCGACCAGTACATGCAAGCCGACCTGTAATTGTGACCCGTTCATCACAACACGGCACCAAATAGGCCAATCTATTTACTCTAATCCTTTACTGCACCTAATCTATACTTATATTATAAAGCTGAAGAGTTTGTTTGTTTGTTTGTTTAAACGCGCTAATCCAATTAGAAAAATTCTTTAAGTGTTGAATAGTACATTTATCGAGGAAGGCTGTAGGCTATATTATATTTTCAAAAACATTAGGGATCCTTACTAAAAGTCCAATAATGTAACCCAAGGTGTAAAAAAATTACCCCAAAAAATCCTTACACGGCGTGCGCTGCGAAAACTATTGATTATAGAACAAAACAATGTATAACCATTTTGCAGAACATATAATTGTCTACAAAAAATATTGCCTAACCATATGTCTAACTATTATAGTTATCTCACAAGAAGTGTTTTCTTTTATTTTTTTAAATAATTAAAATGCCGTCGCTTCAAAAACTCTTTATTTTATACCTTGGTATTAATCCTTATCAAAATAAATTACTTCATATTTAAGACGAATTCAATACCTTTCTAGAACTTTTTGAAGTATTCAATTCGGACGTTTCATTTAAAAGATATCGCGATATTTAAAATGTAAGTATTAGTGTTGTAGCCAAATATACTAATATTGTTTGATTGAACGCGCTAATCTCAGGAACTATTGGTCTGATTTGAAAAGATCTTTCAGTGTTGGATAGCCCATTTATCGAGGAGGGCTATAGGCTATATATCATCACGCTAAGACCAATAGGAGCGGAGCACCAATGAAGATTCCACGCGGACGACGTCGCGGGCACAGCTAGTAATACATAAAGTAGTGTACGAAGTAACATAGTGATTGAATTGTTACATTGTTATTCAATTCATTGAAACTTAGCCACCTGGCTGATTTAAAAATCAAGCAAATGCACGGCAGACCAGGAATCATGACGGCTTGTGTAGAATTAATAAACAACCACTGTTCTCATGATTTGGCTACGAAACCGTAAAAAGCGTTTAATCTGAAACATCTCATATCTCAATAACTACTCGACGGATATAGTCGCGGTTAATTTTCGTTGAGGCGATTTTTGAGGTTTTAAAGCCTCATTTTTTAAATCCATTTTATAGTTCAAAAGTTATGGGGGAGCACAATTTCTCTCGCTTTGGAAGCTAATATCTCCCTATTAAGTGAAATAAAAAGTAATTAAAGAACATTGTCAGGCTTTGCTAAGATCAAACCAACGATACCCTGCAACTACGATGTACGGTGAAACCGACCATACAATGCATTTTCACTTAACTTTATTAATTTATATTAACAAATAGTCAGTACACGAATGGCGGCCACCGCGTGTGCTCCCTCGCTCCTTTATTACTCCTATCTTTGGTCAATTCAATAAACATATTATAAATTTATCCTTTAGTTATCTAAAGCGAATCCCTACCGCTTACATACGACATACAAAAAAATTTACAATCTTCAGTTACATGTAAGGTCGCTTTCCCTAATCCTTCATCCGTGCAGGAACGGAGAAAGAATACAATTTCCTGCGGCCGGGCGGCCTGTCGTAAGAGGCGACAAAACAACCCACAGCCAGGCGGTAGGGCATTTGCCCGACGGGATGGCTACCACCCCTGGTCTAAAGTATGTCGCCATAACAACCTTGAGTTGTGTTCCGGCATTAGTGACCAGGTTCCAGTCTCCCTTAAGAGAGCAGCAGCGCATTTGTAGCACCTTTGGTGTTGCAAATGTCTATAGGCGTTGGTAACCGCTTTCCATCAAATGGACCATCTGCCTGTCTGCTGTACTCCTGCAATAAAAAAAAAACTATCTTCGCATTTTTTAGCATATATTTATATAAGACAATTCGTCAGAAAATTTAGGAATCTTAGAAACTAATAAACTAGTTGTGTTGCTCTGAAAAAACAAAGGTTTTATTTAGCACAAGTTTACACTTTAACAAGACAGACAATACGATCCAGATATACAATCCTACTTGAAAAAACAAAGAAACGACATTTCAAGTTTATTAATTAGCTTCTTGACTCCTCTTCCACTGAATTCTTTTTTATTATTAGTTTTATTTAGCACACTATCGCCATATTGAAATTCTCCCCTGTCTTATCTACTTTACCGCAATGCCACTTGTAATGTATGAGGTGGCATCTATTAATAACTAAGAGTAAACCTGAACTGTTTTATCCATGAACAAATAACTTAAAGAAATCTAATTTCTTTACATTTATATAGATTACATAAAAATATATCTACTACTCTCTAATCAACAAAACATCTTCCTTGTATACCCAGTAATTTGCAAGAAAAATGATTGTACATACATACATACATAACTTCACGCCAGTTCCCTTGCGGGGTAGGCACGAACAACAGAGTGCCATTTAGGCTTATTCTTACACACCTCACTTGCCTCTTTGACATTCATAACTCTTGTCATTGTGACATGATGATTGTGACACATAATAATGGACAGACAGACAGTGTAGTGTGTGACAGTGTACTGTAATACTTGCAACAACTCAGAAGGGTTTATGGTAATAAAAGAACAGCAACTGGTCATATATTTATAATCGGAGAACCTTACAGTTTTAATATTTATATATATATCGAGGATTGAAAGGCTATTTGTTTTAAGCGACATTTTGTGTGAGACTTAATAACACTATGGGTTTGTTTTATCCTAACGTCTCAACTTAATGAAATATAAAGAATCTGATGTCTAGTTTCAATCTATAGATGTTCTTTTTTTAAGTGTGGTGGTACATAGTTCGTTAGTGATGTGTTTTTCTGGGTCATTTGAAACTT
This sequence comes from Dendrolimus kikuchii, assembly GCA_019925095.2. Classification (NCBI taxonomy): domain Eukaryota; kingdom Metazoa; phylum Arthropoda; class Insecta; order Lepidoptera; family Lasiocampidae; genus Dendrolimus; species Dendrolimus kikuchii. The sequence continues at coordinate 292,874 of CM034394.1, read as the reverse complement.
TAAACTTTTCTCCCGACAAATTTTAAAAATGTCGTTTAAAACAAATAGCCTTTCACCCATCGATATATATATATATATATATATATTGTAATTTTTTTTAATTAACTATTTGAGCCAATTTTTTATTTTTATTATATAAATTATTTTTTAGTGGAAACTTGTTTGATATATGTATTAATTTTGTGTTTTATATTTATGAATATTAATTATTGTATGTTTCCCAAACAAATTAAATAAATAAATAAACACATTACAGACACTATTATTTTTTTTAAGGCGGGGGAAATGCTATTTACGCACAATACTGGGTCCTTTGCAAGGGATTAGACCATAGTATGCTTCCTCTTTCATACGCACCGCTGAAGAGTGGAACTCTTTACCGTCGTCTGTTTTTCCTGAAAAATATAATCTAGGTGTCTTTAAGTCTCGCGTGAACAGGTATCTTCTAGGTAAGCGTGCTCCACCTTAGACTGCATTTCCGCCTGACGTCAGGTGCAATGTCAGTCAAACGCGAACCTATTCAATATAAAAAAAATATTTGATCATGAAGGCTTTTCCCTTTGACAAGTGGCAATCCGAACACTAAACAAGCCAGCTTGTGTGGAGACTCAGAGAAGTTGTACGGGCAACAGCCACTACCCACTAAAACCACCCTCCTCCCATGTGCCCCGCGCTTTTTATGAAGGAAAGGCTGCGACTTAGAACTTAGTTACGCCCAGTCTGTCACATTACAGACACTAATCTTAACAGTCGTCGAGCATTTTTAGAACACCTCCAACAATTTTACAGCATAAGAAACTTAGCAAATTGGCACAACCGACAGCGGATTGAAGTCATTGATAAACTATTTTAATTAAACGGTTATGCATTACAAGAATTTAATACATTATTATTTCGATATTTCAGATAATATTTTATATAATATATTGCTACTTAAAGTTTGATATGCAATCAAATAAGCCGAACACAGTATAAATCTATCGCGTCTGCCAACATGGAAACAAAATGTAATGAATACCGTCTATATACAATTGAGAGATTTTGAATTATAATCTACACAATTATCACATTATAGAAAAGATAAATATTGTAACAAAATTATTGTAAATTATAGACAACTACGCTATATAAAACAGACGCTAAACACAGAATAAATAAAAATATAACATCACTATTGAATTAAGGAAACGGTCGCTTGTATCGTTTAGAAATAAGAGGGTACATAACAAAATTAACTATTAACTTTAAACGGAAACATGATAAGAACTATACTACTAAATAACTGTAATAATACACTATTATAGGACATGACAAAAACAAGTAAAATTAATAATAATAATCGGCAGACAAACACACATATTGTAGATCCCCAAATTAAGCAAGTTACGCCTGTGTTATGGGTAATATACAACGGACTACTCTGGGGCCGATCCCAGACACCCAGACCATACATAGTAAATAACGGAGAAAATGCGTTTCCGAAATTTACTATACCAGGAATCGAACCCGGAGCCTCTGCGTTACACTGAGGTAGGCCGGCGAAGGCTTAGCCCGCTCAAATACAGAGGCCGTCAAACAAAAAAAAAGGGACTCAGTTTTTTTCAAAAGGTTTCTAAAAAAAAAAAGTGGACTTGATGTTTATTGTGATAAAGGTTTATAAAGCCAAAATAATCTACGTGGCGAGGTGGCGGATCAAAGTGGAATACCAGCAAAAATAAGCAGAGCTTGGCTCTGTGCGACCCACTCGACCCTCGCAAGCCCTCAACTTAAGAAACATTCCTCACGATATAACAATCTCGAAATATTCCGGGTGCATGCGCGCGAAAGATGTAACACCCTAGTGGGGCTGACGCGACGTGACTCCCACAAGGTCAAGGCTCGCGGGAACATTTCACGTAAAGGGAATATTGCCATATGTCTCGACAAAGAGCCTGTTATTTGCCTAACAGAGGCTTTTGCGGCTTTCATAACATGCGAGACGCGCGTTCTATTACAGGCCTAGAGCCACTTTTATGCTTACTCATCGGCAAAGCGATGCTATTAATCCATGCCTACAGCGTTCTTATTGACTGAGACTGTCAAGAGAAATCATTTGGTTTGTAAAGAGCCTAAATTATATTCTTTTTTTATGGCTCCACTAACACTGATGTATGGCAGTGAAAGTTGGGTATGGCAAAAGAAACATGAAGGTAGGTTTTATCCGTGCAGGAACGGAGAAAGAATACAATTTCCTGCGGCCGGGCGGCCTGTCGTAAGAGGCGACAAAACAACCCACAGCCAGGTGGTAGGGCATTTGCCCGACTGGATGGCTACCACCCCTCGTCTAAAGTATGTCGCTATAACAACCTTGATTTGTGTTCCGGCATTAGTGACCAGGTTCCAGTCTCCCTTAAGAGAGCAGCAGCGCGTTTGTAGCACCTTTGGTGTTGCAAATGTCTATAGGCGATGGTAACCGCTTTCCATCAAGTGGGCCGTCTGCCTGTCTGCTGAGCTCCTGCAATAAAAAAAAAAAAAAAAAAAGGTAAGATACACGCAGTTGAAATAAAATTAGTGCTTTGCGAAGTATATGTGCGGTTATTTTGAACAATATGATATGGAAACTTTGTGGATTAAAAGATGATGTAATAACAAGAGTTGAAGAAGGAATATTAAGGTGGTTTGGCCATGTAGAGGGAATAGATAAAAGTAGAATCACTAAGCAAGTGTATGAGAGTATTGTGAATAGTAGAGTTGCTGCCGGTAGACCGAGACCTATACACCGTAATCAAATAGCAGCAGTATTAAAGAGAGGTCAGGTAATAAGAATCTCAAATATACATGTATATATGTCGAGCTAAATGAAGCGAGAGTTGTATTTCAGGATCGCCGCAATTGGAGATCCGTAGTCTAGCCTACCCCAAGGGCAACAGGCGCTAAAATATGTATATATGCAGGTGATTGGGTTTCTTTTTGTTCACGGTTTTGAAAATTTACATATAAGTCATTTTTTTTATTGCAGGAGATCAGCAGACAGGCAGACGGCCCACTTGATGGAAAGCGGTTACCATCGCCTATGGACATTTGCAACACCAAAGGTGCTACAAATGCGCTGCTGCTCTCTTAAGGGAGACTCGAACCTGGTCACTAATGCCGGAATAGAACATTCAAGATTGTTATGGCGACATATTTTAGACCAGGAGTGGTAGCCATCCAGTCGGGCAAATGCCCTGCTACCTGGCTGTGGGTTGTTAAGTCGCCTCTTACGACAGGCCGCCCCAACGCAGCAATTGTATTCTGTCTCCGTACCCATATCTCGCTTAATTAATATTATATATATGACATTATTGATTTAGGTTTATGGCTTGGCAGCTAGACCTTTAAGCCAGATCTTAGTTTACAATATAGTTTCTTCATTTTCTTAAGCCTATGTGTAGCACAGCTGAACTGTATGTTATCAGCTAGTGCGTAGTCACGGAGTTCTTGTGACAACTCAAAAGGCCACATTTGACTTTACACATAACACATAGTTACTACTCAAAAACTATCAATATCCTACAACTATTGTTCATTTTAGAGTAATTATACACATTTTTAGAAAATAAAACCGCACAGCATAACGTCTCCTTTCAGTTCCCGCCAAAAACTCTACATATATGACATAATTGCTTACTTGACAGATTAAATCATCTTTGTTGTGACATTTTACAAATATACAACTGATATTCTCAAAACAATAATCCATAAAGATAATACATTCACATTATAGAGGTGATATTCTAATCAATGTTACTACATATTAGAGTTGTTTCAATGTAAGTTAACACTTTGGTTTGACTTTTGATTCTAAGTTCCAATAACTTATGTTACTATATTATATTATACTTATACTAATTTACATTTGAATGCGAAGAAAACAAAGGTTATGGTGTTTGAAAGAGAAGAAACCAGAACGAATGCAAGGATAATGGTCGATGATGTTATGCTAGAGCAAGTGAATGAGTTTGTATATCTTGGATGTGCTTTTAGCAGGGATGGAAGGTACACCGCTGATATAGAAAGAAGAGTGAATTTGGGGAATAGTGTGAATGGAGCGTTAGGTAAACTTCTAGGCGCTAAGAACCTCAGCCAGAAGGCCCAGCTCGCCGTACACAACGCGGTGCTGGTACCCACATTCACGTATGGAAGCGAGAGTTGGGTATGGAAGTGAAAGCATGAAAGTAGAGTAAACGCGGTCGAGATGCGAGCACTGCGCAAAATCTGCGGAGTGACGCTCGCGGACCGCGTTCGTAATACCGAAGTAAGAAAGAGAGTTGGTCTGAAAGAGAGTGTCGGGGTGAAGGTAAGGAAAGGAATGCTCCGGTGGTTCGGGCATGTGGAAAGAATGCATGATGAAAGAATGACTAAACAGATATACAATGCAAAAGTGGATGGATGCAGAAGTCGTGGAAGGCCACGACACACCTTCCATGATCAAATTGATCGTGTACTAGCAGAAGGTGATGTCAGAAGCCTTAAGAACAGACGAGCTTGCATGACAAGAGTTATGAATGTCAAAGAGGCAAGTGAGGTGTGTAAGAATAAGCCTAAATGGCGCTCTGTTGTTCGTGCCTACCCCGGAAGGGAACTGGCGTGAAGTTATGTATGTATGTACTAATATTTATCCAATCGGTGTATTTCCCTACGACAATATGGAAACGTCATCGTAATATTCCTGGAATTTGTGAGCCTCTATATTATCCAAGTAAATTATACGCAATAAATAATTGATAAAATATGACATAATATTTTTCCAGAGATTTTCCTTTTGCGAAAAGTTATTCAGATGTCGGCAACCCATTATTAGTCCCCCAAATGCACAGAGGAAAAGGCAAGTAAGAGATGTTACGTCATTTGCTATATCGTTTCGGAATCTATCTATTATATACTCTTATATACATATATATACAGCTTTATTTATTTATTACATACATCCATCTTAAATCTAAACAATGCCCATGCTAAATATACTCCCTATTATAGGTGGTCACATCATGCATTATGTTATATATTGTTACGAGCTACACAGGACTCGAATTAAAATGCCATTGGAATTACTATAGAGTTTATTAGAACTGTACAAACACGTATAAAACAGGTACAAATATACTAGATACAACCAGTAACACGCCCAAAGTCCGTCACTATATCGCTTGTTGAATGTACACGTCTTGCTTGTATCGTAATCATCGCTCGACTGCCTCACACCTCCGTTCGGTCATTGTTATATACTAAACTGTATAATAGAACAAAGGACCGTGTTGCAAGCAAGGATTAGTTCGACACTAATGACGGCCATAAAAGAAGTAGAAAAACAATAGCATGTTTTTCATAATTACAAATTCTAAACACAAAGTAAATAAAAGAATTCCTAAATCCGGAAGGCAATAAAACCGCGCTTTTACGACCGGCATGTGTGCGCATTTCTTTGTCGGTATGTAACAATACTATTGTTTGCATGTAGGTATATGTAATGTATATTATTATAATATATTTAGTTATGTATTATTAGTTATTTTTTTGTTTCTTCTTTAATTACGATTGAATAATTTTAATTTAGTTAAACTACCAAATACTATTTAATTTTTCTTTTAGTGTCTCCTTGAACACCGGGTTGCCTGGAAGAGATCGCTATAAGCGACAAGGCCGCCCATTGTTCTAATGGAAATTTAATTCATATTAAATTGTCTAGGTTTAAGTTATGGTGAACAATAAAGAGTTTTTATTCATTCATTCATACAAGTTAGATTAAAACAAATTACGGTATAAATCATTGTAATTACATTTTTATTTTTTTATTTCAGGGTAAACTTACCCCAGCGGATGTAGCTATATGGGGTACTTTATACCCGTTGATTGGCTATGCTCAATGCGCAAAGCGATCCTTAATATTTCGCTGACCGCTCAAAAGCCGTGCCGGGGACTATATGTTTTTTTTTATTGTAGGAGTTCAGCAGACAGGCTTTTGCCATGGTATTTATTAGAAAACAATGTTGAATTTGATAATCTATACTAATATTATAAAGAGGTAAAGTTTGCTGCTGTTCTGTGAAAGTAGGGGGTAATCTCTTATCTAATGCAGGAACACAAGATAAGAATACAATTTCGGCATGCGTTGGGCCAGGCCTGGTCGTAATCCAGGCGACTTAACAACCCACAGCCAGGTGGTAGGGCATTTGCCCGACTGGGTGGCTACCAGCCATGGTCTATAGTATGTCGCCATAACAACCTTGAGTTGTGTTCGGGTATTAGTGACCACGTTCCAGTTTCCCTTAAGAGAGCAGCAGCGCATATGTAGCAACTTTGCTGTTGGAAATGTCCATAGGTGATGGTAACCGCTTTCCACCAAGTGGGCCGTATGCGTAAATCTGGCATTGCATCTCCTGCAATTCCACGTCTCTCCCTTATTTTGCCAGTATTTTCGTACGCCTGAATAAACCACGATTTTTGGTATAACGTTTTACGAGTTGGAAAGCTACGCTAACACGGAGTGTCATAGGCTATATAACATGACGCTATATACCACGGGAGCGAGACAGAGCGCGGGTGAAACCGCGCCGGGCCGCTAGTTAATTATAATGAAATCGTTATACTTCAAATGTTCCTTAAATTTATTTAAGAAACACTAAACGCATTTAACACCCTTAAATACGATTAGCGTCTTGCACAACGCAAGATTTACCGGTATGTCGTTTTCTATACGCCTGCTAACTTGTACGCGAATTTTTGTGATATTCCGTTGTGTGGTTAAGACGCGAAAGCGTAACAAACAAACAAACAAACAAATCCGCTTACTTATTCCGTTTGCTCATCGACCCAAAGTGGGTCTTGGCCTCCGAAACGAGAGCATGCCACTTTCTTACTATGTACACTAATATTATAAATAGGTAAAGTTTGTGAGTTTGGATGTTCGGGATAATCTCTGGTACTACTGAGCCGATTTCGAAAATTCAATCACCAGTAGAAAGCTACATTCTTCCAGAGTGACATAAGCTATATTTGATTGTGAGTAACCTTTTAAGACGGAACCTCCACAAATTTGTTCTCGAATTGTCATAACAGCTAATTGGGAAGCAGCACAAATTTGTGGTTAAGAAACGAACGTTGAACTGGTGCTTTCTCCCTCTAACTACATAGAATTTGTTTTAGAATAAAAGAGACGATATAATTCTCTTGGTTTTGGCGCGGCATTTTTGATGGCAGCTGGCAGCTTGTGGACACAGATAATACTAAATTTGGCCCCTGGAAGGGGTTAATAAATAAAAAAAGTAAAAATGTTTTACACCCAGCGAAGTGGGCACTAGAACGCCTGTCAAATATCCTTTTTTTAATTTTTTTTATTGCAGGAGTTCAGCAGACAGGCAGACGGCCTCCCACTTGATGGAAAGCGGTCACCCATCGCCTATGGACATTTGCAACACCAAAGGTGCTACAAATGCGCTGCTGCTCTCTTAAGTGAGTCTGGAACCTGGTCACTAATGCCGGAACACAACTCAAAGCTGTTATGGCGGCATACTCTAGACCAAGAATGAATAAACAGATATACAATGCAAAAGTGGATGGATGCAGAAGTCGTGGAAGGCCACGATACACCTTCCATGATCAAATTGATCGTGTACTAGCAGAAGGTGATGTCAGGAGCCTTAAGAACAGACGAGCGTGCATGACAAGAGTAATGAATGTCAAAGAGGCAAGTGAGGTGTGTAAGAATAAGCCTAAATGGCGCTCTGTTGTTCGTGCCTACCCCGCAAGGGAACTGGCGTGAAGTTATGTATGTATGTATGTACTCTAGACCAGGGGTGGTCCCCATCCAGTCGAGCAAATACCCTGCCTCCTGGCTGTGGGTTGTTTTGTGAAATTGTATTCTTTCTCCGTTCCTGCACGGATAAAGATGCTAGAGCTTACACCAATTTCACTCCGAACTTCAGACGGATAGTCCGCAAGAAAAATGTTATTTTTCTCATGGATATATAAAAAAAATTACTTTGTTATTTCCGTAATTACATTGTTTGTTAAATCTTTTTTTCTATAGAATTTTGTGCGGACCGCGATGGTCATTTCATTTCTTAAAACGGACCCCAAGCAGAAGAATTGTAACCGCTTTTCATCAAGTGGGCCGTCTGCCTGCCTGCTGAACTCCTGCAATAAAAAAAAAATGCTTAATTTGAGGATATACAATATGTGTGTTCGTCTGCCGATTATTATTATTATTATACTGTATGTTTTTCAAGACCACGGGCCATGAAAATGGCCTGGACTTTTGGGGGGGGCTTGCATGGGGCCATGGGAAGGCCAACACGTAGAGGCCCCTTGACAAATTTAATGTAAATGTGGCGTGACACTGACCGGCGATTATCCCTGTCTACACCATATAATAATGCACCCAAGGACAAGCCCCGGCCAGTGTAGGACTATTGTGGAAAATGAGGACAAAAAGTACCGGGCTATTGGGGTGAACTGCTAGTGGTACTAGGGGTCGGGGAATATGGGGACTATGGCATATGCCCGTCGCAATGTTCGGGGAACATGGAAAAATGGGCAGACGGTGACTCGCCACTTCCTGCATTGGCCCCAAAAAATGCCATAAAGACAGAGGCATCATGGGTGTGAGTGGCTAAGAGGTGTCGAGAGGTGGGCTGCAGGTTCACCGTAGCTACTTCTGACGTGATGCCATTTATCACTTCCACCCCTGGAGCTTGAGTCTTAGCTCTAGCGATCTCCACTCCGTGCCGGCCGATTAAGGCAAGCACGGAGGTGGGGAAGTAAAAGACAAATCGGTCCCCCGAGAGGGCGCTACGAGGGTCATGTCACTCCTAAATGTTTATATAACCAACCCACACACCTGCAAAGGGTTACTCCTTTAACTGAAATAAACCAAGCCGAACATTCCGCAAACGTTACACGCCAACTTTATAAACGTCATGTTATTTCAATGTACAAACTGAACTCGTTTCAAAGTTGTTACTTGAACCACTGCAGAGTGTTTTACACATTTAAATAGTTCATGCAATACAAGCATACTGTGTTTAGTTTCTATAGGGTAGGCAGAGAGAAGTCTTCTATACTATCTCTTGCGCGCAACTCGTCGCGCATATAATATATATTTGTGGCGCACGCTGATGGTGGTGGTTCCAGGATACCCAGGTCGATGAATTCGTGGAAGTTAAACACTGTTAGATGGTGAAAACTTGTAATAATAATACTTAACATATGAGAGCGTCTGCCTTCGGCTACAACCCAAACGGAAGAGCCCAAGAAGTGTTCCGGCATTAGTCACCAGGTTCCATTCTCCCTTACGACCACGGCTGGGCCGCAGGCGGCGGCTGCCGTGGGATCGCGGAACACTCGCCCGCACGACGGCTAGTGCGACGGACGACCATAAATTGTATATTATAACTACCAATAAACCAGCATCTATCTAGATATCTATCTTTTATACAGTCCACAATAATTAAACCACCTCATCAGTGTGTCTGCTAGACAGGCATACTCTTCTTCAGTAAATATAAATGGCTGAGTAATCAATGACGAAATTTCCGTTATGTATGCTTGTCTAGGTGTTTGGACAAAAGAATGATTTGATGTTTATAATTCGATATTACAATATAACATTAAAATTTCCTTATTACATTTATAGCAGAAGATAATGATGGATTGTGAACACACTAACATAGTACCTACTTACTGTTAAAGCTATTTTCTTAGAAGACGGACATAGAGAGAAGGCTCAAAAGGACAAAACCGTTTAAAATAGGACTATAAACAAAACTAAAGAGAATGTCGGGGTGAAGGTAAGGAAAGGAATGCTCCGGTGGTTCGGGCATGTGGAAAGAATGACTAAACAGATATACAATGCAAAAGTGGATGGATGCAGAAGTCGTGGAAGGCCACGACACACCTTCCATGATCAAATCGATCGTGTACTAGCAGAAGGTGATGTCAGGAGCCTTAAGAACAGACGAGCTTGCATGACAAGAGTTATGAATGTCAAAGAGGCAAGTGAGGTGTGTAAGAATAAGCCTAAATGGCACTCTGTTGTTCGTGCCTACCCCGCAAGGGAACTGGCGTGAAGTTATGTATGTATGTATGTATGTAAAGCGAAGTATATTTTTTTATTTTATTTTTATTATTATATGTATCTCTACGGACTCGAGTTCCGTACCCTTTTTTAATACTTAATTTCTATGAAAAATTTGAGACTCCGTACACGCTTATTGTCTATTTTTGTTAGTGTGTGTGACATTATATGTAGTAATTTTTCTGTTTTGGTGTACCTTAAGAATAACTTATTAAATTAATTTATTCTAATTTTAATACTAAACTTATACTAATGTAGAGTGTATCTGTTACATGCTGGTGTTGTGAGGAAGTGCATGTGCAGTGTTGGCATTAAGCGAAGTATATTGTGCTGCCTTAATAAAGAACACATGAACAAAGTGTCTTGCTAATAAATGAATGAATGATTGATTGATTGAATGACTTAAGCGCATAATTTATTTGATTTTTATTATTCCGACGTTTCGGCCACACCGGACCACAAACCAACTTCTCTAATAATTTATTTTTATTTATCCTCCCACCCAGTTTAACATTATATAAAATTATTAGAGCTAGGCCTGTTTGCTGAAGAGTTTCTTGCGCCGCTTCTTCTTTTCAAGCCACAGCATGTTGCGAAGCGGTGGTAAATTAGATTAGGCTCCCATAGAGTAAATAATAACCATAAACAAAATTAAAACGAACAAGTTGGCGGTAGGCTAAATAAAACTTTAACAATACTCATTGACACTTGACATCTTTGTCTTCCGTGATCATGGCTACTGAAAAGTGTCCGAAATGTCGGAATAATAAATATCAAATAAATTACCGCGCTTAAAACCGTTAGAACGTAGTCTTATTACGTATACTATATAGTCGGGAAAACTTAAGAAAATATTAAAGTGTCTTCCCCTTAATAGAGACAATAGGGAAAGTGCTAATGGACAGTTTCTTAGTTTGAATACTTCTAGTTAATTTAGGTTATATTTAAAATTACTTATTAGTCCTTTTAGATTAGATGGTAATATTACATACATACATAACTTCACGCCAGTTCCCTTGCGTGGTAATAGGCACGAGCAACAGAGCGCCATTCAGGCTTATTCTTACACACCTCATTTGCTTCTTTGACATTCATAGCTCTTGTCATGCACGCTCGTCTGTTCTTAAGGCTCCTGACATCACCTTCTGCTAGTATAAGATCAATGGTAATATTACATACATACATACATAACTTCACGCCAGTTCCCTTGCGGGGTAGGCACGTGCAACAGAGCGCCATTCAGGCTTATTCTTACACACCTCACTTGCTTCTTTGACATTCATAGCTCTTGTCATGCACGCTCGTCTGTTCTTAAGGCTCCTGACATCACCTTCTGCTAGTATAAGATCAATGGTAATATTACATACATACATACATAACTTCACGCCAGTTCCCTTGCGGGGTAGGCACGTGCAACAGAGCGCCATTCAGGCTTATTCTTACACACCTCACTTGCTTCTTTGACATTCATAGCTCTTGTCATGCACGCTCGTCTGTTCTTAAGGCTCCTGACATCACCTTCTGCTAGTACACGATCAATTTGATCATGGAAGGTGTGTCGTGGCCTTCCACGACTTCTGCATCCATCCGCTTTTGCATTGTATATCTGTTTAGTCATTCTTTCATCATGCATTCTTTCTACATGCCCGAACCACCGGAGCATTCCTTTCCTTACCTTCACCCCGACACTCTCTTTCAGACCAACTCTCTTGGTCTGAAAGAGTATGGTAATATTAATGTGGTATTTTATCTAAATACAACATTTATGAAAAATAAATCTTGAACATAATTTTTCTTCATAATAATGACAAAGGACGACGAAAATAAGCTCCTCATTTGTTGTTAGGAGCGTAAAATAGAAAATTGTCGTGGAAATAAATAAAATGAGCCCCATCCAGCCGCCGGGGAGTACCATTCCTTGAACTATGAAAGTCGGGGCTGGACACTAATCAACATTTTTTTGTGCTTTTTTCCCTTGTCCATTACGTTTCGTAATGGAAACTCGAAGTGAAATATTGTTTCGAAATAAGCCATCTCTTGTTACTTTAAAAACTAATACTGTCCGACAAGTCATTGTTTATTTTAAATAGTCGTTTATAAAGTTCCGTAGGGACGCGTTCCGTTAGTAGCTCACAACGCCTAAAATGCTCAGTCAGTCGTTCCATATGGCGACCTGTACACAACTTATAAAAAAAAAAGAATTTGAGATATAAATACCTACATACATACATAACTTCACGACACTTCCCTTGCGGGGTAGGCACGAACAACGCACGTCATGCACGCTCGTCTGTTTTTTAGGCACCTGACATCACCTTCTGCTAGTACACGATCAATTTGACCATGGAAGGTGTGTCGTGGCCTTCCACGACTTCTGCATCCATCCACTTTTGCATTGTATATCTGTTTAGTCATTCTTTCATCATGCATTCTTTCTACATGCCCGAACCACCGGAGCATTCCTTTCCTTACCTTCACCCCGACACTCTCTTTCAGACCAACTGTCTTACTTACTTCGGTATTACGAACGCGGTCCGCGAGCGTCACTCCGCAGATTTTGCGCAGTGCTCGCATCTCGACCGCGTTAACATACTTCTGGTACAGAAGTATGTTACAGAATTACTTTTTGAAGAATTAATGGAATTGTAGCAAACAATGCATACTCAACTATGGTCATTAGTTACTCATAGAGTAACTAATAACCATAAACAAAATTAAAATTCAATAATTAAAATGAACAAGTTGGCGGTAGGCTAAATAAAACTTTAACAATACTCATTGACACTTGACATCTTTGTCTTCTGTGATCACGGCTGTTGATAGTGTCCGAAACGACGGAATAATAAAATCACATAAATTGCGGCGCTTAAAAACGTAGTTTTATTATTTATTACATCACAGCTCATAGGTCCCATCCCATATATCACATATGAAATAAAAGTCAATTTTGTTACCAACTTCCACACGCTCATGCCCCTACATATAGTAACTTTAGACGCATTTTACCTCTGAACTCGGTAAAGCAAATAAGATATTTGGTTCCAGGAAGAAGGGAAACAGTTTATTACATGTATTCTGACAGTGGGCTTCTTTCCGATATAAAACAGTATTATGGAAGTAATATTATATTATTAGGAACACCGTGGTTACAACATTTATCATTGTGTGATATATTGTAATAATAGATGCTCATGTCTTCTATATATTAATACGTGAAGCAAAAAAAAAACTTCGGTTAAAAAAACCGACTTCAAAAACTAAAAAGTATAAAATAACTTGATAAAGATTTTTGACTAAGAATTCATTTAGTTAGTTAAAAGTATTTATTTAGAAACAAAGTAATATAAAAAAATATATATATTGAAATCGGTGCCAAGTTGACCATAAAAATTACAACATTTTGTTGTTGTAACAGTGTATATGGGAAATCTTAGTTAATTGTGTGTTTAAATGGTTATTTTTGTTATTAACAACTCTACGGACTCGAGTTCCGTACCCTTTTTACAACTTAATTTCTAGATTTAATTTTTTGAATTTAACACGCTTATTAGTTATTTTGATTCTTGTGTGTGACATTAATTTATTGATTTTTGTGTTGAGGTGTATGTATCTTACGAATATCTTATTATATTAATTTATTCTAGTTTCAGTACTAAACATATACTAATGTAGAGTGTATCTGTTACATGCTGGTGTTGTGAGGAAGTGCATGTGCAGTGTGGGCCTTATATCTATACTTATATATATTGTCCTATCTAGTGCCATGTGTGTTGTTTTTTTCTTTTCTGTGCCTGGGTTATTAATTTTTAGGTGTTTAAATGTTAAAACTTTAAAGTTTCTCAAGTTCAATAAGGCATATAAACATCATTAAATAAAGCAATAGATTTCCGAAAATCGTGTATGATATACCAAATTTGTCTTCCAAGATTTTCTCACGATGTTTTTTTTTATTGCTGGAGTTCATACAGCACACAGGTAAGGTCTAACTGTAATGGAAAGTGGTTACCGTCGCCTATGAACATTTGCAACACTAAAGGGGCTACCAATGTGCTGCCGGGCTCGTAGATGGGACTGGAACCTGGCCACTAATGCCGGAACACAACTCAAGGTTGTTATGCCATTCAGATGCCACAAGGGGTATGCACACAAGCTTCACGCTCGCAAGTACCGACCGCCAGACTACCCACTAAACCTTCCAGCTTCCCTCCGCATCATGATGAGGCGCCACGGGACCGTAACCATGGGTATGATTAGAACACCCCACGACACTGGGTGTGGCTCGCCGAGAGGGCGACCCCCCAGTCCCACTATGTAATCGAGAGGAGATGATCAAAGCGCCGCCCGCGACAGAGGTCCGCCTGATCATTCTCCTCCTTTATTCTTTTGGCAATGTAGATAGCTAGATAACACTTTATTATAAACACATTACAGAAAAATTTAGGAACTAGTATTAGTCTAGTTGGATACAAAGGGCGGTCTTATCGCTAAAAAGCGATCTCTTCCAGACAACCCGTGGCAAGGATATTCTGATTAGGAGTGGCGACGGTGGTATACATAATTATTGTACATATATAACTATACTATATATACAAATATACACATATGTTATATACATATACAATATTTGGTGATAATATGCAGCTAGTTAAACATAATAAACATATAACTATATGCAATATAATATCTACTAATTATATAAAATTACATATCATTATATTGCAGATAGACTTTCCTGACCAAGTTCTTAAATGTTATTAGGGATTTTGCTTGTCTGACAGCAACAGGCAATGAATTCCAAAGTTGGACAGCCTTAACCGTGAAAGAATTATTGAAGAACGTTGTATTTATGAATAGAAGTAATAATGTATTTGCATTCTTTATTATGACTGAACAAAAAATAGTATCGCGATTAATATTTCACATTTAAATGATTGCAGTGTCGTTAAATATGTAAAACACTCTGAATGGCAGACTGAAATATCGCCCGAGATATTCTTTTTCATCTGTTTTCACAGTCCATTGCTTCCAATCTTTTTTTAATTTATTTTCGAAATCTTTTGAGCAGTTGTTGAAATTAAAATGAGAAGAATCACTTTATTTTAGTTTAATGGAAAGCGAAATCGTTTCCATCTTGAATGGACCCCTTTTTGCGACAAGAAATTAAATGAGGTGTCAAATTCAGAAATTTCTATTCGCTATTTTGCAAGTTTCCAACTTACGAGATCGGAGCCTGAAGTGGCTGCTTTTGGAGAGTCGCTTAGTGCAATTGCCACGTGTTTAGATGGTGTATGTAAGACATCGCATAAAGTTTCATTTTATTTTGATACTTGTCCTGGTCGTCATACGAATCTGTGAAGCGGCTGCTTTAGGCCTTCAGGTGTGCCTTTGTGTGTGAATTAACATATCCACATAAATCTATACTAATATTATAAAGCTGAATAGTTTGCTTGTTTGTTTAAACGCGCTAATCTCAGGAACCGCTGGTCTGATTAGAAAAATTCTTACAGTGTTGAATAGTACATTTATCGAGGAAGGCTATAGGCTATATTATATTTTCAAAAAAATTAGGAATCCTTACTAAAAGTCCAATAATGTAACCCAAGGTGTAAAAAAATATCCCGAAAAAATCTTTACACGGCGTGCGCTGCGAAAACTATTGATTATAGAACAAAACAATGTACTACCACTTTGCAGAACATATAATTGTCTACAAAAGATATCGTGTAACCATATCTCTATCTGTTGTAGTTATCTCAAAATAAGGGTTTTCTTTTATTCTTTTAAATAATTAAAATGCCGTCGCTTCAAAAACTCTCTATTTTGTACCTTGGTATTAATCCTTATCAAAATAAATTACTCCAGATTCAAGACGAATTCAATACCTTTCTAGGACTTTTTGAATTACCATCTTCTTTTTCTTTCTGATCAAAAATTCCAATCTCAACCCTTATTTATTTACTGTACTACCGTCAGTACAAAAGTGGATGGATGCAGAAGTCGTAGAAGGCCACGACACACCTTCCATGATCAAATTGATCGTGTACTAGCAGAAGGTGATGTCAGGAGCCTTAAGAACAGACGAGCTTGCATGACAAGAGTTATGAATGTCAAAGAGGCAAGTGAGGTGTGTAAGAATAAGCCTAAATGGCACTCTGTTGTTCGTGCCTACCCCGCAAGGGAACTGGCGTGAAGTTATGTATGTATGTATGTATGTACCGTCAGTATGAAACCCATCGATCCCTGCCAAGAGTTGCCTGGAAGAGATCGTTTTTCATCCATAAGGCCGCTCGTTGTACTATCTTAATCTACTTACTCTGCCTATGTTTTAGTGTGCAAAAAGTAATATTTATCTATCTATAACTTTATAAATTACGTAACTCTCATAAAAATATTTCGTGTGAACATTTCTACTTATTTTTAACCAACTTTAAAAAAGGAAGAGATTCTCAATTCGTCGGGATCTTTTTTTTATGTATGTTCACCGATTACTCCGAGACTTATGATCCGATTTACGTGATTCTTCTTTTGTTAGGCGCGGAATAGCTGCCATTTGGTCCCCTAAATATTTGACATAGTTCGGCCCAGTAGTTTTAATTTTATGAACATTTTTTATGACAAAAATTCCATTTCGTTCCATATGTACACCGATTACGCTGAGATTTATAATCCGATTTACGTCATTCTTGTTTAGTTTGATGCGGAATAGTTGCCATTTGGTCCCCTAAAAATTTAACATAGTTTGGACCAGTAGTTTTTATTTTACGAACATTTTTTTGTTCCTGTTTCTTGGGACCTATCTTTTTTAAGGAGCGCGGCACCTTTCGTAGAATTTTCAAAATATAGTAATTTTTATGTTTTACTTTGCACCGACTTCAAGATGTTTTAGATAATATATATTAATAATAATAGCTTTAGAAATAAGTTATTTTATACTTTTTAGTTTTTGACGTCGGTTTTTTCAAATGTTCATCTCTTACAGGCTCTCATAGAAATTAGACGATAGTGTTGAACAGCGTTGTTAGCTGAAGTGAAGTACTTGGCGGTTTGGAACACGTTGCCGTGAGAGGGCGTCAGGGGCCGGATGCGAATCAGCCAGCGTGTCGCCGCCGCCGCCGGCTGCCGGTGCCCGCGACACTCGCCAATTAATGCTTTCAAACCCGTGTGAAAAACTGGCTACACTCTTTGGCCTATGGACATTTGCAACAGCAAGTTGCTACAAATGCGCTGCTGCTCTCTTAAGGGAGACTGGAACCTGGTCACTAATGCCGGAACACAACTCAAGGTTGTTATGGCGACATACTTTAGACCAGGGGTGGTAGCCATCCAGTCGGGCAAATGCCCTACCACCTGGCTGTGGGTTGTTAAGTCGGATAGATCTAAATCATGAAGTGACCTCAAATAACTTTTGTTTCAATTCATAATCTAAAATTAACATAAGCAACATTTGGTTTAGTTATTTGACCTTGTTACTCTAAAATAAGTAAAGGTCAGTTGTGGACCTTTAGTTGCTTTAGAGCAGAGGTCGAGTAATTATACCGAACTATGAATAGCGAGAGTAATTCCTCTGAGCCTTGGTGACAGATAGTGTGGTAAGTTCTGCCGCCGCGGGCCGGCGACCAGTCTCGTTGCGAACTTTACATGAGCTCGCACTATATCAGCTGTATAATTTGAAAAAACTAGCAACTGCTTAGCGTGAAATCTTATACTAATATATAAAGCTGGAGAGTTTGTTTGTTTGAACGCGCTACTCTCAGGAACTACTGGTCTGATTTGAAAAATTCTTTCAGTGTTAGATAGCCCATTTATAGAGGAAGGCTATAGGCTATATATCATCACGCTAAGACCAATAGGAGCGGAGCACCAATGAAGAATATTTCAAAATCGGGGGGTTTTTTTTAACTTACTTTTTTGTAACTATTCCACGCGGACGAAGTCGCGGGCAGGAGCTAGTACTAATATATAAAGCTGAAGAGTTTGTTTGTTTGTTTGAACGCGCTAATCTCAGGTACTACTGGTCTGATTTTTTTCAGTGTTAGATAGCCCATTTATCGAGGAAGACTATAGGCTATATATCATCACGCTAAGACCAAACTTTTTTTAAGCATCCTACGCGGACGAAGTTGCGGGCAGAAGCTAGTTTTACAATATAACACAAAAAATGTCAAGAACTTCAATAATAAGTTCTTTCAACACTATTTCGCCTCTTTACTTCAACAACGTGATAAGTCCGAATTAAACCGTTATTATCTGTGCAGAAACGGAGAAATAATACAATTTCCTGTGGCCGGGCGGCCTGTCGTAAGAGGCGACAAAACAACCCACAGCCAGGTGGTAGGGTATTTGCTCGACTGGATGGCGACCACCCCTGGTCTAGAGTATGCCGCCATAACAACCTTGTGTTGCGTTCCGGCATTAGTGACCAGGTTCCAGTCTCCCTTAAGAGAGCAGCAGCGCATTTGTAGCACCTTTGGTGTTGCAAATGTCCATAGGCGATGGTAACCGCTTTCCATCAAGTGGGCCGTCTGCCTGTCTGCTGAACTCCTGCAATAAAAAATAAATAAAAAAAAACCGCCGTTTTCAAATTTATTTTTGCAAAAACAATTATATTTGGAAAGGTAAAAAATCTCTCCTCTAAAATTTTTATTTTCAAGATAACACATTCTTGAAGCAAAGAGGCGATCTTGTTGAAGTAATACCGTAAGTTTATACAATTTTCTTCTCAATCCTCATAAATTTAATTCTACGAATCTGTATCACGGGCGTCATTATTATGTAGTGGAACACTTACAAGCCAATAGATGGCGCTGTACAATAACTGATGTCACAAACGTTTCCCGAAACATACAAAGAATATATACAAAATTTCAACCATAACACACGGGCCTAGGCCTGCGAGGAACAACATTAGCCTCGCTGGAAGATCTTCCTTCAAGACGGAGGAGCATTCCATCTCGCTCCTCCACCCTATCGGGGCTCACACCCTCACTGGTGACCCTCGACTAACGAACATGCAACCTTCACTTCAACAACTTTCAATCAAGTAACTTCAAGATCTCAAACTACCTTCAATCAAGTCTCAAAAATTAACCTCAACCTCAAGCCTCCAACTCCATGGAACATCAATTCAACCTCAACCTCAAGCACCATCATCACCATCACCATCACACTCTCCGCATAACTTAGATACCGAGTATATCCTGCCAGCCTCCACTGCCAATCATCACTGGTAGTCACTATAGGGTTAGATCGCACATCTGCAACACAAGCAATCTCGCTCCTCCACCCTTCAATTATTTTTGAGTTGTCACAAGACCTCCGTTGAATAGCACTAGCTGATTACCTACAGTTCAGCTTTGCTACACATAGGCTTAAGAAAAGGAAGAAACTATATTGTAAACTAAGATCTGGCTTAAAGGCCTAGCTGCCAAGCCATAAAGTTAAATTAAATTAAAAAAAAAATCGATTACTTTTCAAGTATTATGATTCACGTATCTCCATTATTTTAGCTAATATGGTACATTTTTTGTTTGACTTTTTGACCTGTTGTAATCTACATAAAATACCGCGCTTAAAACCGTTAAAATGTAGATGTTATTATATGCAGGTACTAAGAGCGAAAATTAAAGAAAATACCAAATTAAATTGCTTGGGTTTAAGTATAAAATATTGCACATCAGCGTCAGCACGCTACCGTCAGCATATGGATAGATAGATAGATAACACTTTATTATACATCAATACAAAAATCGTGTACTAGCAGAAGGTGATGTCAGGAGCCTTAAGAACAGACGAGCTTGCATGACAAGAGTTATGAATGTCAAAGAGGCAAGTGAGGTGTGTAAGAATAAGCCTAAATGGCACTCTGTTGTTCGTGCCTACCCCGCAAGGGAACTGGCGTGAAGTTATGTATGTATGTATGTATGTAATACAAAAATGCACTTAAAGACTAAAATTATATGTAGTCATGTACAAAGGGCGGTCTTATCGCTGAAAAGCGATCTCTTCCAGACAACTCCAGGAATGAATTGAGATGATAATGGCGATGGTGGTATACGTAACATATAGTACGAACTACTTACTTTTTAATAATAAATACATAAATATATATACAGGTATATATTACATAGATATATACTTAACTAGACGGTGTCCTGCTTTGAAAAAATAATAATCTAGGACCCGATCCCAGCGCCACCTACCGGTTCTAATTGCGAATGTAAACCATCCGGGAACCCAGTGAAACACACAAAAACAAAATCACCAAAATCGCTCCCGGTGATTAGGAGGATTCTAGAACCCGATCCCAGCGCCACCTACCGGTTCCAATTGCGAATCTAAACCATCCGGGAACCCACTTAAACACACAGAAACAAAATCACCATAATCGGTCCCGGTGATTAGGAGGATTCTAGAACCCGATCCCAGCGCCACCTACCGGTTCCAATTGTGGATCTAAACCGTCCGGGAACCCACTCAAACACACACACAAAATTTCATCAAAATCGATAAAGTCGTTCTCAAGTTATAAAATTACAACGAAAAGTGGCATTGATTTTTATATACCTAGATATACATACCATACAAATATATATATATATATATATATATATATATATATATATATATATATATATATATATATATATATATATATATATATATATATATATATATATATATATATATATATATATATATACTAGTACTAAGACTTACTTTAACATCTAAATTCGCAATAAAATGAATTTTA
Source organism: Dendrolimus kikuchii (assembly GCA_019925095.2). Lineage (NCBI taxonomy): Eukaryota > Metazoa > Arthropoda > Insecta > Lepidoptera > Lasiocampidae > Dendrolimus > Dendrolimus kikuchii. Next base: position 272,031 of record CM034394.1, on the reverse strand, counting down.
ATTATACGACTTCAGAAGCCCACAATATCAAATGTCCATCACAAACACGTAACTGGAACTTAATGAAATTGGTTCTAAGATGTCGGGCGAGTGACCAGTGGTTACGCCCGCGTCAAACGAGCAAACAAGGGTGTCGCCGCCAAGATGAAGTGTCACTGACCCCCGGGGGTTGTCAGGGTCCCGTCCGCGTGTTTATTAATAGGCCATTTGCGGCCCCGCCACCTGTTGAGCACACTAATTTGATTCCTGCACTCGGGGGCTGGGAATACAGATTGGATACGACCGACGTAACTAAGGTTTATACCATTATCAGCCAACATTATGTAAACCTTTTCGCATAAGTTCGATTTTTGTTGAAGTAATACTTCTATATAGAGTGCAGCAGACAGGCAGGCGGTTCACTTTATAGAAAGCGGTTACCATCGCCTATAGACATTTACAACACCGAAGGTGCTACAAATGCGCTGCTGCTCTCTTAAGGGTCACTGGAGCCTGGTCACTAATGCCGGAACACAACTCAAGGTTTTTATGGCGACATACTTTAGACCAGGGGTGGTAGCCATCCAGTCGGGCAAACTCTTACGACAGGCCGCCCGACCGCAGGAAAGTGTATGCTTTCTCCGTTCCTGCACGGATAAAGAATACGAACTCGCGCTGTTCCAGACATAAGTATTATGGCGCGTCTTGAAGAGAAGCGTTCCTAACGCCTTATGAACATTTAATGTCCGCACGATTGTGAAACAATCCGCCGGCATCCGCTTTTATGGCGCATTACAATTTCATTCGCAACGCGAATGTTCAACTATTAATATGGACGTTTTGGTGTCACCAGAATTGCTTGTCATATTTTATTTTTCATTTATTATTGTTTTGTTAGTCAGCCCCCGGACCGCGTTCGTAACACCGAAGTAAGAAAGAGAGTTAGTCTGAAAAAGAGTGTCGGGGTGAAGGTAAGGAAAGGAATGCTCCGGTGGTTCGGGCATGTGGAAAGAATGACTAAACAGATATACAATGCAAAAGTGGATGGATGCAGAAGTCGTGGAAGGCCACGACACACCTCCATGATCAAATTGATCGTGTACTAGCTGAAGGTGAAGTCAGGAGCCTTAAGAACAGACGAGCGTGCATGACAAGAGCTATGAATGTCAAAGAAGCAAGTGAGGCATGTAAAAATAAGCCTGAATGGCGCTCTGTTGTGCGTGCCTACCCCGCAAGGAAACTGGCGTGAAGTTATGTATGTATGTATATTAGCCAGGCTCATAATCGTATTCTGTGTCTGAAGTTATCACGGAAGACAAATCTTTGTCTTCGTGATCACGGCTATTAAAAAATGGCCGAAACGTCGATATAAAAATGCATTCGTATTATACATACATAACTTTACGCCAGTTCCCTTGCGGGGTAGCCACGAACAACAGAGTGCCATTTAGGCTTATTCTTACACACCTCACTTGCCGCTTTGACATTCATAACTCTTGTCATGCACGCTCGTCTGTTCTTAAGGCTCCTGACATCACCTTCTGCTAGTACACGATCAATTTGATCATGGAAGGTGTGTCGTGGCCTTCCACGACTTCTGCATCCATCCACTTTCGTATTATGTATACAAAATTTCTTTAACATGTGTTCTACTTATTCTACTTAAACTTGTAACTTAGTTGGACTACAGTCCCGTGCCTTTTTGTTCTATCCTTCCTTTACTTATGCAGCCTCTGTGGTTAAGCGGGCTAAGTCTTAGTCGGCCGAACTCGCTGGAACGCAGAGGGCTGCGGGTTCTATTCCTGGCTTGGTAAATTTTGGAAACGATCTGTCATTTACTATAGTCTGGGTGTCTGGGATCGGCCCCAGAGTGGTCCGTTGTATATCACCCATAACACAAGCGTAACTTGCTTCATTTGGGGATATACAATGTGTGTGATTGTCTGCCGATTATTATAATTATTACTAATATATAAAGCTGAAGAGTTTGTTTGAACGCGCTAATCTCAGGAACTACTGGTCTGATTTGAAAAATTCTTTCAATATTAGATAGCCCATTTATCAAGAAAGGCTATAGGCTATATATCATCACGCTAAGACCAATAGGAGCTTAGCACCAATGAATAATGTTTCAAAATCGGAGGGTTTTGAAAGCAAATTCCACGCGGACGACGTCGCGGGCACAGCTAGTGCTTTAATAATCCAGTCTTGCGAAATGTTTACTGTAGACAATGCACTAAACCTCGTCGTTTATAAATCTTGTGATATGAACACAGTAATGGCGAAAAATTTATTTAAAAAGTATATCGAAAAACAGCTGCATAATGCAAAAATGATTTATATGACACATATTGAACGAACATAACTTCAGCAACAAGCATATTAAAACGGTAAATCTTTTTAGGAAACCACATTTACTTGAGTTTTCAGTTACGTGTAGAGAACAACTGCAACGAAACGGGACGTGTTGTAGTTTTGTAACACTGAATTGTTGAGCTAGAATGTGTGGCAGACGAAAATCGCAGCACCGGCGGAAAGTGGGTCAGCGAGCCTCGCTACCTCCCGCAAATACTTGTGTCAGGTATGAAGAAACAAATCTCGGGTTAGGTTTCTTTAATGACAATGTATGTCAACTATCAAACTGAAACCTCAACTAACGAAACACCAGGTATACTTTCCAAATGCAATTTTAATCATCACTTAAGATACACGTTGGTTACGCCGATGGACACCTTGTAAGTTTTTCGACATCAAGAAAAAGACAAAACTCTCACGTCGTGTGTGTCACGGCAATATATTGCAAAGCAATAAAGAATTTTCCAGCCGTGCAGGAACGGAGAAAGAATACAATTTCCTGCGTTGGGGCGGCCTGTCGTAAGAGGCGACTAAACAACCCACAGCCAGGTTGGGCACTTGCCCGACTGGATGGCTACCACCCCTGGTCTAAAGCATGTCGCCATAACAACCTTGAGTAGTGTTCCGGCATTAGTGACCAGGTTCCAGTGACCCTTAAGAGAGCAGCAGCGCATTTGTAGCACCTTTGGTGTTGCAAATGTCCATAGGCGATGGTAACCACTTTCCATTAAGTGGGCCGTCTGCCAGTCTGCTGAACTCCTGCAATAAAAAAAAAATGGATGGCTACCAACCCTGGTCTAAAGTATGTCGCCATAACAACCTTGTGTTGTGTTCCGGCATTAGTGACCAGGTTCCAGTCTCTCTTAAGAGAGCAGCAGCGCATTTGTAGCACCTTTGTTGTTGCAAATGTTAACCGCTTTCCATCAAGTGGGCCGTCTGCCTGTCTGCTGAACACCTGCAATAAAAAATAATAAAAAACTAATATCATTTAACAAACAACTTCATTACATCGCGTAATAACAAATCCTAGGATAAGCCCCCGGAGGATAAATGAAGTGCGGCTGTAGATTGGTGACGAGGGAAGTTCTTCGTCCAGGTCCTTTCGCTTCTCCCGCTCGTCGCATCACGGCCGCTCTTATATTATGTCTACAATGACGTGGGTCTATGGTCTATGTATTAGTCATTAACAAAACCTTTGATATTAATTACCGGTATAATTAAAAGTTGTATAAAGATGATAGTATGCCGCCTTGTTGCTGTTAAAGTCAGTCCAAACATTCCCTTTACTTCGCGCCAAGACCACAATGAACATTTCACATCATATCTATCAAGATAGATCTTCATTGCACTGTGAAACCCAAGCCGTGTATTCCTTCGGGTGTGTATGATCCGACAGTGTGTGAATTCCATGCACTTCTAGAAGCTAATGTATTTAGCTGCCCATTCGAAAGTTAGTGGTGCTTTTTACCTTATTGAATTTGGTGCAAGATTTGGCATATTTCTCATAATCCCAATCAGGCGAGATGCATTAATTTATAACCTATACATACATACATACACAATTTCACGCCAGTTCCCTTGCGGGGTAGGCACGAAGAACAGAGCGCCATTTAGGCTTATTCTTACACACCTCACTTGCTTCTTTGACATTCATAACTCTTGTCATACACGCTCGTCTGTTCTTAAGGCTCCTGACATCACCTTCTGCTAGTACACGATCAATTTGATCATGGAAGGTGTGTCGTGGTCTTCCACGACTTCTGCATCCATCCACTTTTGCATTGTATATCTGTTTAGTCATTCTTTCACGACACTCTCTTTCAGACCAACTCTCTTTCTTACTTCGGTATTAGGAACGCGGTCCGCGAGCGTCACTCCGCAGATTTTGCGCAGTGCTCGCATCTCGACCGCGTTAACTCTACTTCCATGCTCTCGCTTCCATACGTGAGCGTAGGTACCAGCACCGCGTTTATAACCTAAAATACCTAATACGTTACACATAAGTCCATACCACACCAAAAATTTTTACAGTCCACTTAATGCTAGAAATCTATTGTAGAACCAACAACCAGCTTTGCAGAACTGGGATACTGGGATTTTCTCAAGACTTTAATTACGACATTTTCATCGTATTCTTTAGAAAGTAACTCATTTATTGAATTACCAAATATACCTTTTTCAACCCTTACCGACACTACTACTACTATTTGACTATTCTAAAGTAATTCGCTGTAACCTAAGACTGAAACAAGACTGAACAAACTTATTTAACATCTGAGACGGAGGAATTCGAGAAAGTTTCCGTCGAGCTTTATTTCAACGTAACTCTGAAAACTCTTTTATCTAAAACTCGCCAAGAAATCTGGATCCACTTGCTGCATCTGAATTACTTCTCGTGAAATTAGTGCAACGTTCCTTACCAAACTAATTATTACAGAAACTTGCAAGGTTTTTACCCTAGTTTACTTTATACAAAATTTTTGGTCATGTTTATACTTACTTACTTGCTTACTTACTCCGTTGGCTAAGCGACCCAAAGTGGGTCTTGGCCTCCGAAACGAGAACATGCCAGTTTTCTCGGTCCTGTGCGGTTTCTTGCCAATTACTGGCTCCTAGCTCCGACAGGTCTGCCTCTACTCTGTCCTTCCAGCGATATTTAGGACGGCCGACCGGACGCCGACCTACCGGCCGTTCCAAATATGCTTTCCTCACGCTGCGGTCCTCTCCCATCCGTTCTACGTGACCGAGCCACCGGAGGCGGTGAGTTTTTCGTGACCGAGCCATCGGAGGCGGTGAGCTTTTGGTCATGTTTATACTAAATAATTTTATTGTAAACATACATACATAACTTCACGCCAGTTCCCTTGCGGGGTAGGCACGAACAACAGAGTGCCATTTAGGCTTATTCTTACACACCTCACTTGCCTCTTTGACATCGTAAACATCGTATGGTTTATTATTCTTAGCCTTTACTATAATATAAAATCTGAACAATATACAAGCAGGTGCTGTTCGGCATTCCATGATCCCATATTCCCAGCTCCATTAGCAATTTATCTTAATAGTCCGTTTTGTTTGTTCTCATTTATTCCCGCAATCAGCGGTCAGTGTCACGTGATAGTTAGGTTGAATTGTCAAAATAAAAAAACCTTCGTTTAAAAATATAGACTTCAAAAACTAAAAAGTATAAAATAACTTATTTCTAAAGTTATTATTATTAATATATATTATCTAAAACATCTTAAAGTCGGTGCTTAGTAATTTTCAAAATATAGTAATTTTTATGTTTAACTTTGCGCCGACTTCAAGATGTTTTAGATAATATATATTAATAATAATAGCTTTAGAAATAACTTATTTTATACTTTTTAGTTTTTGAAGTCGGTTTTTTTAAACGAAGTTTTTTTTTTTAGTGTCTAGCTATGTATGGGTAGACCTACGAAAGGTGCCGCGCTCCTTAAAAAATATAGGTCCCAAGAAACGGGAACAAAAAAATGTTCGTAAAATGAAAACTACTGGGCCAAACTATGTCAAATTTTTAGGGGACCAAATAGCAACTATTCCGCATCAAACTAAATAAGAATCACGTAAATGGGATTATAAATCTCAGCGTAATCGGTGTACATATGGAACGGAATGGAAATTTTTTCATAAAATGAAAACTACAGGGCCAAACTATGTCAAATTTTTAGGGGACCAAATGGCAGCTATTCTACGTCGAACAAAAAAAGAATCACGTAAATCGGATCATAAATCTCGGAGGAATCGGTGAACATACATTAAAAAAAAAGATTTCGACGAATTGAGAACCTCCTCCTTTTTTTGAAGTCGGTTAAAAAGAGCTTCTATGTGTTGGCGGTCCCATGGCCCAAGAAGACTTCTAAGAGTCCAGGTCATTCTTATGGCTTCAATGGTATAACATAATATAGGATAAGATATATACCGTAAAAATATCAAGATTGTAAAATCCATACTAATATTATAAAAGCGAAAGTAACTCTGTCTGTCTATCGGCCTGTACCGCTTTCATGAAAAAGTCCCCGTACCAGTTTTGCTGTTTGGTACAACGTAGTCTTCTTACCACCGACAATGAACATACGATAATTCATAACCCGAAAAATGGTATAGTTTCCGGGATAATAATAGTAGTAGTAATAATAGTAAGTTTTACAGGGCCGAATGGCGCTTAATATATATATGTTTACTAGCGGCCCCGGCAGACGTTGTCCTGCCTTTAAAAAATAAAATTCTAGAACCCGATCCCAGAGCCACGTACCGGTTCAATTGCGAATCTAAACCATCCGGGTACCCACTCAAACACACAAAAACAAAATCACCAAAATCGGTCCAGGTAATTAGAAGGATTCTAGAACCCGATCTCAGCACCACCTACCGGTTCTAATTGTGAATCTAAAAGAGTAATATAATTTTTTTATTCTAAGTCATAACAAAATAAGATTGGAAATCTTGCCAAAAAATTAGTTTATAATTAACAATTAAAAAATAGGGGTTGATCGTAGAGGGGTGAAAATTTAGGGTTGTATGTATTTTTTAATGCATACAGCATTAAAAAAATAAAAAAATTTGCGGTGGACACCCTTTATCACTCAGGGGTTTGAAAAATAGATAGTAGCCGATTCTCAGACTTACTGAATATGCATAAAAAATTCATAAGAATCGGTCAAGCCATTTTGGAGGAGTATGGGAACGAACATTGTGATACGAGAATTTTATATATAAGATTATTTAATGTAGTCAAGTCATGGTTTTGCCATCTCTTGTTCAAACCACAATACACATTCTTGATACATAAATATCCCTTCTCTTTCTGTATAATAATATGTATGTATATCTATCTTTGTCCCCCCAATTTCCCCTTACAATTTGGAAGATGCTGCCATTTTGTCGTCGGATTCGTTTGCGGTGTTAAACAGACAGATGCGTGAGAAATAATAAGATTTTTGGCAAATGCAGTGAGTTGTTGAAATCAACTAAATGGCGGCCGCCCTAAAAAGTGATTGCTATTGTTTGAATGATAGGCTAAGACAAACACTTACACAACAACTAAAGTAACAAAATTATACTATTGTCGTCAGCGACTTCATGTACACAATATATATATATTTGTCGGGTTCACGCCGGGCGCGAACGAATGACGTTCCGAGAATAACACAATAATAATCTGAAATATTATAATCAAAGTTTATTACGCTAGAATTACCACAACTACGATATTAAATATTGCACAATAATACACAGAAATATTAGGACAACTCCAAGAGTTGCATCCACGCTTGTCAGGCTACGAGCAGCAATTTGCCCTCCAAGAATACTGCGATTATCAAGCAGTAATTATCGACCACAATATATTATGTGCTCCTCGTCCAAGACTATCAATGCAGACTGTCGGTTTATGACTGCCGATTGAAGACTGCCCCTCCTCTGCCCGAACACCGCGTATTTAACAGGTCCCCGTAGCGCGCCGCAGTGACACCATCCGGTAATGCTGTGGCGCCACTTCAGTTTCACTTCCTTCATAAAACCAACTTCCACCATACGTATTAACTTCCAACATCCGGTTACTCCATTTCCGATATCCGTTAGCTTAATAATAAATGCTTCTACGTTGACATCGGGTTAAACGACTTCCGATTACTACATGAAAGAATACTTTATCCGGTTATTGACTACTTCCGTCATATGGTTATTTTATAATAACAAATACGATTCCTACATATTTCAATAATCGGCAGACAAACAAACACATTGTATATCCCCAAATTAGGCAAGAAGTTAAGCTTGTGTTATGGTTAATATATAACGGACTACTCTGGCGCTGATTCCAAACACCCAAACCATAGTAAATAACGGATAAATTCGTTTCGAAATTTACTATGCCATGCACTGAGGGAAAGGCTTAGCCCGTTCAACCACAGAAGCCGTCAAATTTAATGCAAAGCAATCAGTGGTGCTTGCTGCGTCTCAAGATAAAGTAGATTTTATCCATAGAACCCTAATCTTCTGATATTACAGCCAAATTGTCAATTGGGCTTATAAGAATTTGATATAAATTTCTTTGCTGACTTTTGGCAGAATATTTAACTGACAGACTCAAAGGCAAGTTATCTCAGCAACGTCTCGATTGTTCCGCTTATGACTAAATAAACTAAGAGCGTGTTTGAAGCAGAAGAGATGCGAAGCGTTTTGCAATCATACGGCTCAGAGTCGAGTCGTAAAATGCGAGCGTTCGCCTCCGTGGCGCTCAAATATTTAACAACGCGATAAAAGATGTACAGACAGGCCGTTTCTACCTGACGAGTATACCTACTTCTCGCTCAACTTTTTATTTAGTTTTTTTATTACTAACGTAATAAGTGTTATTAAGTATTTATCAATGCGCAGTTTAGTATTACGAATGAGAATGTAACTCTGTCTGGTTATCTTTACAAGAGTAACCTTTTAAACCTTTTAGATGTCAAGTGTTAATGAATAATGTTAAAGTTATTATCTAAACTACCCCCAACTTGTTAATTTTAATCATTTATATTGCATAGATCTAAATTTTGTTTATACATACATACATACATAACTTCAGGCCAGTTCCCTTGCGGGGTAGGCACGAACAACAGAGCGCCATTTAGGCCCATTCTTACACACCTCACTTGCTTCTTTGACATTCATAACTCTAGTCATGCACACTCGTCTGTTCTTAAGGCTCCTGAGATCACCCTCCGCTAGTACACGATCAATTTGATCATGGAAGGTGTGTCGTGGCCTTCGACGACTTCTGCATCCATCCACTTTTGCATTGTATATCTGTTTAGTCATTCTTTCATCATGCGTTCTTTCCACATGCCCGAACCACCGGAGCATTCCTTTCCTTACCTTCACCCCGACACTGTCTTTCAGACCAACTCTTTTTCTTACTTTGTGCTCGCATCTCGACCGCGTTTACTCTACTTTCATGCTCTCTCTTCCATACCCAACTCTCGCTTCCATACGTGAGCGTAGGTACCAGCACCGCGTTGTGTATGGCGAGCTGGGCCTTCTGGCTGAGGTTCTTAGCGCATTTTGTTTATATAGTATTAAAATGGATGGGAGGTAAAATAAAGCGAAAATTATATCACTCAAGTATAGGAGTGTTCCGGTGCACGCAAAAAGTGCTCACAAAGTCTTTAGGTCTCGCAGTTTGTTTTTACTGGGTTTGGGTCTTAATAGTTTTGATGATCGGATCCCAAACAGGTGGTATTTGCCAACCATGTTCTCTATTATATTTTGAGTGTTTCTTTTATAATAATAGCCTCACGCATCATTGTAGGAAACGAATTGTAGTTTATCGAATCTCATGTAGTATTCATCCAGCGTCTATTCACTGATTGCCGACATCTTAGACCTTGTGTGTTTCATATCACCAATGTGTTCTTTTACGTATGTTTTTATGCTCTTCTTTGTTAGCCCATTACACTAGTTGTGTTGGCGCCACCTGCTTCCCAATTAGCAATTGTGCCTAAGGTTTATACCGTCTTGCAACCAGAGTCAGTACGTTGCCAAACGCCACGTCACCATGACGCACGCGAAGTAGTATTGCACCCGCCTTTATAATCACACATAATATGCTATCGAAGATTTCCGCGTCCAGTAAGTTAATAAGACATTCACCTCAACCAATATATAAACTTAAGTGGTCAGTGTATATGCGTCCCTTGCGCCCCGGGGCTCGTGTAGATCTTGCCACCTTTGTGTATCGCCACGTCGTGATCGGCTGACTGCGAGGTAAGTGCAAAATTCTATATTCTCCGGGCACCAGTTCTTAATTGGGAAATAAGGAATGGCCATATATTGAGCACATAACACCCAAGTTGCGAAAACTAAAGAAAATAATTTTGTCTTTCTTTTTTTTATTGCAGGAGATCAGCAGACAGGCAGACGGCCCACTTGATGGAAAGCGGTTACCATCGCCTATGGAAATTTGCAACAGAAAAGTTGCTACAAATGCGCTGCTGCTCTCTTAAGGGAGACTGGAACCTGGTCACTAATGCCGGCACTCAACTCAAGGTTGTTATGGCGACATACTTTAGACCAGGGCTGGTAGCCATCCAGTCGGGCAAATGCCTTACCATCTGGCTGTGGGTTGTTTCGTCGCCTCTTACGACAGGCCGCCGGGCCGCAGGAAATTGTATTCTTTCTCCGTTCCTGCACGGATAAAATTATCTGTCTATCTTTTAAAGCATCACATGAAGCCCACATAAAACGGATTTAAATGAAACACGACACAGATCTAGATATTGGATCAATACTTAAGATACCTTTGAACCCGATAATGACGTTCTGTGGAATAGATGAGTGTAGGCAAAAATATAACGCTGCATTTGCGCTTTTCTAGGTCTGTCTTTACAATACACTAACAAGGACGTCGTCGTGACAACGCGAATGAAGTTTCAACGATAAAAGAACACGACTAAAGCGTTCGTAATGCCAAGCGTGAAAGACGTTAGCGACGCGTTCGTTCAGTTTAATCTATTGAATAATTGATTCGATTGTCTTTCGGTGCTCGTGCCGCGTGTACTCGTCGGCGTCGCCATTAGGGGCGCGGTACATTATTCACCATGTCCTAATTGAACCCAAATTGGGGTTGGTGAAGCGTATCAACTCATTTTCTATACGGATTTCAAGTTTTTTTTTAAGCAGAGTCAAATCGCTCTACAATTAGTAATTAATAGTTAAGTACGTTTCTGAAATCAATATCTACCGAGTTGTTTATGGATGTACGCAGTACCTATGGCAGCGGCGTGGTTTACGTGTTCTATTTTTAAAACGAAAGGGTTAAACTTTAGACTAGTGGTCATTGAATTTTAATTAGTGGGGGGCGGAGGAGGGAACGGGAGGAGTACTTCTCCCTTCTGCACCCCCCATATCTAGGAGACATGTAGTTCTTGAGATATTATTTTTTTTCATGCGATCAGTATCTTCTGGCGTTTTGATTTAAAGTCTAACATAGCCTAACCTAAATCACCATCCTCATCACTGGTCGTGACATTCCACTAAAACCCACAAACCAATCGAGCAAGCCATGACAGCGGTCAGCGAGTGTCACAACCGACTTGTAACCATCGTCGCAATATATAAGCAAGAAAAAAAATATTTTCGTATTTAAAAATTAATAAACTAATTCAAAATTGGTTTACTAAACTCAAAAACCGTTTTAGTGTTTATATATTAAGCGAAAGTGTATTTATTCCTAAACACAATCACACTTTGTTATCAACAAAAGTGGCATAACCTTGTATATCGACGTATTTTTGTTTTTCCCATTATTCATTCAAAACTTGTTGGTGGACCCTAAAAATGTGTTTCCTAGCCCAAACAACAGGTCTAGTGTCTATATATAAGGCGTATGTACACCCCTACACTCAATTTCCCTTAATCTCACGCCACTCTGTCTAAAAGCACAGCCAACGAAGGTCACAACACATTAATTTAATTTAAATAAAATTATAAAACTACGTTTCAACGGTTTTCAGCGCGGAAATTTTATTTGCTTTTGGTTTTTCCGACGTTTCGGCCACTTTTCAGTGGAAGACAAAGATGTCAAGTGTCAACGAGTATTGTTAAAGTTTTATTTAGCCTACCGCCAACTTGTTCGTTTTAATTTTGTTTATGGTTATTATTTACTCTATGGGAGCCTAATCTAATTTCTTGCGCCGCTTCTTCTCTTCTAGCCATAACATGTTGCGAAGCGGTAGCAAATTAGATTAGGCTCCCATAGAGTAAATAATAACCATAAACAAAATTAAAACTAAATAATTAAAATTAACAAGTTGGCGGTAGGCTAAATAAAACTTTAACAATACTCGCTGACACTTGACATCTATGTCTTCCGTAGTCACGGCCACTGAAAAGTGGCCGAAACGTCGGAAAAACCAAAATCAAATAAAATTACCGCACTTAAAACCGTTGAAACGTAGTTTTATTATGTACTAGAGTTTACCCCGCGGCTCCGCCGCGCGTCAAACTCTAGTGCGTACCTCTTGTTTTAAGAGCAGGCGTTAATACAGGATATATTATATTGTATTTTTATGTTGGTGCTATTTGCCCTCGGAAGATTTACTTCATTTTATATCGCAAACTATCCCATCTACGGGGATGAATAGAATCTATGTCCATTTTCGGTATTCAGACAGACAGATCGAGTGAAAGTCGCATTTTTTTAAAGATTATGAATTTTTATATCTATAAACTTGATAAATGATTGGTCCCCCATACAAACTTTAATACCCTATTTCAACCCGTTCTAGTTTTATTTATATAACTAAATATTGTGTAAACTACACAAACGACCAAAACTACCAAACGTACTAAAACTGCGAAAACTACCAAATCTACCAACCAAAACTACCAAATCCACCAACCAAAACTACCTAAACTATCACAATTACCAAATCTACCAATCAAAACTACCACAACTAACAAAACTACCATAACTACTAAAACTACCACCACTACCAAAACTACCACAACTACCAAAACTACCACAATTACCAAAACTACCACAACTATCAAAACTACCACAACTATCAAAACTACCACAACTATCAAAACAACCGAATATACCAAATTGACCAACCAAAACTACCAAATCTACAAACCAAAACTACCACAACTATCAAAACTACCACAACAACCAAAATAACCAAATCTACCAACCAAAACTACCATAACTACCAAATCTACAAACCAAAACTACCACAACTACCAATAGTACCACTACTACCAAAACTACCACAACTACTACAACTACCAAATCTACAAACCAAAACTACCACAACTACCAATACTACCAAAACTACCACAACTATCGAAATTACCAAATCTACAAACCAAAACTACCACAACTACCAAAACTACCACAACTACCAAATTTACCGAAACTGCCAAATCTACAAAACAAAACTACCACAACTACCAAAACTACCAAAACAACCGAAACTACCAAAACTACCACAATTACCAAATCTACCAATCAAAACTACCACAACTACCGAAACAACCGAAACTACCAGCATAAACTATCGAAAATAGCAAAACTACCACAACTACCAAAACTTCCAAACAAAACTACCTACACGACCAAATAGACCAAAATAAACAAAATGACGAAAATGGCAAACCACAAATAAAAAACCTATCCTAGTTTCCGGAATAAACTTTACATAAATCTATCCCAAAATCTATCCCAGTATCCGGGATGAAAAGTATCCCTTGGCCACCCTCGGTATTCAAATTACATATGTACCGAGTATCAGCCAAATCGGTCCAATAGTCTTTCCATAAAAGGATAACAAACAGAGAGACAGATATACTTTTATCCCGGAAACTATCCCATTTTCCGGGATAAAAAGTATCCTATGTTCATTCTCGGCATCGAAAATATATATATACTGAGTTTCAGCCAAATCGGTCCAGTAGTTTTTACGTGAAAACGGAACAGACAGACAGACAGACAGACAGACAGAGTTACTTTCGCATTTATAATATTAATAGGGATGTATGTATTATTCCTTTCATCCGTGAAGGAATGGAGAAAGAATACAATTTCCTGCGGCCGGGCGGCCTGTCGTAAGAGGCGACTTAACAACTCACAGCCAGGTGGTAGGGCACTTGCCCGACTGGATGGCTACCACCCCTGGTCTAAATTATGTCACCATAACAACCTTCGAGTTGTGTTCCGGCATTAGTGACCAGGTTCCAGTTTCCCTTAAGAGAGCAGCAGCGCATTTGTAGCACCTTTGGTGTTGCAAATGTCCATAGGCGATGGTAACCGCTTTCCATTAAGTGGGCCATTTGCCTGTCTGCTGATCTCCTGCAATAAAAAAAAATTGTATGCGTGTTTGCCTTTCCGCTTATTCTTAAAACCGCTCGCGTTTAATCGTAGTGCATTCTAAGTGTAAAGTGGGGTAGCAACAGTCTCACCCTCTTCGGCCGACAAACGCGTCGAACACAATGAGCTTAGTATGCCACCCTCTGCACTAGTTAACGCTACAAATCTATTGATTCTATTTCATGTACTGTAGTTATATATGTTTATTGTGTATCTGGCAGTCAGGTAAACGGCGTGATAAATAGTACTCGATATACTTACGATTGTCTATGCAAATTCTTTAATTTTTATAATGTGTAATACTTGCAAGAACTCAGAAGGGTTTATGGTAATAAAAGAACAGCAACTGGTCACAATTTTTTATTTTTTTTTAGCCAGGGGATACCCGCTTGAGGACCATAAGCCGCGACAAGGGCAGAACCTTGGGGGGTTAATTCGCGACCCGTGTGTGGGATTCGTCAGAACTGGTGCCACGCTGTTGCCACCCCCGGTTAGGGATACCGACTAAAACCTCTGGGTGTTCCGTCCTTCGCCTTATGCCAGGGCTACGGGTATATGACCTAGCCTCTCCGCAGCCCTGGCAGAACTGGTCACAATACTTTATAATGAGAGAACCTTACTGTCTTACCATATTTCATACACTGACTCAACATTGGATAAAGATTTTTAGAACACCTCGCCATCCCTCCAACAGTTTTACAGTACAAGAAACTTAGCAAATTGGCACAACTATTAACGCGAGTTACTATAATAATATTAAAAGTATTGAGCAAAAGTTATTTTGTACTTCGATAGATGGCACTAGTCAAACAATAGATCGCGGTATGGTTTGCATTTAATCGATCTAGAATCGATCTAGAATCGATTTTGTTTCACTGAAGTGACCCGCCTTAGTCTGAATTTGGCCACAACCGATAGCAGATTGGAATGACAAGAATTTAATACATTAATGTTTGGAAATTTTAGATAATATTTTATATAAGGTATTATATTTAAAGTTTTACATGTAATAAAATCAATCGACTCAGTTAAAATTTATCGCGTCTGCCAACATGAAAATAAAATGTAGTGAATACCGTCTATATACAATTGAGGGATTTTGAATTATAATCTACACGATTACCACGTCATATTAGAGAGAACTATTGTTACATAAAATTGAGGTAAATTATGGAGAACTACTCTATACAAAACAGGCGCTAATCACAGAATAAATATTATTCAATTGAGGAAATGGCCGATTGTATCGTTTAGAAATAAGAGGGTACATAACAAAATTAATTATTAACCTTACAAAGAAAACGTGACAAGAACAACTATGCAACTAAATAAATGTAACAAATGTTTGTTTTTATACAACTTAACTTCTCTAAATTTTATAATTCGGGTATAGGAACAAAGCCCTGAATTTTCTGATTAATATTGCGTACTTAATATTTCTTTAATTTATTACCTGATTTTGTTGAAAATATGAATTGTATAATAACTTAAGCATTTAAAATTGTCATTCAAAAATATGACATACATACATACATAACTTCACGCCAGTTCCCTTGCGGGGTAGGCACGGACAACAGAGCGCCATTCAGGCTTATTCTTACACACCTCACTTGCTTCTTTGACATTCATAGCTCTTGTCATGCACGCTCGTCTGTTCTTAAGGCTCCTGACATCACCTTCTGCTAGTACACGATCAATTTGATCATGGAAGGTGTGTCGTGGCCTTCCACGACTTTAAAAATATGACAATATGTCTCATGTATTCTGTGTTTCTAAATGTGAATTTATCGTAGGCCGCATAATATTTTCTTAAATATTCTCAGATTGTGATCCTATGTTTGAAATATCTAAAAATAGGACTTCTTAGAAGCTGTTTTGGTCTATTTCGTTTGTCTCGTAATGAGTATCATTGCGGGAATCACTTTCAAAGACTGCCTCCAAACACAAATCGCCCACCACTTGTGCTGCTTTGCTGAATTTCTGCGTACATTCATTTTCCAAGAACAGCTTTCTATTCTAGCTTTGATTTGGCGAAAAACAACTTTGATTATACTGTCATTTATATAACCACTAGAGTTTACCCCGCGGCTCCGCCGCGCGTCAAACTCTAGTGCGTACCTCTTGTTTTAAGAGCAGGCGTTAATACATGATATATTATTGTATTGTATTTTTATGTTGGTGCTATTTGCCCTCGGAAGATTTACTTCATTTTATGTCGCAAACTATGCCATGTACCGGGATAAAAAGTATCTATGTCCATTTTCGGTATTCAGACAGACAGATCGAATGAAAGTCACATTTTTTTTAAGATTATGAATTTGTATATCTATAAACTTGATAAATGATTGGTCCCCCGTACAAACTTTAATACCCTATTTCAACCCGTTCTAGTTTTATTTATATAACTAAATATTGTGTAAACTCACCAAACGACCAAAACTATCAAATGTACTAAAATTGCCGAAACTACCAAGTCTACCAACCAAAACTACCAAATCCACCAACCAAAATTACCACAACTACCTAAACTACCACAATTACCAAATCAACCAATCAAAACTACCAAAACTACCAAAACCACCACAATGAACCAAACTACCACAACTACTAAAACTACCACCACTACCAAAACTACCACAACTATCAAAACTACCGTAACTACCAAAACTACCACAACTATCAAAACTACCGTAACTACCAAAACAACCGAATATACCAAATCGACCAACGAAAACTATCATAACTAACAAATCTACAAACCAAAACTACCACAACTACCAAAATAACCGAATGTACCAAATCTACCAATCAAAACTACCATAACTACCAAATCTACAAACCAAAACTACCACAACTACCAATACTACCACTACTACCAAAACTACCACAACTACCAAATCTACCGAAACTACCACAATTACCAAATCTACCAATCAAAACTACCAAAACCACCACAACTAACAAAACTACCACAACTACCAAAACTATCACAACTATCAAAACTACCGTAACTACCAAAACAACCGAATATACCAAATCGACCAACGAAAACTATCAAAACTACAAAATCTACAAACCAAAACTACCACCACTACCAAAACTACCACTACTATCAAAACTACCGTACCTATCAAAACAACCGAATATACCAAATCGACCAACCAAAACTATCAAAACTACCAAATCTACACACCAAAACTACCACAACTATCAAAACTACCACAACTACCAAAATAACCGAATGTATCAAAACTACCATAACTACCATAACTACCAAATCTACAAACCAAAACTACCACAACTACCAATACTACCAAAACTACCACAACTACCGAAACTATTAAATCTACAAACCAAAACTACCACAACTACCAAATCTACCGAAACTACCAAAACTACCACAATTACCAAATCTACCAATCAAAGCTACCATAACTACCAAAACCACCACAACTAACAAAACTACCACAACTACCAAAACTACCACAACTATCAAAACTACCGCAAGTACCAAAACAACCGAATCTACCAACCCTACCAACCAAAACTACTATAACTACCAAATCTACAAACCAAAACTACCACTACTACCAAAACTGCAGAATCTACCAAATCTACAAACCAAAACTACCACAACTACCAAAACTACCACAACTACCAAAACTACCACAACTACCAAAACTACCACATCTACCACAACTACTACAACTACCACAACTATCAAAACAACCGAAACTACCAAAACTACCAGCATAAACTACCGAAAATAGCAAAACTACCAACCAAAACTACCACAACTACGAAAACATCCAAAACTACCAAAACTACCTAAACGACCAAATTGACCAAAATAAACAAAATGACGAAAATGGCAAACCACAAATAAAAAACCTATCCTAGTTTTCGGGATAAAGTTTATATAAATCTATCCCAAAATCTATCCCAGTATCCGGGATGAAAAGTATCCCTTGGCCACCCTCGGTATTCAAGTTACATATGTACCGAGTATCAGCCAAATCGGTCCAATAGTCTTTCCATAAAAGGATAACAAACAGAGAGACAAATATACTTTTATCCCGGAAACTATCCCATTTTCCGGGATAAAAAGTATCCTATGTTCATTCTCGGCATCGAAAATATATATATACTGAGTTTCAGCCAAATCGGCCTAGTAGTTTTTATGTGAAAACGGAACAGACAGACAGACAGACAGACAGACAGACAGACAGACAGACAGA
The DNA here is from genome assembly GCA_019925095.2 of Dendrolimus kikuchii. Lineage (NCBI taxonomy): Eukaryota > Metazoa > Arthropoda > Insecta > Lepidoptera > Lasiocampidae > Dendrolimus > Dendrolimus kikuchii. The sequence continues at coordinate 253,581 of CM034394.1, read as the reverse complement.
CAGACAGACAGAGTTACTTTCGCATTTATAATATTAATAAGGATAAAAGCTAGTATGAATATTTTACTAAACTGTTAGGTACTAAGGATTACTTGTCTTGTGAGAGTTAATGTTGTATTGTACAAAAGTTAAGTAAAAAATTTAACAAATAACAAACCATGAGCATTGAAAACGAGTTTGGTAGTTTGACGTGATCAACATTGACGTGTATTCGTAGTCTGCCGACGAAACCATAAATAAAGCATGATTCATTTTTTATTTCTCATTATATATATCTCATTATATGCCAGGCCCTTGGTCTAAAGTATGTCGCCATAACAACCTTGAGTTGTGTTCCGGCATTAGTGACCAGGTTCCAGTCTCCCTTAAGAGAGAAGCAGCGCATTTGTAGCAACTTTGGTGTTGCAAATGTCCATAGGCGATGGTAACCGCTTTTCATCAAGTGGGCCGTCTGCCTGTCTGCTGATCTCCTGCAATAAAAATATATATATATATATATATATATATAAAATTCTTTTGTTCGTGTGTCAATGAACTCCTTTTAAACGGTTGGACCGATTTTGACGAAATTTTCTGTGTGTGTTTGAGTGGGTCCCCGGATAGTTCTAATTCACAATTGGAACCCATAGGTAGCACTGGAAGCGGGTTCCAGGATTTTAATAAAATTATTTTTGTGTGTGAGTGGATCACGGGATGGTTTAAATTCACAATTGGGCTCCGTAGGTGCCGTTGCAAGCGTTTTATAAAAAGGAGCGGCCAAGATGGTCAAGTAGATAAGAACATCGAAAGTGATCATTAATATCGATACAACCAAGGTCGTCTAATAGTCCGAATCAGCCTTCTTGTCCAAAAACATCGGTACACGAACAACGTCATATACAGTTCATTCAGGTCATCATTGTTATGTTAACAACCACAGCGGCAAAGGTAATTAAACAGCCAAAGTATCCAAAAGTACGGTACACTCTAGAAAAATTAACTCTATTCTAAATGTGTTTAGAGTCAAATCGAGATGATTGCAGAAATCAAAATTGTATTTCCAATTGAATTACTTATTAACGCAGTCTGCTAAATTTGCATTGAATAACTAGATTAGGAACTATTTTTTACTTACTTTTTACTACCAACTGAAAATTTTTCATGTCACAACAATTAAACAATAAATCATAACACCACACAAAGTCACAAACACATAACTAACAACAAAACTTATACACATACTGAAATCAACGCGCACTACACTTCACAAACAAACCAAGACACACAAAGAGCCTAGAAATTAATAACCCAGACACAGAAAAGAAAAAAGCAACACACATCGCACTAGATAGGACAATATATATAAGTATAGATATAAGGCCCACACTGCACATGCACTTCCTCACAACACCAGCATGTAACAGATACACTCTACATTAGTATAAGTTTAGTATTAAAACTAGAATAAATTATATTTTCTTAAGTTTTCGCGACTTGTATACATAATAAAACTACGTTTTAACGGTTTTAAGCGCGGTAATTTTATTTGATTTTGGTTTTTCCGACATTTCGGCCACTTTTCAGTGGCCGTGATCACGGAAGACAAAGATGCATCTTCTATATACAAGAAAAGATACAATAAAGAAATGAACTTCTGTATTTTGATAATATACCCCTGGTCTAAAGTATGTCGCCATAACAACCTTGAGTTGTGTTCCGGCATTAGTGACCAGGTTCCAGTCTCCCTTAAGAGAGCAGCAGCGCATTTGTAGCACCTTTGGTGTTGCTAATGTCCATAGGCGATGGTAACCGCTTTCCATCAAGTGGGCCGTCTGCCTGTCTGCTGATCTCCTGCAATAAAATATATATATATATATATATATATATATATATATATATATATATATATATATATATATATAAATCTGATGCATAATAATTCCGTGGGCCCCAGGACTATGTCGCATATGAAACAAAGTTGTCATCTTTGTCTTCCGTGATCACGGCCACTGAAAAGTGGCCGAAACGTCGGAAAAAACCAAAATCAAGTAAAATTACCGCGCTTAAAACCGTTAAAACGTAGTTTTATTAGAATAAATTAATATAATAAGTTATTCGTAATATCCATACACCTCAACACAAAAATCAATAAATTAATGTCACACACAAGAACCAAAATAACTAATAAACGTGTTAAATTCAAAAAATTTAATCTAGAAATTAAGTTGTAATAAAGGGTACGAAACTCGAGTCCGTAGAGTTGTTAATAATAAAATAAAATAAAAAACTTTCTACTTTGTGTAGCGTCAAACAATATTTTCGAGTGGGAATTGGTTTAAATAAAATCTTTTGAATTTGAACATATTTGTATCATAAATATACTTCTAAAGGAGCATGAACATCTATCATTAGATAGATAGATAGATAACACTTGATTGTACACCATTACAAAAAACCTTACAAACTAGTATTAGTCTAGTTGGATACAAAGGGCGGTCTTATCGCTAAAAAGCGATCTCTTCCAGACAACCCGTGGCAAAAATATTGCTGATCAGGAGTGGCGACGGCGGTATACATAATTATTGTACATATATAACTATACTATATATACAAATATACACATATACAAGATATGGTGATAATATGGTTAGATACATCAGAAACTTCTGGAACAATTTCAATGATATCTGCTTCCTACGAAATGTATGAACGGAATACAGTCAATGAAATATAGGCCGAGTTTTATACAAGCGTGAGTTATTCTTTATTCGCACTCTTAATCGGGGCGGTGGTGGTTTTATGACAAACGCCTGTCTATAAGGGAAAAGTTAATGCCTACTTAAGAGGCTAAATTCCTCTGTATTAAGCGCGCCATTAAATGCAAATGATCCATCTCGGTTTTGCTCGCGACATTCGTGTTTTGCGGCTACCTTACACGACATACATAACTGTGCAAATACACAAACGCGGAATATAGTGCATTAAGAGTACAACGCGGTCGAGATGCGAGCACTGCGCAAAATCTGCGGAGTGACGCTCGCGGACCGCGTTCGTAATACCGAAGTAAGAAAGAGAGTTGCTCTGAAAGAGAGTGTCGTGAAAGAATGACTAAACAGATATACAATGCAAAAGTAGATGGATGCAGAAGTCGTGGAAGGCCACGACACACCTTCCATGATCAAATTGATCGTGTACTAGCAGAAGGTGATGTCAAGAGCCTTAAGAACAGACGAGCGTGCATGACAAGAGTTATGAATGTCAAAGAAGCAAGTGAGGTGTGTAAGAATAAGCCTGAATGCCGCATTGTTGATCGTGCCTACCCCGCAAGGGAACTGGCGTGAAGTTATGTATGTATGTAATTTGTAATTTACTATGAACCTAGTCTGGATTAAATAAATATCATTATTACTATAACTATCTTGAAAAAGTCGTGGTAGCGTAATGGCTAGCGCACGCATCCCAGACTCAAAGGGCGCGGGTTCGATCCTCGCCGGAACGCATGCACCACTTGATCAATTTTCTGATCTCATGTGCATATTGTTACAATTACCACGTGCTAACAACGGTGAAGGAAAACATCGTGATGCAACCTGCACATCGAGATAACTGATGTGTCAAACCTCCCAAGCCGCCTTGGAGAAGCGTGGCTGGTGTACTGTCCGTTCACCTTATAATGGGAGGCCCGAGCCCAGCAGTGCGATATTTATGAGCTGATATTATAACTATAGTCTAGTCTAGTATTGGAACGAAGTTCCTTATCGCGCGTTGCGAAAGGGGGCTAGACGGAAAAAATGAAGAGCAAAATTTGTAACGACACTTTTTGCTATAGTTGTAAGCCGTGCGGCGTGCGCGTGTTTCTCTGTCTGTCTCTCTCTCTCTCATAGAAAGCAAGTTATTTTCGTTTCGTCTTTCTATTTCGCATTGAACAGTGTGGTGTCGCGACGATTATTTTTGTTGAGTGTATACAGGTTTTTTGTACATAATAAATAATAATAAAAATATTATTACAACTTAAAAAAAAATATTACAATTCCTTCACTAATTAATCGAGAGGAACTTCGTTCCATCCGGGTGTCCCTTGACACCTCTCAAGTTTTTATTTCTACATACATACATACATAACTTCACGCCAGTTCCCTTGCGGGGTAGGCACGAACAACAGAGCGCCATTTAGGCCCATTCTTACACACCTCACTTGCTTCTTTGACATTCATAACTCTTGTCATGCACACTCGTCTGTTCTTAAGGCTCCTGACATCACCCTCCGCTAGTACACGATCAATTTGATCATAGAAGGTGTGTCGTGGCCTTCCACGACTTCTGCATCCATCCACTTTTGCATTGTATATCTGTTTAGTCATTCTTTCATCATGCATTCTTTCCACATGCCCGTTTTTATTTCTCAGGAATTAAAAGTCATATATATCAATGAAGTAGATAAAAGTACGTGTACAAGAGAAATATGTACGTCGTGTGAGGTGCGTCGTACATCGCAGCCATCAGACGGGTATTGACACTCGAGAAAATACTGCCTCGGAGTGAATGAATTTGTTGCCCAATTATTTTTCCCTCTGTCTGTTTTATTGTTGCCTTTATATCATTCGATTTTTATCGTATTTTTACAACCAATTACTTATTATCTTGTTTTTAAATATACCGCGGTGCTGGTACCTACGCTCACGTATGGAAGCGAGAGTTGGGTATGGAAGAGAGAGCATGAAAGTAGAGTAAACGCGGTCGAGATGCGAGCACTGCGCAAAATCTGCGGAGTGACGCTCGCGGACCGCGTTCGTAATACCGAAGTAAGAAAGAGAGTTGGTCTGAAAGAGAGTGTCGGGGTGAAGGTAAGGAAAGGAATGCTCCGGTGGTTCGGGCATGTAGAAAGAATGCATAATGAAAGAATGACTAAACAGATATACAATGCAAAAGTGGATGGATGCAGAAGTCGTGGAAGGCCACGACACACCTTCCATGATCAAATTGATCGTGTACTAGCGGAGGGTGATGTCAGGAGCCTTAAGAACAGACGAGTGTGCATGACAAGAGTTATGAATGTCAAAGAAGCAAGTGAGGTGTGTAAGAATGGGCCTAAATGGCGCTCTGTTGTTCGTGCCTACCCCGCAAGGGAACTGGCGTGAAGTTATGTATGTATGTATGTTAAATATAACTCACATTTATTTCTTTAACATCATCAACGTTATAGTTATGAATATAAGACTTCAGTGAACAACAATTTCATTCAACAAATATTAGGCTGGTAGCTTAATAACTAATTCCCGAAATTGAGCACAACGTAATTTGGGGGCTTCGTTTGAGCCAAATGTGCAATATAATGCAAAATGCGTCCTAAATTATTACTAACGTTATTATATAGGGATGGGCTACCTCTATCGTAGTAGGAAATACTGTAACAACATCGACTAATCATATCAGAGAGGATAGGCGAGTACGGCGCATAAACTACGATAATAAATAAGGTGGAGAAATGTCTATTGCACTCCATTACAAAAAACTTACAAACTATACTATTCTATGTTATGGCTTGAAGAGAAGAAGCGGCGCAAGAAACTCTTCAGCAAACATGCCTAGCTCTAATAATTTTATATAATATTAAAATTGGTGGGAGGAAAAATAAAAGTAATTATCAGTCAAGCTGGTTAGTGTTCCGTTGTACGCAGAAAGAGCTCAGTGTCTTGAGGTCTGGCAGCTGGTTTATGCTGGATTTAGGTCTTAATAGTTTTGATGATTGGATCCCAAACAGGTGGGACTTGCCAACCATCTTCTTTATTAAAATTTGGGTGTACTACAGAACACAAACCAACTTGACTGATAATTACTTTTATTTTACCTTCCACCCATTTTTTTTTTTTTATTGCAGGAGATCAGCAGACAGGCAGACGGCCCACTTGATGGAAAGCAGTTACCATCGCCTATGGACATTTGCAACACCGAATTTGCTACAAATGCGCTGCTGCTCTCTTAAGGGAAACTGGAACCTGGTCACTAATGCCGGAACACAACTTAAGGTTGTTATGGCGGCATGCTCTTGACCAGGGGTGGTAGCCATCCAGTCGGGCAAATGCCCTACCACCTTTAATATTATATAAAATTATTAGAGCTAGGCATGTTTGCTGAAGAGTTTCTTATACTATTCTAATTGTGTACAAAGGGAGGTCTTATCAGTCATCATAATAAAGCAAATATTATAATAGGAAAGTTGTAAATAGATCTAAGTAAAAAGCAGACTAATCCGTGTAGGAAAGGAAAAAGAATACAATTTCCTGCGTTGGAGCGGCCTGAAGTAAGAGGCGACAAAATAACCTACAGCCAGGTAATAGGGTATTTGCCCGACTGAATGGCTACTACCCTAGTGTAGAGTTTGCCGCTATAACAACTTTGAGTTGTGTTCTGGCATTAGCAGCTAGCTTTTGGTGTCCCTTTTTTATAGAGCGGCAGCACATTGATAGCACCTTTGTTACAAATGTCCATAGGCGATGGTAACCGCTTTCCATCAGGTGGCATGTCTGCTGAATTCGTGCAATAAAAAAAAACAATACTAATCATTGTGACACATAATCGCCGGTTCCTATGTCTTACTATTCATTCACTTACCCGACCATCGATTAAATTTTGACATTACTGGCAAGAATATGGAGCTTATATCAATTTTTACCATTAGTAATGCTAATAAACAGTTGATAAGCCATAGGAACCGGCCAAAAGTCTACTTAGACCTCGAAGAACGTCGGTAGACGTAAAAATTAAAAATATAAAGATATAATAGCAAACCAACTGCTGCGATTAAATTATATGCCAGCATAATGAGTTTCCTATTTACTAGCTAATTTAAATTGCCAACATCAAATTTCAGTTTAAGTACATCTCGATTTGTACTTTTGCTATATATATGTTTGCTATATTAAAAAATTACAAAACCACCTCCTTTTTATAAATCGGTTAAAACGAAAATTAGACTAAATCGAATATATGATAACCGTAATGTCGATATCGATGTAATTGTTTAATTGGGCATCCCTAATATAATAAAATTGTGTGACGGTTTATTAATGCATTGAATTTCAGGCTGTTTGTGTAAGTAACTGAGTTTCCGATAGTTCCCTGCGCCGTCATCAACTTCAGCTATTAGAGGCGTCGGGGAGGCGTGAAGGGCCGCAGGGGAGGGGGCAGTTACGAAGCAATACAACTGATATTCGTCAGCGGTTATCGCGCAGGGCAGGGCTGCCACCTGCCCACCTGTGCATGACTGTTTAGCGGCATATATATGGGTTGGGAAAAAGCGCTGCATTCTGCTAAAGGCACATAGAAGGATTCTTTAGAGATGACGAACGATCGCAATTTGTCATTTATCTATTTTTTTTTATTTGGACAAAAAAACAGTATTGTACAGAATATAGTATTATGAATCTTATATATAAATAGTTTGACTTAATACAACATCAACATCTCTTTATCTGTGCAGGAACGGAGAAAGAATACAATTTCCTGCGTTGGGGCGGCCTGTCGTAAGAGGCGACTTAACAACCCACAGCCACGTGGTAGGGCATTTGCCCGACTGGATGACGACCACCCCTGGTCTAAAGTATGTCGCCATAACAACCTTGAGTTGTGTTCCGGCATTAGTGACCAGGTTCCAGTCTCCCTTAAGAGAGCAGCAGCGCATTTGTAGCAACTTTAGTGTTGCAAATGTCCATAGGCGATGGTAACCGCTTTCCATCAAGTGGGCCGTCTGCCTGTCTGCTGATCTTCTGCAATAAAAAAAAACATCATTTGCCACATATTAAGTAGCCGAAATTATACTAGCTTTTTTCTTTTTTAAAATCGGCATACAAACACACACATTGTATATCCCCAAATCAAGCAAGTTACGCTTGTGTTATGGGTAAGATACAACGTACTACTCTGGGGCCGATCCCAGACACCCAGACCATAGTAAATAACGGAGAAAATAGGTTTCCGAAATTTACTATACCAGGAATCGAACCCGGAGCCTCTGCGTTGCAGTGAGGTAGGCCGGCAAGGGCTTAGCCCGCTCAACCACAGAGGCCGTTAGCTACCGTAAATAAAAACAAAAGAGAGGAAAAAAAACTGTTAAAATAAAGCAAATAAGACTATTTTATATAGAAAGTAAAATATCAATAGTAGGCTCATGTCAGTGATGTGGCAAACAGATTGTGGTAATACTCGGCAATCACTCTGTCGAATTGTAATCGGATAGACGATCCGATACAAGTTGTTCCACGGGTATTTATTTTAATTTTGAAGTAACAAAGTATTTTATTATTGGTTTGATTAAAATGTATTTATTTGATTTGCTAATTAAATATTACACGAGTAGAATTAGTTTAACAAAATTGGGTCGTTTTGGTCGTACGCCAAAAGGAGGGTTTGCACTGAAACTCAGCGTTGTGTCGGATATAATTCCGACACAGCAATATGCTGAGTGCAAACCTTCTTTGCTGAAAATACGGCGTACGAATTATCAAAATATGCTCTGTATATAATAATGTATAAGCAATGCTATTAATTAAGTTGCTATTTCGTCAAATAAAGTTTTATTTCTTTTTTTCTATACTATTGCAACTATATATATACATTACATTACATTACATAACTTCACGCCAGTTCCCTCGCGGGGTAGGCACGAACAGCAGAGTGCCATTTAGGCTTATTCTTACACACCTCACTTGCCTCTTTGACATTCATAACTCTTGTCATGCAAGCTCGTCTGTTCTTAAGGCTCCTGACATCACCTTCTGCTAGTACACGATCAATTTGATCATGGAAGGTGTGTCGTGGCCTTCCACGACTTCTGCATCCATCCACTTTTGCATTGTATATCTGTTTAGTCATTCTTTCATCATGCATTCTTTCCACATGCCCGAACCACCGGAGCACTATATATATATATATATATATATATATATATATATATATATATATAAGTCGTGGAAGGCCACGACACACCTTCCATGATCAAAATGATCGTGTACTAGCAGAAGGTGATGTCAGGAGCCTTAAGAACAGACGAGCGTGCATGACAAGAGTTATGAATGTCAAAGAAGCAAGTGAGGTGTGTAAGAATAAGCCTGAATGGCGCTTTGTTGTTCGTGCCTACCCCGCAAGGGAACTGGCGTGAAGTTATGTATGTATATATATATATATCTAATTGAAATCCACGTATATAGTGACTCATCACGATATCTATATATAATACCTATAAACTTAAAATTTGGCATGGACCTTCCTTTCGCCAATAGAGGTCAGCTAAGAATGGATTTTACGAAATTATATTTTACGGCACGCGAAGCGGGCGGGTATCAGCTAGTAAGAATATAAAGAACAGCTGTATGGTATACCTACATGAGGCCTTTGGGCCATTTACAAAAAAAACATGATATAAAAATTAAGTACTTAATTATGGGCCGATTTTTCAATCAACAGATAAAAGTTATTAGTCAAATAAATTATAACTGGACTAGATTCAATAATTAAACAATTCAACTGTTTTATTCATGCAACTGTCTTTTTTAATTTTCCCATGTTGTATTTTATTCTTATGAATAATAACTTTTACTAGTGATTGAAAAATCAGCCCTTAGGTGCGAGACGTAGGCTACGTCTACACTTCAATTCCTCTGAGGTACTTAATTAGATATTTGCCTACCATAGAAAGACCATTAGATTTGACGCTAGGAGTTGTTCAATCAAAATTGGGAGTTACGTTTCCCTATAAGGCCGGGACTCCACCAAAGCGGAGACGAGACGAGCGGGGAGGAGATGTTTTTTAAACAACCAATAGAATTGCGTTATTGAGACATCTCCTCTCCGCTCAGCTTCAGTGGAGATCGCTGTGCGGAGATATGTAATATTTGTATGGCGCGATGGAAGCGGAGATATGAGCTGTGCGCGGACGACGCACGGCGGAGAAGAGAGATGTGAGCGGCGTGCAGTGATCGATGTCACCCTTTGTAATAATAGCGACATCATCCACCTTTCGTGTCAGAATGCATACTGAGCACTCAATGCCTCGCACACTCGCAAGGCTAGCCAGCACACATCTGCTACACTACGCATTTCCGCACAACTTCGGTGGATTCACCCGAGCCGAAAAACATCTCTTCTCGCACAGCACACAGCACACCGCACTCATCTCCGCTTTGGTAGAGTACCGGCCTAAAGCGCTAGATCAAGCTCCGGAAGTACTAAGTGACAGCCCTTATTCAGAGGGAATGGAAATGCTAATTTGATTGTCTCCCTCAAGTATGCAAATTAAAGAGCAAATGGATCTGAAAGGCACGACGTCGTCGTTGCTAAGATGGCACCTTCACTTTTTACATACGAGATACGAGGTGAATGTTTAAAAAATATTGTGTGTATGTGCAGTTCACACGCAGTAGAAGTGAAACACTATGTAACAAGAGGTGAAAGGATTCTAAATTTCGTGACGTCACATTTCATTTATATCGTTGTAATATATTTAAGCCTTAAAACACGAGATTTGAAGTTTTAACGAAAAACTTCCAACGCTATCTTTATGAGCAGTGTTTAAATTATTAAAGATAATGTATTCTATCTCATTCTCTCGCATTATTTATGTGTTTATCTCTTTTTAGTGTCACTTTTTCGTTTATCAAGTTTCAAATCACGATCCTAAAATAGTTGCACTTCAAAATTTATTTCGTAAAGGAATTGTAATCAATTAATTCGCAAGAAAGGTGGTAGTCTAGCTGTGATATAATTCGAGTAGTATGATCGAAATGGTGGCTGCGCTTGGTTGCAACGGGGCAATCCGATCGGAGCTCCTTGACATAGTACTCCAAATACCAAAGCGTCACCATAGATAAGAGCTTATATTTCGGCAAGCATATCAAAATAGCCCAAAACTCGCTAATCACCTAATCATTGTATCCGTGCTCGACCGGAGAAATAATTTAATTTCAAACAACCCACAGCCAGGTGGCAGGGTATTTGCGATCCCAAATCGATGCTGGAGAACTATCACGTACGGCTGTGTAAGTTAATAAACTGGCTCTTCCTTCCAATCCCAAGTGCGTACGTATTTCCTACAAATAAAGTCGGCAACTCAGCACAAAGCTGTGTTGGAATTTCCTCCGGCACATCGCTGATCTTCAGTGCCAGTCCCGACTCATTGAGTAATATTTGACTCATCACCCATAGACTACCATGTACTAGCAGAAGGTGATGTCAGGAGCCTTAGGAACAGACGAGTTTGCATGACAAGAGTTATGAATGTCAAAGAGGCAAGTGAGGTGTGTAAGAATAAGCCTAAATGGCACTCTGTTGTTCGTGCCTACCCCGCAAGGGAACTGGCGTGAAGTTATGTATGTGTATGTGTATGTATGTATGTACCCATAGACAGTAACACAGTATATGAAACTGAATAACTATGACAATCAGTTACAAGATAACTACACTACTAACTTGTTTCTAAGCAATGTTTTGGTGTCCTTATTAAGTATGATTCCTGGCTGTTGCATAAGAGACACAGTAGTTTTTTTTTTTTTTTGTTTTTGAGGCGAGGGAAAATGCTTAACCGATTTACGCACAAACTGGGTCGTTGCTAGGGGAACGACACGCGTCGGTCGGGGGCGATAACTCTGCAGCAATAGTATGCTCTTGGCAGTGCTCCGTCCGCGATAGACGTCACAGAATAGTGTGGAAGACTCCGAGCGTTGCTGCACGAGCGAGCAACCCCAATACTTTTATCCGTGCAGGAACGGAGAAAGAATACAATTTCCTGCGGCCTGGCGGCCTGTCGTAAGAGGCGACTAAACAACCCACAGCCAGGTGGTAGGGTATTTGCTCGACTGGATGGCGACCACCCCTGGTCTAGAGTATGCCGCTATAACAACCTTGTGTTGTGTTCCGGCATTAATGACCAGGTTCCAGTCTCCTTTAACAGAGCAGCAGCGCATTTGTAGCATCTTTGGTGTTGCAAATGTCCATAGGCGATGGTAACCGCTTTCCATCAAGTGGGCCGTCTGCCTGTCTGCTGAACTCCTGCAATTAAAAAAAAAAAAAAAAAATACTCACTAAAAAACTCCTCCTCCCTGACGACCCTGCGTTTTGAATGTATTGGAAAGGCTGAGATTTAGAACATAGTTACGCCCAGCCGATCCAGCGCAATAAAGTGCCTGGAGTGTGCCCTGGGAGAACACACCCCACTTCGTTGTGCGGGGGTAGAAGGTCCTTTGCTCTTCCTAGCAAGCTAAAGGCCCCCCGCGGAAGAGACACAGTAGTACGCCAACCTATGTATACATATAGACATAATGCAGAGTGTGAACAAACGACGCGACAGATTTGCGAGCTAAACGGGTTAGACGAAGCCTTACAAGCGGGAAGGTGGGTCCGCCCTCCCGCGGCCTCCCTCAGTATTTATGAGCCAAGCCAAGGGGCCCCCGTCATTCTTTATCCCGTGTATTTTTGGGTGTTAATATTTCATGGGAATAAGGAAGCGAAAGATTAACTGATCAATATGTTTGCTCGGTCGGATTTGTGTCGCATTTCAACTCATAACTGAGTCTATCATCCCTCGGCTCTCATCTGCTTCTGCCCACTATTCCTGCTTACATAATTATATAAACGTAATATTTTCTTAAGCTTTTGCGACTTGTATACATAATGAAACTACGTTTTAACGATTTTAAGCGCGGTAATTTATCAGATTTTGGTTATTCCGACGTGTCGGCCATTTTTCAGTGGCCGTGATCATGGAAGACAAAGATGTCAATAGTCAACGAGAATTGTTAAAGTTTTATTTAGCCTACCGCCAACTTGTTAATTTTAATTTTGTTTATGGTTATTATTTACTCTATGGGAGCCTAATCTAATTTACTACCGCTTCGCAACATGTTATGGCTTGAAGAGAAGAAGCGGCGCAAGAAACTCTTCAGCAAACATGCCTAGCTCTAATAATTGTATATAATATTAAAATGGGTGGAAGGAAAATAAAAGAAATTATCAGTCAAGTTGGTTTGTGTTCCGTTGCACGCAGAAAGAGCTCACAGTGTCTTGAGGTCTGGCAGCTGGTTTTTGCTGGGTTTGGGTCTTAATAGTTTTGATGATTGGATCCCAAACAGGTGGTACACGCTACCCATCTTCTTTATTGAAATTTGGGTGTTTTTAAATAATAACCATAAACAAAATGTTAACTAAACAATTAAAATGTACAAATTGGCGGTAGGCTAAATAAAACTTTAACAATACTCGTTGACACTTGACATCTTTGTCTTCCGTGATCACGGCCACTGAAAAGTGGCCGAAACGTCGGAATAACCAAAATCAAATAAATTACCGCGCTTAAAAGCGTTAAAACGTAGTTTTATTATATATAAACGTCTTTATTTCATACAGAATTTCGGTTTGACCCTTATTTTATGATTATTACAGTGTGCTACAATTGAGTAGATGACAGATCTTACAATAAATTCTAAAAGTATGGACATAAAATAACGAGCGTTACAATATCATCTTACTTTTGTAATATCACAATAAATAACACTGTTCCACAAAAACTCGATTGCACTGATCCCAAATCTAGGATGAATTTGGTTCATACACCCTCAAAATTTTGATGAATCAAACTGACCCCAAATTCGGAATCAGCGTATCCAAATACATAAGAATAGACGAGTCTGGTCAAAAGTACAGACCACTTTTTGTATGAGTCGGCGTAATTAATACGCTATTTGACTCGTACAAGATATGACGTCATAACTTGCAACGCTCGCCTTTTGTGAAACAATAAAAAATGTCTCAGGCGGCTTATCTGACAACAATCTCCCTCCCTACTGGCAGTCTACTTTCTTTGCTATGAAAAGTTAACCCTACAAACTTCATTTACAGGCTGACTATTTATTACTGTGCACATTCAGGCCGCCTCTGAGGTTCAGTGGGTTAAGTGTTTGCTGACTTACATCACTATAGCGTCGAGGCTGCAGGTTCAATTCCTGGTATGATAAATTTTGCAAACAAACTTTCCATTATTTATTATAGTCTTGGTGTTTGGTATCGGCCCCAGTGTAGTTCATTATGCATAATAGCTCAAGCATAACTTGCTTTGGCTTGGGGATATAGAGCGACGCCTTCCTTTCGTCAAATACCCACTCATCCATCCATCCATCAGTCAAGAAGGATGAATGTCGGATGAATTTACGCATCAGTCTAGATTCTTGACTAATGTATAAATCTTAAAGTAACTTTATTTCTTCTTTACAGACTTGAAAATGAGCTGAGGAATTAATTTCCTCAGGATTTAAATCCAAACGGAATAGCTCCTTCAGCTTACTAAATGGGACCTGCAAGGTACGCACATTCATCATCATCAACGTAAGCACATTGATGATTTGTATAGTTCATTTTTCTTTTCTAAGATGCCTAACCAAAGGCCTAAAGTGGTCGTTTTTTGAGGATCGCTTATGGCTGATCCCTATATCTTACTATTCATTCACTTATGTCAAATTTTAACTGATAGTAAGGTAAATAATTTTTATCCGTGCAGGAACGGAGAAAGAATACAATTTCCTGCGGCCGGGCGGCCTGTCGTAAGAGGCGACTTAACAACCCACGGCCAGGTGGTAGGGCATTTTCCCGACTGGAGGGCTACCACCCCTGGTCTAAAGTATGTCACCATAACAACCTTGAGTTGTGTTCCGGCATTAGTGACCAGGTTCCAGTTTCCCTTAAGAGAGCAGCAGCGCATTTGTAGCAACTTGCTGTTGCAAATGTCCATAGGCGATGGTAACCGCTTTCCATTGAGCGGGCCGTTTGCCTGTCTGCTGATCTCCTGCTATAAAAAAAAAATGAACGGTCGGTAGTAATTTATTCCTGGGGTTGTCTGGAAGAGATCGCTTTTTAGCGATAATACCGCCCTTTGCACATGACTAGATATAATTTTAGTACTTAAGTTCATGTTTGTATTGATGTACAATAAAGAGTTATCTATCTAATTTACAAATTGAATTTAATTGAACTTTAAGATAATTCCCTTCAAGCGGTCCGAGCGCTGCATTTATTCATTCTCAACGATATTTATGGCACTGTTGCCTCTTTGTCCAATGCTTAATTGCTTTGTTAATGTCTCCATGAATTTTAAACAATCACCCGATTGGCGTCGAGAGGGTTGGGGGAGGCCTGGATCCCCTGCACCCGGAAGTAGAGGTCGTCTCTAAATATTTAATACAGCATGCTTGTGGGGCCCATCGGTTGTCGCACAAAGTCGTTAATTTATACTCAATGGATGTCAGTTTTAATTATTAAATTAATCATTTTAAAAATCTGAAAAAAGTTAAAATGGAAAGTTTCAGTTAATCAACTTTTAGACGACTAGACGTGTTGCTGGGGAGCCGCTTCTTCTCCTTAACAGCAATAACACGTTGCGAAGCGGAGAACATAAAATAGGAAGTAAGTTTAATTTTATATATAACCTTTAAAAAGTGTTCCCCAATGGAACTTATCTATATATACATAAATCAATTGCTGTTCGTTAGTCTCGCTAAAACTCGAGAACGGCTGGACTGATTTGGCTAATTTTGGTTTTGAATTATTTGTGGAAGTCCAGGGAAGGTTTAAAAGGTGGGTAAATATGAAAAAAATGCTTGGAATATAGTAAAAACAACAATTTCGCTTTCCCTTAGAAACTATTCCTACCTGTCAAACATTTGATGTTCGTCCCGTCGTTTAGAAATCAATTAAATTTAAAAGTCGTTCAGAAATTAAATTAAATTTAAAGTGAAGTGTTTTTTCATTTTTTTGGTTTTGAATGTCAAACGTTTGATGTTCGTCCCGTCGTTCAGAAATCAACTTTTTTTTATTTATTGATTCTGAGGCGGTACGAAGTATTTAAAAAATGAAAACCCTGAAACTCGATTCCAGCACCATCTACCGGGCCCAATTTTGAATCTAAACCATTCTTGTAACACTTAGGCGTACAGAAATATGCATGTTACACGATTTCTCCGTCAATTGTGGGCCGATTTTTTTTAAATTCGATTTTCTGTACTCTCGAGGTGGTCCCATGGTCAACAAGCCAGGATCTGATAAATGGATTCCAGCAAAATCGAAAGCAACCCTTGTTAACGAGCGTCTACACCCAAGAGTGAAATAGCAACCTTGTATTCGCTTGTAAAACTTGTCTGTGTGCAGTTTACACGCAGTAGAAGTAAAATTTCAGAAATATAGAATAATTTTTTTCTAACTTTTCTTAGTATAAATATAATTCCTTTAGCCTAATCAACATATTATAATTCACAATAAGCTTTAATTTGTCACTATTTTAGTGTAAAAAATATTATTATCAATTTTATTTCGGTCCAAATTGGACCTATGTTTAATCATCGGTCTTATTGACCCTCTAATCTGTGCTGCACAATGTAAAACTCGTATCTCATTCTCTCGCAGGCTTAGTCCTATAGATTTATGTGTTTATCTCTTTTTAGTGTAGCTTTTTCGTTTCATTGAGTTTCAAATCACGATTCTAAAGAGGTTTCGCTTGGTTTAGATTCGCAGTTGGAACCGGTAGAGAGCGCTAGAATCGGGTCCTAGATTTTTATTTATTAAGGGCAGGAAGGACTCTGGACAACGTCTGCTGAGACCGCTAGTAATTTATATTTATTTCTACTATAAAGCTATTTAACACGTTCACTGCAAAACGGGGTCTAAACAGCCCCGAATGTGTCTCACTCCCGGTGCGGTTAAGAAAACAGACTTTTCTGTGGTGCGACGGGCGCCCCTCCAATTTGGTTCAGTGTTGAAAAAATATGAAAATCTATCTCGGTACGGGGTTACTTAGACCTTGTACCGCACAACACAAAGCAAAAATTCAATAAACCAAAAAAGGATTTAATTTTAATTCCTTGCGTGTGCTACACAGTGTTAGTTTCTGTACAAGGTCTAAAACGCCCCGTACCGCAAGAAAGGAAAGTACACATAAATTAATGCCGCTGTAAAGGTGTGAGCGAAACAAACTAAACATAATATTTACAACAAACTTGACTAACTGCAACTAAGTAAGTGATATATAAACTTCACTATCTAAACTAATATACAGTATATCATATGCAAAAATGTATAACAATTCTGAAACTAAATCAGACGTATTAGTTAGCTTGATACAATGTTTGCCATGAAGAAAGTCTGTTCAACGTGAGGTTCCGCTGAGCACCAAACTTATCCCCCCCCATCCTCCTCTAGCCTCAAACTTAAATTGAAACGAGAAAACGCAGTGTAGAAACTTTAGCAGGGAACGTATATTCTGTAGGAATTCAAAACACGTAATTTCTCAAGTTAATATTTGATTTTTGATATACCAGCTTTACTGTGGCTGTTGCGAACTTAATATCAAGTTAATTATTATTAAGTTAACCTACAACAGACATTACAACCTTTTTTTTATTGCAGGAGTTCAGCAGACCGCAAGACATTTGCAACACCAAAGGTGCTACAAATGCGCTGCTGCTCTCTTAAGGGAGACTGGAACCTGGTCACTAATGCCGGAACACAACTCAAGGTTGTTATGGCGACATACTTTAGACCAGGGGTGATAGCCATCCAGTCGGGCAAATGCTCTACCACCTGGCAAGAGACAACTCGTGAAAACTTCTCATTTTTAGATGTCTAATAGCTGAATGTTAGTTTTCTTTGGACTTTTAGAAGGTTAAATAAAGACACTTTATTGCTCAGCAAGTATACAATATCAAAAATACACAATTACAATATTGTCATGGTAGAAACAATATGCGGCCTTATCGCTTAAAGTTTAAAGCAATCTCTTCCAGGCAACCTAACTTAGGAATAGTTTAACCTAATCTGGCGATGCAGGTGGCGCAGATTATTAGGTCGATCTTATACAAACATACTTAAACTAAATACATATTTTATAAATTAAATACACTTACTTAAATTACATATTTATAAGATATATATATTAACTAGCTTCTGCCCGCGACTTCGTCCGCGTGGAATAGTAAAAGAAAGGTAAATAAAAAAACCCCCGATTTTGAAACATACTTAATTTGTGCTCCGCTCCTATTGGCCTTAGCGTGATGATATATAACCTATAGCCTTCCTCGATAAATGTGCTATCTGACACTGAAAGAATTTTTCAATTCAGACCAGTAGTTCCTGAGATTAGCGCATTCAAACAAACAAATTATTCAGCGTTATATATTAGTATAAGATTAGTCTATACTCTATAGTATAAGAATCATTATATTGTTACAACTTAGGCCGCGACAAAGACAAATGCTACGTACAGATCTGTAGAAGCACATTTTAGTACCTGTCGGCATTTGAACTAATTGTAATCCTTTTATGATCGCCTTCTTTTGTTCACTCATTTATTGGCATACGTTTCTAGTTATTGTGGAGAACAGCCTATTGTCCTATTGTACTCGCTCAGGAGCATCATTAGCCTGGTGTTGCGGATTACAATTACAAGCTAATTCTAGGAAATTGTGTTGACGTTGCCGGGCGGGCACATTTGCATTTGTGAAGTATAAAACGATGGCCTGATTGAGAGAGGGGTCAGTTGAGCTAAAACTACGATACGGGCGTGACGTGTATACATTCGGGAATCTAATAGTGACGGACTTTGAGTATTTTATCGAATTACGACCTTCTGCATTACGTTTGGATTTTTTGTGTTAGGTTATATTTGTACCTGTGTTATACGTGTTTGTATAGTTCTAATAAACTCTATAATAATTCAAACGGCATTTTAATTCGAGTCCCGCTAACTCGTAACAATATTAATACGTGAAGCAAAAATTTTATACCTCTTTTTACGAAAATTGCGCGGACGGAGGATTATGAAATTTCGCACATTTATCTTAATATATATAAATTACGTGTCACGTTGTTTGTCCGCGATAGACTCCTAAACTACTTGACCGATTTTAATCAAATTTGCACACCGTGTGCAGTTTGATCCGACTTGAAAGATAGGATTGCTTACATTTGGACCCGGTAGGTGGCGCTGGAATCGGGTTCTAAATTTTATTTCTTCACGGCAGAACAATATCTGCTGGGACAGCTAGCAGTTTATATAGAGAAAGAGTGCAGAATGCTAATTTTTTTTTTAATTATGCTTAAAAAATACATTAAATCATAACAATTAACTTACACTAACTCGATATGAATAAGACCGTAAATCTTTAACAATAACACAGCTGAAGCCCCAGTATAAGTAAGATGATATAGCAATTATACCTGTCCAGAAACAATGTGAATTTTTGCGAAGTTGACGAAGTTTTAACGTCTTGTTCATTTTGCAGCTCCTCGACTTAACAGACCCTTCGTATCGAGTGTCGTATTTTGAACAGGGACGTGTCATCAATATTGGGGAGAGTATAATATTATTTTCGGAATGCGATGAAAAGCCCAATCAGCCCTTTTATTGGCGACAATTTTGAATAGTTGAGGGTGGGATTGCAATTTCGAGATTGGATTTCCAATTCGGGGGTTCAACAGAAGTTAACATGGGGTTATAGTTCCATAATTTATACATTTGACAGCATATAAATTAGCTGTAATTTCTCCAAGTATCGCTAAAGGCACAGATGTTTTTACTGTCCTTTACTAAATGATCTGTGAGGTCTTTGCCGCCGATTATCGATTATTTACTATAGTTTGGGATCAGCTCCAGAGTTGGTCATTGTATATGCTAAGGCGCAAATACTCAAAGTGGAGCCAGCCATTCACTCAGTGGTACCTAAAGGTCGACAAGAGGAACAGAGGTAGGCAGAGCAAGCGCTGGGAAGACAAGCCCCAACTCCTGGACCCTACTGGTGACATGCTGCACTGGCATGAACTGGAGGAGGCCTTTAGCAGGAGGCATCCTGAAAGGAGAGACTTAATTTAGAGGGAAAAAATACCTCTCATCTCAGATTTAAGGCTTTATTAATAATTTGACTGACGAGTTTGTTTATTAATTATTCTGCATTAATCTGTACTAGTGGTCGCCCGTAGTCGAAATTCGACCATAATAGTTAATTTAAAGTATAAGTTTTAACGTTATTAAGATTCTGCTGTCAAAAACTATACTTCTACAATCACAGATTTCTCCAAGGCTTCACTTCGCACTGTTCATTTGACTTGAACAATAAACAAAAGAGTATATATGCGTGTGTGTGTCAAATACATGATAGTGTGTGTAATGTTTAGTTATTGATTTAATGTATTTTTTTATGCATAATTAAAAAAATATTAGCATTTTGCACTCGTTCTCTATATAATAAAGTATAAGCGTGCGAAATTTCATACTCCTCTGTCCGCGCAATTTTCGTAAAAAGGGGTACAAAGTTTTTGCTTCACATATTTTTCTTATTTTTGATCGACTTCCAAAAGGAGAAGGTTATCAATTCGTCTGTATGCTTTTTTGTATATATGTTACACTCTCGCATTGGACCCATAGTCACCATGTCAGGATCTGATGAGTGGTAATCTAGAACAACCCTTGTTGTAGATACAATACTTATTAAAAAAAAGAATTTGAGATATAAATAGAATATGAAATATATAGAAAAACAATATTTAGCTACACGTGTTGCTGGGGAGTTTCTTGCCGCTTCTTCTCCTTTACAGCATCAACACGTTGCGAAGCGGTGTACATAGAATAGGAAGTAAAAATTAAATTTTAACTTACATGTATGACCTTCAAAAATTGTTCTCCAGTGGAACTTATTTTGAATAAAAACTTTTGAATTTGAATTTAAATCATCTACAGCGAAGAGTGAGATGGCAATCTTGTATACACGTGCTAGTAGCACAATTTCTACAGGCGCTTAATATATTATTTCTAAAACTATTCAAGTATTTGCGCAACTAGAAAGTAATAAATAATTTCTTTTTTAACAAAACAAAACCGACTTCATGTTAAAAACAAATATTTAACCGACTTCTTTCTACAACATCTAGAAGTTGGTGTCAAGTAAAATAAAAAAATTACTATATTGGTACCGACTTTAATATAGCGTAGAAAGAAGTTGGTTAAATATTTATAAGATAGAGGAACCAGAGAGTGAGATAGAGACAGAAGGAAGTGGGCCATCGGATCTCTCACTCATCGTACAAAATATGATTAGCTCAACGCTAACCGTTTCACGCCGATAATCTGTGAGGGCACGATACCACATCGATTAAGCCAGCCCAAAGAGCTGTGATCAAGATAAGAATTCCAGAACGGCTCTAGTATGTCAACATTAAATGCAAAACAAAACAATGCATACACGTTTTCAAAAAAAAAAACGGACCTTTCAGGCAGTGCATATTATAACTCGCAATTGATCTTACTACAATGGCTACAAGACCTAAAATCAACCATATATAAACAGTTTAAAAAATACTACAAAATATTTTTTTTTATTGGAGGAGTTCAGCAGACAGGCAGACGGCCCACTTGATGGAAAGCGGTCACCATCGCGTATGGACATTTGTAACACCAAAGGTGCTACAAATGCGCTGCTGCTCTCTTAAGGGAGACTGGAACCTGGTCACTAATGTCGGAACACAACTCAAGGTTGTTATGGCGACATACTTTAAACCAGGGGTGGTAGCAATCCAGTCGGGCAAACGCCCTACCACCTGGCTGTGACAGTCCGCCCCAACGCAGGAAATTGTATTCTTTCTCCGTTCCTGCACGAATAGGCGATATTTTAGGCGGAAAGCGAGTATGTAAGTCATATATGTAAAGAAAGCAATGAAAGTAGATAAAGCAGACGATGTGTGCCAAGATCGTAGCTAATAGAGATCTATCTTTTTTGGTCTACCCCTACGAGAAGTAGACGTGATAATAATATTGTTACGACCTAGACGCCGACAAAGACAAATTCACACCTGTATACCTGTAGAAACACATTTTATTGCCTTTCCGCATTTGGACTTCTTTTGTTTACTTCGTGTTTAAATTTGTGATTAGAAAACAGCCCATTGTGCATTGTAATCTTTTATGGCCAGGTGTGTCGAATTTAAAATACAAACTGATTCAAGGAAATTCGGTCACGCGGCCGGGCAGACATATTGCATATGTGCAGTATAAAGCAATGCCTCGATTGAGGGACGAGGCAGTCTAGCGATAACCACGAGCGAAGCAAGACGCGTGTACTACATTCGGTAATCTATTTAGTGACGGACTTTGCGCGTTTTATGGAATTACGATCTTCTGCATTACGTTTAGACTTGTTGCGTTCGGTTATATTTGTACCTGTGTTATACGTGTTTGTATAGTTCTAATAAACTCTATAATAATTTCAGCGGTATTTTAATTCGAGTCCTGCAACTCGTAACAATATGTTGTACAAATACAGATATAATGACCTTCCGCACTGAAATGACACGATTACCGGCGTCGTATCAAGCGAAAAATCCGTAAGAGGCCCTTAAGACCTAACTAGTGTTTCTAAATCTTTACCGTACAACTCATTGGATTGATCAATGCGGTTTTCTTGCATACTCTGTTTGAGATCCACGTGTAGTAGTAAATATTATTATTTATTTTATTTATTATTATTATTATTATTTGCTATACACATATTAATAATGTATATATTTGGATATATATAATATTAATATGTGTTATTGTCTATTTTCTTTTTCTTAATTATAATAATATGTATGTATGTATGTAATAGTGTAATATCTATGTATCCTATTAATTACATGTATTTGATTTGCACACCACCGTCATACACTCTCGATTCCTTTCACTCAATCCACATCCCGGGTTGTCTGGAAGAGATCGCTCTAAAGCGATAAGGCCGCCCTTTGTTCCTGCCTTGACACGATATGACTGTAAATGATTTACTTTATGTGTATGTGGTGAACAATAAAGTATTTTCTATCTATCTATCTATCTATTATGTCAGCTTTGAACTAATCGCACATAGGGACGCGCAACATTAAATTCAACCAGCCGAACTTCTATATCTTACTAATCATTCTTCAACATTCGACATTATTTGTTAGAAGTTAATTTCAAATTTAATTAGTAGTAGAGCAAATTAATGGAGAGTAAGCTAGGTATAGGAATTCGGCTACAGTGACGAAGGGTGCCAAAGGGCGGAAGAGCACAGACATTGCCTTATATCTACTCCACTTCTAAACCAAAGCGAATTGTAAATACTTCTGAAGTAAGGTGTGGCAAAGTTTCTGACTCAAAGTAAGCTAAAACTGCTTATTAAGTCGCACCAGACCTTTCTCATATTCTATTAACCATGTCTAATGCAAAATAAACATGATTTGATTATTACAGTATCCTACTGAGCCAAATGGTGGTGTCTAGACCTATCGACAACTCAAAAGGGGTTACTCATATTACTATAATTAATGATATTACCGAGCTATAGGAAACTTGATATAACAATATTGATTGAAATGCTTCTAAATAGAATTACATACATAACTCCACGCCAGTTCCCTTGCGGAGTAGGCACGAGCAACAGAGCGCCATTTAGGCTTATTCTTACACACCTCACTTGCTTCTTTGACATTCATAACTCTTGTCATGCACGCTCGTCTGTTCTTAAGGCTCCTGACATCACCTTCTGCTAGTACACGATCAATTTGATCATGGAAGGTGTGACGTGGCCGTCCACGACTTCTGCATCCATCCACTTTTGCATTGTATATCTGTTTAGTCATTCTTTCATCATGCATTCTTTCCACATGCCCGAACCACCGGGCATAGATTTAATAGAATATATAGAATTAATTACAATATTACGTATTAACATTTGCTCGTTTATGATTTCCTAAGAATACAGTCAACAACGTCGATAGTCACGTAGTTTTGGTCGAGTCAACTTCTAAAGTTCCATATTCAGTAAATTCTCTTTTATTATTCCAGATTCAAAGTAGGTCGTTTTTGTCTCTGATTTTGACATTATTTAGGTAAAGTACGAAAATTTCAGATAGAGCTAACATGCCTCCAAACTACCTCACTTGTAAATTATATGCTATTACTAGCGGCCCCGGCAGACGTTGTCCTGCCTTTAAAAAATAAAATTCTAGAACCCGATCCCAGAGCCACCTACCGGTTCTAATTGCGAATCTAAACTATCCGGGTACCCACTTAAACATACAAAACAAAATCACCAAAATCGCTCCAGGTGATTAGGAGGATTCCAGAACCCGATCTCAGTGCCACCTACCGCTTCTAATTGTGAATCTAAAAGAGTAATATTTTTTTAAATTCTAAGTCATGACAAAATAAGACTAAAAAAAAATAAAAAAATTAAAGTTTATAATTAACAAATAAAAAATAGGGGTTGATCGTAGAGGGGTGAAAATTTAGGGTTGTATGTATTTTTGTATGTTGTATCATAAAAAAATAGAAATTAAAAATTTTGTCTAAAAAAATAAAATAAAAAATTTAGGGGTGGACTACCCCTAACATTTAGGGGGATGAAAAATAGATGTTGGCCGATTCTCATAGATACCGGATAAGCACAAAAAATTTCATCAAAATCGGTCAAGCCGTTTCGGAGGAGTATGGCAACGAAAACTGTGACACGAGAATTTTATATATTAGATATTTGTCATAATTTATATTAGACATGTATTTTTATTATAATACTTGTTATGCCAGCGACTTTATTCAAACGGAATTTGTAGAAATAGCACTTTACATTTTACCCTAGAAATGACACAAAGTTCAGAATGTTGTTTGAATAAAAACTAGTAATTTCAGTACACCTTTTTCAACACAGTTTTATCCGTGCAGGAACGTAGAAAGAATACAATTTCCTGCTTTGGGGCGGGTATTTGCTCGACTGGATGGCGGCCACCCCTGGTCTAGATTATGCCGCGATAACAACATTGTGTTGTGTTCCGGCATTAGTGACCAGGTTCCAGTCTCCTTTAAGAGAGCAGCAGCGCATTTGTAGCACCTTTGGTGTTGCAAATGTCCATAGGCGATGGTAACCGCTTTCCATGACGTAGGCCGTCTGCCTGCCTGCTGATCTCCTGCAATAAAAAAAAAATACAGTACTCGTCTAATATTCTAGTTATTAATACTCCCGAATCGATGTAAATTCTTCGATACAAGCACATATCGAACTATTTACGTGTACAATCATACCTAGTACTTATAGCTGAACTTCTACATCAAATTAAGGAGCGTACTGTTATAAAAATTCTACAATCGTACCATTAGCATGTGAATCGGTTATCAATACATGTTCTTTTTCTTTTAACCAGCCAACTGACGAGTTGCGTACGTGCCTTGAATCCTCATTCGGATAATCCGCGTCGGATCCATCGCTGGCCCACTTAGCTCGCACCACGAAGACACGGCCACGACAAATGACGGAACATTTGTTAGCACAGGATATTATTTTGGAAACTAAAGGCGTAACGTCGTGATAATAATTTTTTCAACACACTTGCTCATAAAGTGGCTCTATGGTCACCGCAATTAGGCACAGAATGACACCCATAACCAAACTGTGAGTAAAAAACATTATAACTCACTAGTGAGTTATAGATTTTTTTTTTTTAATTTTATTGGTTGAGTTGCTTTGTTCTTAAAAAAGTTTTTATTCAAAAAAAAAAGATCGTGTTCTATAGAACAAATAAATTAATGTTCCTATTGCTTGCTCATTTCATGCAACTTCTTATTTAAATAGATAATCTTAACTCGTACGTTTTTTTTTTATTGGACTTGACTTTATGTTGTTGGTCCGAAGACCTTACAACTTTACCGGGGTCTTTGGGGCGAGTGCCTTCGCGAAGCGAAGGCGCTCGAGCCCGGGGGGGCAACTTGCTCGAGGGAGCTCCCTAAGGAGTTTTACCTCGGCTGGACTGTTGACATGAATGGGGAATGAATTTAATGATGCCCACCATAGGGCGACACAAAATACTAATTGAGAACGGGCGACGGGTAATATAAAGCCCGAAGGGAAGGATCACGGCGGGCCGAGATCGGTGGTTTGCGGTGGCCTACGCTATCTTACTGCCGTTTCGCAACGTGTTATGGCTGGGAGAGAAGAAACGGCGAAAGAAACTTCCCAGCAACACGCCTAGTCTATCCTGTGGGGTGAGCTATGTCTCCTAGCGTCCCTCGCGGAGACGTGGAGTGATCTTGATTGGCGGCGTCTGAGCCGCCGCCCTCTGTGTCTGTCTGTCGGTGCCTGCCAGCCTACTGTTCTAACCGTGGGCGGACTGGTAGTAGTGGCGACAGAGCCGAGCCCTGCGGTACACCGGCTGTGAGTGGGTGAGGGGACGAGCGCGTTCCCTCCACTCGAAAACGGAAGCTACGACCTAGGAGGAAGTCTCGCAAGATGAGCACGAGTCTGTCTGGCATACCGAACTGGTACAGCTTGTAAATCAAGCCGTTGTGCCAGACCTTGTCGAAGGCTTTTGCTACGTCTAGAAACAGTGCGGCTGTTCCTATAGGGCGGGGGCGATGGGCAAAGTGAGATAATATGTGCTCCGTGATGCGGTGCACCTGTTGGACGCATGAGTGTCTGGCACGGAAGCCAAATTGCTCATCGGGTATTAGATGTTTGCTGAAGGCAAAATCTCTAAGTCGAGAGAGGATGACCCTCTCGTAAAGCTTGCTGAGTGCGCTCAGTAGGCTGATTGGACGGTAGCTGGACGGTTTATTAGCCGGTTTTCCCGGCTTGTGAATACCGATGACATCTGCTTCCTTCCAGATCGCGGGAAAGGAGCAGTTTGTTATGGCGGCATTGAAGATGCTCACTAGAATTATAATTAGATGGGCGGGTAGGAGTTTTAAAACGCGATTGTTGATGCCATCGGTCCCTGGGGCCTTTCGCGGTTTGAGAGACTTGATCAGATCTTGCACTTCTTCGACCGTGACCGTGTCGAGTGTGGTTTCCGCTGGTAAGGAGGATCTACGTTCGACCTCGGAGTCTACCTCCGTCAGGTGTGACTGGTCGACGTTTTGCGTAGTGGGGGAGCATTGAAGCTCTAGACTCTGAGCAAGGCACTCGGCCTTCTCCTCGTCATCGAACGCCTCGGTGTTGTCGGCTCTTTCTAGCGCGGGTATGACAGTAAGGGTGTCTGATTTGAGAGCTCTAGCCAGCTTCCAGTACGCCTGGTGAGTTGGTTCGATATCCCTCAACGTTCTGTCCCAACGTTGTTCCCTGACTTCCCGGATACGTAGTTTGACCTCGCGCTCTAGTTCGCGGAGTCGGACTCTGTTATCCTCGGTAGGATATCTGTCGTGAGCTCTGGAGGCGGCTCTCTTTTCCCTCAGCAGTACCCTCACCTCGTCCGGCAGGCATAAGTGGCGGTCATCCTCCACTGGCACCTGCCTGGACGAGTTCCGCACTGCGGATTGAAGGTGGCTGGTGAGGGCCTCGATTGCCGTCTCCGTGTCTTGGCGGGACACGATGTGGTCCGGGATGCGGTCCAGGTCTTGTGAGCTGGTTGCCTTGAGGAGGGTCTCAAGTCTCAACCAATCCACAGAGGTCCTAGTTTCAGATGTCTGGTCTGTCTGTGGTCCTAATCTGAGGATAACCGGACGATGGTCCGAGTCGATATCGTCCATCGTTTCGATCGAATGGAACTGAAGGGTTACGCCCCTCAGTAATGCTAGGTCGAGAGTGTTTGGGGTCCCCCAGTCGCGGTTGGGGGGGTATCTTGTGGGGGTCATGGGAGTTAGTATATCAAACAAAAGATTGTCTGATATATTTATTAGGGCTCTGCCATTGGGGTTAGTGGTATTGCAATTCCACTGCTCGTGTTTGCAATTCAGATCTCCGGCTATAATAACAGCCGGGCCTAAGTTGAATAGGGTTTCTAGGTCTTTCTTAATGAGGGTTTTTTGGCATGCGAGGTATGCTGAAACTATGACTAGAGGTTGGTGGCCAGTCATTGCTAGTCTGCAGGCGGATACCTCCATACCTTCTAGTGGGGGGGTGACTACAGGCATGCAGTGTAGGGATCTTCTGAAATAGATCAGGGTGCCGCCACCACGGCCTACCCTGTCATGTCTAGTGATCCGATAGTTAGAGATCTTTGGATCTCTATTACTCGGTTTCAGGAAGGTCTCCTGTACTAGTAGTATATCTACTTGATTGGTAACCAGGAAGTCATGGACCAAGTCGCGCTGGTTTCGAAGGCCATTGGCGTTATAAGTCGCCAGAGTCAATGAGCGTGGTTTATTTCTACCTACATGCGCCATTTGTTACCGGTAACAATAATTTGACTAGGTTGTTTAGTTACAACGATCTAAGTATTTGGAGGAGGTACGCGTGATCCATTTCGATCACGAGTTGATCCCGGAGGGAGGGTTGTGTTGACTCTGAAACTTGCCTCAGTTTCCGAGCCAAGAGTTGGACCTCTTGCAGGTCGAAGGGCAAGTTCTTGGCGAATTTAGTCGCCAAAGCTAAGTCCTCCGCTATAGAGTGGTGGGCCGATGGCCCTGAAGGTCCCTTAGAAATGGGGGCGAGGGCGGGGGCGGGGGTGGCCGAGGGTAGGCCGGCCATAACTGGGGCACGCGTCCTTAGCGGAGGGAACGCTTCCGTCGTGGGAAGACCCGTCCAGTGGTTTACCACTGGGGGGGGTGGGGGTGGGGGGGGGGGCGCCACGAATGCGGGTTTGTTCGGCACTTTTCTAGTGCCTTTTTGGGCATTGCCCTTTCCGACCTTACGTTTGGGTCGGGGGGCGGCAGGGCAGCCTCTGTAGTTAGCGGGGTGACCCGCTTGGCCGCAGAGGATGCAGCTCGGTGGCTCCGGGGAGTCCCGGGTGCGAGTGCACTCCGAGGTCCCGTGGTCGCCCAGGCACTTGACGCACCTGGGACGGGATTGACAATGTAGGGCAGAGTGCCCATAAAGTTGGCAGCGATGACACTGCCGCAGTGTATGTTTTTCGTGTGGACGTTCCACACGAAGGCCAGAGAGGCCACAGACCTTCTCAAGTTCGAAGATCTTTTTCCCCTCTGGGGAGAGGTCGAGGACAACCAATACTAGGTTTAGAGGGGACTTTGTGGCGTCGCCTCTGTGCATACGGTGCACTTCGTGCACTGGTAGGGCTTGGGACTTAAGGTCCTCTAGAATATAGGAACTTTCAATTTCCTGAGGAAGTCCGCGGATTACAGCCCGAAGGCGTTTTTCTTCTGGCAGGGCGTAAGTGTAGTAACCGATTTTACGGTCACATAATAAAGTAGTTAGGGCGCGGTGGTCACTTGAAGACGTGACCATAACTTTGATGCCGTGTTGAGTATCACGGGCTTCTTTTATGGAGATTGCCTTACCTGGCAGTTCTTTAGCGAGTTGAAGCCAATGGGCTTTCTCGCGGATGGTCAGGGGTGGCGGCGGGCGTTGTGAAGGTGGCCCAGGGCGGCTGGAAGGTGCCGCTGTCGGTGTTGTGCCCGCTGTTGGGGCGGGGTTGGGGGGGACCTCCCTCTGGGTCTTACGTTTTTTAGTACGATTAACGGTTATAAAACCGTCATCGTCTTCGCGGTCTAAGGGGATGTTCGCGGGAGGCGCGACATCCATAGGGGTAATTTCATCGGCCGGTGGAAGAGGGGCATCCCTGAGGTTTTGCGGACCTTCAGAGGATAAGTCGATTTCTCGACGAGAATCGATTACGCGATGGATGGGCGAACGTGAACGCGATGTCGTCGAACTCGCAGAGCTCGAACGCGGTTTTGTCGATGCGGAACCGCGAGAAAACGAGGCGCGCGACTTTGGTGCCACACGATGGGCATCGTTGAGCGGGGGTGCGGGCGGCGGGCGCACTGGTAACGCGGCGGGTATGGACGCGGGGGGCGCGGGCGCTACGGCAGAGCGCAGGTGGACCGCGGTAAGCGCGGCGGCGGGGGTTGCGGGGCGTGCGCTAGTCGCGGCAGGTGCGATGGTCGCGGCAGATGCGGGTGCGGGGAGGGGGGCCTGCGCGGGGGCCCTTTGCACGTGTGACTCGCGGGACACAGGTTTCTCGGAATTAAGTTCCGAAATAACGGACACCATTGATTGGGACTCCGGAGTCCTCAAAAATTGGTCGAGAGCTTGAGGGAATTGCTGTCGTAAAAACGACAGCAAACCCTCTAACAACGATGGGGAGGGCTCCACCTGCGGCGCAGCTTCATCTAGGATGAAGTTAAAGGTAGAGGCCGTTTCACGCAAATGTCACGATGGATGTAATGTGCAATTCGATATGCGAGATTGTTAATGACGCTAAATATAGATACATTATTTATATACAATATACATTAACGTGGCTATGTGTTAACGATGTTATTTTTGACGCTTTAAATAAGGCGCATTCGGTCATAGCCTACATTTTTAACACTAACGTAGATGAAGTCCCAGCATTAGAAGTACATTTCCGTTTATTTTACAAAATTGAAAATGCATTCTAGCCCATAAAGTTCGCAGAAAAATATCAATATTGACGAGTAAGAATAACTATGTAATCTTGATTGAGAAATTTGCAAAAAAACTTTTGCAGATTACCTGTATAATACTCGTAGACTCTTAACACGTGTTGACACGAAAAAGCCTGCACTTCAAGACTCGATGAGTGAAACCTAAAAGCATGACGGGTATACGATTCTTTCTTCTTAAAGTGTGAGGCTAAGAATTCATTACTTTTTTTTTATTGCAGGCGATCAGCAGACAGGCAGATGGCCCACTTGATGGAAAGCGGTTACCATCGCCTATGGACATTTGCAACACCAAAGGTGCTACAAATGCGCTGCTGCTCTCTTAAGGGAAACTGGAACCTGGTCACTAATGCCGGAACACAACTCGAAGGTTGTTATGGCGACATACTTTAGACCAGGGGTGGTAGCCATCCAGTCGGGCAATGACCTACCACCTGGCTGTGGATTGTTAAGTCGCCTCTTACGACAGGCCGCCCCAACGCAGGAAATTGTATTCTTTCTCCATTCTTGCACGGATAATAATTACAACAGGGCTAACGACAGAAAGGCATAAACATCTTTAATAACTTATTAACAAATTAATAATCACATCAGTTTTATTGTTCCCAAAACGCATGAACCGGCAAAAGAGATGTATTTAATAAAATTGATAGGCCCAATAAAGTACTATAGAGCCGTTGGCTCGTAAAATTTAGATTAAAAAGCTCGCTTGATCTCGTTACGAACAAATTTATTGCATACGATAGATGAATGATTCACAAGAGCGAATTAAGCTGTACGCCGTGGCGCAGACCGACTTCAATTGCGTCACCTATGAATGCTACAATCCTCCTAAATGTCAGATCCCCTTATCTTACTATCCCTTCAATTACCTTAGTAAGAGGTAAAACATCATCGTAATATGTGAATGTAAATTGTAATCATGAGTAGGTACTACAAATGACTTGTTGTAACACATGTATCTATAGTCTGCACCACTTTTTTTTTCAGGCGGGGGAAATGCTATTTACACACAATACCGGGTCCTTTGCAAGGGATTAGACCATAGTCGATCATGGAGGCATTCCCAGAAGGGGCAATCCAAACAGTAATCAACCGGCTAGTGTGGAGACTCGAGTCCAAATTGCTAATACCCACTAAAACCGCCCTCCTAAGATGCCCCGCGCTTATGGCAGGAAAGGCATGAGACTTAGAACGTAGTTACGCCCACGCCGATCCTAGCGCAATAAGTGCCTGAGAAAGCCCCTGGAAGAGCTAACTCACTTCGACGACAGGGGTGAAGACTCCTCTGCTCCCTTGATGCATGAGTGCCCCTGAAGCGGTATTATCCTAGGGAGGGAAGTCATGCGCATATCTGCGCCTCGGAGCTCCCGGCTGACGCCAGCGCCCATGTGGAGGCGCGTCGTCTGCACTACTTACTCTAACATCTGCAAAAATCTTCATGTTTCAAATAAATAAATTTGACATTTGACTCAAAGAATGGATATGCAAATCTACACTTTGATGATGCACTTTGTCTCCCGAAGGAATGTAATAGCCATTTTCGCAGATTCGTATTATAATTACCACTATATCTAGACACGTCGTGTCAATTTCAGTAAGCGATTCTTCAAAAGCGACCCTTGTAGGCACTCTAATGAGCACGACTTACTTTTCATATTGATGTTTTAATCATACACATCCCACTGCTGGAATCCAATCTTCCATTATAGAGGAAAGGACAGTATTTCGATTCCTTTACCGTTGACGCGTGGTAATTGTTACGATATGCACAATAGGACAGAAAAATGCCTTAGTGGTGCATAATAATTCCTCAGAGCTCAATATAAGCAAGATTAGGGATAGGGTTTTCACTGTACCCTTTGTTAGTTATCCACAAGAACAGCGTGATTTGCAGTACCCAATATATCATTGTTGGTCCGTTTATTATTGGTTACTGTTCATTATGCTCCGGTGGTTCAGGCATGTAGAAAGAATGACTAAACAGATATACAATGCAAAAGTGGATGGGTGCAGAAGTCGTGGAAGGCCACGACGCACCTTCCATGATCAAATTGATCGTGTACTAGCAGAAGGTGATATCAGAGCCTTAAGAACAGACGAGCGTGCATGACATGAGCTATGAATGTCAAAGAAGCAAGTGAGGTGTGTAAAAGCCTAAATGGCGCTCTGTTGTTCGTGCCTACCCCACAAGGGAACTGGCGTGAAGTTATGTATGTATTTATAAGATACTGATTCGCTAGTGAGAATAATGCAACATACCTCTGTTCTTATCAAATTTTTTGTCCATCCAAAGGTTGTCTGGAAGAAGTCGCTAATAGCGATAAGACAGCCTATTGTATTGTAAAAGTTTATTTCTGTTAACTGTATCTTTTAAACCACAATAAAGCATATTCATTCATTCATTCTACTTTTCGCAACAGCCGTCTGTCTGCGCACATCCTGGACTCATTTATGTAAAACATGAATGGACATTAATATGCCAATTCGCACATACCCTAAATTCGTTTCGGATTCATCGGAGTTTGTGGCCTCCGAGTGCTTTTGCCCTTTTAGGAACGTTCTAGTGTACACATCATAAATCGATGATCGTTTTGTATTTCATGTGGGAAACGTGGGAGGACTTTTTAGTTCACGCACAAGAATATTTTAATTTCCAGATTGTTCCTCTTAAATATAAAAAATAATACATACATCCATAACGTCACGCCAGTTCCCTTGCGGGGTAGGCACGAATAACAGAGTGCCATTTAGGCTTATTCTTACACACCTCACTTGCCTCTTTGACATTCATAACTCTTGTCATGCAAGCTCGTCTGTTCTTAAGGCTCCTGACATCACCTTCTGCTATTACACGATCAATTTGATCATGGAAGGTGTGTCGTGCATTGTATATCTGTTTAGTCATTCTTTCATCATGCATTCTTTCCACATGCCCGAACCACCGGAGCATTCCTTTCCTTACCTTCACCCCGACACTCTCTTTCAGACCAACTCTCTCTCTTACTTCGGTATTCCGAACGCGGTTCGCGAGTGTCACTCCGCAGATTTTGCGCAGTGCTCGCATCTCGACCGCGTTTACCCTACTTTCATGCTCTCTCTTCCATACCCAACTCTCGCATCCATACGTGAGCGTAGGTACCAGCACCGCGTAAAAATAATGTTAACATTATTTATAACGGTCACCATTGCCTACGGATTTGTTACACCAGAGGTGTCACCAATGTGCTGCCGGTCTTGTAAGGTGGATTAGAACTTGACTACTGCTGCTGGAACACAACGTAAAGTTGTTATGGCTCCCCCCAGGGGGTGCCGCCCTGAACTCGCCTCCATCCAGGAAGCGGTACAAGGGGATGCGTCCCCGGAGCCCTTAGCGGCCACTGTAACATTCCCCCCTTCACTCCGTAACAGTGGTGTCCCACCTATCCACCTCCAAATCCTTATATTCCTTCCCCTTCCTTCCAAACCTCCTCCCCAAACACCCCTCCCTTTCGACGACGACCGCCAGCGTCGAGCTCTGCTCCGCCCAGCGCGGTTCTGCTAATCTTGGTCGGTAGAATTGGAAAACCCTGTGGCCGGCGTTGATACGGTGGAAGCGACTCGACCTTCAGATTGCGGGCTGTCAGCCTTCACCCCAATGCCACCAGTGTGGCGCGCTTGACACGGCGTTTCATACGCTAGGCGAGTGCGCAGCCTGGGCACCACAGAGGTTTGAAATCGAGACAATAGTAGATCCGATTAATTCGCTTGGCAGCTTGGTGCAAGCCATGCTGCAGAGCGGTGATCATTACCGCTTCAGGGGCCCTCATGCATCAAGGGAGCAGAGGAATCTTCACCCCTGTCGTCGAAGTGAGTTAGCTCTTCCAGGGGCTTTCTCAGGCACTTATTGCGCTAGGATCGGCGTGGGCGTAACTACGTTCTAAGTCTCATGCCTTTCCTGCGATAAGCGCGGGGCATCGGAGGAGGGTGGTTTTAGTGGGTATTAGCCATTTGGGCTCGAGTCTCCACACAAGCCGGTTGATTACTGTTTGGATTGCCCCTTCTGAGAATGCCTCCATGATCGACTATGGTCTAATCCCTTTCAAAGGACCCGGTATTGTGCGTAAATAGCATTTCCCCCGCCTGAAAAAAAAAAAAGTTACCAAATACCCTATCTGCCTGTGGGTTATTCTCTCTCTGTTCCTGCACAGATAAAACTATAACGGATACAATAACAGATCCATCGGATCTCATACTTTCCACTGAATACCATTGACGTGTACTCTCTGTTTGACGTCACTATTTCACCTTCCATCCATTCATATGACTTCAGGATAAACAGAACACAATACAAGATGCCCGTTGCGTAAATCTATTTAATGTTTTTTTGTTTCTGAAAGTGTAGCAATATTCATCGGGACTGGATGCAAATCGCTGTTGCTGAATGGCGATAAATCGTCGCAATGACGTCATTTTCTAGACATAAAATACTTAAGTCAGATGATTCATTCGGTACAAAGTGATAAACATTATGCAAGCGGCATAAGCGATGTGTAATGAGGTGGCCGTCTAACGCCAATGAATGGCCCATTAAGCTGTAGACGAATACCAGTAGTCTGGTCAACGAGAGCCGTTGAGAGACCACCGTTATGCGAGAAGGCTTCGACGACTCTGAACCCCGCCACCAGCAGTAGTTGCCCACCGATTTGACGCCGGGATAAAGAAGTTTTCCGCGAGGCCTCAACTTCCTCGTCGACAATTAAACAATAAATTATAACACCACACAAAGTCACAAACACATAACTAGCAACAAAACTTATACACATACTGAAACCAACGCGCACTACACTTCACAAACAAATCAAGACACACAAAGAGCCTAGAAATTAGAAACCCAGGCACAGAAAAGAAAAAACCAACACACATGGCACTAGATAGGACAATATATATAAGTATAGATATAAGGTCCACACTGCACATGCACTTCCTCACAACACCAGCATGCAACAGATACACTCTACATTAGTATAAGTTTAGTATTAAAACTAGAATAAATTAATATAATAAGTTATTCGTAACATACATACACCTCAACACAAAAATCAATAAATCAATGTCACACACAAGAACCAAAATAACTAATAAGCGTGTTAAATTCAAAAAATTAAATCTAGAAATTAAGTTGTAAAAAAGAGTACTTCCTCGTCGAAGACCACGGGCACCGGTATATGATGGATATACTACCTATAGTAACAGCGCTTTGAGTTCACTGCCGGAGTCTGCTGATGTCTTCGAGTCCCGTGTGAATAGGTACTTTCTTGGCGCGATAATAATCAAACGCGAACCTATCCTGTAACAAAAAAAGACCACTGAGAAAGCGGTGCGCATATTATTATGGTGATCACACAACACAAATGTCATAATCACTATTGGTATTCGATTGATTTCAGCGAACACTTATCATATTCGAATGTCTAAATACGTAAGTCCAATTTTACACAACTTATAATTCCGATTGGTAGTTTGCGGTTGCGCAGAACAGTGCAGACCGGTTTTCGACATGTAAATAATCTATATTGGACTTTATTCGTAAGCGGAAATGCAGTTTTGTCTGCTACTCTTAGCTCTGTTCCGCTTACAAGATTCGTACATTGTCGCACGCTACTAAAGTTGGTCTACTGCACAGATACATCGGGAGGAATTGTTAGGGTCGCCCTAAATGAAACATTCCTTAGCAAGTTGACTGAATTTATTTATAGGCGCTACAACAGCAACAGGTGCGATCAGCACAACTGTATCAAACGGCACGTTCGAGTTTAACCGACACAACTTAGCACTAGCCCCGGACGTTACACTGAACGTAGATAGCACTAATTATATCGATTACACCGATCAATACGAGTGGCACTAATCACAATCACTGGTGGTTCACAATATCCACGTAGACACGCTGAGAGTCCGTTGGCTGTAGAGTCTTCCGAATGCTCCTTGATCTTCCTGGTCTTCTTAGTCTTCCTTGTGTGTATATATTCGGCCGAATTAGGTATGCCGCAGGCTCGCCCCGTGCTTACTAAGGTACTACAAAAATGCAGACGCTTAGCAGCTAACGGAGCGAGCTACGTATCCGCGGTAAGCGGGGCGTGGGGGTACGGGATTTACTGGGGGTGATTCTGGGTGACGTAGAGGTCAGGGGGGTGATTCTGGCACCACGGCACACCACCTGGCAGCCATGTTTGCACGAGAACACGTCATCGCTCGTCAAACAACCGTCCGTTATGGGTAATGTATTGTTTTGTTGCTTAAATTATTCATCAATGAGTTGCTAACCTTAGGATTCACGCACCATCGTGGTTTTCTAAATTTGACTTGTAATAACATCGCCACGGTTTGGTATAGAAACCAGTGAGCGCAGCACAATCACTGAGATACCTTTTGTCATCTTTTCTAGATTATAGCAAGTGTAATAGATACTTGCAACAACTCAGAAGGGTTTATGGTAATAAAAGAACAGTAACTGGTCACAATACTTGTAATCAGAAAACCTTACGGCTATATATGTCGTCAACTGACTCATCAGACTCAACAAGCGTTTTTAGAACACGTCGCCATCCCTCCAACAATTTTAAAGTACAAGAAACTTAGCAAATTGGCACAACCGATAGCGGATTGAAGTCATTGATAAACTATTTTAATTATAAGGGTTATGAATGACAAGAATTTAATACATTATTGTTTGGAAATTGCAAATAAAATGTAGTGCAAACCGTCTATATACAATTGAGAGATTTTGAATTATAATCTGTACACAATTACCACATATTAGAGATAAATATTATTACACAAAATTATGTTAAATTATAGAGAACTACTTACTCTATACAAAACAGGCGCTAATCACAGAATAAATAAAAATATAACATTATTATTCAATGAAGGAAATGGCCGATTGTATCGTTTACAAATAAGAGGGTACATAACAAAATCAATTATTAACTTTAAAAAGAAACATGACAACAACAACTATGCTACTAAATAATTGTAACACAAGTTATGACCTCACATCTTTAACGAGTCAATAGAGTAATAATTTTTTAAATAATAATCAAAATTACTTTTTTGCATGAGATAACTGTTACATTATTGTAGTGATATTAATGAGTTGGACTACTGAGTACATTAGTGGATTTCGTCATCAGCGTAATTAGGAAGATGCCTCCTGACTGGATCATCTCTAAGGAACGTGATGGAACGTCGAATACCAATTGTGAGGTAAAAGGATACGCACCTTGCACAATTTGTCATGTCCTTCTATAGCTATGAGCAGGCACCAGTAGAAACACTCTCACATCTTCTAAGTTTAATATATATAAGTTTTATACACGTAGCGGCGCGGATGGATTGATTTTGAGATTTGATTTTTAAATATATTTTGAGTAGAAACTTTTAGTACGTGTACGTGCGTAGCGAGCGGAGTTTGCAACGTCTCGTTTTTGAAAAATGGTGCGGGGTAGAGGGCAGAGATTTTGGGTATGGAATGGGAAGGAATGAACGAATGGAATGAATGGCGCGTACACCCATTTCTCTGAAAGATTAGGATAAAAATATTTAACTTACAATGTGTACTTTAAATTCAGTATGCCGTCATAAAGTGTTTTAACTCTGCAGTAGTTACGTTCATCGGTATACAGACGGGTAGTTAATCTACGGCGCTTCTGTTTCATAATTGAGTGCCAATTACCGTATTAATAACAGTTTCAACATTACGAAATATAACTATATTTTTACATACAAACATACATACATAACTTCACGCCAGTTCCCTTGCGGGGTAGGCACGAACAACAGAGCGCCATTCAGGCTCATTCTTAGACACCTCACTTGCTTCTTTGACATTCATAACTCTTGTCATGCACGCTCGTCTGTTCTTAAGGCTCATGACACTATATTTTTATCCTATTTTATTTAATATTTTCTTAAGTTTTCGCGACTTGTATACATAATAAAACTACGTTTTAACGGTTTTAGGCGCGGTAATTTTATTTGATTTTGGTTTTTCCGACGTTTCGGCCACTTTTCAGTGGCCGTGATCACGGAAGACAAAGATGTCAATTATCAACGAGTATTGTTAAAGTTAAAGTTCCGAAACGTCGGAGAAACCAAAATCAAATAAAATTACATACATACATACATAACTTCACGCCAGTTCCCTTGCGGGGTAGGCACGAACAACAGAGTGCCATTTAGGCTTATTCTTACACACCTCACTTGCCTCTTTGACATTCATAACTCTTGTCATGCAAGCTCGTCTGTTCTTAAGGCTCCTGACATCACCTTCTGCTAGTACACGATCAATTTGATCATGGAAGGTGTGTCGTGGCCTTCCACGACTTCTGCATCCATCCGCTTTTGCATTGTATATCTGTTTAGTCATTCTTTCATCATGCATTCTTTCCACATGCCCGAACCACCGGAGCATTCCTTTCCTTACCTTCACCCCGACACTCTCTTTCAGACCAACTCTCTTTCTTACTTCGGTATTACGAACGCGGTAAATATCAAATAAAATTACCGCGCTTAAAACCGTTAAAACGTAGTTTTATTATCTATTTTATTTATTTCATAATTTTCTGTAAGCTTGTAAATGAAAGTATCGGTATAAACTTGTGATGTATAAATGTATGTATTTATTTCTTAGGACAGCTTTTTCTCATTATTTTGACGTCGAAATGTTTATGTCAATAAAATTTAATAATTTTCAAAATAAAACTTCAATATCGATTTTACCTTCATATACAACAATGTAACATACATTCCGCAGTACCTCTAGAAACCTTTTGATATAAAAAAAATACTTGTAAAAAAATAATCTTTCTATCCGTGCAGTCGTAAGAGGCGACAAAACAACCCACAGCCAGGTGGTAGGGCATTTTCCCGACTGGATGGCTACCACCCCTGGTCTAGAGCATGCCGCCATAACAACCTTGAGTTGTGTTCCGGGATTAGTGACCAGGTTCCAGACTCACTTAATAGAGCAGCAGCGCATTTGTAGCACCTTTGGTGTTGCAAATGTCCATAGGCGATAGTAACCGCTTTCCATCCAGTGGGCCGTCTGCTGAACTCCTGCAATAAAAAATATTGTATTCAAAGCTAGGATATGCCTGCGACTTCGTCTACGCTTGACTCGAAATTCCCGCGGGATTCCTGCTACACAAAGTACCGTAGCTATCGTTTTAGTGAAACTATGTCGGAATAAGCTAATTTTTACGCACTCATATAACTACAAACCGCTCCCGGAAAAATTCCCGTGTTATTCTCGGGATAATAAAAATATCACACATATTATTACATTAAATTTGCTATCGATCAGTAACAAAATCACATTGGAATTCGATTTTTTTAATTTGGTCATTTTAAATAATTCCTAGAAAAATTCCCGCGGGATTACTAAGATAAAAAGTAACGCAGAGTTTAAATCTAAGAATTAGCTGTCGATCAGCGAAATCGGCCCAGTAGTTTTTACGTGTATCCCGAACAAACAGACAAGAAATGTAAAAAAATTGCATCGCGTTCTCCATACTTTAGTCTATTCCAGTTGTTTTTTTTAAACAGCTTCAATGTACGGACACGGCATGTCTACAATATTATAGATAGATAGATAAGTTCCTCAGGAGAACATATGTATAGGTGTATGACCTAATGTGGGTTAAAAATAAAGTTTCGTAGCACAAGCACCAGATGTGTTGTGTTCCGGCATTAGAGACCAGGTTCCAGTGATTCTTAAGAGAGCAGCAGCGTCTTTGTAGCACCTTTGGTGTTACAAATGTCCATAAGCGATGGTAACCGCTTTCCAAAAAAACTTTTCAGCGAGTAGGTACCTACCTCGTATGTACTTCGCCAACCCAGAAACTTCCGACCGCGAAACGGAGTAAGCTTTTTAATTAATAAAGAGAACTGTTGCCTTGGAATAAAATATGTTGGTGCTGAGTTATATGCTTCACGAGATATCCAATTGGCCTAATCCCTCGGCCATTGTAGAAGCGGCCCAACTAATTACCACCAGCGATCATCGCAGCCTTTGTTCATTCGTTATTAGCCCGATGGGCTTTGTTCGAAGTGATAAAGGCAGCCTCGAGTCCTTCAAAAGCAGTTATCGCGCTCTAACAGTTATTATACGTTAATTTTAATGCACGTCCCTAGTGTTTATTGAAAGTCTTAAGTCAGGGTGGCCATCGCGTTCACAATTATTCGGATAACTTCCATTGAATTTTTTTTTATTGCTGGAGATCAGCAGACAGGCAGACGGCGCACTTGATGGAAAGCGGTTACCATCGCCTATGGACATTGGCAATACCAAAGTTGCTACAAATGCGCTGCTGCTCTCTTAAGGGAGACTGGAACCTGGTCACTAATGCCGGAACACAACTCAAGGTTGTTATGGCGACATACTTTAGACCAGGGGTGGTAGCCATCCAGTCGGGCAAATGCCCTTACCACCTGGGTGTGGGTTGTTAAGTCGTCTCTTACGACAGGCCACCCGGCCGCAGGAAATTGTATTCTTTCTCCGTTCCTGCACGGATAAAATAATCCTCTTGTCAATTTGTCAATCCTCAATGTTTACAATCGTCTTCTCGCTTTTAAGGTTAAATTTATAAAATTACACGCAATCTGTGTTCGTGAAAAAAACCCATTATTTTTGCAAAATATTTCTCAATTTACAACTACAATGCCGTTTATTATACACCAACATAATATTACAAGGTAGGTATAATGGGCGGTCTGATTGGTTAAAGCAATCCCTTTCAAGCAATTTTTATATACGACAGTATTGTTACTTGTATCATTAGAATATTAAAGAAAAGAAACGCTGGAAAAAATAAATTTGGTCCCATTTTAATAATGTCTTGATGTTACGCAAAAAACTCTGATTTCTTATGTTGGCCTCATGTGTTTTGCAGTATTCAGAGATAAGATTGATTAATCGTGGACACTACCCTGAGAGGCCAATGCAATTCCAAGAAGAAAGGCCTCTCTTCGTGCTGCAGCACAGCAGGTCATGGCCATAACCTAGTTGCAGCAAGTCACACCACAGCCTACTTCAATTACCTACTTAATTTTTAATACAATCAGGATGATTCCTCTGAAATAGCATCGCGTGGCTACCGCCCCTTAATCCGGTTCGTATCTACTGCGAGGCACTCACCATAAATATTTTTCTTCAATTTAACAAACACGACGTACGTATTTATAATTAATTTGCCTATATTTACCTAACTTTTTTCATTTCGTTTTGAAAATTAGTTTTAAGTTCATTTCAAAGTACAAAATAGATCGGTTTTTTTCAATCTAAAGGATCCCATACAATGGAGTATTAAGTTAAGTATTTTTTTTTTATGAAAAATGTATAATCTATTTCAAGTTGAACATGAATTACGTTATATTCAACATTTAGGTTCTACCCACGCTAGAAACAGCAATCAAGACACAAGTGGTATACGACAAGGTGTTTTAGAGGTTGCGCAAATTGGGTTTGTTAACCTGGTAACACAAGCAGGTCACGAAAATTGTAATATATGTGTGGCAACACCAATAAAGTCTTCTTGAATACGCATCCGTGTAGACAATTTCGCAGCACAACCTAATCCACAAATATATATACAATCGCATAATTTAGCGATCAAATAATTAAACCAAACACAAGTGAAGCTACGAAAAATCAGTTGCCTTGAAATATTTGTGGACGTTGATCTAAATAAATTGCAGTGTTATTGCGCCCATAACATCCATTGCGGCCCATGATTCACGAGGCACTGCTGGATTCGTCGATTCATTCGATTCGATGATTAATACAGGACTTACAGCTACAGCATACTTTACTTTACTTTGTGACACCGAGATTATAAGGGCAACTCTCATTAGTACTAAAGTTTTCCGGTACTGAAATGGAAACTAATGAAAATATTACTCAGACAATAGTTATTCATGTATCTTCAATACATATATTTTAGACCGAATACGACAAGAGGATTCTTATTCATTCAGGTTTTAAAGAAATAAAAACTGGACTACTACAAGGTAGTCTTTTAGGTCCATTTTTTTAACTATAATACATGTGATGTTTCCAAACAGGAAAATAACACCTGTGCAGACGACTTGGCTTCACTCAGGATTATTGACTTTAAACTCTGTTTGCGATTAACGCAATTTCTTAATTTCATAAGACCTCATTACACCATAACATTAGAATATTAAAAAACACACATGTCACTCGCCTCACAATACATCTAACATAAATAACCTAAATAATATATATAAATTAACATAAAAGCTGTAAAAACATAAAATATGAATTCCGAAATTGGAAGAGACTTTACATTTAATATATTAACAAAACAGACTCCTAAAAAACTGCAAAACAAAGAGACAGAACAAAAAGGAAACTTGAATTAATTGAATAGTTTTATAAAAAGGATAAACGTCGCCTTAAACTCGTGTTCTTTTTTCACAAGCGCAATTCTTCAAGATAACATTGGCGGGGAACTGTTTTTATCATTCTAGGTAGATGGAAGGTATACCCACGCCCTCCAAATTGTATTTGCTTTCCATTTTCTGCTCGTAAAATTTTGATCACGAAATAAAACATGTTGAAAGTAGAAACGTTCGTACGAAATTTACTTTTATTTGCTATGATAAAGCGACCATAGTTCTTGGTTATGTAAAATAGAAAAATTGGCTATTACTAGATCATAGTCAGAAACCAGAACGAATGCAAGAATAATGGTCGATGATGTTATGCTGGAGCAAGTGAGTGAGTTTGTATATCTTGGATGTGCTTTTAGCAGGGATGGAAGGTACACCGCTGATATAGAAAGAAGAGTGAATTTGGGGAATAGTGTGAATGGAGCGTTAGGTAAACTTCTAGGCGCTAAGAACCTCAGCCAGAAGGCCCAGCTTGCCATACACAACGCGGTGCTGGTACCTACGCTCACGTATGAAAGCGAGAGTTGGGTATGGAAGAGAGAGCATGAAAGTAGAGCGGTCGAGATGCAAGCACTGCGCAAAATCTGCGGAGTGACGCTCGTGGACCGCGTTCGTAATACCGAAGTAAGAAAGAGAGTTCGTCTGAAAGAGAGTGTCGGGGTGAAGGTAAGGAAAGGAATGCTCCGGTGGTTCGGGCATGTGGAAAGAATGACTAAACAGATATACAATGCAAAAGCGGATGGATGCAGAAGTCGTGGAAGGCCACGACACACCTTCCATGATCAAATTGATCGTGTACTAGCAGAAGGTGATGTCAGGAGCCTTAAGAACAGACGAGCGTGCATGACAAGAGTTATGAATGTGAAAGAAGCAAGTGAGGTGTGTAAGAATAAGCCTAAATGGCGCTCTGTTATTCGTGCCTACCCCGCGA
Source organism: Dendrolimus kikuchii (assembly GCA_019925095.2). Classification (NCBI taxonomy): domain Eukaryota; kingdom Metazoa; phylum Arthropoda; class Insecta; order Lepidoptera; family Lasiocampidae; genus Dendrolimus; species Dendrolimus kikuchii. Next base: position 209,827 of record CM034394.1, on the reverse strand, counting down.
GGGAACTGGCGTGAAGTTATGTATGTGTATGTACTAGATCATGAAAGAAATTAAAGAATCTTGTTGTTAAGATATCGTAGCTAAAAGGGGAACATTTTAATTACAAAAGTTTTGCGGCTCCATGGAGTGGTAGTGCAAATTAGAGAAAATATTTTATGAATATTAAAACGGAGGCTTAGACGAAGTAAAATTAAAAAAATCAAATATTGTTGGCGCGGGCCGGAGCGGAGATAAAAGAGAAAGAAAGGACTTACAGGATAGGTCACCGCACCAGACACGCTACGAACGATGCGGGTTTCACAGCGGCAGGCACGTCTTCCTCGTGATCCTTTCTTCACGTCTTGCGGTTCCTTCAATGAGTGGATCAGCTGGCTACGGCATAGCGGGTGTAAAATGCGGCACAAGATACAAAACGCAGCGAGATCTTCGCGAAGCAGTGGCACGAAAAGTGACGTAGAGACAATGTCATATATAATACTATATACATAGGTATGTAGATATAAGAGCCTATATGCTCCGGTGGTTCGGGCATGTGGAAAGAATGCACGATGAAAGAATGACTAAACAGATATACAATGCAAAAGTGGATGGATGCAGAAGTCGTGGAAGGCCACGACACACCTTCCATGATCAAATTGATCGTGTACTAGCAGAAGATGATGTCAGGAGCCTTAAGAGCTATGAATGTCAAAGAAGCAAGTGAGGTGTGTAAGAATAAGCCTGAATGGCACTCTGTTGCTCGTGCCTACCCCGCAAGGGAACTGGCGTGAAGTTACGTATGTATGTATGTAAAAGACTATGTCACATTACATTAGTAAGAGATGACAAAAGGAAACAAAGAGGCGGTGACCAAATAGGTCGGCGTTAAGAAATATCATTTAATAGACGAAACATTTTTCGTATTCAAATGTAAAAAAGTATCGCCATTAGCGGCTCTTGTTTCCAGATTTGGTTTACATATTTTTAAAATGTAATTGTTTAAATGTTTATATTTTTGTAGAAAGTCGTATTATAAGCAAATCAATTACAGTGTAAACTCCATGTAACGTCACTCGATTTAACGACAACCTCCATTAAGCGTCGAAATCACTTGGCTTTGGTTGGTTTAGCTCGTCTTCCATACAATAATACACTCTATATAGCATTACACCCACTCTCAATAACGACAACAATTAAGTAATAAAAAGTACCTTTTAAGTTGCCAAAATGAGTAAGAACTGCGTAGCTGTTTACGTTCTTTTATCGCTTTATTATCCTATCCCATAATAAACTCGACTGTCGGGGCATCATGCTTACCGAAATTTCTAAATACTTCCTTTATCATCAAGATGCCTTAATATCGCAAGGTATGAATAAAACAAGTAAAAAAATACTGGTGCAGCGAAAGACGTCAGACAATAAGCTTTTTTAAAAAGCGTTTTAAATATAAGCCTTTGAGATCCTGGATATCATGTAGCAGCAGAGTGGTATCCAAGACAAGTAAAACGAGCCCAAACACGATGGGCCTATCTTGTTTAGTACAGGAGTTCCTATAGCCACCTTCCGACTCCATCATCAGATCAGCTCTATGGTATCATAATATTGCTTTGTCGCGCGATATACATATGCGTGCAAAATTTTAGCTCAATCGGAAACTGGTAAGTTGGTCAAATTTATCTTTCAAGATTCCACCCGAACTTCCATTGCATGTTAAATAAAAGCTTGTAAAAATAACAGGCTTCTCTCCATTTAACGACAACTCTCTATAACGCCATAAAATGCACATTCCCTTCAGTGTCGTTATATAGAGTTTAAACTGTAGTTAAATTGAATTACAATTCTGTTTTTTACCTGTTCCTGTGTGTACCTTCATTACCTGTTCATATTTTTTGCATATAGAAAAGTATTACATTATTAAAATCTAGTGGTAAGTGCTATATTTAATACTAGAATGATCCCGAAAGTGACGTCAGAATAAGAGTGTTCTGTTTTCCTAGAAATAGTCAGCGCTAGCTAAAAATTAACTGGCCTCAATTCCGCATCTCGCGATACAAAAGCAGTGCGTCATTCGCAAAACTAATGAACAAGTGGGGTCACATCGAGATGCAAATAAACCTTATGCGGCGATACGTCAGAACAATAATTGAGGAATCGATACGTCAGAGTTCCCTTGCGGGGTAGGCACGAACAACAGAGCGCCATTCGGGCTTATTCTTACACACCTTACATGCTTCTTTGACATTCATAGCTCTTGTCATGTTGAGGCTCCTAACATCACCTTCTGCTAGTACACGATCAATTTGATCATGGAAGGTGTGTCGTGGCCTTCCACGACTTCTGCATCCATCCACTTTTGCATTGTATATCTGTTTAGTCATTCTTTCATCATGCATTCTTTCCACATGCCCGAACCTTACATGCATTCCTTTCCTTACCTTCACCCTGACACTCTCTTTCAGACCAACTCTCTTTCTTACTTCGGTATTACGAACGCGGTCCGCGAGCTCTACTTTCATGCTCTCTCTTCCATACCCAACTGTCGCTTCCATACGTGAGCGTAGGTACCAGCACCGCGTTGTGTATGGCAAGCTGGGCCTTCTGGCTGAGGTTCTTAGCGCCTAGAAGTTTATCTAACGCATTACGACAGTCAGCCTATAAAAGGTATTCTTTGAGATAACGAAGCATGTCTTGTTAGTACATAACTAGGTACATATAAATGTATATAAGGAAGGATGGTTAATCTGTTATTTATATGAATATTTGTTGAAGAATTTCACATTTGAACGCGTTAAGGTTTTTCAGGAACTCCCATTTGAAAATCATTTACTTACCTATCATTCTAGTCTTTAATGCCAAATCTGCCAAGCGGTACATGCTCCCTGTTTGAATAACCACGCCAAGTCGGTGGCCGTAGAGAGAACGAGCTTAAACTTTAGATTAGTGGTCACTGAATTTTGAGTAGTGGGGGGGGGTGAGGATGTAGGGGGAGGAGTAATTCTCCCTTCTGCAACCCCCATGTATAGGAGACATGTAGTTCTTGAGATATATTTTTTCATTCGTTCCTTTCATTATATTGTATCGATGGTCTGTTCTGGAACTCGGCGGCCGCTGCCGCGGCACGCTCGCTTCGCTCGCTCGGCTCGTGCGTTTAGGTTTAAAGTCTAACATAACCTAACCTAAGTCACCATACTAGTCACTGGTCGCGACTTTCGACTAAAGCCCACAAGCCAATCGTCGCAACATATAAGCAAAAATAAGACTATTTTCGTATTTAAAAATCAATAACTAATTCAAAACTTGTTTACTAAACTCAGTAAAACAGTTTTAGTGTTTATATATTAAGCGTAAGTGTATTCCTCAACACAAATCACTCTTCATTATCAACAAACGTGGCATAACCTTGATTATCGAACGTATTTTTGTTGTTTCCATTATTCATTCAAAACTTGTTGGTGGACCCTAAAAACGTGTTTCCTAGCCCAAATAAGTGGTCTAATCGGGGTAGGCACGAATAACTGAGCGCCATTTAGGCCCATTCTTACACACCTCACTTGCTTCTTTGACATTCATAACTCTTGTCATGCATGCTCGTTTGTTCTTAAGGCTCCTGACATCACCCTCCGCTAGTACACGATCAATTTGATCATGGAAGGTGTGTCGTGGCCTTCCACGACTTCTGCATCCATCCACTTTTGCATTGTATATCTGTTTAGTCATTCTTTCACGACACTCTCTTTCAGACCAACTCTCTTTCTTACTTCGGTATTACGAACGCGGTCCGCGAGCGTCATTCCGCAGATTTTGCGCAGTGCTCGCATCTCGACCGCGTTTACTCTACTTTCATGCTCTCTCTTCCATACCCAACTCTCGCTTCCATACGTGAGCGTAGGTACCAGCACCGTCTATATATGAGGCGTATGTATACCCCTAAACTCAGTTTCCCTTAATCTCATGCCACTCTATGTAAAAGCGCTGCCCAAAACGGTGTCTTAGCCACCGAACCACAGTTACGTGAAATACAAATTGAAAATGAGTGAAACCATAGAACAAAGCGAGTATGTTGTACTTTAGAACTCCATGCTAATCTCATTCAGCAATCCCCAAAAGGGCAACCCGACAAAGTTGCACCATTCAAATAATTATATACAATGAAGAGACGGTCTGAAACGAGCATGACTCAGGGACCGGAAAACAACAAAGGCGAACTAAGTTTTTCTATTACAACATTTGCGTAATCATTAGTTATTTGCTGCATGACATGGGCAATTGGGGACTGATGCGTGCCTGCCCCCGCTTAAGGTGGTGGCAGACGGCGGACATAAAAGTATTAATAACATATCTTTAATCTAAGATGTCACAATTGTTTTCTTTAGTGAGACAAGTTATGAGACATTTTCATCTGTAGATACGCTTTCATAAGTACGAAAAGGTATGTTAAAGGTTGTTCGGGCTATTGCTAGCCTAGTGGACTGTAGGAATATAGGTAGGCTCCTTGCTTGTCGGTATTTTTTATTTCCCTAGCAACTTGTACAACAGAACAAAGTAGAACGACTCACCAAGGCTGCGCTGTTGAGGGTCCCTTGCCGGCCGGCTGGTCTCACACCATAAAGAACACGCACACGTCGCGTTTATCACCCGTCCTTGTTATCACAGTAGTTTATCACATAATTAATGTACTGCCGCCGTAATTAGACACACGTCTGATCAAATGTCTTATTAACTCCACCGAAATGATATGCACGTCTTTGCTCGTTCAAGGCCGCGGGAGGACAGGGGTGGCAGCGCGAGCGCCGCCTGGTTATATCGATACTACCAAGTCCGTGTACAATGTTGCATGAACAAAGGTATTAAATAAAATTATTGTTGAATCCTTTTTAATAATTAAAAAAATCTCTCGTATGTAGTAAGCAAACAACTTAAACACAAATTTGCATAGCCGGGGTTTGTACTAACGATGTACAATGATGAAATTGAAGTCAATTGCTTTGACATTTTTTTTAATTGTACGAGTTTAGCAGACAGGCAGATGTCCCACCTGATGGAAAGCGGTTACCATCGCCTATGAACATTTGCAACACCATAGATGCTACCAATATGCTGCCGCTGTGTCAAGGGAGACTGGAACCTGGTCACTAATGCCAGATTGTTATGGCGGCATATTCTAGCCCAGGGGTGGTAGTGGCTGTGGGTTGTTTTGTCGCCTCTCACGGCAGACTGTCCGGCTGCAGGAAATTGTATTTTTTCTTCATTCCTGCAAGAATAGTTCAAGCACCGCGATAACTCCAGATACTTTCCGATGAATCGACACGACTTACAAATATGAGTCCCGACTGGTCTCCTCCAGCTTCGAGTCAAATAACCGAAATATCTCAATTCTTCAATTGAGAAGCGATTTGATTTTCAGTTCGATGATAATTTCTGATAATTATGATGATGATAATAAAATTGTCCATCGCTAACCAATACTCAGTGCACGTGTATAACGATCGCTTGTCGTAACATGTACTTCCCCGATTTCTAGTTCTTCATATACTTAACATCGCCAAAAATATCTCGCATGTACATATAAACTTTCCACCATTCTTTTGGCCATTTCTCTCGAAATTTTATTTCATGTACAAAAAGATTATCACGATGTATAAGTTAGTATTAACCTCTGAGATCTACTTTAGCGTCGTGTTATATATGTTGTCATTAAGCCCGTTTAATGGTTGACATACATAAAGTCCGTCGTGTGCGTTAGGGTCGAATGATAAATGAACGTGCTGCGAAAAACTGTGCTCTGTAAGGTTATTATACTTTGTTGCCGTCACATGAACATATTGTTACGAGTTGCAGGACTCGAATTAAAATGCCCTTAGAATTACTATAGAGTTTATTAGAACTATACAAACACGTAAAACACAGGTTATGCAACATGCAGAAGGTTGTAAGTCGATAAAACGCGCAAAGTCCGTCACTAAACAATTCCCGATTTTAGTACACACGTCTTGCTTTGCTCGTGGTTATCGCTCGACTGCGCCGTTCCTCAATCGGGACATTGCTTTATACTGCACAGATGCAATATGTCTCCCCGTCCGCGTGGACCAAATTTCCTAGAATCATTTTGTACTTTAAATCCGTAACACCTGGCTAATGACTGGCATGAAAGATTACAATACAACAATGGGTTGTTTTCTAATCACAAAGTAAACAAAGAAGTCCAAATGCCGAAAGGTAATAAAATATGTTTTTACAGGTATGCAGGTGTGAATTTGTTTTTATCAACGTCTAGGTCGTATCAATATGGATGCAGGTGACTTACTCCATAGTATTTAGTTTTGTATTTTGTAAATCGATCGTGTACTAGCGGAGGGTGATGTCAGGAGCCTTAAGAACAGACGAGTGTACATGACAAGAGTTATGAATGTCAAAGAAGCAAGTGAGGTGTGTAAGAATGGGCCTAAATGGCGCTCTGTTGTTCGTGCCTACCCCGCAAGGGAACTGGCGTGAAGTTATGTATGTATGTATTTAGTTTTGACAATCATGTTTTTAGTCTTAGAAAGATACTTAGGTATCTAATGAAAGGTACTTATATCAAAGTTACCATATAAATTTCACAATATTTCGTCCGTTCATTTGTCAGGGGACAAAGAACCGTCTTACGAATCTGTTTAAAAATTAAAACGCGTCCCCTCATTAAGGGATTTGGGGCTCGAAAATGTTTTTACTGGGAAAACATTCCGCTTTATTATGTAGTCGTGTTGTCGTTTCGTTGTAGGCATATTCATTAATGCTCCTTGGTAAAGATTCTTCTAAGAATTTAGCTTCAAATCCAGACTAATAAACAAACGCATAAAACCAACCAAACACTCCTCAGCCCACGCGCACGAAATCAATTCCTTTGAATTTTGTACATACAATTTTTTAAACTCTGTCCACTTTCAATTTGTCAGATTTTTTCGCCGTATTATTCAGATTTTAGTAGGCATGGTCAACATAGTGCCATTCAGGCTTATTCTTACACACCTCACTTGCTTCTTTGACATTCATAGCTGTTGTCATGCACGCTCGTCTGCTCTTAAGGCTCCTGACATCACCTTCTGCTAGTACACGATCAATTTGATCATGGAAGATGTGTGCATCCATCCACTTTTGCATTGTATATCTGTTTAGTCATTCTTTCCACATGCCCGAACCACCGGAGCATTCCTTTCCTTACCTTCACCCCGACACTCTCTTTCAGACCAACTCTTTCTTACTTCGGTATTACGAACGCGGTCCGCGAGCGTCATTCCGCAATGAACATAAATGTTATAATGACTTTAGCTAAAGAAAAATTTAATAGTATAACTGTAGAGGAATGTAAAAATCCAGAACGAATTAAAATTAACACAAATGATTCATCAGATCAAAGTGAAGCTAAGGATGAGTACGCAATGTCTAGAAATTATGTATTAATGAATGAAAACATTTTATTGTTCGCCAAAACTTAAAACTACGTTCTTAAAACTAGGTACAGTAAATGTTGAACAAAGGGCGGCCTTGTCGCCTAAAGCGATCTCTTCCAGGCAACCCCCTAAACTAAGGACAATATTAAAACAACAGTGGCGGTGAAGACAATAAATAATATGAACCATTCCAAGAATAGGTGAAAAATAAATAATAATATACTTTATAAACTTTTTTTTATTATTATTTACATATATATGTTATTTCCAAATTTTTTACATTTTTCTAAAAAAAAATACAAATTTATTTATTAAAAAAATATAAAAAACTGATCTTCGCCGGCAGTGGGGCCTAGGGTCCAGGCTACTGGTGGTTAAGGCCCCAGACACAGGAATCTCCTCACAATACGGGCCGTGTCCAACAGAGCTACCTTCTGCATCCGACCCTTCAACCAGATACCAAGCGAGAGCCTTCCAAGGTGGCGGTCAAGGCTCTTCGCTATTAGTCCATTCACTGACACCACTATCGGTACTATGATTGTAGACTCCAGGTTCCACATGGCGGTAACCTCGTGAGCAAGATCAATATACTTTATTTGTTTATCTTTCTCGGCATTCACGAGGTTACCATCATGGGGAATCGCGACATCTACAATTATAGCACGTCTCGCAGACCGATCAACTATCACAATATCAGGCTGGTTAGCAACAATAGTCCTGTCTGTGATAATTGATCGGTCCCAGTAGAGCAGATATTGACCATTATCAAGAACTGACTCGGGCTAGTATTGGTAATAAGGTACCTCCGACAAGACAAGTCCGTATTTAAGAGCAAGTTGCTGGTGGATGATCCTGGCTACAAGGTTGTGCCTGTGCAAGTACTCTTATTATTATTAATATCTCTACGGACTCGAGTTCCGTACCCTTTTTTACTGCTTAATTTCTATAAAAACTTTGAGACTCCATACACGCTTATTGTTTATTTTTGTTAGTGTATGTGACATTATATGTAGTCATTTTTCTGTTTTGGTGTACCTTAAGAATAACTTATTATATTAATTTATTCTAATTTTAATACTAAACTTATACTAATGTAGCGTGTATCTGTTACATGCTGGTGTTGTGAGGAAGTGCATGTGCAGTGTGGGCCTTATATATATACTTATATATATTGTCCTATCTAGTGCCATGTGTGTTGTTTTTTTCTTTTCTGTGCCTGGGTTATTAATTTTTAGGCTCTTTGTGTGTCTTGGTTTGTTTATACTATATAAAAATATCAGTTAAATTATTTATATGCTGACCATACACTACTACAAACGCAAAAACTTCTCAAAGCTAATTTATCTGTGCATATGGTGTCCGAGTAAAATGTTTGTGTTAAACGTAAACATACGAACACACGGACATGACGTTGATTCATATTTTCGTTTATACTTCTTTTCCTCTTTTCTTTTAGGACGATAACTCTCCTTATAGACCTGTATGCAATGTAACTATGAGAATACCTGCTGTAAATGCATGTATGCATTTACACACCCATCTTTGTTATTACAATATACTATGAATCTGCTTCTGAAGCCTGATTACTTAATATTATTATACCCCGCTACACACAATATTAGTTAGTTATCACAGTAGTTAGTTGTAATAATAAACACTATTATACTTCCTGAACTTGGCTCTCAAATGCTTACCATATTCATAATCAAAACATATTATACAAAATTAATAACAAAGTTCTTAAGGCAACATATAGATGTTATCGTTCGCAACGCAAGCAATCCGTGCTTAATGCGCGCAACATTATCAAAATGTTTCGCTGTTCCGGATTTCAATTGGCATTTATTATGATATAGCGCGCTGGGTTACCATTAATTAATTATCTACAAATACTCACAATCTACAAAGACAATACTCTTATTTGTAAATATAATCAAATAGAAAATAAGAAAATATCTAATATAAAAAAAATTGTTACATACCGACAAAGAAATGCGCAAATTGCCTTCCCGGATTTAGGAATTCTTTTGCTTACTTTGTGTTTGAAAATTGTAATTAAGAAAAATATGCTATTGTTTTTCTACTTGTTTTATGGCCGTCATTAGTGTCGAACTAATCCTTATTGTTATTGTTTTCAACTTTGTTGGCCGTTCGCAGGTGTGCAAATTACATTTTCTTGGAAGAACCCAGCCCACGAGCTTCCATTGTGTATTGTACAGTTTACTATAAAACAATGCCCGAACGGAGGGGTGAGGCAGTCGAGCGAGGATTACGATACGAGTAAGACGTAGATTCGACAAGCGATATAGTGACGGACTTTGCGCGTGTTATTGAATCGTGCAGTTGTACTAGTAGTTCATCTATCTAAATATTTAAAAAACCATGTTTTTTTTTTAGTTTTTGTAAGAAAGAAATAAATCAAAAGTTTTATTTCCAGTAAAATTATTTGAAGACCTGTCAACCCTGGCATGTGTATGTCGACAATCGCGTGCCAAATGAGTGCATATTAACTTCAATATTACGAGCTGGCGTGTGAACCCGAACTTATACTTTAGGCAACTACAGAAAGAGATCATATGAATACTTCATATAGATGTTTTAATCCATAACTTGCATCAGACAAGGACCTACAATAAATATGTAAGCTTGTATTGCTTTACACAAATCGTGGACGTATTTCGGCGATTTCAAAATAAATTGCGGAGAAAGAAAGCGCAGGCGAAGGTTGGAAATGCCAAGTTGGGCGGATGCCCACAATCCCACCACCTAAGTCCTAGTGAGAAAACACTCTTTGCAGACGCGTTAATCTACAATACAAGAAATGTGTAGAGGGATCGAGTTTGTAAGATGAATTTAGAAATGAGAATTAAATTCAGGGACTCATTCACATCAGCAGATTCCGAAAATACAGTTATTATAATTTTGTGCGTCAGTCGTCTATTAGAGAGTCACGTGAAAAGTACTGAATGAATTTTAATGAAATTCGACACAGAGCTTTAACACGATACATGACTTCGTTTCCGTGGCATAGTTAGCCAAGGAGGTAAAACTGCAGTTGCGTCTTTTGGTGTCGTCGTTACAATTGATAAAAAATAAAACATCGTCATCACAGCAATATGAAAGAAATTTCGCTGGCACTGCTACTTTTTAATATAATACTCCACATTTTCAGTCGAGACATTCCTAATCTGTAGCTGTATTACCTGTAATCAATATGTTATACTCGCAAATATAATTTAAAACTTTAACGTACGTGTTGGTAGCAATTAGGCCATGGAGTGGCGCAGGGTGGCGTCGGAGGTCACGCGATGTTCCCCGCGGCCGCGGTCTCGAGGCGGGCGTAACTTTTAATTGTTAAATTCAAACCTAATCCAGTTCAGTCAAATTGAGTGGCGTTTGACTGACATGTTCGCAACGATTACTGCCTGCAATGTATTACATCAACTAAACGCTTCGATTTTCACTTTAATTCATTAATCCAGGACTAGGTAAAATATCAATGTAGTAGTGTAGAGGTGTTATTCCTAGAAATACATGGTTCAGTACATTTTACCAGTTTCAATGGTGTGGAAGTAAACAAGATCTTAATCGTTATTATTTAAATAATTAATTTCTATTTATTTCATTAAGTACCTTTTACGTAACTTTTTTTTTTTGTGCAGGAGATCAGCAGACAGGCAGACGGCCCACTTGATGGAAAGCAGTTACCATCGCCTATGGACATTTGCAACACCAAAGTTGCTACAAATGCGCTGCTGCTCTCTTAAGGGAAACTGGAACCTGGTCACTAATGCCGGAACACAACTCAAGGTTGGTATGGCGGCATGCTCTTGACCAGGGGTGGTAGCCATCCAGTCGGGCAAATGCCCTACCACCTGGCTGTGGGTTATTAAGTCGCCTCTTACGACAGGCCGCCCGGCCGCAGGAAATTGTATTCTTTCTTCGTTCCTGCACGGATAAAAAACTTGGATAGTATTTATTACCTTACCGAAGCTTATGATATTCACCTACACCTACCAGGTAGACAAGATCTATTAAAGTTAAGTTTAGACTAATTACTTCTTTTTAGCCGTTAATTCTAAGAGTATATAATGACTCTTGTTATAATAAAGGAGGTCGTTATATGGCAAAACTTCTCTGACGGGCATGGAAATGTTTATAAGGCCTAACCATTATAATGAGTGATAAGTATGATGTAAGTACACAGAGTTTGTGAGTTATTTTCTTTTTCTGCTTAGCAACAGTGTAAGCAATGTAGTATTTTGTATCGTATCTTACAATTACTTGTGATATCCTTTTTGACAGATCATTATTGAACTTTGAGTGTTATTTGAATTCAAAACGAAGAATACCCGAGTCACGTTGGGTTATTTATACGGCGTTGAAAGTGCAATAATTATTATCTTATTTGCTATAAACACATTTGATTCTTACAATTTATATCTTAAATTATATCAAAACATTAATAATGTTACATGCCGTCAAAGGAATGCGTACCTGCCTGTCGTAAAACGCAATTGTATTGCCTTCCCGGATTTAGGAATTCTCTTGTTTACTTTACTTTTCTACTTGTTTTATGTCCTCATTAGTGTCGAACTAATCTTTATTGTTATTGTTTTCGACTTTGTTGGCCGTTCGCAGGTGTGCAAATTACATTTTCTTGGAAGAACCCAGCCCACGCAATCGTTTGTGTATTGTAGAGTTTACTATAAAACAATGTCCGAACGAAGGGGTGGGGCAATCGAGCGTGGATTACGATACGAGTAAGACAAGCGATATAGTGACGGACTTTGCGCGTGTTATTGAATCGTGCAGTTTTGTACTGGCTGTGCCCAGCTATGTTATATGTGTTTGTATAGTTCTAATAAATCCTATAGTAATTCCAACGGCATTTTAATTCGAGTCCCACACTCGTAACAATAATAAATCTTAATATTTGATGTCTAATCACTTTGACAAGAGTCCCATAAATTACCGTAAAGAACATGACATTAGTTCCAATATTTGCTTTTATGCGTCGCCAACAGACAAACTTAACAGATGGTTGCAAAAGTACCTCCATTATTTCAAAATACAAATAACAGCCTTAGTCTAAATAATGAATAATATATGGAGTAAGTAATACTAAGCTGTTTAGGTGGCATACATGTGCCCGCCTCAGCGATTTGGGTGAATACACGCGACGATTGCTTTCAACATTTAACATTAGTACAAGTACGAACTTGTAGCTCATCCAGGTAGCGGCCGCGCGTCCTCGTCGATGTATAATACAAAGGCATCTCCATCCATATCAAGGGACAAATAAATAAAGTTAAGAAGAAAAAATGTATTTGTATATATGGATTCATGTGAAATAATTTACGTGGTTACTTACAAAACGTTCACTATACTACAACTTTCATAATGGTTTACATCAGAAATAATTTACGTGGTTACTTACAATGTATCGTTCATAAAAATCGATGTTTTAACATCGATGTTGATCGACGATACATCGTTGTTCAAGAACGATGTTTTATCGTACATAGACGTAACACGCCATCTTGTGCTCTATTTTTCGTATTTTTTCTTATTGCCAGTAATAATTTATAACATAAAAGTTGATTATTATATCTATTTCTTTCATTTCTATTAAAAATAACCATTTTTCTTAGATGTACATTTATTTTAAATGCTGATAGGGATGTTAGTGTGTGCCCACGCTGTTGAATGGTACGGTAAGTACAGTAGTGAATATGGGTAAGGGAAAAGACATATATATAGAATAAACATAGTATTTAGTAGGATGAGAGCATTGAGATGCAAAGATTGCAAAGATGGAGCAACAGCGGCATAAAAGGATGATGTTAGTGAAAGCAAGAATTAAGAAAGGTGTACTAAGGTGGTTTGAGCGATACATCGATTTTAAAAAAACGATGTTTCATTTTCATCACAGGAACAAGCGTTAAAAACATCGATATATCGTTCATAAACGTCGATATTTTTAACATCGATATTTTAATTTTGAAAACATCGATATCCTAACATATTAATAGTTGCTCTATCTCGCTCGCACATCATTCGTCCCCCTCACACGCTGTACTATATATTGTACTAGCTATACGACTTGTTAATAATTGTACTTAAGGTTACCATTTCCAAAATAAATCAGTCCAGTTCACATCAGCACTCAACAGTGAATACCTCTGCCATCTGAAGTACCATTTGACCTCTACTTTCCGCTTCTACAATATAATAATGATTTCTTTAAACCAATGTCGGTTGTTACCACCGCTGTAGATACACATGAGCCCTGGTTTCAATTCAAAGTTAAAATTTCGATTTCCTGTTAAAAGAGTAGCCGTAGCCTGCAGGAGTGGGCCACTGGGTGCGTGTAATAGCGTGATCAGCCCACATCAGCCTACGAATTTATGACTATAAACCCCTTCTACGCCAACTAGAGCTCTACCGCACCCGGATAGAGGTGTTATTTGTGTGGTCGCGAGTGAATGAGGTACGCAAGTGCGTCGAGGCGCGGTTGCCCTAATCGCTTCCATCTTGAAGTAATACGAGACGAGGACTCTTGTCTCTATTTGCTCATACGTGTACGCTTCTGTAATGTTTTGCTTTTACGCGGTATATGTTCTATCTCCGACTTCATTTTAACTTTTTTTTTATGATATATGTATTGCAAGTTTATAATCATCTGAGGGCGGGCCTAAAGCGGTCACCTTTGGAGAATCGCTTGGTAAGATTGACACATCTAGATATACTGGTAGTTGTAAAACGTGGCATGAAGTTCCACTTTATCTTAATACTAGCTGTGCCCGCGACGCCGTCCGCGTGGAATTTGTTTTCAAAGCCCGCACGATTTTGAAACATTTTTCATTGCTGCTCCGCTCCTATTACTCTTAGCGTGATGATATATAGCCTATAGCCTTCCTCGATAAATGGGCTATCCCACGCTGAAATAATTTTTCAAATCAGACCAGTAGTTCCTGAGATTAGCGCGTTTAAACAAACAAACTGTTCAGCTTAGTACAAGAGATATAAGATTTGTCATGTTCATCGTATAATGCAAGTTAACCGGCTCTTAAATTTACCCTATTACTAAATATGTAAGTCGTGGTAGCGTAATGGCTAGCGCACGCGTCCCGAACTCAAAGGGCGCGGGTTCGATCCTGGCCGGAACGCATGCACCACTTAGGCAGTTTTCTGATCTCATGTGCATATTGTTACAATTACCACGTGCTAACAACGGTGAAGGAAAACATCGTGATGCAACCTGCACATCGAGATAATCGATGTGTCAAACCTCCTGGACAAGCATGGCGGATATACTATCCGTTCCCCCTATAATGTGAGGCCCGAGCCCAGCAGTGGGACATTTATGAGCTGATATTATTATAATAATTATGAGCTAATAATTTTGTCTGTCATTTCAATAGAGTAAATATTATCATTTATTACTATAAAGCGTGTCATTTTATGTGACGGCCTCTGTGGTTGAGCGGGTTAAGCCTTTGCCGGCCTAGCTCACTGCAACGCAGTGGTTCTGGGTTAAATTCCTGGTATGGTAAATTTCGGAAATGATTTTCCTCCGTTATTTACTATGGTGACGCTCGCGGACGGCGTTCGTAATACCGAAGTAAGAAAGAGAGTTGGTCTGAAAGAGTGTCGGGGTGAAGGTAAGGAAAGGAATGCTCCGGTGGTTCGGGCATGTGGAAAGAAAGACTAAACAGATATACAATGCAAAAGTGGATGGATGCAGAAGTCGTGGAAGGCCACGACACACCTTCCATGATCAAATTGATCGTGTACTAGCGGAGGGTGATGTCAGGAGCCTTAAGAACAGACGAGAATGCATGACAAGAGTTATGAATGTCAAAGAAGCAAGTGAGGTGTGTAAGAATGGACCTAAATGGCGCTCTGTTGTTCGTGCCTACCCCGCAAGGGAACTGGCGTGAAGTTATGTATGTATATATGTATATATTTACTATGGTCTGGGTGTTTGGGTTCGGCCCCAAATCAATCCGTTGTCTATTAGACATGACACAAGTGTAACTTGCTTAATTTGGGGATATACAATACGTGTGTTTGTTTGCCGATTTTTGTTATTATTAGTATTCATATTTAGTGCCGCTATCAATTAGGTTTGTTTGTATAAACCAATATTATAATAATGTTTACTTATTCAAAGTAGTGTATAAATTATATCATGCATACCACCAACTATAGTTTTACAATTAACAGTACTATCAGGGATGGGCCGAAATTCGTTTTACATTCGGTTTGACCGAATTCCGGCAGCTTGAGCCGAACTTCGGCATTCGGCCGTAAGTTCGGTTCAAGTGCCCAATATTCAGTGCAAGAAAAAAGTAAGATAACTATTTGTACTATTTTAACTAAAATTAATAGAAATCATGTTCTATCTTAACCTTAAAATACAATTAAGCCTTTATATACTCATGGTCTTTTATTTTAGTTAAAAACATATAAACCTTAACTTAAAACAGAAATGAAATAAATTTGTTATTCCTCTCACAACCATAACTAGTGTAACTGCTTAATTAAAATGCGATTAGATAGATAAATGTACATGTAGTATATATTTGTGAATATATAAACAATGTATAAAATAGATATAGATAAGTAAACATAGTCCATAATACAAAAAAGTGAAAAAGCAATCAAAACACATATAGTAAAGACAGTAATACATAAATAATAATTGTAGAATAGAAAATAGTAAAAGAAGCTTGCATAAGTATTAAAATGTATATTAAGATAGATAGATTGTGCCTAGAGTATATATAAATGTATAAGTTTAAAATATCTTGGATGTGCTTTTAGCAGGGATGGAAGGTACACCGCTGATATAGAAAGAAGAGTAAATTTGGGGAATAGTTTGAATGGAGCCTTAGGTAAACTTCTAGGCGCTAAGAACCTCAGCCAGAAGGCCCAGCTCGCCATACACAACGCGGTGCTGGTACCTACGCTCACGTATGGAAGCGAGAGTTGGGTATGGAAGAGAGAGCATGAAAGTAGAGTAAACGCGGTTGAGATGCGAGCACTGCGCAAAATCTGCGGAGTGACGCTCGCGGACCGCGTTCGTAATACCGAAGTAAGAAAGAGAGTTGGTCTGAAAGAGAGTGTCGGGGTGAAGGTAAGGAAAGGAATGCTCCGGTGGTTCGGGCATGTGGAAAGAATGCATGATGAAAGAATGACTAAACAGATATACAATGCAAAAGTGGATGGATGCAGAAGTCGTGGAAGGCCACGACACACCTTCGAAGGTGTCTCGAAGGTCTTCGAACGAACTGGCGTGAAGTTATGTATGTATGTATGTATAAGTTTAAAATAGTAATATAACAAGGGTATAAACATTGAGCTTTTTGGAAGAACTGAAAAATGTAGTAATAACGAAATGTAATAGAACTAATCAACACTGTAAAACCCGATTTTTTTGAGCCCGGACAATCTCGTTCGTCCGGAGAGAGGAATAAAAACAAAAATAAATTAAAATACGAAACTTGAATAAAAAAATCACTTCTAAGAGGCATCAGCAATTACAACTTTAATATTGATTGAAATCACTTTTTTACGAACTAAACATTAAGAATTTAGTTTTTTTTTCAACCAAAGGTCAAAAAATCTATTATTTTATCCACCTACTCGTACTTAAAATTTACCAGAGGCAGGTTATGGTGTAAAAGCGTCAAATATTCGGCGTTATCAAGTCACGACATCAAAAAGAAACAACGTATAGCTTTCGAGAAAGCGTGGCGAAATTTAATTGAAGTTTGGCCGAATTTTTTGTTTTAACCGAATATTCGGTTCAAACCGCATTCGGCTCATCTCTAATTACTATCTATAATGTAATATATCATATAGATTGTAATGTCTGCCATTGATTGCAATGTTATTTCTAAAACTACAATGTGTACAGTAACAGGCATCCGTGCAGGAACGGAGAAACGACTGGATGGCTACCACCCCTGGTCTAGAGTATGCCGCCATAACAACCTTGAGTTGTGTTCCGGCATTAGTGACCAGGTTCCAGTCTCCCTTAAGAGAGCAGCAGCGCATTTGTAGCACCTTTGGTGTTGCAAATGTCCATAGGCGATGGTAACCGCTTTCCATCAAGTGGGCCGTCTGCTTGTCTGCTGAACTCCTCCAATAAAAAAAAACTAACAATATTTAAAAACATGACAAAAAGTACTACCTGCAACATACATACATACATACATACATAACTTTACGCCAGTTCTCTTGCGGGGTAGGCACGAACAACAGAGCGCCATTTAGGCTTATTCTTACACACCTCACTTGCTTCTTTGACATTCATAACTCTTGTCATGCACACTCGTCTGTTCTTAAGGCTCCTGACATCACCCTCCGCTAGTACACGATCAATTTGATCATGGAAGTTGTGTCGTGGTCTTCCACGACTTCTGCATCCATCCACTTTTGCATTGTATATCTGTTTAGTCATTCTTTCACGACACTCTCTTTCAGACCAACTCTCTTTCTTACTTCGGTATTACGAACGCGGTCCGCGAGCGTCACTCCGCAGATTTTGCGCAGTGCTCGCATCTCGACCGCGTTTACTCTACTTTCATGCTCTCTCTTCCATACCCAACTCTCGCTTCCATACGTGAGCGTAGGTACCAGCACCGCGTTGTGTATGGCGAGCTGGGCCTTCTAGCTGAGGTTCTTAGTTTATAAATTATACGCAAAATATGTAAAATAAATTCCGCTCTATATTTATGTATACCACCTTTGAGAAATATAATCTGATCTATTCCTGCCACGGGTTGTCTGGAGGAGATCGCTTCTGAGCGATAAGACCTCCCATTGTGCACATTTATTTTTAGACTATAACCCTTTCTGTGTTTTCTGTAATGGTGTACAATAAAGTGTTATCTATCTCTCTATTTTAAACATATATCAAGAGTTAAAAATATGTTTTGAAATACGCCAGTCCCAGCTTTGACAGGCAGTGGCAAAATGTATACGTATGATATGAATTACTTCGTTGCGAACGAATAACAATCGCATTACGAGCCGCGAGTGTGGGCTCGTGCGGCGACGTGTTTGTTTTTATTATTTGAAGTAGGCGGCTTGCGTGAGATAAAGCCCTGCAATAAGCTGATCATTAACCCGGTTACCGCCGAGCTCGCAGCGAAACTACACGCCAGCACTATGGGCCGGTTGCCTTACTCTCGGTTAAAAGACTCCATACAAATAATGTGTGAATAAATAATAATGAGATACTTGTATAGGAGTAGGTCATATATCGCACTTTCTGATACCCACACTGGCATGTTATCTATCTGTCTTCCAATGTTTAATCTCAGCTGTTCCCTGGTTTTCCATTAAACAAGTCTGCTTCAACTGAAACGAGCATTCTTCTACAACCTTCTATTGACAAACTCTTAGCCCTCAAATACTGTCACACAACATATAGTTGTCATATTCGTATGTTATTTCTAATTCTTACAAAGGAAGACTGTTTCATTGAACTTTTCAACACTAAAGCAACACTACCATTCATCGTAGTTTACGCTACAATCAGCATTGGCTTCTAGTGTGACAGTAATCCCAGCTCTCCTGACAGGCCCCCCTCTGGACAGGATCTGGTATATACTTTATTTATTAATTACCCACATGTAAATTTATATGGAAAAATTTGTATTTTTGAATTTTTATATGTTTATAACGAATAAGGCGCTAAGAACCTCAGCCAGAAGGCCCAGCTTGCCATACACAACGCGGTGCTGGTACTTACGCTCACGTATGGAAGCGAGAGTTGGGTATGGAAGAGAGAGCATGAAAGTAGAGTAAATGCGGTCGAGATGCGAGCACTGCGCAAAATCTGCGGAGTGACGCTCGCGGACCGCGTTGGTAATACCGAAGTAAGAGAGAGAGTTGGTCTGAAAGAGAGTGTCGGGGTGAAGGTAAGGAAAGGAATGCTCCAGTGGTTCGGGCATGTGGAAAGAATGTCTAAACAGATATACAATGCGAAAGTGGATGGATGCAGAAGTCGTGGAAGGCCACGACACACCTTCCATGATCAAATTGATCGTGTACTAGCGGAGGGTGATGTCAGGAGTCTTAAGAACAGACGAGCGTGCATGACAAGAGTTATGAATGTCAAAGAAGCAAGTGAGGTGTGTAAGAATAAGCCTAAATGGCGCTCTGTTGTTCGAGCCTACCCCGCAAGGGAACTGGCGTGAAGTTATGTATTTATGTATAACGTATAACTCAAAAACTACTGGATCGATTTCAAAAATTCTTTCACCATTCGAATGCTACATAATCCCTGATTAATATAGGCTATATAAACATTAGAGATCCCTACTAAAACTTCAATAATATAACCCGTGAATCTAAACAAAATATTTGGCGCAGGAATCGGGTTCTAGATTTTTTTTTTCAGGGCGGGACAACGTCTGCCGACACCGCTAGTATTTTATAAGTATATTTTTGTAAGATATAAAAATAATTTTGTTATTTATTTTGATTTTTGTTATTTTAATAACTCGAACAACGACGATTGAAACTGAATTACCTTTTGCTAAAATAATAGAATAACTGGCGGGACATAAAGTTATGTTTTTCATAGAATCTTCGATAATCTCAAGTAAGATTTTTTTGAATAAATGTTTAGCCTTCGGCAATATGCTGCAGTTACGAAGAAGTAATACCAGGTTAAAATAAAGACCCAAGTACATAACACTGACCGCGGGATATGAATTCTTTTACTAAAAACTTTTGAATTTCAATTTTATATTGTTACGGGTACGGGACTCTACAGGAATTACTGTAGAATTTATTAGAACTATACAAACACGCATAACACAGGTACAAATATAACTGAACACAATCAGTCCAAACGTAATGCGCGATTTAATAACACGCGCAAAGTCCGTCACTATATAGGATATCGAATGTACACAAGTCTCGCCTTGATCGTGGTTCTCGCTAGACTGCCTCACCCCAACGTCCGGGCAATGTTTTATACTAAACTATACAAACAATACTCGACCGCGTGGACTGAATTTTCCAAGAACCACACCTGGCTAACGACCATCAACCACAGATTTTAAACACAAAGTAAACAAAAGAATTCCAAATGCGGGAAGGTAATAAACTGTGCTTTATGGCAGGCAGGTGCGCATTCACTTTTGTGGGCATGTAACAATATTATGCAACTATTAATACCTAGATAGGAATTTAATATTTTGAAATGTAGTAAACTGATGCTTTAGATTCAGGGGATACATTTAATCCAGGAAAGCGGGAAGATGTCACAGTTTTTATAAAGCAAGGGGATGTCTTCCGCGAAGACGGCTTTCATACTTACTCGAGCAAAGCCGTAAGAAAGTGACGGCCTCTGTGGTTGAGCGGGCTAAGGCCTTGCCGGCGTACCTCACTGCAACGCAGAGGTTCCGGGTTCGATTCCTGGTATAGTAAATTTCGGAAACGTATTTTCTCCGTTATTTACTATGGTCTGGGTGTCTGGGATCGTCCCCAGAGTAGTCCGTTGTATATTACTCATAACACAAGCGTAACTTGCTTAATTTGGGGATATACAATGTGTGTTTGTCTGCCGATTATTATAAAAGTAACTATTTTGACATAAAACTACTTCCGAAGAAAGAAATTTTTTCTTCCAAGAACTGAGCTAATTTTCGCGAAAAAAGGAAGCTAAGATATTCATCCAGTGACAGAGATAAACTCAAGATGGATTTGAAATCATTTCATCGGGATACGGTTCCAAAGGATAAGCGTGTGTTGCAGACTCATTAGCTTAAAACCTATTTTTCTCATAGAATATATTTTTGAATGTGATTTTACTTTTTATGTCAAACTGTTTTTTGTCGAGTGAAAATTATTGAAAGGAATACACGTATTAAATATCCATTGTTGTGTTTAATAAGTTTATTTATTTGAAATAATACAAAAAGCAGGATATTTCTATTTAAGATAAAATATACCTCTCTTCAACGACCACAACAGCGTGTTTATATTAAACCCAAATTATTATTATTATTAAAAAGCCAGCCAGGTTTTGCCAGGTGGTAGGGCATTTGCCCGACTGCATGGCTACCACTCCTCGTCTAAAGTATGTCGCCATAACAGACCTGAAAACAATACATTCTTTCAAATGTCATTATAAGAGAAACTTACTTAAGTTGCAAAAAGAAGACCCCACATATAATAAAAACTAATTGGTTACAAATTATTTATTGGTACAAATTACTGTACAAATTAATAAATTATAAACTGATTTATAAAGTAATATTTATTTATTTATTTAATTATTTATAAAGTTAAAAAGTATTTGTGATTTATTTACCTGCATCATCGTATGTCAAAATATTATGTTAATTGGCTTGAATTTGATTTGATCATTGTACTTTTGTTTGTTTCATATGTAACATGTATGTATAATAAAGGCTCTATTTAGGTTGTTTTAATTTTTTAGGTACTTATTTTTTGTTTTTTTTCTTATATGTTGATTATAATATAATTTTATTTAACTTGCTTTTACCGTGGGTCACTTGTCTTTGTAATTAAGGAGGTGGGCACTGAAAATCAGTGCTGTGTCGGACTATGTTTCGGCACAGCAAAAAACTGAGTGCCAACCTCGTTTCGCGAAGTGCGGCACACAATTTCAATGCTATTATTATTATTATAAATCACTGTTAAAGTGTCGCATTTTTAGAAATAAATATTTTCTTTCTTTCTTTCTTTCTTTCTAACAACCTTGAGTTGTGTTCCGGCATTAGTGACCAGGTTCCAGTCTCCCTTAAGAGAGCAGCGGCGCATTTGTAGCACCTTCGGTGTTGCAAATGTCCATAGGCGATGGTAACCGCTTTCAATCAAATGGGCCGTCTGCCTGTCTGCTGAACTCCTGCAATAAAAAAGAGGAAAATCTTTTAAACATATGCAAAGGAAGAGTTTATCTTGATTTCAAATAAGATAAATGTGTCGCAAAATAGGATTTAAGGCGTGCTAATCTCGCAAGAGCACTATCTAGACTTCGCCGTGATTGACTCGCAAGTTAAGCTGAGCAGAAACGACCCGGCTGGGTGGCGACGCCTCCTTTTCAATCTTCTCTACAAACCAAATAGTTGACTCTTTCCTATTATTACAATTGTTTTTAGACCACGATTTCAAAATTAGTAGATCAGCAGTTGGAGATGTGTCTACCTAGATGCAGCAGTAGCGTTGGTACAGTGATTTTTTTTTTTTTTTATTGCAGGAGATCAACAGACAAGCAGACGGCCCACTTGATGGAAAGCGGTTACCATCGCCTATGGACATTTGCAACACCAAAGTTGCTACAAATGCGCTGCTGCTCTCTTAAGGGAGACTGGAACCTGGTCACTAATGCCGGAACACAACTCAAGGTTATTATGGCGACATACTTTAGACCAGGGGTGGTAGCCATCCAGTCGGGCAATTGCCCTACCACCTGGCTGTGGGTTGTTAAGTCGCCTCTTACGACAGGCCGCCCGGCCGCAGGTAATTGTATTCTTTCTCCGTTCCTGCACGGATGATAAGATAATACTTTTCAAGGATGTATATATAGTCTAAGATCCCAGTAGACAACGACCTTCGCCGGGCTGGTTAATGGATGAAAGGTATTTTATATCAAATTAAATCTATAATAAAACTACGTTGTAACGGTTTTAAGCGCGGTAATTTTATTTGATTTTGGTTTTTCCGACGTTTCGGCCCCTTTTCAGTGGCCGTGATCACGGAAGACAAAGATGTCAAGCGTCAACGAGTATTGTTAAAGTTTTATTTAGCCTACCGCCAACTTGTTAATTTTAATTTTGTTTATGGTTATTATTTACTCTATGGCAGCCTAATCTAATTTACTACCGCTTCGCAACATGTTATGGCTTGAAGAGAAGAAGCGGTGCAAGAAACTCTTCAGCAAACATGCCTAGCTCTAATAATTTTATATAATATTAAAATGGGTGGAAGGAAAAATCAAAGTAATTATCAGTCAAGTTGGTTTGTGTTCCGTTGTACGCAGAAACTGCTCACAGTGTCTTGAGGTCTGGCAGCTGGTTTTTGCTGGGTTTGGGTCTTAATAGTTTTGATGATTGGATCCCAAACAACATCCCATTATGTATACAAGTCGCGAAAACTTAAGAAAATATTAAATTAAATCTATATTCTTAATATATATATAAATTACGTGTCACGTTGTTTGTCCGCGATGGACTCCTAAACTACTTGACCGATTTTAATCAAATTTTCACACCGTGTGCAGTTTGATCCAACTTGAAAGATAGGATAGCTTACATTTGGACCCGGTAGGTGGCGCTGCAATCGGGTTCTAAATTTTATTTCTTCAGGGCAGAACAACGTCTGCCGGGACAGCTAGTAAGCATGTATATATAAAAATCAATTGCTGTTCGTTAGTCTCGCTAAAACTCGTGAACGGCTGGACTGATTTGGCTAATTTTGGTTTTGAATTATTTGTGGAAGTCCAGGGAAGGTTTAAAAGGTGAGTAAATATGAAAAAATGCTTGAAATATAGTAAAAGAACAATTTGGCTTTTCCGTACAAACTATTCCTACCTGTCAAACATTTGATGTTCGTCCCGTCGTTTAGAAATCAATTAAATTTAAAAGTGAAGTTTTTTTTTTCTTGGTTTTGAATGTCAAACGTTTGATGTTCAGAAATCAACGCTTTTTTATTTAATATTTTCTTAAGTTTTCGCGACTTGTATACATAATAAAACTACGTTTTAACGGTTTTAAGCGCGGTAATTTTATTTGATTTTGGTTTTTCCGACGTTTCGGCCACTTTTCAGTGGCCGTGATCACGGAAGACAAAGATGTCAAGTGTCAACGAGTATTGTTAAAGTTTTATTTAGCCTACCGCCAACTTATTAATTTTAATTATTTAATTTTTCATTTTGTTTATGGTTATTATTTAATCTATGGGAGCCTAATCTAATTTACTACCGCTTCGCAACATGTTATGGCTTGAAGAGAAGAAGCGGCGCAAGAAACTCTTCAGCAAACATGCCTAGCTCTAATAATTTTATATAATATTAAAATGGGTGGAAGGAAAAATAAAAGTAATTATCCCGCTCAACTGAAGGTGGCTTGGGGCCTTTGTGACGTTGGTGTGGAGTCTTCAGCTGATTGCGTTGTAGAACTCGCTTGACATGCTGAAGCTCTCCAGCTATGTGGTTCTCATCACAAATTTTCCGTGCTCTCTGAAACAAAGATTTGCCCACGGTAGCTAACTGACTAGGATGGTGGTGAGACGAACCATTAAGGTATTTATCTGTATGGGTAGGTTTCCTATACACCGTATGACCAAGAGTATTGTCAGGGTTCCTTAGGATGAGCACATCCAGAAAAGCTAATTTATTATTTGCCTCTAGTTCCATAGTAAATTTAATATTACTGCTAATGGAATTGAGATGATCTAGAAATGCAGAGACTTTATCGTTTGGGAGGACGGCAAAAGTATCGTCTACGTACCTTTTATACATCTTCGGCTTAGCCGGAGCGGTATCCAGTGCCTTCTGCTCGAAGTCTTCCATAAAAATGTCAGCTACGACAGGAGACACCGGTGAGCCCATGGCTACACCGTTGATTTGGTCGTAGAAGCCGTAGTCCCACACGAAATAGCCAGATGTGAGGCAATGTTTTAGTAGATCTGCATATTCCTCAGGCATGTTATTATCTATTAGCTTCCTTTTGACAATCTCAATGCAGTCTTCCACTGGTAAACTGGTAAATAAGGACTGGACATCAAAACTGACTAGTACTTCATCCTCAGCCAATGTCAAATTTTCAATTGCGCTGATGAAGTCGAAGGAATCCTTGACATGGTAGGGTGTGTTGCCGCGGAGATTGTTGAGTGTCTTCGCGAGATGTTGTGCCAGTCTGTATGTTGGTGAGTCAAGCTGGCTAACTATAGGGCGCAAGGGGATGTTGTTTTTGTGAATTTTAGGTAACCCATACAGTTTAGGCGCTTTGGCGCAAGATGGTGTGAGTGCGGATACGTCTAAGCTTAATTTTTCGGAGTGTTTTTTCATAACCGCGATTGTTTGTTTGGTTACTTTATCCGTGGGGTCAGTTTTGACCTTTTTATAAGTGCTTTCGTCCGATAAAAGATCTTGTATTTTACTATTGTAATCAGACGTATCCATGACGACAGTCGCGTTACCTTTATCTGCACGGAGCACGGTTATTTCTGGTTTATTGCGAATGTTTTTTAAGGCAATATATTCAGCACGAGTGAGATTCGGTTTGGGTAGACGACTACGGCGTAAAACCGATGAGATATCTTGTCGTATAGCTTCCGCATCCTCTTTCTGCATGCTGTTCCTTACCAGACATTCCTCTACGTTGCAGATTATGTTTTCAAAAGGTATTTTTCGCGGGGTTATTGCGTAATTAAGGCCTTTTTCTAATACCGAAACGGTGTTTTTATCGAATGTTTGTTTTGACAGGTTAACCACCGACAGTGACATATGATTAGTGGTCGCGTTTCCGTGCACATCAACAATTGCTTCACAATGGAGCTCAGGTATATTTTTTTGCGCGTTCCTTGTACCAAGATGTTTGTTTTGGTTTGTTAGCATTTGGTTGTATTTTGAAATTTGGCGGTTTTTTAGTTGTTCATATTTGACCTTTGCTCTCTTGTTAACAATATCAATGTAGTTTTGGAAATCTTCTGTCGATAGTATTACCTGTATTTCATTGTTTTGCGTCTCGATAGCTCTATCTACGTGGTTCAAATTTAAACGGTGTTGGCGGATAAGGCATCTTAATAACTTTAAACTAGCCTGGCGTAGAATGCTGGCGCTTCCCGATATGTCTTTTTTAGATGTTAATTTTACACATACCGGTATAATATTATTATCGCGACACCTTTTTAAGAAATTTAACGATGTCACTAAACGCGCATGTTTTGTTTTTAGGCACTCACACCGCCGAATTTTATTTGCGATTTCCAGACCGTACTGGTTCACATAATATTTTCTTATTAACTAACACTAGTATCATTAAGCATCAGCATGTTTTCCAAATAACTGACCCATATACATCACATTGTGATGGCTATCTATCTATATATATAAAAATCAATGCCACTTTTCGTTGTAATTTTATAACTTGAAAACGACTTTACCGATTTTGATGAAATTTTGTGTGTGTTTGAGTGGGTCTCGGGATGGTTTGGATTCGCAATTCGAACCGGTAGGTGGCGCTGAGATCGGGTTCTAGAATCCTCCTAATCACCTGGAGCAATTTTGGTGATTTTGTTTTTATGTGTTTGAGTGGGTTCCCGGATGGTTTGGATTCGCAATTGGAACCGGTAGGGGGCGCTGGGATCGGGTTCTAGAATCCTCCTAATCACCGGGAGCGATTTTGGTGATTTTGTTTTTGTGTGTTTGAGTGGGTTCCCGGATGGTTGGGATTCGCAATTAGAACCGGTAGGTGGCGCTGAGATCGGGTTCTAGAATCCTCCTAATCACCTGGACCGATTTTGGTGATTTTGTTTTTGTGTGTTTGAGTGGGTGCCCGGATGGTTTAGATTCGCAATTCGAACCGGTAGGTGGCGCTGAGATCGGGTTCTAGAATCCTCCTAATCACCTGGAGCGATTTTGGTGATTTTGTTTTTATGTGTTTGAGTGGGTTCCCGGATGGTTTGGATTCGCAATTGGAACCGGTAGGGGGCGCTGGGATCGGGTTCTAGAATCCTCCTAATCACCGGGAGCGATTTTGGTGATTTTGTTTTTGTGTGTTTGAGTGGGTTCCCGGATGGTTGGGATTCGCAATTAGAACCGGTAGGTGGCGCTGAGATCGGGCTCTAGAATCCTCCTAATCACCGGGAGCGATTTTGGTGATTTTGTTTTTGTGTGTTTGAGTGGATTCCCGGATGGTTTGGATTCGCAATTCGAACCGGTAGGTGGCGCTGAGATCGGGTTCTAGAATCCTCCTAATCACCTGGACCGATTTTGGTGATTTTGTTTTTGTGTGTTTGAGTGGGTGCCCGGATGGTTTAGATTCGCAATTCGAACCGGTAGGTGGCGCTGAGATCGGGTTCTAGAATCCTCCTAATCACCTGGAGCGATTTTGGTGATTTTGTTTTTGTGTGTTTGAGTGGGTTCCCGGATGGTTTGGATTCGCAATTAGAACCGGTAGGGGGCGCTGAGATCGGGTTCTAGAATCCTCCTAATCACCTGGAGCGATTTTGGTGATTTTGTTTTTGTGTGTTTGAGTGGGTTCCCGGATGGTTTAGATTCGCAATTAGAACCGGTAGGTGGCGCTGAGATCGGGCTCTAGAATCCTCCTAATCACCTGGACCGATTTTGGTGATTTTATTTTTGTGTCATGAAACAAAGTCTTTTAGGAATTCAGAAAATATGGCGGTACGAAGTTCACCGGGTCACCTAGTATGGTATAAATCCGACTTTTCCTATAAAAAGTTTACTTCTATTCTAGTCGCAATAAGTAGGTATACATTTAACTATAAATAATTTTGTTGGATACGCACAACAATTTTATGCCCGGGATTCTTGATTCATTTCGCGTAAAGCATTTCGAAGGTTGGCCTTGCGAAAATATGCATTGACACCATTGCGAAAAATAAACTTCAGTTTTGTGCCACTTTCACCAGATTATTTCGGGAATACGGAATCGTACGATGCGCTCTTTTCTCACGATCCGCGTGGAGCATCTGCTCCACGAGCGTTATCGAACCGCTGCATCGAAATTTGTTAATTTAAATTTAAGTTGGTCAAAACGGACGGACAAAAGGGATTTGCTCGCAACTCACTTATTTTGTTAAGTATTTCATCCCCCACAACAGAGACGATTTGACCAACGGACTGCAATCATTTAAGACGTAAATCATTTGCCATCAATTTTGCTTGACAACCATGAAATCTCCTGGCAAGCTTCTAATATTAAAGTGGAAGGCCACGACACACCTTCCATGATCAAACTGATCGTGTACTAGCAGAAGGTGATGTCAGGAGCCTTAAGAACAGACGAGCGTGCATGACAAGAGCTATGAATGTCAAAGAAGCAAGTGATGTGTGTAAGAATAAGCCTAAATGGCGCTCTGTTGTTCGTGCCTACCCCGCAAGGGAACTGGCGTGAAGTTATGTATGTATGTATGTATTAAAGTGGACTATTTTATCAAGGACAGGGCTCCTATATACGGGTAACTGTTCATCGCAGTCGGCGGGCGCCCGCCCCAGAGG
Source organism: Dendrolimus kikuchii (assembly GCA_019925095.2). Lineage (NCBI taxonomy): Eukaryota > Metazoa > Arthropoda > Insecta > Lepidoptera > Lasiocampidae > Dendrolimus > Dendrolimus kikuchii. The sequence continues at coordinate 181,177 of CM034394.1, read as the reverse complement.
AAATCACCGCGACACCCAATCTGCCGCTTCCGGGTTTATGACGCTGCACCCGCTACTCTGGCCCTAATCTGGCACACATATGTGCCTCTATACCTTTCTAACTGGTTCCGCGATTTACACGAAATCTATACTAGTATATAAACATAAAAGTGACTATACTTTATTATACGGTTTTGACTTGACCTTTCTCGATTTAGCCAGTGTCCCTGTAAGCCGAAGTGCGACAAATGACAGGTGAATTAGCTTAACAAATTAAACTTTAAAAAAGAAATTTCGACCGGCACTTTGTACAGTAAGGTTTCCTGTATACCTGTAGACAGAACACAACACATAGAAGTTAGACCAGTGGTGGATTTACCAATAGGCTGAGTAGGCTTTGCGTATTCTACCGACTGTATAACGGGGAATGTTCCGAAGAACTGTTTGGAATGGTGCCTTCGTCCTCCTTCTACCATCGCACCGCTCGCCATCGATTGGGAGTTCACCCCCACTTCCTTGAGCCGCGTCGCTCATGTACGCAACGGTTCTGTAGAACGTTTCTCTCGCGTACCGTGGGGATTTGGAATGAGCTCCCGGCCGAGGTTTTCCCACAGCGCTACGATATGGAGTTCTTCAAAAAGGGTGTCATAAAATTTCTTCGAGGCCGGCAGCGCGTTGGCGACATCTCTGATGTTGCAAACGTCCATAGGCGACGGTAACCGCTTTCCACCAGGTGGGCCGTCAGCCTGTTTGTTGTACTCCAGCTATAAAAAAAAAATAGGCTGGAGCCTAGGGCGGCAGATTTTGGAAGGGCGGCAAATTTGGGGCCAATTTTTTTATATATTATATCTTACTCTATCTTTAAACTGCGGTAAAAAGGAGGTCTAATTCAAGACTATAGTACACAAATCATAAAGTTACAATTTCATTGACAAAAAAAATGATCTAATTAATATGATTGTGAATTAGGGTATTGATTTATCGGTAGGGGCGGTAAAATTTGAATAGTCTACAGGCGTCATATTTCTAAATCCGCCCCTGAGTTAGACTAACTACACTAAAGATAAAAGTTATTAGCTGATATAAATTTACTTAAAATACATATGGTTTTTGTCAGCTAGCGTGAAAAGAAAGTTCAAATTGGTAGGGCGAGGAAGATCTTTGTGTAAATTTTTAATAATAATTTTACATACATACATAACTTCACGCCAGTTCCCTTGCGGGGTAGGCACGAACAACAGAGCGCCATTCGGGCTTATTCTTACACACCTCACTTGCTTCTTTGACATTCATAACTCTTGTCATGCACGCTCGTCTGTTCTTAAGGCTCCTGACATCATCTTCTGCTAGTACACGATCAATTTGATCATGGAAGGTGTGTCGTGCCGAGCCTTAATATATCTACCTACAATATAGTAATTGAAATCTATGAAGTCGTGATAGGATATATTTTTGAATGCAATTTTATCTAGATTATCTTCCACGTGTATATGTATGAATACATATATATCTCTTTCCGTAATATAAGGGTGAGAACCTCCCCTTAGTTAAAAGGGTGCGTTTTACAAAAATTTGATTGATTAACACATTTTTATTATATAAAATCTGAGATATAAGATCTCCGAATATGCCCCTTGGTATAAGCCGAGTTCTCATATCTCGTTATCTCTATAATATCTTATACTAATATATAAAGCTGAGTTTGTTTGTTTGTTTGATTGATTGAACGCGCTAATCTCATGAACTACTGGTCTGATTTGAAAAATTCTTTCTGTGTTAGATAGACCATTTATCCTGGAAAACTATAGGCTATATATCATCACGCTAAGATCAATGAAGAATGTTTCAAAATCGGAGGGTTTTGAAAGCAAATTCCACGCGGACGACGTCGCGGGAACAGCTAGTACACATATAAAATAAAATAAAATCTTAAATCATTTAAAGTATTATAAACAAACTGACTTATTTTAGGTGTTACTACGTTTATTTATTTTCTGTCCACACCCTGATATATGTTTATCATGAAGTTTAGTATAGACTACTTTTAATAAACAATACGTTCCATTCCATTCAACAAAATCAAGCAAGAAATCTTACGAAGCATGTAACCGCTGGTAATGTGCATATCATAACTGCGTTCAATGACATGATAGAATGTTGTTATCGGTTGAAATGACATCGTCGCTAAACTTACGTGGATTATTCCGAAAATGCTGAACAATACAGAAACTGTAGCCTTGTAACTTGGATGCAAGACGTGGTGAATAATTCGAGCTGACAGAGTCGTATTCACATGAGAGGAGTCGCGTCCGAGCGATCGCGAGACGGATGAGCGGAGGCCGAGGTGCCGGACATGGAAACGCTTTGTCATCAGTCAAGAGACAAATCCGAGGCAAGTGGAAGGAGGTTACGGCCACTTACGAGAACATGCCGTTCGTATTTCTTTAGTTGCTTTTTCATTACATTTCGGAAAAAATATTCCTATATTTCATCTGCCGCGTACTTTTTATACATACACACACATATATATATAGGTATATGTGTATGTGTTGTGTGTGTATGAAGGGATAGGTTGACTTGTTAGGTTGTTTAACTACGCCCTAATGTAGTAAAATATTTGTTCAGATAGTAGTAATGGTTTTCTACAGTATTTATTTTGATTTTATTTTAAAATTTTTGGGTGACTATCACAGCTATTTATATTTGCATAGCTATTCACATTATAATAATAACACATTAGTGATAGTGAGCTATTACCAAGTCATTACAGATAGAAATGTATTAAGTTATATAATCAAAGATCAGAGAACTAAAAACACAGATAGAAGAAAAAGTATTTTTTTTTCTTGCGGGAGTTCAGCAGACAGGCAGACGGCCGACTTGATGGAAAGCGGTTACCATCACCTATGGATATTTGCAACACCAAAGGTGCTACAAATGCGCTGCTGCTCTCTTAAGGAATACTGAAACCTGGTCACTAATGCCGGAACACAAAATAAGGTTGTTACAGCGACAGACTTTAGACCAGGGGTGGTAGCCATCCAGTCGCGCAAATGCCCTACCACCTGGCAGGGTGGTAGGGCATTTAAACAAAAAAAAATATCTAACATACTAAGAAAACCTGCTCATTACACCCTAAAATTAAAAACCAGACACCGAGGTACCCGTTATATCCAAATCATAACTGCGATTTATTTATTGTAGGTAGTACACGATCGATAGAGAACACTAATTTGGCGGTAGTTCTTATCAACCGATTTCAAAATAGGGACTACGACGGAAAGAGTGTCGAGGAGTATATATATATATATATATATATATATATATATATATATATATATGTAGGAATCGTATTTGTTATTATAAAATAACCCTATGACGGAAGTAGTCAATAACCGAATAGTGTTCTTTCATGTAGTAATCGGAATTTGTTTTTTTTTTTTTACAGTCTTCAAAACTGAGCACATTCAGCAACATGTTTAATACATTAGTAATATAATATTTTGTATTCTTTAGAATGTGATCTTTTATATGAAGACACAGCTTGCTTTAATATGCTATAGAAAAAAAACTAATACTAATCCAAGTAAGCCGGTGCGGACGCTTACATGCATATGCCTACGCCTGCACTCGGCAAAAAAAAAAAATGTAATTATAAAAAAAATATGATGATTAACAAAGTTTTTTTTTTAAATATTATTGTGCGGTTAAACAATGTTTAACCGGATGTCAATGTAGAAGCATTTATTATTAAGCTAACGGATATCGGAAATGGAGTAACCGGATGTTGGAAGTCAATACGTATGGCGGAAGTTGGTTTTATGAAGGAAGTGAAACTGAAGTGGCGCCACAGCATTACCGGATGGTGTCACTGCGGCGCGCTACGAGGACCTTATAAATACTAGATGTTCGGGCAGAGGAGGGGCAGTTGATTAACATAGGCGTGTTGCTGGAGAGTTTCTTCCGCCGCTTCTTCTCCTCCAGCGAACACGTTGCGAAGCGGTAGTAATGATAGACTAGGATCGGCTCCGCCGGCGGAGTCGATAATTGGTCCCCAAACAATCACTTCAGCCTGTTGGCTTAGCTCTTTCAGCCTTTAAATTCTCAATATAGAGTCAATCCCCCGCAGCGGTCGAACCTCACAGGAGGTGCCTCCTCGAGCGTGCTGCTTCCGGGCTGAACGCCTCCGCTCCCACGGAGTCGGGAAGCCCCCAAAGTCCGGTATCGCTGAAACAGCCATCTGCGGCTATTCAGCTGGGCCCAGCTCCAAATCCAAATAATGAGGAGGGGCAGTCTTCAACCGACAGTCTACGAGTCTACAACCAAGTCTTCAATCGGCAGTCTACGACGGACAATCTACATTGACAGTCTTGGACGAGGACCACATAATATATTGCGGTCGATAGTTACTGCTTGATAATAGACGGTTTCTTGAAGGGCAAATTGTTGCCCGACACCTGACAAGCGTGGATGCGACTCTTGGAGTTGTCCTAATATTTCTGTGTATTATTGTGCAATATTTAATATCGTAATTGTGATAATTCTAGTATAATAAACTTTGATTATAATATTTCAGATTATTATTGTGTTATTCTCGGAGCGTCATTCGTTCGCTCCCGGCGTGAACCCGACATATCTCTATATAATCGAATTTCTGTGAGTTTACAGTACGAGCTAGGAAGGTTAAATCAGCGATTGCCCGGCGCTGTGCGAGTTTCAGAATTTACTGCATATTTTTAAAATAAACCACTGCCATACGATTAGCAGATTAACCAGTGTTGAAACCACCGACAACGATAAATGGCAATTGTAAACCAAACTCATTCCAAACATGAGTAACCAAATATCATAACCCTACGACGAAAATACACTATGAAATCCCAATTAATTCAAGTGCATTTACTTAGCAAAAGCCTGATTCACATTTGCAGTAGCTTAGTGAATTAACTTGTGAAACTGGCGACTTACTTAAGTCGTTGTCATCGTTTGCACATATGTCTACTTATATAGCTCATTAATATATCTTACAGTCTGTTCATTTGCCTTATTATCGGCTAAAATTTGACGTAAGCTCCATACAAATAATGTCAAAATTCAACCGATCCGTGAGAAGGCAAATGAATAAACAGTAAAACATAGGAACCGGCTATTAATCGCCAACTTATTACTTTCTCACAAATTTCTTTTTATTTTACCTCCCACCCGCTTTAATATATAAAATTATTAAAGCTAGGCATATTTGGTATGTAGGTGATGAACTGGCACTCTGCCGTTCGTGCCTACCCCGCAAGGGAACTGGCGTGAAGTTATGTATGTATGTATGTACACGGGTTGTGACGGGTTGTCTGGAAGAGATCGCTTCTTAGCGATAAGACCGCCCATTGTGCACATTTAGAATATTTTTAGGCTATAAGTTTTTTTTTTTCTGTAATGCTCTACAATAAAGTGTTATCTATCTATCTATCTATCTATGTATGTAGGCATATTTGGTGAAGAGTTTCTAGCGCCGCTTCTTCTCTTCCAGCCATAACATGTTGCGAAGCGGTAGTAAATTAGATTACGCTCCCATAAGAGTAAATAATAACCTTAAACAAAATTAAAACTACATACATACATAACTTCACGCCAGTTCCCTTGCGGGGTAGGCACGTACAACAGAGCGCCATTCAGGCTTGTTCTTACACACCTCACTCGCTTCTTTGACATTCATAACTCTTGCTATGCACGCTCGTCTATTCTTAAGGCTCCTGCCATCACCATCCATCCACTTTTGCATTGTATATCTGTTTAGTCATTCTTTCCACATGCCCGAACCACCGGAGCATTCCTTTCCTTACCTTCACCGCGACACTCTCTTTCAGACCAACTCTCTTTCTTACTTCGGTATTACGAACGCGGTCCGCAAGCGTCACTCTGCAAAATTAAAACTAAATAATTAAAATTAACAAGTTGGCGGTAGGCTAAATAAAACTTTAACAATACTCGTTGACACTTGACATCTTTGTCTTCCGTGATCACGGCCACTAAAAAATGGCCGAAATGTCGGAATAATAAAAATCAAATAAATTACTGCGCTTAAAGCCGTTAAAACGTAGTTTTATTATGTATACATATGTGATGTGTATATGTACATATGTGATAGAGGCTTAACTCGCAAGCTTCGCACATTGACTAGCTTGTAACTAATGCAAATGTAAATCGGGCCTAACAACGGTGTCTCCGTCAGTTGCGCGACACCGCGACACGCGGCTTCGACTTCCCGCCGCATATTGCTACTGCAAATGTCGCTTTATTTAGACAAGATCTCAGAGCTTCAAAATAGAGACGAGTTACCAATAATAAGAGTTTAAATTTATTGGATTTTTTCATATCTAGTCTAGCTGGCTAAAAACCAAATAATGGTTATTTGACTAATGGTTAAGTCGTTAACTTCAAATCAAATCAAATAATGATTGCACAAAAACATGGTTATACAAATAGGTCTTGTTACTTTCTACTGAGCACATGTTTTTTGTCGATTGGGCGTACAATTTTTATTGAAACTTATTTCAATATTTATTCGGTATTAAGTATTATTACTAATGTTTCAATCTTATAATTATGTATAACCTTAAATTTAACAAAATACTAAATGACACAATTTAAATTTAGATATGCTTCTAATGATATTTATACGGTACAAATTTTATAAATATATTTAAACACTTTTTTTTATTGCAGGAGTTCAGCAGGCAGGCAGACGGCCCACTGGATGGAAAGCGGTTACCATCGCCTATGGACATTTGCAACACTAAACGTGTTACAAATGCGCTGCTGCTCTCTTGAGGGAGTGTAGAACCTGGTCACTAATGCCGGAACACAACTCAAAATTGTTATGGCGGCATGCTCTAGACCAGGGGTGGTAGCCATCCAGTCGGGCAAATGCCCTACCACCTGGCTGTGGGTTGTTAAGTCGCCTCTTACGACAGGCCGCCCCAACGCAGGAAATTGTATTCTAAACATTTAAAACTACACTACTACTAAAATTTAACATTCTAACTTACCAAGTACAAGTTATGGGTTTTATTCGATAACCGCTAGCCAGTTGGCAAGTTGGTGGACAATTTAGCCGTGGCTATTTCGTTAACCACCGCTGTTTAGCTTGTTATTACGATAGCTACCCAGGACCATGATAAAATATAAGTATTGTATAAAAAAGAAAAGCTATTTCTCATGGCCAATACCTGGGTGATTACATTAGATAGCAATGAGCGTCTAATGAAGCCCCCCACATTCCCGATGCGGCCTCGTCCATACTTTCCCGCTCGTGTTATTAATAGGGCCCGTTGTGCGATTAATTCCCGCTCATCCCTCCCCGGCCTCCCCATTAATCATCTGCTGATCGGCTTTGTGCTCTTCGCGCTTCTTTCCTTTGCGTCTAACACAACACAATTTGTTCGACGCTTTATTGTATCCAAATTGTTCAGTCCTCAATGGCAGCACTGATCTCTTAATAAACAACGGTTCTATGGTTGACGATATCCCCGATGTCGTTGTTTGAATAATGACTGCTGTTGGAATTCGCTACTTAAGTCAACTGAATTCAGTTCTTGATGTACATTTCATAAATGGTTTTACCTACTGGCTTATACTTTGAGTAATCATAATATTAATACGTGAAGCAAAAACTTTGTACCCGTTTTTACGAAAATTGCGCGGACGGAGGAGTATGAAATTTGGCACACTTATAGTTTATATAAAGAAGGAGTGCAGAATGCTAATTTTTTTTTTAATTATGCATAAAAATACATTACACACACTACCATGTATTTGACACACACACGCATATATACTCTTTTGTTTATTGTTCAAGTCAAATTAACAGTGTAGCCTTGGCGAAATCTGTGATTATAGAAGTAAAGTCTGACAACAGAACCATAATAATGTTCAAAGTTATTATTTAAATTAATTATGGTCGAATTGCGACCACTAGTAATAATAAATATGACATAAGGTTACTTATGTCGGGGTGAAGGTAAGGAAAGGAATACTCCGGTGGTTCGGGCATGTGGAAAGAATGCATGATGAAAGAATGACTAAACAGATATGGGGAAAGAATGACTAAACAGATATACAATGCAAAAGTGGATGGATGCAGAAGTCGTGGAAGGCCACGACACACCATCCATGATCAAATTGATCGTGTACTAGCAGAAGGTGATGTCAGGAGCCTTAAGAACAGACGAGCGTGCATGACAAGAGTTATGAATGTCAAAGAAGCAAGTGAGGTGTGTAAGAATAAGCCTAAATGACGCTCTGTTGTTCGTGCCTACCCCGCAAGGGAACTGGCGTGAAGTTATGTATGTATAAGGTTACTTGAAGTCTAGGAATATACAAAATGCTGACGTAGGTATCATCAAATTAAAAGCAAAAACAAAATAACAATAAGTATCGGATGCTGATCAGGAGGTCGTGTGTTGAATACCTAGAAAACTCACTCTACCTATAGATATTTTAGATAGCATATTCATGTAGGTAGTAAGGTAGGTACGTAAAATACGTATTATCATTACCGTAGTATTGTTACGTGCGTGCGGGAGTACGCACTTAGAATTGGAAGAAAACACCAGCTTTTATCCAACTAAACGCTTTTATTGACTTATACAGCCGTATGTTGTTCTTCCCTGTAGGGTTGCTCCTTCATGTACAATTAATGACGCACTGCCCCAACGATGAGATGTTCACTAACAATACCGTCGCCGATATTGCGTAGACCACCTCCTGCTACTGCGGTGCTCACCTCCGAATTTACCTGCACTAAACTCCTCCTTCACTGAACCTACCCACTAAACTCGTCACTGTCTTCTACTAACCTTCTCTTCCAATTCTTTCGTATCTGACTTGTCGCTTCGCTGTCTTGAACTGAACTCCTCCGTAGGCGCGCCTTACGTTGCTTATATACCTAGAAGAATCTTCTGGAACCCATAATTTCTGTCCCTTTCTATACATCTATCTATCTCTGTCTTTTCCTTCCTAAAGCATCTATTCTAAAATTTCGAACTTCATTTCGTTGTTCTTTTGTTCATCATCTATCCCTTTCTAAAATGTGTCTATCTTTGTTTTTTCCTTCCAGAATCTATCCGTGCAGGAACGGAGAAAGAATACAATTTCCTGCGTTGGGGCGGCCTGTCGTAAGAGGCGACAAAACAGCCCACAGCCAGGTGGTAGGGCATTTGCCCGACTGGATGGCTACCACCGCTGGTCTAAGGTATGTCGCCATAACAACCTTGAGTTGTGTTCAGGCATTAGTGACCAGATTCCAGTCTCCCTTAAGAGAGCAGAAAAGCATTTGTAGCAACTTTGGTGTTGCAAATGTCCATAAGCGATGGTAACCGCTTTCCATCACGTGGGCCGTCTGCCTGTCTGCTGATCTCCAGCAATAAAAAAAAATCTACCTTTTTCTAAAAGTCTTGAGACCGGCTTACGCAGCCAGAAAGTTCTACCCTTGGAAGCCACAGTATTATATGACGATAGCATTGGAGTAACCGCTTCGGATTCCAGGATCCCCTAACCTACATCTAGCCTACAATTCGCACAGTCCTCGACAGCCCTGTCTATGAGAGCATTACATTACAAATATAATCCACATATTCTGTTCGAAATCGCCCTGGGACACAAAGCAGAAGTCGGTCCCGCAGAGCAACGAGCACATCTGCGGTGGCTCATAACTTCGTACATGCAATAAAATATCGATAAAGCAGTTTGATTGCCTCCGTTTTATGTTAATGATCGTACAATGTGTTTTAAATGAAATTTCAGTGAGTTTTCGGCGGGAGCGGCCGCTCGCGGTGGCGGCGATCGACCGCCAACATCTGTTAACCGTACACTAAACACTGGATGCGTGCGCCTAACGTACGAGACTATGAAACCACCTAGTTTAAAATTCAACGGCTTTATGGACATTTGCACCATCAAAGTTGCTACAAATGCGCTGCTTTCTTAAGGGAGACTGGAACCTGGTCACTAATGCAGGAACACAACTCAAGATTGTTATTGCGACATACTTTAGACCAGGGGTGGTCCATCCAGTCGGGCAAATGCCGCAGGAAATTGTATTCTTTCTCCGTTCCTGAACAGATAAAAGCGATTCCTTGCACAAGAATATAATGTACATGTAGATCGGAAACAATTTTCAGGTCAATATTCTATTCCGAGTGGGAATCGAACTAGTAAATACACAGACAGACGTAAGGCAAATATTACATCTATAAAGATATTTTGAATAAAGTTATAGCACAGATGTTTTGTGATAAGAGTAGAAGAAGAAGTTTCTGGTAGCAAGACTCGATTACGTCTATTTCACAATTCTATCGCAATTTAACTTCTTGTCAGTCAATCAATATCTTGCAAGAATGTAGTTTATACAGGTGTTATACAATTGTAGATTCACAGTACATTCTACCACACAGTGGTGCACAAAATGAATTAAAAAATAAAAATAAATTTACATAAGTATTCTAAATACAAAAAAATGACAATTAAGCTTTGGTGCTATATAAGCAATTCTTCTTCCTCTCAAAAGGAAGAAGATTAAGTTGGTATGGGCATATAATGAGGAGGGATGAAAGTCGCGTGACAAAAAGAATGTTATACTACAAGATCGATGGGTACAAATTTAAAGGTAGACCAAAAAAAGATGGATGGATTGTGTGAAGGATGACATGATGATATGCGGTGTGACAGAAGAGGTATGTCAGAATAGAAGAGTGTGGAAGGAAAAGACATATTGTGCCGACCCCAAGTAATTGGGATATGGTGAAAGAAAAGAAGAGAAAAGAAGCAATTAATGTGAAAAGAAAAAATAATAAATAGATCACCAAGAATTTCCATATAGATAATAACGACAAGCACTACAGTATAGGAACACTCCTTGGCCAGCCACTTTTTAAGACTACAGTGAATTTTCTGGAGGGTACGTCTGTAATATCAGTTGGCAAAGAGTTATTATAAGACGAGCAAACAGACAAAAAATCAAAAAAGAATTGAATCGTGCCCTCCATCGTTTATATTCAAATTCAAATTCAAAAGTTTTTATTCAAAATAAGTTCCACTGGAGAACACTTTTTGAAGGTCATACATGTAAGTTAAAATTTAATTTTTAGTTCCTATTCTATGTACCAACGTGTTGATGCTGTAGAGGAGAAGAAGCGGCAAGAAACTCCCCAGCAACACGTCTAGCTAAATATTGTGCCTCTTTATATTTATAAGTTTTGTACAGAAGTATGTTACAGACTTACTTTTTGAAGAATTAATGGAGTTGTAGCAAACAATGCATACTCAATAAGACCAAGACAATAAAAGGAAAGAAAAATAATAATATAGTTATAATAATGACATGACGTGCTAAAATGTTATGCTGCAATATGTCTCCATAAATTCTTTACAAGCTTGGCAAGATAAAAAACGTTATACAAAATTTAGTATAAGAGGTTAGAGCGAGCTGCTATGCAAGTGAATTATTTATATAGTCTATTCCAGTTGTTTTTTAAATAGCTTCAATGTACAGACACGGCATGTTTAGAAGTTTATTATATTATAAATATACAAGGTAAGGAAAGGAATGCTCCGGTGGTTCGGGCATGTGGAAAGTATGCATGATGAAAGAATGACTAAACAGATATACAATGCAAAAGTGGATGGATGCAGAAGTCGTGGAAGGCCACGACACACCTTCCATGATCAAATTGATCGTGTACTAGCGGAGGGTGATGTCAGGAGCCTTAAGAACAGACGAGTGTGCATGACAAGAGTTATGAATGTCAAAGAAGCAAGTGAGGTGTGTAAGAATAGGCCTAAATGGCGCTCTGTTGTTCGTGCCTACCCCGCAAGGAAACTGGCGTGAAGTTATGTATGTATGTATGTATAAATATACAACCTTCCCATACAGCTAAAAGAGGAGAATATAACTAACCACTAATTGCCTTATCATAAATAAAATACAAAATTTACAAGAATTAACAAACGAATGAGGGTAGTAAACAAACGAACGGCCAATCACACGTAAGTGAGACCACACGACGAAGACAACCCGGAACAGATATTTTCCTATATAGTTTTGAACACCCCTTTGAACCCACATTTTAATCATAAATAAACATGATATATTTATTTGTTTTGTTTTAAATATGATTGTTCTGCAGAAATTTATAACTATTCTAAATTTCATATTGTTACGACCTGAGCGCCGATAAAAGACAAATTCACACCTGCATACCTGTAGACGTTTTATTATCTTTGCGGCATTTGGACTTCTTTTGGTTACTTTGTGTTTCAAATTTGTGATTAGAAAAACAGCCCATTGTGTATCTTTTACGGTAGTCATAAGCCAGCTGTGATTCTAAGAAATTCAGTAGACGCGGTCGAGCAGACATATTGTATTTGTACAGTATAAAGCAATGTCCCAATGGAGGGATGAGGCAGTCGAGCGATAACCAGCCGCGAGGCAAGACTTGTGTACATTCGGTAATCTATTTAGTGACGGACTTTGCGGGTGTTATTGAAAACGTTTGCACTGGTTGTGTTCAGTTATATTTGTACCTGTGTTATACGTGTTTGTATAGTTCTAATAAATTCTATATTAATTCTAACGGCATTTTAATTCGAGTCCTGCAACTCGTAACAATATGATAGCACGGGGTCCGACACGAACATGCCCATTATTACACCATCAAAAACCAATGTATTATTCCTAATTAAATTAAATATATTACTTATATATAATTAGTAATACTCTTTTAATTTCCTTTATTTTAATACCCTCGATAAGTTTGGTTATTTTTTTTTCTTAACGAAATCACTATAGCTATAACTGTCGTAATCCATCAAGCCGTTTGTAAGGTACGAGGTAATAAAACATATTTACAAAAATACAAACTACCCGCGAAAAACTACCTCGGCAGTCGAGTAAAAAAGGTAGCGCACTAATTAATGAATTCCAAATTGAAATACTTCCACATATAGCAAAACTGTACAGATTTAGTTCCTTTGTCTGAACAAAACAAAAAGAACGCATGATGTATTATTACACCATCTCATAGTAGCTTGCAAGAATCAGTTTCTGTGATGGAATGTCAAATTTTAAAGTAGAGAAAGACGAACAAACATCGCCTTCCACTGCGGAAAGGCGCGTGAAAGTGATTGAAATATTCAAGAACATCAGCCAAGGTTTTAGGAATAAATTAGACAGTAGCTGTGTTGTTACAACATATTTGAGTTCATATTTTTCCACTCGCCTGGCTATGATCTCGATTAACAGTTAATCACCTTAATGTAGTCGGAGTAGAACAATTCGCGAACGTAAACAAAGTCGACCTTGAGCTATTTGGCGTAACAACAATTGCTTCGCGGGAAGCGGATAAAAATCTATTTCTATTTATAATTACTACCATTTGCTATTATTACTATGGAAGTTTTGTTTCAGTGATATTATATTATATACATGGGTATCCCATTTTAAGTTGGAACAACTGACTTGGCGAACCAAGTCAATTATTGGTTCACCAAGTCAGTTGTTAGTTCACCAAGTCAATTGTTGTTGCAAAAGTTGCATTGACATGTTAGTGACGCAAAGAGACGGGGATACTTAATTATATTTTAAATGAATGGCGAAGACAATAGAGGGGGTTGAGCAGGATGCGGGGGTTGGCTGGTGTCGGTTGTCGCCCGCGCACCCCCAACAGTCCATGGGCGCCGCAGCGTTTCGAACTCGAGACACAAGTAGGAGAGATCGATTCGCTCTGCAGTCTGGTGAAAGCCATGCTGCATAGCAGCGATACCTGGGGGGCGGCGGTAACTTTTTGCGAGACGGTAATGTCTCTCAAAGAGGCCGCCGAACGAGATAGGGAGAGGAGTATTATTGCGCGTACTAATGCGCCTCCACGCGGACGCCAGCGGTTGGATGGCATCCGGAGAGGCAGGTATGCGCATGACTTCCAACCCTGAATAATACCGCTTCGGGGGGCCTTTAGCTATCAAGGGAGCAAAGGATTCACCACCCCCGCTGACGAAGTGAATGTGTGTTCTGATTCCCGGGGCACATTCAGGCACTTTTTGCGCTGGATCGGACTGGGCGTAACTACGTTCTAAGTCTCAGCCTTTCCTACATAAAAAGCGCGGGGCACATGGGAGGAAGATGGTTTTAGTGGGTAGTGGTTGTTGCCCGTGCAACTTCTCTGAGTCTCCACACAAGCAGGCTTGATTATTGTTAGGATTGCCCCTTATCAAACGGGAAAGCCTTCATGATCAACTATGGTCTAATCCTTTGTAAAGGACCCAGTATTGTGCGTAAATAGCATTTCCTCTGCCTTAAAAAAAAACCCCCCAACAGTCATCGGTAGTTGCCTACGCATTTTAATTCGTTGTGTTGTGTTTAATTTATTAGGTTTGCTACGTTTTAACCGAGTGGCTAAACTTTATTATTATTTACATATATATTTTATTTCCAAATTTTTTACATTTTTCTTATAAAAAATACAAATTTATTTATAAAAAAAATATAAAAAACTGATCTTCGCCGGCAGTGGGGCCTAGGGTCCAGGCTACCGGTGGTTAAGGCTCCAGACACAGGAATCTCCTCACAATACGGGCCGTGTCCAACAGAGCTGCCTTCTGCATCCGACCCTTCAACCAGATACCAAGCGAGAGCCTTTCAAGGTGGCGATCAAGGCTCTTCGCTATTAGTCCATTCACTGACACCACTATCGGTACTATGATTGTAGAGTCCAGGTTCCACATAGCGGTAACCTCGTGAGCAAGATCAATATACTTTATTTGTTTATCTTTCTCGGCATTCACGAGGTTACCATCATGGGGAATCGCGACATCTACAATTATAGCACGTCTCGCAGACCGATCAACTATCACAATATCAGGCTTGTTAGCAACAATAGTCCTGTCTGTGATAATTGATCGGTCCCAGTAGAGCAGATATTGACCATTGTCAAGAACTGGCTCGGGCTTGTATTGGTAATAAGGTACCTCCGACAAGACAAGTCCGTATTTAAGAGCAAGTTGCTGGTGGATGATCCTGGCTACAAGGTTGTGCCTGTGCAAGTACTCGCTGTTAGCAAGACGAGAACAACCGGAAGTAACATGTCTGAGAGACTCACCAGGGCGGTGACACGCCCGACATATGTCAAGCGTGCCGTCCTTCAGAATGTACTTCCGGTAGTTGTTCGTTTTGATAACCTCGTCCATAATTGCACAGACAAACCCTTCGGTTTCCCCAAATAGGTCACCGAAACGTAGCCAGTTCACCGACGCTGGTAGGTCCACATCAGGCCCTGTTAGAGCCTGATAGAACCTGCCATGCAGCTCCTTGCTCTTCCATACGTCCATACGATCAGAGGCACTCATTACCAACGGTCTCTGCCAGTTCTGTTTTGCTAGGGATAGCGGGGTGAACCCTTTGTCTACTGACACTACATCGTGATGCATACCCGCAGTCTCGCCGACTTTGAGAAAATATTCTCTGAGATTGTACACCTCACGGTTGTGGAGGTCTTTGGTATTTAAAAACCCCCTACCTCCACACTTCCGTGGGATGTACAGTCTCATCACAGACGAACGTGGGTGGTGCATCCGATGTGTTGTCAGTAGACAACGAACCCGTCTATGCCAAAGGAGTATGCTAATGCTGGCATAACCCAAGCGTTGAAGGCTCGAACCTTATTTCCACCTGAGAGAAGGCTCGTTAAGACCTTTCTCAGGCGGGAAAAGAAACGATCCTTCATCGCCTGCTTTACATCAGCATCAGGAATACCCAACGACTCTGACATACCAAGATACTTGTAGGTTTCACCTTCAGAGAGGGTCTTGAGGGATATATTTTCAGACAGTTGTAAATTTTCTGAATTTACAACTCTCCCTCGTTGTACATGCATGACGGCACACTTATCTACACCGAATTCCATACTAATGGAGTTGCTAAAGCTTTCAGTAATCTTTAGCAACTGCAAAAGATCCGGCTTTTTCGATGCAAATAGTTTCACGTCATCCATGTACATAAGGTGTGATATAATCTCACCCCCTCTCCGAAGTTGAAAGCCTAACTTTGACTCCCTAAGTAGAGTACTTAGTGGATTCAAAGCTAGACAGAACCAAAGTGGACTCAAACTGTCACCCTGGAAAATGCCCCGCTTGATCCTTATTGGGTCGTGCAAAACAGAAAGATTCCCTCTGTCCCCTGGATGCCTAAGCACCGTGGTCCACTGCTCCATACATGAACTGAGGAAAGCACGGAGAGTTGCATTTACTTTATACAGCTCCAGGACTTTCTCCAGCCATGTATGGGCATACTAAGGAGGTCGTGTCATGAAAAAGGTTGAAAAACACTGCTGTAATCGTATTGCAGTTAGCGACTTAGTATAATATCAAACTTGCCAATAATAAGGTTATTTTAAGATATCCTTAGACGTTAGAAATTGGCTTCCCTGAAATGGAGTCCCGCGAGACGTATCGGGAGCACTCGCCGCATCCGGCGCAGATTAAAAATCCATTTGCAGGCATCCATCTTCGGGGCGAGGCTCCTCGTGGCTCGGCTGGAGTGATCCTCTGATAACCAGAGCATCACAAGCCTGAAGCACTGCTGACTTATTGAACCATCAATTTCACTGGAAAAAAGTCGTTATCTTATTTGATATAATAGTAACAGAATGAATAACTAATAATACCTACTATATTAATATAGTACAAGATTAAATGCAAAAGTGGATGGATGCAGAAGTCGTGGAAGGCCACGACACACCTTCCATGATCAAATTGATCGTGTACTAGCAGAAGGTGATGTCAGGAGCCTTAAGAACAGACGAGCTTGCATGACAAGAGTTATGAATGTCAAAGAGGCAAGTGAGGTGTGTAAGAATAAGCCAAAATGGCTCTCTGTTGTTCGTGCCTACCCCGCAAGGGAACAGGCGTGAAGTTATGTATGTATATATGTAAGATTAAATGAAATTATCCATTTCGATTATCCATTACATGCATGACAAGAGTTATGAATGTCAAAGAAGCAAGTGAGGTGTGTAAGAATAAGCCTGAATGGCGCTCTGTTGTTCGTGCCTACCCCGCAAGGGAACTGGCGTGAAGTCATGTATGTATGTAATATTACCATCTAATCTAAAAAGACTAATAAGTAATTTTAAATATACTAAGAAAGTGTCCATTAGCACTTTCCCTATTGTCTCTATTAAGGGAAAGACTCTTTAATATTTTCTTAAGTTTTCCCGACTATATAGTATACGTAATAAGACTATGTTTTAACGGTTTTAAGCGCGGTAATTTATTTGATATTTATTATTCCGACATTTCGGCCACTTTTCAGTAGCCATGATCACGGAAGACAAAGATGTCAAGTGTCAATGAGTATTGTTAAAGTTTTATTTAGCCTACCGCCAACTTGTTCATTTTAATTATTTAGTTTTAATTTTGTTTATAGTTAGTTAGTTAGTTATTATCCATTACTTAATTACCATAACATACGCAGGGATGCTTTTACGTCCATGTAATGAAACCATTTGAATTCAATTCTTGTATAATGAGAATCACCATACCTATATTATTATCGTGATGAATAACCATTATCTATTTCTAAGTACATGTTGCTCAATGACTCAAAGCGTATCATTGTATATATTTCCTTAATTTGTATTATGTTTTTCCTAATATATTGCACACACTTTTATTATTATATTATAGACGGCCTCTGTGGTTGAGCGGGCTAAGCCTTTGCCGGCATACCTCACTTCAACGCAGAGGCTCCGGGTTCGATTTTATACTGTATGTCTTTCAAGACCACGGGCCATAAAAATGGCCCGGACTTTTGGGGGGCTTGCGTGGGGCCATGGGAAGGCCAACACGTAGAGGCCCCTTAACAAATTTAATGTAAATGTGGCGTGACACTGACCGGTGATTATCCCTGTCTACACCATATAGTAATGCACCCAAGGACAAGCTCCGGCCAGTGTAGGACTATTGTGGGAAATCAGGACAAAAAGTACCGGGCACAATAGCCCGTGAACTGCTAATGGTACTAGGGGTCTGGGAATATGGGGACTATGGCGTCTGCCCGTCGCAATGTTCAGGGAACATGGAAAAATGGGCAGACGGTGACTCGCCACTCCCTGCATGGGCCCCAAAAAATGCCATAAAGACAGGGGCAACATGGGTGTGAGTGGCTAAGGGGTGTCGAGAGGTGGGCTGCAGGTTCACCGAAGCTACTTCCGACGTTAGACCATTTATCACTTCCACCCCTGGAGCTTATGAAGCCATTTTCGCGTAATACGTAACAACAAATCAAAAATGCTATAGTATAGGAGAAACTATACAATTTTTGGCACCCTATTATTTTATTACAAAACATTAAGAAATCTTATTATTTTTTATTTTGTAGCCATACAACGATAAGAATAATAATAATTTTGTATGAGTGGCGATCGCGATGGACAGACGCCATAGTCCCCATAGTCCCAAATCCCTAGTCCCATTAGCAGTTCACCCCAATGGCTCAGTAGCTTTTTTTCTGTTTTCCTACAACAATCACAGACTGACTGATGCTTGTCCTTGAATGCATTTTTAACCGACTTCAAAACAAGGAGGAGGTTCGCAATTCGTCGGAATCTTTTTTTTTGTATGTTTACCGATTACTCTGAGTTTTATGATCCGATTTACGTGATTCTTCTTTAGTTTGATGCGGAATAGTTGCCATTTGGTTCCCTAAAAATTTAACATAGTTTGGCCCAGTAGTTTACAGTTTATGAACATTTTTTATGTTTTTTTTTCCATTCCGTTCCATATGTACACTGATTACGCTGAGATTTATGATCCGATTTACGTGATTCTTCTTTAGTTTGATGCGGAATAGTTGCCATTTGGTTCCCTAAAAATTTAACATAGTTTGGCCCAGTAGTTTACAGTTTATGAACATTTTTTATGATTTTTTTCCATTCCGTTCTATATGTACACTGATTACGCTGAGATTTATGATTTGATTTACGTCATTCTTCTTTAGTTTGATGCGGAATAGTTGCCATTTGGTCTCCTAAAAATTTAACATAGTTTGGCCCAGTAGTTTACAGTTTATGAACATTTTTTATGATTTTTTTTCCATTCCGTTCCATATGTACACCGATTACGCTGAGATTTATGATCCGATTTACGTGATTCTTCTTTAGTTTGATGCGGAATAGTTGCCATTTGGTCCCCTAAAAATTTAACATAGTTTGGCCCAGTAGTTTTCATTTTATGAACATTTTTATGATTTTTTTCCATTCCGTTCTATATGTACACCAATTACGCTGAGACTTATGATCCGATTTACGTGATTCTTCTTTATTTTGATGCGGAATAGTTGCCATTTGGTCTCGTAAAAATTTAACATAGTTTTGCACAGTAGTTTTAATTTTATGAACATTTGTTTGTGAAAAAAATTTCCGTTCCGTTCCGTCCTTAGGACCTATAGCACCTTTCGTAGGCCTACCCATAGCTAGACATTAAAAATTAACAAATAAAAAAAAACTTCGTTTAAAAAAACCGACTTCAAAAACTAAAAGTATAAAATAACTTATTTCTAAAGCTATTTTTTAATTATAATATCTTATTTCAGGTATAATCGCCGTTCAGTGTCACGCCACATTGACGTTATCGAAGGGCCCTCTAGGTGTTGGCCTTCCCATGGCCCCACGCAAGCACCACAAACGTCCGGGCCATTTCTATGGCGCGTGGTCTTTAACATGGGGCGCCAACAATGGTGTAGTTTAACCCATACTTGTTTGTACACATTCTGAATATGCCTTTTGTAGGTTCACAGTGCGCCTAATCGGCCGTGCGAGCGGACTATGCAATCGGCGTCAGCCATCAGCCAGTAAACATCAATCAGCCCATCGGCCGCGGCCCACTGCGAGCGGCGTTGGGCCCTCTCCCCCCAGTCCCCACTCGCAGGCCGACGCGACGCTAATCGAGCGAAGTACGCGGAGCCATATTTAAATTGGAATACGCGTGAGCTCGTTGCGGGGTCACAAGTTCACAGTTGAGTGTTTCGGTGCGGAGGTTGACGTCTGCGGGGCCCCCCTCGGCCACGTCATCGATGAACAGTGCGCCCGGTCCATTGGTGGTCTCATCCATTCAACTAACGCTTCCCTGTGTATCCCACGAGATCATATTACCTGTATATGCTCAATCAATCACACCTTAACAATACAAACCTTTTTTTAACGTGGTAGATTTATGCTGGAATCAGTAGGCCTCGGTCGGTGTGATATCACGCTCTCACAGAAAATCGGCGTGAAACGATTAGCCTTGCGCTAATCCTGTTTTGTGCGATAAGTGAGAGTTCTGATGGCCCACTTCCGCCTATGCCATCCTAAAGGCTGGTAACGTGTTGGCTTCGCTATTGTTGTTACAAATGTCTTATAGGTGACGATAACCACTTTCCATGAACTGGCCGTCTACCTGTTTGCCACCTTCGCAATAAACAAAAAATCAAGTTAAATTTTACATTTATATAGAGTTACAAATTACAAATGTTTTGAACTTTACTCTAACCAACGCAATATATTATTTACTCGCTGTGCCCACGACGTCGTCCGCGTGGAATCTGCTTTAAAAACCCTCCGATTTTGAAACATTCTTCATTGGTGCTCTGCTTCTATTGGTCTTAGCGTGATGATATATAGCCTATAGCCTTCCTCGGTAAATGGGCTATCCAACAATGAAAGAATTTTTCAAATCAGACCAGTAGTTCCTGAGATTAGCGCATTCAATCAAACAATATTAGTATATTTGGCTACAACACTAATACTTACATTTTAAATATCGCGATATCTTTTGAATGAATCATCCGAATTGAATAATTCAAAAAGTTCTAGAAAGGTATTGAATTCGTCTTGAATATGTAGTAATTAATTTTGATAAGGATTAATACCGAGGTACAAAATAAAGAGTTTTTGAAGCGACGGCATTTTAATTATTTAAAAAAATAAAAAGAAAACACTTATTGTGAGATAACTACAATAGTTAGACATATGGTTACGCGATATTTTTTGTAGACAATTATATGTTCTGCAAAGTGGTAGTACATTGGTTTGTTCTATAATTAATAGTTTTCGTAGCGCACGCCGTGTAAGGATTTTTTCGGATCATTTTTTACACCTTGGGTTACATTATTGGATTTTTAGTAAGAATCCCTATTTTTTTTGAAAATATAATACAGCCTATAGCCTTCCTCGATAAATGTACTATTCAACACTGAAAGAATTTTTCAAATCGGACCAGCGGTTCCTGAGATTAGCGCGTTTAAACAAACAAACTCTTCAGCTTTATAATATTAGTATAGATTTATTCTTCCTACATGACACACGACGCTAAGAAACACGTCGCCGGGTTTGTTTTGAATAATTGTGTGAGCTCCGCAAAAACGCGGCAACGTCGACGCCAGCCTGCCACCGGAGCCCCGTGCGCTTACTCGCCGCTCCCACACACTCCCACACTCTTCTGAACTCAATTTGTGGCTGAATTTTTCGTAACGTACTTATCTTTGTTAATAATAAAAGCAATTAACGTGAATTTTAAAGCATTAGTTCAATTTAAATTCAAATTAACTAAGAAATAAGTATTGCCATACAACGTGGCAATGCAGCCAGCCTTCTGGGCACGCTCCCCGTTGGCAGTGATCTGCTACACAATGTATTTTAGTTTCAATGTCTTTGGTTATAACATAATAAGTTTAATATACTTGTTATTTAATATACAGTACAAGCGATTATAGACTGTGTAGCAAATCGCTGCCAGATGGGAGCGTGCCCAGATCCGTGTTCTGATTACGGGTGGCATCAAAGAGTTTCTTGCAAATCTCTTTGAAGAAACTCTTTGCCGACGGACCCCACGGACCTAATGTTTCAACTCCAAACGGCACAAATATGTAACCCCTTCCTAAGGCTCCATATTTGCGCCGTTTGAGAGCTTCAGCTTTTGAAGCAGCGTTGCCAGCCTCTAACTCAGTCATTGGAAGATGTGACGGGGCTAGATGTCTTTGGTTTTTTTTTTTACTAAATCAATCAAAATTGAGTTTATTAATAATGTATATAAGATTGACAAGAGTTATGAATGTCAAAGAAGCAAGTGAGGTGTGTAAGAATAAGCCTAAATGGCACTCTGTTGTTCGTGCCTACCCCGCGAGGGAACTGGCGTGAAGTTATGTATGTATGTATGTATGTATGTATGTATGTATATAAGATTGCATTTAGTGTCCTAGAAGCGACTGGTTTCTTAAATCATACTTACACGTGCATATTACTAAGAAATTATGTGTATTATATAATTTGTTTATATTACAAGTTTGAAATACGATTGTCATATTGTCTAAATCGTGTCAGATTCAGTCAAATAAATTAGGTATACAAAATGTTTCAAACGAAGAAATAGCCGTCGGCATCCCCAAATAAGGCAATTAATTTGAAGGCGCAATTTTGACAAATTTAATCTCACTTCACAATTTGATGGTTGTTAAATATGATTTGGTAGCATCCAAATCTGTACATTTCATGGGAATTAAGACTGGATCTTGATATACATTTAATCTATATATATAAAAGAAAGTCGTGCTAGTTACACTATTTATAACTCAAGAACGGCTGTACCGATTTGGTTGAAAATTGGTGGGGATGTAGCCTAGAACCAGGAGACGGACATAGGATACATTTTATCCCGTTGGAACCGGTAGGTGGCGCTGGGATCGGGTCTTAAATTTTTAGTTATGTATAAAATAAGATTCCTCATACAAAATTCTTCGAATGTGATCATCCCAAGACCGAGGCCAATTGAAACCCACAGGTACGTTTTCACCAAACTAATTTCCAGGAGATTTTATTGGGAGCTTCAGTAATAGATGACGTCTACTGTCGTATTTTAAATGCTACTTCATTCTTATACCTTATTATTGGTACAAATTTCACATTATATATATGGAGTTTATTTCAAATTTTAACCAAGGTAAATATATTAATAGGAATATATAAATAGGGCACACTTCACAAATAAACCAAGACACACAAAGAGCCTAGAAATTAATAACCCAGGCACAGAAAAGAAAAAAACAACACACATGGCACTAGATAGGACAATATATATAAGTATAGGTAGGATATAAGGCCCACACTGCACATGCACTTCTTCACAACACCAGCATGTAACAGATACACTCTACATTAGTATAAGTTTAGTATTGAAACTAGTATAAATTAATATAATAAATTATTCGTAAGATACATACACCTCAACACAAAAATCAATAAATTAATGTCACACACAAGAACCAAAATAACTAATAAGCGTGTTAAATTCAAAAAATTTAATCTAGAAATTAAGTTTAAAAAAGGGTACGGAACTCGAGTCCGTAGAGTTGTTAATAAACAAATAAATAAATATATATATATAGGAAGCCAGTATAAAGCGGCTAGATGAATAAAAGCTGATATACATTGTACTACCTACCGACTTCAAGTCCCGAAGGACGTCAGTGCTGACATCAATATTCCTGGTTGAATATTTTGAAGTCAGTCCACTCCCAAGTCAGTACCTGGATCAGTGTACATACATACATACATACATACATACATACATACATACATACATACATACATACATAACTTCACGCCAGTTCCCTTGCGGGGTAGGCACGAACAACAGAGCGCCATTTAGGCTTATTCTTACACACCTCACTTGCTTCTTTGACATTCATAACTCTTGTCATGCACGCTCGTCTGTTCTTAAGGCTCCTAACATCACCTTCTGCTAGTACATGATAAATTTAATCATGGAAAGTGTGGATCAGTGTAAATTAGCCTTAAGGCGAAACCTCTAGACCATCGTTTCTCAACCTGAGGGTTGCGTTGGTAATTAAAGGGGATCGCAAGACTTATACATACAAAAGATTCAGTTCAACCAAACGTAGAAATGTATATACGCGCGCATAACTTGAAAACGAGATTATCGATTTTGATGAAATTTTTGTAAGTGTTTGAATGGGATCCCGGATTGTTTATATTTATAATTGAAACCGGTAGGATAACATGCGCCGGGACCTTAAGTATTATTATAATTTTGTAGTGAAGGAATCGCAAGATTTTTACTACATTTTTGGATTATTATTTTTTATTGCAGGAGATCAGCAGACAGGCAGACAGCCCTTGGTGGAAAGCGGTTACCATCGCCTATGGACATTTGCAACACCAAAGTTGCTCTCTAAGGGAAACTGGAACCTGGTCACTAACGCCGGAACACAACTCAAGGTTGCCCTACCCCCTGGCTGTGGGTAGTTTTGTTTGGAAATTGTATTCTTTCTCCGTTCCTGCACGGATTCTTCGTGAGTCGCGAGATAAAAATCTTTGAGAAACAATGGTCTACTCTAGACGATCCATTAATGGAAAGGCTATTAAAATAGACGAGACATCAGTCGGTCGCCGGGCGGCTTACATTCCGTCATACGTCGTCGGACCCCATTAATTATTCCGTTTAAAACAACCTCATAATTAGCATTCGTTTTGATCCATGTCGCAGCTGTTATTCGAGCGTGGCGCGTTCTTCGGTCACCTTGACATTCAATTCTCGATGCTTTCCCTTGCCAGTTTATTTCTACGCCATAGTTTAACGGCCTTGTCCTAACATTTCATAGGGCGTAATGATTATTTAATGGAAACGATTGTACCATGTCGCGCCGGGAACCTTTAATCATTTCAAAAGTGTAGTTTTATGTACATACTAGCTTCTGCCTGCGTCTTCGTCTGTGGAATAGTTATTTGGGCTAACGCTAACTCCTGTCACACATGATTTTTGCGAAACTTTAACCGTTTACGCAGCGCATGCAGCGGACGCTCTCAAAAGGATAAAAAACCCCGATTTTGAAACATTCTTCATTCTTCATTCTATAGCCTTCCTCGGTAACTGGGCTATCTAACACTGAGACAATCAAAATCAGACCAGTAGTTCCTGAGATTAGCACGTTCAAGCAAACAAACAAACAAACTCTTCAGCTTTATATGTTAGTATAGATAAGTGTTGACTGTTCTTTTTTTTATAATAATCGGCAGACAAACACACATGTTGTATATCCCCAAACTAAGCTAGTTAAGCTTGTGCTATAGGTAATATACGACCACTACTCAGGGGTCATCCCAGAAACCCAGACCATAGTAAATACATACATACATACATACATAACTTCACGCCAGTTCCCTTGCGGGGTAGGCACGAACAACAGAGCGCCATTCAGGCTTATTCTTACACACCTCACTTGCCTCTTTGACATTCATAGCTCTTGTCATGCACGCTCGTCTGTTCTTAAGGCTCCTGACATCACCTTCTGCTAGTACACGATCAATTTGATCACCATAGTAAATAACAGAGAAAATTCGTTTTCGAAATTTACCATACCAGGAATCGAACCCAGAGCCTCTGCGTTGCAGTGAGGTAGGCCGGCAAAGGCTTAGCCCGCTCAACCACAGAGGCCGTCGCTTCGATTCTAAGTATAAGCGTCCTGGCGCTATTGTAACATAGTTACCAATTTTACTGTAATCAGCTGATCTGATGGTTCACCAAGACAGGTGAAACATAAACTTACATTTAATCAAGTGTACGTACAGTAATAAATATAATAACTGATATGGCAATATAGTCATGGATGGAAACGTGGTTGTTTGCACTTGCGTTGCTATGTCAGCGCAAACAGAACAGCGTGGCGTGGATCGCAGATCGTGATCACCGACGGCGGCGAATCGTCACGACCGCGACTCACGGACGATGCAAAATACCTATAGGTGTTGCACTAACAACGGTATTTAGTTTCTCCTAAACACAAACAATTATTGGATTGATGACACGTAATAAAATAAATTTGAAATTTTATTTTCATATAGTATCAAATATACCCAAAGAGCTTACAATTCCCTACGAGTCCAATATAATAATACCCTCAGGCTATGTTCGCCGAAGCGCACATAGATGGCTTTGATGCTTTATGACGTAAAATAAAAAAAGTTCGTTTAAAAAAACCGACTTCAAAAACTAAAAAGTATAAAATAAGTTATTTCTAAAGCTATTATTATTAATATATATTATCTAAAACATCTTAAAGTCGGTGCTTAGTAATTTTCAAAATATAGTAATTTTTATGTTTTACTTTGCACCGACTTCAAGATGTTTTAGACAATATATATCAATAATAATAGCTTTAGAAATAAGTTATTTTATACTTTTTAGTTTTTGAAATCGGTTTTTTATTTTTTTTGTTACTTTTTAGTGTCTTGCTATGTATGGGTAGACCTACGAAAGGTGCCGCGCTCCTTAAAAAATATAGGTCTCAAGAAACGGGAACAAAAAAATGTTCGTAAAATGAAAACTACTGGGCCAAACTATGTTAAATGTTTAGGGGACCAAATGGCAGCTATTCCGCGTCAAACAAAAAAAGAATCACGTAAATCGGATCATAACTTTCAGAGTAATCGGTGAACATACAAAAAAAAAACAAAAAAAAAGATTCCGACGAATTGAGAACCTCCTCCTTTTTTTAAGTCGGTTAAAAACAGCTTCTTTACTAAGCAGATTGCGTGGTAGCAGCAACAGGATCCTGAAGGGAATAGCTGATAAATTTGGCTGCCCACTGATTTAGTCCTTCATTCAGTCCTAGTCATTAAGGAAAAAATATTACTAATAACTTTATTGTGGGTGTTTTGTAAATATGTATTGCATCGTGTTGTCATGAAATAAATAAATTATTATTATAGTGCTATTTTATCTTAATTTTATAATATCACGATAGAAATCAGTAATTTTAATTACTGATTACATACATACATACATACATAACTTCACGCCAGTTCCCTTGCGGGGTAGGCACGAACAACAGAGCGCCATTTAGGCTTATTCTGACACACCTCACTTGCTTCTTTGACATTCATAACTCTTGTCATGCACGCTCGTATGTTCTTAAGGCTCCTGACATCACCTTCTGCTACTACACGATCAATTTAATCATGGAAGGTGTGTCGTGGCCTTCCACGACTTCTGCATCCATCCACTTTGGCATTGTATATCTGTTTAGTCACTCTTTCAGAGCAACTCTCTTTCTTGCTTCGGTATTACGAACGCGGTCCGCGAGCGTCACTCCGCAGATGTTGCGCAGTGCTCGCATCTCGACCGCGTTTACTCTACATTCATGCTCTCTCTTCCATACCTAACTCTCGCTTCCATACGTGAGCGTAGGTACCAGCACCGCGTTGGTATTACTGATTAAATAATAACTAATACACTATTTGATTTGTTTAAGTTAAGACGTCATAACTTGCCATTTGTGTACAATGTATAGGAAGCCTTGGCGTTTTGCGAGATGATAAGAACTGTCTCAGTTCTTTCATGTTATTAAAATTTGCTTCAATATGAATTACATTTCAAGAACTCAAACAATTTAGCTTTTCATTTCAAAGCCTCTAAAATAAGAATTTATGAAATGTTATTGAAAAAGTCAAACCAAAGTAAAAAAAACTCGTGGTGGCGTAATGGCTAGCGGACGCGTCCCTAACTCAAAGGGCGTGGGTTCGATCCGAGTCGGAACGCATGCACCACTTGGGCAGTTTTCTGACCTAATGTGCATATTGTTAAAATTACCTCGTGCTAATAACGGTGAAGGAAAACATCGTGATGCAACCTGCACATCAAGATAAACCGATGTGTCGAACCTGCCAAGCCGCCTTGGACAAGCGTGGCTGGTATACTGTCTGTTTCCCCCCTATGATGGGACGCACGAGCCCAGCAGTTATTATTCTGAATAAAATTATCACGAATGTGCCGAGTGTCGCTATGACACATAACCTCCTTCACAATATGATTCATACAAAGTGGCCGTTTTAGGTTTTTTATCTTGCAGGAGTTCAGCAGACAGGCAGACGGCCCACTTGATGGAAAGCGGTTACCATCGCCTATGGACATTTGCAACGCCAAAGGTGCTATAAACGCGCTGCTGCTCTCTTAAAGGTAACTGGAACCTGGTCACTAATGCCGGAACACAACTCAAAGTTGTTATGGCGACCTACTTTAGACCAGAACAGGGGTGGTAACCATCCAGTCGGGAAAAGGCCGACTTACGACAGGCCGCCCCAACGCAGGAAATTGTATTCTTTCTCCGTTCCTGCACGGATAAAAATTAGTTCGTAGAGTGTAAACGACCGTAAGCAACATTCCTGCATTCGTTTCAGTGCAAATGTCCATCAGGTGCCATTTGCGAGCCAAAGATTCTTGTTTATTTTGGACCTTACTCCTCCCTTATTACGAACTGTTCGTTTTAGCAAACTAGGAGGGCCTGAACCTCACTATTAATTTAAACTAGTTGAACTCGGTTTCCGCTTTGACTTTGATTATCCCGAACTAATTACTGTCTGATGTAATACTTTAACTGTGCTTGAAAATATATTTCAACATAACGCAATTTTTTGCGTTATTTCTAAAGATAATTAGGTTTTATTACTTACTATGTCACTACTACCGCCCTTTGTTCAACATTTATTGTACCTAGTTATAAGAACGCAGTTTTAATTTTTGGTGAACAATAAAGTGTTTTCATTCATTCACTCATTCACTCGTTCATTCATTCATTCATACCAATGCTGATTTGGTTTAACATTCATGTTTCTAAGAAAAGGTATTGGTGGTATACAAGCTAACATTAAAATATTGTTACAATTTAGCTTCCTGACTAAGACAAATTCCACGAAGCACATTTTATTACCTGTCGGCATTTGAACTTATTGTAATTCTTTTATGATCGTCTTCTTTTGTTTACTTATTTATTGGCATACGTCTCTCGTGTTATGCAGAACAGTCTATTGTTCTATTGTACTCATTTACGACCGCTTGAGGCCGCCTCATTAGCCAGGTGTTATGGATTATAAGGTTCAAGCTGATTCTAGGAAATTTGGTCCACGTTGCCGGGCATGCAGTATAAAACAATGGCCTGATTGAGGGTGGGGGCAATGAAGCGACGTCTACGATACGGGCGTGACGTGTGTACATTCGGGAAGCTAATAGTGACGGACTTTGCCCGTTTTATTGAATTACGACCTTCTTATATTTATACCTGTGTTATACTTAGTTGTATAGTTCTAATAAACTCTATAATAATTCCAACGGCATTTTAATTCGAGTCCCGCTAAATTCGCAACAATATGATGCCCCAGCTATATTTTAATATTTTACACAATTTTAAAATTCAATTATGATATGACAAAGGAATTAGCAGAACGGAAGGATATGTGAGGAACGTTGTGAAGCAGCAGTCGCTAAACTCGGGACTTGTCCAAACGCTCGGCAGACATGTCAAGGGGCTTCTGACAGGTTTCCCCACAGTGCGATGCCAAAGATACTCGTGGTTACACTGGGACTGCCCTCCGATTACGGAGTCACGGGAATGTATCTGTGGAAATAATTGATGGAGAATATGCGATTTCTTTGTTGTTATAATAAAACTATTTCAAGTAAGTATCGGGGCAAGTCCATTTGATTACATCAAACGTGTCAGATTCCTCGTGATCGCCAATTAAACAATGATATTTTTCAATTAGATGGAGTGCCACATTCCGCACCTTGAACCGCGGCGGCGCCAGGGTTGCCACTTTCGCATTTATCCTCTCGCTCATTGCAAATCTTGCAACTCTAAGTACTATCATACATATGATACATAAAGAACCCTTTTCAACAACAACAATAAATACTCTTTATTGTACACCAATTTAAAACAGTAACACATTTACATATCTTAATATTAGGTAGTAGTACAATGGGCGGGCTTATTGCTTAAAGCAATCTCTTCCAGGCAACCTTTGGATGGACAAGGATCTTAATCATGATAAACTGTTGGCGTGCAGCTTAAGACTATACTAATCCCTATTAATATTATAAATGCGAAAGTAACTCTGTCTGTCTGTCTGTCTGTCTGTCTGTTCCGTTTTCACGTAAAAACTTCTGGACCGATTTGGCTGAAACTCAGTATATATATATTTTCGATGCCGAGAATGAACATAGGATACTTTTTATCCCCGAAAATGGGATAGTTTCCGGGATAAAAATATATTTGTCTATTTGTTTGTTATGCTTTTACGGAAAAACTAATGGGCCGATTTGGCTGAAATTCGGTACGTATGTGAATTAAATACTGAGGGTGGACATGGGATACTTTTCATTTTGGCCATTTAGGCTATTTTATTTATTTTGGTTAATTTGGAAGTTTTGGTCATTTTGGCCATTTTAGTCATTTTGGTCATTTTAGCCATTTCGGTTATTTTAGTCATTTTGGCCATTTCGGTCATTTGGCCTTTTTGGTAATTTCAGTCATTTTGGCCTTTTTGTTCATTTTGGCCTTTTTGGTCATTTTGGTGATTTTGGTCATTTTAGCCATTTCGGTTATTTTGGCCATTTTGGTCATTTTGGCCATTTCGGTTATTTGGCCTTTTTGGTCATTTTGGTAATTTTAGTCATTTTAGCCATTTTGGTAATTTTGGCTATTTCGGTCAATTAGCTATTTTTGCAATTTTGGTAATTTTGGCTATTTCGGTCGATTAGCCTTTTTGGTCATTTCAGTCATTTTGATCATGTCGGTTAGATAGTGCTCTCTCACAAGTCTGTTGAAACTATGGATCGATTTAGCAGAGCGTACGTCCGCCGGCAATGTATTCACAGTGGTTTTATAAATTAAGGTAAATATATAAAGCAATACTAAATCAGTCAGTAGCTTATGTAGATAGGTATGTATTTCTTGATTTATCAGGATGTTTAAACAACTATCATGATTACAGCCAGACATAGAAAATTTTGTATAATATTTTTGGATAATTTGTCTTTTAAAATTATATGTGCTATGAATCAACATTTGCACTACAACATGAATTAGAGCCGCAATTCTTTGCTGTTTAACGCACGTGATGTTTTTCGTGAAAAGCTTCTACTGTCGTGGACAATGCTGTTTTTTTTAATTCGCCTCTCCTGCATCATATAGTAAGATGGAGGGTTTTCTTTTCTTTTATATCGTTTATTCGGCTTTTTTATTTATTTTTTACATGCTATCTATTTCCATTTTATTCTATATTATTACATACATACATACATACATACATAACTTCACGCCAGTTCTCTTGCGGGGTAGGCATGAACAACAGAGCGCAATTAGGCTTATTCTTACACACCTCACTTGCTTCTTTGATATTCATACCTCTTGTCATGCACGCTTGTCTGTTCTTAAGGCTCCTGACATCACCTTCTGCTAGTACACGATCAATTTGATCATGGAAGGTGTGTCGTGGCCTTCCACGACTTCTGCATCCATCCGCTTTTGCATTGTATATCTGTTTAGTCATTCTTTCATCATGCATTCTTTCCACATGCCCGAACCACCGGAGCATTCCTTTCCTTACCTTCACCCCGACACTCTCTTTCAGACCAACTCTCTTTCTTACTTCGGTATTACGAACGCGGTCCGCGAGAGTCACTCCGCATTTTTGCGCAGTGCTCGCATCTCGACCGCGTTTACTCTACTTTCATGCTCTCTCTTCCATACCCAACTCTCGCTTCCATACGTGAGCGTAGATACCAGCACCGCGTTGTGTATGGCGAGCTGGACCTTCTGGCTGAGGTTCTTAGCGCCTAGATGTTTACCTAACGCTCCATTAACACTATTCCCCAAATTCACTCTTCTTTCTATATCAGCGGCGTACCTTCCATCCCTGCTAAAAGCACATCCAAGATATACAAACTCACTCACTTGCTCCAGCATAATATCATCGACCATTATCCTTGCATTCGTTCTGGTTTCTTCTCTTTCAAACACCGTAACCTTTGTTTTCTTCGCATTCTATATTATTACTCTTATTAATTATTAAATGTATACCTTTAGCACTTTTACTTTAATTTCTATTTATTTCTATCTATTTATTAAATACGTGGGTGGGCAACCTTGTTGTTAGCGCCTGGCACAATTGCCGCAATTAGGGGCGCCCCACACTAGCGGCGCGATCTACGAACATTGTTCGTACTATTAAGGTCATTTCACTCGGATCCCACTCGCACTCGTCCTCTATTCATTTAAGATAGTCTTATAAACAAGGCATATTATTAACGCATATTACGCAGTCGCGATACAATACGCAACCTTCCGGCGATTCTAAAACATATTTGTAATAATTTTCGAATTGAATTGAACCCGACAGGTGTCGTGTAAAGTAGTCTAATTCCCCAACATTTAGTGAAGGCAGAGGGTGATCGTGGCTGACGGCATGACCTCTAACTTTCTTTTATGATCCGCACTAAAGTGGCGCCACTATCTAATCCGGATCTGGAGACACGAGTGCCGGCTCGCATTAGCCCGAGGTGAATGTGCCACCCGGAGCCGTTAACGTAACCTACGAGCGGCCTCCCTCCATATTTATGCTCATGGCCTCTTCATCCCATCCTGATTGGGATTCAGTGAGATCCGATTGCACCTTTTTACTTATAACTTTGCATGCAAACTTATCACTTAGTTTCTTACAATAAATTTAATAACATACATAACTTCACGCCAGTTCCCTTGCGGGGTAGGCACGAACAACAGAGCGCCATTCAGGCTTATTCTTAGACACCTCACTTGCTTCTTTGACATTCATAGCTCTTGTCATGCACGCTCGTCTGTTCTTAAGGTTCCTGAGATCACCTTCTGCTAGTACACGGTTTAATAACATCAGCCCATAAATGTCTCACTGCTGGACAGCCCATTATAAGGGGAACGGACAGTATACCCGCCACGCTTGTCCAAGGCGGCTTGGCAGGTTTGACACATAGCTTTATCTCGTTGTGCAGGTTGCATCACGATGTTTTCTTTCACCGTTCTTAGCATATGGTAATTGTAACAATATGCACATTAGATCAGAAAACTAACTAAGCGGGTGCACGCGTTCCGGCCAGGATCGAACCCGCGCCCTCTGAGTCTGGGACGCTTGCGCTAGCCATTACGCTACCACGACTTTTGACTATGGACAATAAATTTATACTAATATTTTACATTCGTGCATTAAATTAAGATATTTTTGACTCTGTAACCTTTAAGAACTCCCACAGGATACGGATAAATAACTAACTGGGACGAAGCCCTATCGTAAGCCCTAATTTACCCTATCTTAATTAAAACTACGTTCGTCCGATATATTTCATCTTAATTACTTCTATTGAATAACTAGCTATGCCCACGACGTCGTCAGCGTGGAATTTGATTTCAAAACCCCCCGATTTCGAAATATTCTTCATTGGTGCTCCGTTCCTATTGGTCTTAGCGTGATGATATATAGCATATAGCCTTCCTCGATAAATGGGCTATCCAACACTGAAAGAATTTTTCAAATCAGACCAGTAATTCCTGAGATTAGCGCGTTCAATCAAACAATATTAGTATATTTGGTTACAACACTAACACTTACATTTTAAATATAGCGATATCTTTTGAATGAAATGTCCGAATTGAATAATTCAAAAAGTTCTAGAAAGGTATTGAATTCGTCTTGAATATGGAGTAATTTATTTCGATAAGGATTAATACCAAGGTACAAAATAAAGAGTTTTTGAAGCGACGGCATTTTAATTTTAAAAAAATCACTTATTGTGAGATAACTACAATAGTTAGACATATGGTTACGAGATATTTTTTGTAGACAATTATATGTTCTGCAAAGTGGTAGTACATTGTTTTGTTCTATAATCAATAGTTTTCGCAGCGCACGCCGTGTAATTTTTTTAATATAATGTAGCCTATAGCCTTCCTCGATAAATGTACTATTCAACACTGAAAGAATTTTTCAAATCGGACCAGCTGTTCCTGAGATTAACGCGTTTAAATAAAACAAACAAACTCTTCAGCTTTATAATATTAGTATAGATAAGATTATTTACAAGGTAACTATATATTTCGTATGTTTCCCTTTTTAGTACCTATAATTAAACTTATTATTACTATCTTAAACTTAGGTAGAGGTTGAGAAAAGGGGGCGAATAATTCAATAGTCGCAATTTAAATATGAATTTCAATAGATGATAGATTCATTGCAGTGTTTTTGACTAATAAGCAAGCGGAATGATAGCATCTATAAATATAGACTGTTTAACAGCTATCAGGCTAGCAACTGACGTGTGCAACTGGCCCTGCGATGAAGGGGCCCAGCGCCCTTCGCAGGCACCGCCCGTGACCCGCTTCACTCCAATTTACTATTCCCGCGCTGAGCTCCACTTAGAATTGGATCATAAACTTTTCGCTGCAAAATATAGAGAGTACGGGCAAAGAGATATACGTGAGAGAAGATGATTCAGCAGGTTGATCTCTTTAACTTCATATGACTTAGAAATTATAACACCACACAAATTCACAAACACACAACTAATAACAACACTTACACACATACCCACATCAACGCGCACTGCACTTCACAAACAAACCAAGACACACAGAGAGCCTAAAAATTAATAACCCAGGCACGGAAAAGAAAAAAACAACACACATGGCACTAGATACGACTATATATAAGTATAGATATAAGGCCCACACTGCACATGCACTTCCTCACAACACCAGCATGTAACAGATACACTCTACATTAGTATAAGTTTAGTATTAAAACTAGAATAAACTAATATAATAAGTTATTCTTAAGGTAGACCACAACACAAACATACATACATAACTTCATGCCAGTTCCCTTGCGGGGTAGGCACGAACAACAGAGCGCCATTTAGGCCCATTCTTACACACCTCACTTGCTTCTTTGACATTCATAACTCTTGTCATGCACGCTCGTCTGTTCTTAAGGCTCCTGACATCACCCTCTGCTAGTACACGATCAATTTGATCATGGAAGGGGTGTCGTGGCCTTCCACGACTTCTGCATCCATCCACTTTTGCATTGTATATCTGTTTGGTCATTCTTTCCACATGCCCGAACCACCGGAGCATTCCGTTCCTTACCTTCACCCCGACACTCTCTTTCAGACCAACTCTCTTTCTTACTTCGGTATTACAAATAACACAAACATACATTCATTCATTGTTACACACAATAACATAATAACATATAAGGGTGTACAACTTCTTAACTTCTTAAATTTATTGTCAAAAAAGGGTACGGTACTAGAGTCCGTAGAGTTGTTAATAAAACTTCATATGACTCAAAAATACGATATTTTTGGAAGTAAATGTCATCTGTTTTCCACCCCCATATTCAAGTTCATAAGTTCCACTGGAGAACACTTGAAAGTCATACATGTAAGTCAAAATTTAAATCTACTTCCTATTCTATGCACACCGCTTCGCAACGTGTTAACGCCGTTCAAAGGAGAAGAAGCGGCAAGAAACTTCCCAGCAACACGTCTAGCTTTAAAAAAGATTTTTTCTTCATAATTATTTATATATTATCTCAGGCTCTTTTTTTAACCGAGTTCAAAAAAAGGAGGAGGTTCTCAATTCATCGGAATCTTTTTTTTTTTTATTGCAGGAGGTCAGCAGACAGGCAGATGGCCCACTTCATGGAAAGCGGTTACCATCACCTATGGACATTTGCAACACTAAAGTTGCTACAAATGCGCTGCTGCTCTCTTAAGAGAAACTGGAACCTGGTCACTAATGCCGGAACACAACTCAAGGTTGTTATGGCGACATACTTTAGACCAGGGGTGGTGGCCATCCAGTCGGGCAAATGCGTTACCACCTGGCAAATTTGTTTACGTATGTTCACCGATTACTCTGAGATTTATGATCCGATTTACGTGATTCTTGTTTAGTTTGATGCAGAATAGTTACCATTTGGTCCCCTAAAAATTCAACATAGTTTGGCTCAGTAGTTTTCATTTTATGAACATTTTTTATGATTTTTTTTTCCGTTTCGTTCCGTATGTACACCGATTATTAATTATAATATCTTATTTTTTATATATTATATCTAAAACATCTTAAAGTCGGTGCTTAGTAATTTTGAAAATATAGTAATTTTTATGTTTTACTTCGCACCGACTTCAAGATGTTTTAGATATAATATATAAAAAATAAGATATTACAATTAAAAATAGCTTTAGAAATAAGTTATTTTATACTTTTTAGTTTTTCGAGTCGGTTTTTTTTCTTTAAATAAATACTCCAACATAATGAACCTTCAAAGAGATAATAGTCGGTTTTATATTATAACATGTATAATTACAAAAGTTATTGCACAATAATACACAGAAATATTAGGACAACTCCAAGAGTTGCATCCACGCTTGTCAGGTGTCGAGCAGCAATTTGCCCTCCAAGAATACTGCGATTATCAAGCAGTAATTATCGACCACAATATATTATGTGCTCCTCGTCCAAGACTGTCAATGCAGACTGTCCGTCGTAGACTTGGTTGTAGACTCGTAGACTGCCGGTTGAAGACTGCCCCTCCTCTGCCCGAACACCGCGTATTTAAAAGGTCCTCGTAGCGCGCCGCAGTGACACCATCCGGTAATGCTGTGGCGCCACTTCAGTTACACTTCCTTCATAAAACCAACTTCCGCCATACGTATTAACTTCCAACATCCGGTTACTCCATTTCCGATATCCGTTAGCTTAATAATAAATGCTTCTACGTTGACATCCGGTTAAACGACTTCCGATTACTACATGAAAGAATACTCTATCCGGTTATTGACTACTTCCACGTTGGTGCTGATGGCACTTTCGAAGCGTCCACAACCGGATTGCACGAAGTGAAAGCAGTAGGTATCATTGCGCTATTAATTTGAGAAACAAATTCATAAACATCAAACAAAAACTAAAAAAAAACTAAATTAGGTTTTGTTTTGTGGCTGGCGTTTAGCAGAAAACTGCAACTGCTTTCATTATCTGGTTATGGATAAATATCTCATATTACAAAAAAAGACTGGACGGACATTGTTCAAAATTTTCAGTAAAAGTATTTTTTCATAATATTTTCTTAAGTTTTCGCGACTTGTATACATAATAAAACTACGTTTTAACGGTTTTGAGCGCGGTAATTTTATTTGATTTTGGTTTTTCCGACGTTTCGGCCACTTTTCAGTGGCCGTGATCACAGAAGACAAAGATGTCAAGTGTCAACGAGTATTGTTAAAGTTTTATTTAGCCTACCGCCAACTTGTTCATTTTAATTTTGTTTATGGTTATTATTTACTCTATGGGAGCCTAATCTAATTTACTACCGTATTTTTTCAGATCTATCAACTTGATTTGTTCTTTTTTTTATATTATTAACATATCTACGGACTCGGGTTCCGTACCTTTTTTTACTACTTAATTTCTATGAAAAATTTTAGAGTCCATACACGCTTATTGTTTATTTTTGTTAGTGTGTGACATTAATTTAGTGATTTATATGTTATGGTGTACCTTAAGATTAACTTATTATATAAATTTATCCTATTTTTAATACTAAACTTATACTAATGTAGAGTGTATCTGTTACATGCTGGTGTTGTGAGGAAGTGCATGTGCAGTGTTGGCCTTATATCTATACTTACATATAGTCCTATCTAGTACCATATGTGTTGGTTTTTTCTTTTCTGTGTCTGGGTTATTAATTTTTAGGCTCTTTGTGTGTCTCGAACTTGATTTGTTCATAATTTTCCACTTAATACCTAGTTTCAAAGTGAGATTGGGGCTGTGGGACAGTTTTCACTTTTATGACAGATAAATTTACAACCTGTAGTCTTAATTCAAGAAGTAGTCAAGAAACACTATTTTTTTAAAGAACTAACTGCCGATATCCCATACGACTATATATGTACACTAATTCAAGACATTTAATTATATTTAGCTTCATTTATGGAGTCCATAGCTTTGTAGCGCTAAACAGACCACAACTTGCAGTCAAATTTCATTAATGTAGATTGAGTAGTTTCCGGGAAAAATGACGTCATAAATAGTCATCTAGATAAGGAGCCATTTTTGTCAAAATACCTACAGATCCTTAAAAGATAAAAGCTAAATAGATCTCTGATATAATCATTTAGAACTAGAGTTTTTCCAGAAGCTACGCTGCGGGTCAAACCCTAGTAACTGGCTTTATTTTACTTACATAGAAACTTAATTAGGTTTATTATATATCACCAGCAAAGCGGCGGGCAATAGATGATACATATAACCCTTCCTTGCAAAATTATCTAATGGTGAAAACCGCTCAAAGATCCGTTGCTTCGTGTAGGAGGAGTTAGCGGACATACAGACAGAAGCAAAAAGCGATTTGTTTTATCTATACATCTACACAAAGAAATAAAATTGACGTGTCTGTTTGTAATGTCAAAATGACAGCTTCGGCTGGACCGATTTTCATGGGACTTCCACTAGCAGATATCTGATGTTCTCGAGTAACTTGAGCTACTTTTGAAATTAGGGTTCCGCGAAAAAAATCCACGCGGACGAAGTCGCGGCCACAGCTGATGAAGCTTTTACTACTGCAAATGTACATCCTCCGACAACCGTGATTGAGCGCTTGGTTGATATGGTGTCAATGGAGCAGCCGCACGGCTTGATTGAGTGTCACTTGGGCGTCAGGGCCCCCATCAAATGCGACGCGACTGCCTCCTACTGCACATCGGACTGAACTGCTTTGTATCACGAGAG